>JAQNBH010000005.1:4207811-4822811 GCA_028752905.1 Cladorhizidae sp. MBARI D1340-BT2
TGTACCTATGAAAGTGGCAAAGCTGTGTTCACTTCTCTGAACTTGGGAGAGACATTTCCAAGCACACCGATTTTATATTTAAAAAAAAATCCTTTATTTTCTTCCTTGTACCTTACCTCAGAATTTATAAACACGAAGCATTCCAGCATGACTTTTGTCCTCGATTTGTAATTGTCTCATAACAGGATGAGAAGTTCCCACGTTGGGGTCCTAAAATGTTCCTATAGCTTTAGAAATCTTAGTGAGTATAGAATATGAAAACTCCTCAGCAAGACAACTATTAGCGGCAAAGTTTTTAAGTGAACATAATTTATTTTTGAGCGAACATAATTTATTTTTGAGCGAACATAATTTATTTTTGAGCAAACATTTTATTGTCCCTCTTCGTTTATCCACAAAGAAAATTAAATCTCAAATGCCACACCCATATAATTGGGCCATGTTGGCCATCCAGAGCCATGACTAAAAGCCACCCCCACAAAACTTGACCATGTGCCTGCTTTCAAGCATAACCTTCCCTCTCAAGTCTTGGTGGTAGAGCTTTAGCTGCTGAAATGCTTCCATCTGTTCTAAAGCTACCGACCAAGAGGAATTGCAAAGACATTCTTCTGGATGTGTTCTTGAAGCTAAGTAGAATGGAAGTTCCCCCTGCACGGCATATCATTGTAGAGAGAAGAAGCTGGAGCTATACAGAGCCTGGTTACTTGAGGGGTTGCCAGGTCAGTCACCCACTGGTCAGACAGTTGGTAGAGTGGGGCAGAGTGTGTGCCCCTCCCTCCATCTCCTCCAAAAAGTTCTTGGTCCAACCACTATTTCGTATGCCTAGGGGGAGAAATTTCTGCAAGGGGGATGTCCCCCTTTCTCCTACCCTCCGTCCTGCAATGGAGCCTGTTTCTGCCTGGTTATCTAGTGTGCACAACCAGACAATAGCCTCCATGATGATGCATACTTTTTGTCTATTTAGACATGTCCTTACAAGCAGTATGAGGCCTCTAAAGAAATCATGTCATACCTTTAAGGGGCGGTAAATTTTTTTTTGTAACCTTCATAATGTTTTAATTTCATTGCAGCTTATTTTGTTACCTTGTTTCAAGAGCTTTCCAATGATATACTTTATAAAGGCTATATAGTAAATCTGTACAGTGATGACAGTATACCCCCTTAGTACTTAGAAGATAGCTTATTTCAAGAGCTTTCCAATAATGACAGCTAGAGTAAGTATGTACAGTGATGACTAGTGTACTCCCTTAGTACCAGAAGATAGCTTGTATCAAGGGCTTTCCAGTGATATACTTTATGAAGGCTAGTACGTCTGTACAGTGATGACTAGTATACTCCCCTAATACCAGAAGATAGATTGTTTCAAATGCTTTCCAAAGATATACTTTATGAAGGCTAGTACATCTGTACAGTGGGGACAAGTATACCTGATCAACTCTAAAATAAGTGCTTGTAACCACTTCCCATTCAGTTGTGTAACAGAATGACATAAGCACTTTATAGGTGGGAATGTTTGTATACCAAATGCTTGCCACTGACAGTAACAAACAGACTTTATTGACTTCCAATTTCCTTTCCAAGTGGCGGAGAAAAAAATTTCACGCTCAAAATGTGGTCACTTGAAGTAAGCTATCTTCTGGTACTAAGGGAGTAGACTAGTCATCACTGCACAGACTTACAAGTCTTCATAAGTATATCATTGGAAAGCACTTGAAACAAGCTATCTTCTGGTACTACTAAGGGAGTATACTAGTCATCACTGTACAGACTTACTAGCCTTCATAAAGTATATCATTGGAAAGCACTTGAAACAAACTATCTTCTGGTACCAAAATTAAGTTATGATGGTTATAAATTTTTATTGATTTTTTTTTAATGGTTCCAATTGTCTTTAGAGGTATCATGTCTTTAGAGGAAGGCATGTTTTTGAAGAAGAATATTTAGTCATGGCTGTAGATTAGAACCTTTGAACCATCTTGCCTTTAGAAGCAGAACCTTTATATTCATGTCTTAGAGATATTTGGGAGGCCTTAATTTCTTAGCCTAGGGAGGATGGCAACACTCTTTCCCTTGTGGCAGCACTTGCTGTGTAGCTCAAGCACTCATTGAGAGCTACACTGGAGCTAAGACAAGTTGAATTTCTTTACCTATCTTGTTCCTTAACAGACATGCAAGAAGACCAACAGTTATTTTAGGGGGAACTTTAAATTTTCATTCATGTAGTCTCCTTTTGTGATTATCGTCTGCTGTGTGTGATCATCCACAGGTGAAGGTGGTGATTCTGGGACAGGACCCGTACCATGGACCAGGGCAGGCCCATGGCATGTGCTTCAGTGTACGAGTGGGCGTGAACCTTCCCCCCAGCCTCCACAACATCTACAAGGAGCTGAGGAGTGATCTGGATGAGTTTCAACACCCTAATCATGGTTATCTGGTGGGCTGGGCCAGGCAGGGGGTCTTGCTGCTCAATACATGTCTGACGGTCAAACACAAGGAGCCAAAGTCACACTCAGGCATAGTGCGTCTCACATGATTGTCACGTGATGTTCAGTTGTACCACCATGTTGTGACCTTGTTCATTCAGGGCTAGTCATGTGATTTTGGTCACACTACCATGTTCATCTGTGGCTGGTCACATGCTTTGGTCACCATGTCATGTCCACATTCATCTAGGGCTGGGAGAGTTTCACAGATGCAGTGGTGCACTGGTTGAACAGCAAGACAAGCGAATTGGTGTTTTTGCTCTGGGGCAAGGATGCCCAGAAGAAGGGCTCCTTTGTTGATAGCAAAAAACACTGCGTGCTTAAGTCCGTGCATCCTTCTCCTCTCTCTGCTCATAAAGGGTTCCTGGGTTGCAAGCACTTCTCACAAACCAACACGTATTTGCGGGAGAAGGGGAAAAAGGAAATAGACTGGAGTTGTCTACCAAAGAAATAAACATGTTAATTTTAAAAAAGAGCATTTTCTATACCCTGCTCCATCCCTTTCATTCCTCTATCCCATTCGTTCCCTGTGTGTATATTATACATCTTGATTCATTGTCACCCACACAATATCCCATCGTCACTTTATAGTGTATTTATCACCCACACTGTATCAATGCTTTTTTTAATTAATATTATTATTATTATGAATGTCAGTACATGTATAATGTAAACTAGGTCCAGTGGCTTGATCCAGGAATGTGTGCACTTTATAGAAGTGCCATATATACATATATATATCAAGGATACAATAGGTGTTCAACTGAGTTGTTAAATCACTTCCATGGTAGTTACTGGTTACTGGTCTGGCATGCCTCAGGGATGAGAAAAGCAGTTGACTAAGCTAAGTTAGGTAGTTATATACCTGGCACACTGCACTGCTGGGCAGGGTTTTGTCGCTGTACCCCACACACCACCAAAAAGTAGCTACTCCCTATATGAAAAGGTTTGCAATAAAGTAGAGCTAATTACTGTGGTACAGTATACCACTAGCCTATAATTATATTACACCTATGCTATTGTTACTGTGGTACAGTATACCACACCTATTACACCTATGTTATTGTGCTACTGTCGTTTTATTTGTACTGCTGTCGTCAATTGGTGTGCAGATTAGTCCTGATTGGAGTCATTTTGGAGAGATCAAAGGGAAATCTTCCGGTGCTGTCTGTCCGTGTTTCTGTGATGGTTAAAATAATCATCTCGAGTGTCTATAAAATATACACCTTCATGTATGAATAGTCATCACTAGTGGACCGACTAGAATACAGCACAGCTCTGTTCCCATGCTGGATGATGGTATAGAAATTCACTGAAGGAGGAAATGATGGGAATGCTGATTAAATGTATATACATGTAACCATTTTTAGAGAACTTGCTCCCCAATTCCTCAACATTTGCTACTTATAATTTAATCATGAGTCAAAAGACGCGTGGAACACAGGATTCCAGAAGTAACAGAATACTAGTATTGTATTTTCAAAAGGTTGCATCAACCTGAACTTTCTCCTATTTGTGTGATAATGAATAAGTGACTGATCTTGAAAACCACTTGACTAGTGATTAGGTCTGTCACAACATCGTATACCGCATCTTTGATGTCTGGCACGACTAACAACAAACATCACGCGACCAACTGCGTTCATGCGCGTTAAAACATTGGACCGTTACATGTGATGACCACTACCTAACATTAAGACGACGACTAACTTGGAGGGGATTTGAATCAGTGACAGTTACACCCTGCGAAACGCGCGTTGTAGCGAGCTGCGAATAGTACCACCTTATGACCAGTCGAACTTCAGAATGCGGAGAAGTAGCTGCCTTGAAGGACACTAGCTCGCCACCAGTGTCTGACTCTGGTGTGTCCAATGGAAGCAGTCTCTGCCTATCAGATGGTGGAGCTGTACCCTCTGAACAAGTTATGGAGCCACCTTCTATCATCTCTGATGGCGTACTCACACAGAATGCCGTTTTGGTCAGAATGGAAGGAGTGGTGGAGAAAGGTTTGTCATGCCTCAGTCTTGAGGTGTGTGCCAGTGCTGACAACCTATATATGCTGACTCGGGATGATTTGAGTGGGAGTAGTGCTGGAAGTGTGGAAGGAGTGGGACTGAACGTGGCAGGTGAGGAAAGAGTGGAGCTGGGAGGGAGTGTAGACGATGGAGGAGTGCCGAGGATTGTATTGGATGGGCGAGAGAATATTCTACCCTTGCAGTCTACTAGTCAAGACGTGGAAACAAGTAGGGAGGCTGGAAAAGGTATGAACACTAATGAGCATTGTGTAAGAACTAAGAGTCTTCTTATAAGACAGCTTAAGTGAATTAATCACTGGTTGTTGTCGGGTATCCATATTGAGTGCCTACTTTTGTTACAAAGCGCCTACTTCATTCTCTGTCTGAACCTTCAGTTCTTAAAGGGCTGGTCATGATTATGTCCTTCCTCATCAAGGATCAATCTTTGTCTTGTTTCTAGGGGCCAGGCAACTTGTAATGTCCATGTCTGCCCATCTCTAGCATGTGCTCTGCAACAAGTCAACTCCCCACCATCCTTCTAGCTATCCCAGTGCGTAGGCACAATCCTATGACCGTTGCTTGTTAAGTACCTATTCAGTGTTGTGCCATTTTCTTGCGTACCGATCTACAAATGCCCTGTGCATCAACCAGTGCTAATATACCATCATATGCGCTAGAATTAGAATGCACTTAATTGGTGTGTTACGTATATACCACCATGAGAGAGAGAGGAAGCGGACAGGGATAATGAAGGAGAAAAAGGAAGGTGGACGGAGAAGTGGGGGTGACAAACAAGATGTTGTTGCACTGTCCTCAAAGAGAACAGCGTCTCCACAAGGTCCTGAGTACAGACTGTCAATTGAATGTCCAGCGATCCAGCCATTGTGTTTGATCACTTAGCTACACGTGTACATACTTATAGTACAACATTGGGCAATAGATTGCCTAAGCCTGGCTCATGTGATCACTGCTCATTCTTGGTCCCCTTCATGCATTTCCATGGCAACATTGCCAATTGGAGGTTGAAACTGTTACATACTTCACAAATATTCTATGACATAAAGAGACATGTACTGGCTATCCATATGCAATATAAGTGCAAGCAAGCCTTTATTGAATGCAGTAGTGAAGTGATGCTGTGTAGGTGAATGGTTGAAGAGTTCCCATTCATGATCGTATGATCCTTTCCATCTGTTGTATGTATGTTCCTAAGTATAAACAGTTTTCTCATCCGAATATCATACAGCAGATATATTTCTAAACTGAACGGGCTGACAGGATATAAGTCAGGGAAATGATTGTGGGTTTTGCAGTCACATTACCTGTGAGTGTAAAGTATTCCTAGACAGACTGAGCACTGTGTTTCCTATAGCTTCAGTCACATTACTTGTGAGCATCAAGTAGTCCTATGTGTTTCCTATAACTTCAGTCACATTACCTGTGAGTATCAGACTGCTGTGTTTGCTATAACTTCAGTCACATTACCTGTGAAGCTGTGAGTGTCAAGTAAGGAGTCCTAGATAGACTGACTGTTTCCTATAACTTCAGTCACATTACCTGTGAGTATAAAGTAGTCCTAGATAGACTGCTGTGTTTCCTATAACTTCAGTCGCATTACCTGTGAGTGTCAAATAAGGAGTCCTAGATAGACTGCTGTGTTTTGATGAACCGTAATCCAATTAGGAATGTCAACATAAGTCATTTTACAGCTTTTTTGTGTGTCTGATCACATGCAAGTTGTAGGATACAATTCTACACTACACACAGTGGTATGATCTTTAATTAAGTGCATTCTAAATCTAATGCACCCTCTTTTTCTTCTCTCACTCCACACTCATTCTCTATCTTTCTCTCTTCCTCCTTTTCTCCCCCTCTCTATCTCCTTCCCCCTCTCTGTTTCTCTTCCGCCTCCTCTTTTATTCTACCTCCTCTTCCCTGTCTCGCTATATTTGTTTCTCCTCCTTTCTCTACACTTCAACACTTTGACCTCCCCCTACAAAACTTTCTTACGCTATCTCTTCATTCTCTTGTTGCTGTCTTATCTTGCCTGCTCCTCTTCACCCCTCTCCATCTTCCCTTATCTCCTCACTCCTCTCCATCTTCCCTGATCTCCTCCCTCTTCTCAATCTCCCCTATTACTCCTCGCCCCTCTCTCTCCTCGCCCCACTCACCCATAATGCCACCCTACCCTCTTTGCTCACTTCTTCTCTCCACTACACACATGACCTTCTCTACAGCTTCAAGAACTCCCTCCAGCGACAGTGGGAGCCGATCGTCCTCATCCATGGGGTATCTTGAGCCACGGCCCACCAACAATGAGCCTCCTGCCAACCCTTGGTTCTTATCCCCTAAGGACATCCAGAAACACCTTCTGCAGAAGGTAGCCAGCCTCAGCACTCCCTCGGAGAATACCTCCGCCAAAGAGGAAGAAGCCGAGACAAGATCAGAGATGGGAATTCAAGTGGTTTCGTGTCTGCCTACCAGTCGGTCGAGCCAGTCACTGAATCAAGTGGCATCAGAGAGTGGTCGCAGATCAGCACCTTTCCTGGGAACCTTATTTCAAAGGTAGTTCACATGAACGCTCTTACTTAACACTCCATTGCTTGTGTGTGGTCAAGGTATGATTGGTCAAGGTGTGTTTAGTAAGCAGTGTATTCTACTATAATTATATATGCAGGAAGAGACCTTCATTGGGCAGTAAAGAACACGCACATCAGATTATGGCCGCCTCCTCTACCTCCGGACTCATTCTGCACCACAGACCAAAGTAAGACAGAGTTTGCACCTGCATTTGAAGTCTTGTTGCGGGGTGCCCAATATTGCCACACCTTTCCTGGGACTTCCCGGGATACTTGGGACTGTCCCAGGATATCCTTGATAAGGTGACTGACTGTGTAGCATGGATACCAGAGTATTTGTATCCCAGGATACTTGGGACTATCCTGGTATGTTCCTACCCCTAGCCCAAGAGTACCTATTTCCCAAGGCTTACAATAGACCTAGCCTTACGGTACCCCTAGCTCTAGCCTTACAATAGGTCTAGTCCTAGCCTTACAATAGGTCTAGTCCTAGCCTTACGGTACCCCTAGCTCTAGCCTTACAA
The DNA here is from genome assembly GCA_028752905.1 of Cladorhizidae sp. MBARI D1340-BT2. Lineage (NCBI taxonomy): Eukaryota > Metazoa > Porifera > Demospongiae > Poecilosclerida > Cladorhizidae > Cladorhizidae sp. MBARI D1340-BT2. The sequence continues at coordinate 4,215,413 of JAQNBH010000005.1, forward strand.
TAGGTCTAGTCCTGGCCTTACAGTACCCCTAGCTCTAGCCTTACAATAGGTCTAGTCCTAGCCTTACGGTGCCCCTAGCTCTAGCCTTACAATAGGTCTAGTCTTAGCCTTACGGTACCCCTAGCTCTAGCCTTACAATAGGTCTAGTCCTAGCCTTACAATAGGTCTAGTCCTAGCCTTACGGTACCCCTAGCTCTAGCCTTACAATAGGTCTAGTCTTAGCCTTACAATAGGTCTAGTCCTAGCCTTACAATAGGTCTAGTCTTAGCCTTACGGTGCCCCTAGCTCTAGCCTTACAATAGGTCTAGTCTTAGCCTTACGGTACCCCTAGCTCTAGCCTTACAATAGGTCTAGTCTTAGCCTTACGGTACCCCTAGCTCTAGCATTACAATAGCCCTAGCCTTACAATAGGTCTAGTCCTAGCCTTACAATAGGTCTAGTCCTAGCCTTACGGTACCCCTAGCTCTAGCCTTACAATAGGTCTAGTCCTAGCCTTACGGTACCCCTAGCTCTAGCCTTACAATAGGTCTAGTCCTGGCCTTACAGTACCCCTAGCTCTAGCCTTACAATAGGTCTAGTCCTAGCCTTACGGTGCCCCTAGCTCTAGCCTTACAATAGGTCTAGTCTTAGCCTTACGGTACCCCTAGCTCTAGCCTTACAATAGGTCTAGTCCTAGCCTTACAATAGGTCTAGTCCTAGCCTTACGGTACCCCTAGCTCTAGCCTTACAATAGGTCTAGTCTTAGCCTTACAATAGGTCTAGTCCTAGCCTTACAATAGGTCTAGTCTTAGCCTTACGGTGCCCCTAGCTCTAGCCTTACAATAGGTCTAGTCTTAGCCTTACGGTACCCCTAGCTCTAGCCTTACAATAGGTCTAGTCTTAGCCTTACGGTACCCCTAGCTCTAGCATTACAATAGCCCTAGCCTTACAATAGGTCTAGTCCTAGCCTTACAATAGGTCTAGTCCTAGCCTTACGGTACCCCTAGCTCTAGCCTTACAATAGGTCTAGTCCTAGCCTTACGGTACCCCTAGCTCTAGCCTTACAATAGGTCTCGGTACCCCTAGCTCTAGCCTTACAATAGGTCTAGTCCTAGCCTTACGGTACCCCTAGCTCTAGCCTTACAATAGGTCTAGTCCTAGCCTTACAGTACCCTTAGATCTAGCCCTACAATAGTCCTAGTCATAGCTTTACAGTACCCCTAGCCCTAGTCTTATAATCCCCTAGCCCTAGCATTGCAATCCCCTAGCCCTAGTCTTATAATCCCCTAGCCCTAGCATTGCAATCCCATAGCCCTAGCATTCCAATCCCCTAGCCCTAGCATTGCAATCCCCTAGCCCTAGCATTGCAATCCCCTAGCCCTAGCATTGCAATCCCCTAGCCCTAGCGTTGCAATCCCCTAGCCCTAGTCTTATAATCCCCTAGCCCTAGCATTGCAATCCCCTAGCCCTAGCATTGCAATCCCCTAGCCCTATCCCCTAGCCCTAGCATTGCAATCCCCTTTGCAATCCCCTAGCCATAGTCTTATAATACCCTAGCCCTAGTCTTATAATACCCTAGCCCTAGTCTTATAATACCCTAGCCCTAGCCTTATAATACCCTAGCTCTAGCCTTACAATAGTAGTCTTATAATACCCTAGCCCTAGTATTGCAATCCTTTAGCCCTAGCCTTGCCACTGGACTCAACCCTAGAATATACTTACCCCATTGAATACCTCTAGCCCCAGCCCCCCTTCATAGTACCACAAGACTACACATTTCTCATGCCTACATCTCCACAACTCGTTTACGCTCTGCTTTATGGAGAGCAAGTGACTGCTCAGTTGATATAGTGAGAATTTTGTTCTTCTCTGCTGTTTGGTTTGTGGAGTTTTCCTTTGCAACGGTTAAAGGAATGGTATGTGCTGACTTGTTTAATGTACAAGAAGAGTTAGAAAAGGTGTTTAAGAAGGAGAGGTTTCCTTGTTCTTCTCTGCTTGGTTTGTGGGGTTCTCCCCTGCCACAATGATGAAGGAAATGGAGCTGGTACCACCTCTACCTAGTGGCTGACTCTTGTAACAAAGCACCCACAATAACAACTGCAAGGTTTAGCATGTGTTGGTTGTGTAGTGTACAACAAGATGAGGCAAGTTCTGAGCTACTGCCATACTATATGGAGACAACAAAAATTAACAACTTTAATAAAACTTACCCTAGCCCTACCCTAGCTAAAACAACAACTAGAAACGAAATGCTTTATTTCTTATAAAGCAATCGACTGTTTGCCATCTAAAATCATGTTAATATTAGTGTACATGATTTTAAGTGGTAAAGGGTTGTCTAATTGTTACGCGTATATTTGTTGTCTGGTTTTGGGGTGATTATGTTAAAGAGGTTAAGTGGTTCCACTTGAGTTGTGGTTAGTGACCATCACAACAAGGCCTGTCCTAGCCTCAACAGTATTAAACTTTGATCTTAGCTATATCAACATCCGGCGGCAAACTGCAGCTATATCAACATCCTGCAGCAAACTGCTAGCTAGCTATATCAACATCCAGCAACAAACTGCTAGCTAGCTATATCAACATCCAGCAACAAACTGCTAGCTAGCTATATCAACATCCAGCAACAAACTGCTAGCTAGCTATATCAACATCCAGCAACAAACTGCTAGCTAGCTATATCAACATCCGGCAGCAAACTGCTAGCTAGCTCTATCAACATCCAGCAACAAACTGCTAGCTAGCTATATCAACATCCAGCAGCAAACTGCTAGCTAGCTATATCAACATCCAGCAACAAACTGCTAGCTAGCTATATCAACATCCAGCAACAAACTGCTAGCTAGCTATATCAACATCCGGCAGCAAACTGCTAGCTAGCTCTATCAACATCCAGCAACAAACTGCTAGCTAGCTATATCAACATCCAGCAGCAAACTGCTAACTAGCTATATCAACATCCAGCAACAAACTGCTAGCTAGCTATATCAACATCCGGCAGCAAACTGCTAGCTAGCTATAGCAACATCCAGCAACAAACTGCTAGCTAGCTATATCAATATCCAGCAACAAACTGCTAGCTAGCTATGTCAACATCCAGCAATGACCTGCTAGACTAGCTATTTGGAAAACCTGATGCTACATGAATCTATAGAGCACCTTAACCTGACAGACTGCCTGCCTTCAGGCATTCTCATTTGCTCTGGTGTCCTATGGAATTTAAGACGCCTTCTCACAGGCAGGGGAAGCAGTAGCAAAGAGAGTGGGGGTTCTGGGCCACTTCGAATAGTGATCCAGAACACTCCCCTCCCTATTACCACAGGGCATAATACATGCCTCAACAGTGCCACACAGAGTCCTACCAGAACCCAGAATCTGTCCAGAAGCTATGCAGAACCTGCCCACACAGAGCGTGCCTACACACCAGGAGAGAAGCCATCTTGGACGCCCCATCCCGTCTATGGGGATTCTCTTACCACCCAAAACCACATCCACTCCGCCCCTACTATGGTAAAGGATTCCTCTGGTATAGGGAGCTGTTTTGAGACATCCTAGTACCACCACATATAGCTACACCTATAAAATCTCCCCCCCCCCCCCAATCCTTTTTCCAACCTGGCCTAAACTTACTGTGGATTTCAGCCATTTCTGAGCCTTCGAGTGCTGCTTAAGTGGTCCGGGCTATGTACTTTGCACCTGGCCAGGTATTGGGATATTAGTCCATTTTTACCGGAGATATACATTTAGTTTACTGTTTACATATATTATATATACTTTGTGCAACCAACCATTTACATGGTGCCATCTTGGGAGATTTCCAGAGAGGCTGCACTTTGCTGTCCCCCCCCCCCCCCCCCTAAGTGTAAAACGCCTTGCTGACCTGGCCATGTTGCTGCGGAAAAGAATTTGAAAGCCCACAGAGCCGCTGGACCAGAGGCGTGTCTGCACAGCAGCAAGATGGGCAGGGGTCCAAGTTTGAAAACTGGAAGCCCACATTTGATAGGCTGACTGCATGTTATCAACTTCCGAGTAGCACAAGAGCTTTGCACAAAAACTATGAGAGCTAGTTGCGGGAACACACATACACACACACACACACACACACACAACAATGGAAAATGATGATCTCAAGATGAGGTTGAGACCTTCTTAGAACACGAGGAACACTCTCCACAGTCTGGAAGAAGGGGTTGAGATATGGGGAGGGTGAGGTGGTAGATAGGAGAAGTAGGTAAGCTAGGAAACAGAGCGTGCTGATGCAGCAGGAGCGTGCTGATGCAGCAGAAGCCTGCTGGTGCAAGTTGGAGTTCAAACTGCAAGAGGATACATATGCTAGCCAAGAAGGCCTAACTGGAAGAAGGGAGGAAGAGATATGGATGAAAGCCTGGAGACCCTCCAAGGAGAAAAAAGAAAATCAAAGCATTGGAAACAGAAAACATCCAACTTCACTTGCCGAGGCACAGGGTATGCACCTAATGCTGCTTGGCAGCAAGTGAAGGTTGCAAAGACTTGCAGTAGCAAGACGAAGGCCTGAGGCATACGATAGAAGTGCAATGTTAGTGTCGTGAGAATTCTACTGCGCAGACCTCTGAGTGGACCACACCTCTATGCTACTACTCCACAGACCTCTGAGTGGACCAGACCTCTATGCTACTACTCCACAGACCTCTGGTTGGCCAGACCTCCATGCTACTACTCCACAGACCTCTGAGTGGACCAGACCTCGATGCTACTACTCCACAGACCTCTGAGTGGACCAGACCTCTATGCTACTATACTCCTGGTACTGGTGGGTTCTGGAACACTTTTCCATGGTCCATAACTACCAGTCTCTCTACCACTGAAGGGTACCAATGTTACATGGTACAGAACCACCAGTCTCTCTACCACTGAGGGCTCCAATGTTCCATGGCACAGAACCACCAGTCTCTCTACCACTGAAGGACATCAATGTTCCATGGCACATGGCACAGAACCACCAGTCTCTCTACCACTGAAGGGCTCCAATGTTCCATGGTACAGAACCACCAGTCTCTCTACCACTGAAGGGCTCCAATGTTCCATGGCACAGAACCACCAGTCTCTCTACCACTGAAGGGCTCCAATGTTCCATGGCACAGAACCACCAGTCTCTCTACTACTGAAGGGCTCCAATGTTCCATGGCACAGAACCACCAGTCTCTCTACCACTGAAGGACACCAATGTTCCATGGTACAGAACCACCAGTCTCTCTACCACTGAAGGGCTCCAATGTTCCATGGCACAGAACCACCAGTCTCTCTACCACTGAAGGGCTCCAATGTTACATGGTACAGAACCACCAGTCTCTCTACCACTGAAGGGTACCAATGTTCCATGGCACAGAACTACCAGTCTCTCTACCACTGAAGGGCTCCAATGTTCCATGGCACAGAACCACCAGTCTCTCTACCACTGAAGGGCTCCAATGTTCCATGGCACAGAACCACCAGTCTCTCTACAACTGAAGGACATCAATGTGGTCCAGAACTACCAATCTCTCTACCACTGAAGGGCTCCAATGTTCCATGGCACAGAACTACCAGTCTCTCTACCACTGAAGGACACCAATGTTCCATGGTACAGAACCACCAGTCTCTCAACCACTGAAGGGCTCCAATGTTCCATGGCACAGAACCACCAGTCTCTCTACCACTGAAGGACACCAATGTTACATGGCACAGAACCACCAGTCTCTCTACCACTGAAGGACACCAATGTTTCATGGTACAGAACTACCAGCCTCTCTACAACTGAAGAGTACCAATGTTCCATGGCACAGAACCACCAGTCTCTCTACCACTGAAGGGTACCAATGTTACATGGTACAGAACCACCAGTCTCTCTACCACTGAGGGCTCCAATGTTACATGGTACAGAACCACCATTCTCTCTACCACTGAAGGGTACCAATGTTACATGGTACAGAACCACCGGTCTCTCTACCACTGAGGACACCAATGTTACATGGTACAGAACCACCAGTCTCTCTACCACTGAAGGGCTCCAATGTTCCATGGCACAGAACCACCAGTCTCTCTACCACTGAAGGGCTCCAATGTTCCATGGCACAGAACTACCAGTCTCTCTACCACTGAAGGGCTCCAATGTTCCATGGCACAGAACTACCAGTCTCTCTACCACTGAAGGGCTCCAATGTTCCATGGTATAGAACCACCAGTCTCTCTACCACTGAAGGGCTCTGATGAGTTTCTCCTCTAGAAATGCCATAGAATCTTTAACAGCTGACAGTGCAGCTCATCATGGATAGATTCTAGCATTTTGATTGGTTCGACATGGCACAATGGCCACTAGAGTGGAACCAGCTCCTACTCCACTGTTTGATTTGCATTGTTGCATTGCCTTCCAGGCTCGCAACATGAGGCAACGGACACAGCAAGGCAACGCAACCCACAAGTCAGCACAATGTTGTGAACCGGTCTTTAGGCAAACCAACAAGCTATAGCTGCTCATTAGCTAGCTAACTTCAAACAAAATCAAATACTCTTCTCCATATAGCGATGTTGTGGGCGTGGTATACACACACACTTTGATCAGTTGTCAGGAGCCATACCTTGGATCTTCAACTCCACTTAGAATACAATTGTAAAAATTCTTCCCCTCTCTCTCCCCTTGATTTGCCTCTCCTTACTTATAATCATCATCATCATCATCATAATAATAATGGCGGTGGTGGTAAACACTGATTTGTAAGGACAACTTATGCATGGGCTTATGGTATCACAAAGTGTGCTGCACTACTGTGAATAACTATTCATGTGTCTCTATTTTGCTATGCTGCTCAGGACTCTGCCGGCCAAAGCAGCTGCAGAGGAGAAGAGACACCAGCAGCTACACCAACAGATGATGGCAGCTGCTCGCAAGAAGGAGTTGCTGATGGCTAAGGAGGAGATGAGGAAGGAGAAGTTGCGGAGGCAGCGAGATAAAGTGGTTGCCGATGCCACCAAGGAGTGGGAAAGAATCCTCCCCAACTGGGATGCACTGTGAGTAGTTGTTGGTCATGTTTTTTTTAAAGCATATTTCTTCCTCGTTTCTCTCTATTGTCTCATTCTACTCAGTTCTGCTCAGGATCTCATGTTCGCTGATATCTTTCTGTGATTCTAAGTCAGTTCTGCCCTGTTCACTGATAGCTTTCTGTGATTCCAAGTCAGTTCTGCTCAGGATAGCATGTTCACTGATAGCTTTCTGTGATTTCAAGTCAGTTCTGCTCAGGATAGCATGTTCACTGATAGCTTTCTGTGATTCCAAGTCAGTTCTGCTCAGGATAGCATGTTCACTGATAGCTTTCTGTGATTCCAAGTCAGTTCTGCTCAGGATAGCATGTTCACTGATAGCTTTCTGTGATTCCAAGTCAGTTCTGCTCAGGATAGCATGTTCACTGATAGCTTTCTGTGATTCCAAGTCAGTTCTGCTCAGGATAGCATGTTCACTGATAGCTTTCTGTGATTCCAACTAGAGGAGAAGTTTAGTTTAATTACGACATGCTCTACCTCTTGCGTTTACATGTATGTACGTCCCTCCTCAGGCATACTTCTAGAAAGGTTCATGACCTTTGGTGGCTGGGCTTGCCGCCAGGCATTCGTGGTAAAGTGTGGAAGAAAGCCATTGGCAACGACCTCAACATATCTTCTGATCTTTACGTAATCAACCTGCGGAGGTGCAAGGAGAGGCTGGCCTCTCCCAGGGAGAGGAATGGTATGTAATGATGTGTATATTGTGTGTGGGTGTGGTGTCATACACGTACATGACCAGCACTGTGCATGACCACCATGACCAGCACTGTGCATGACCAGCACTGTGCATGACCAGCACTGTGCATGGCCAGCACTGTGCATGACCAGCACTGTGCATGACCAGCACTGTGCATGACCAGCACTGTGCATGACCAGCACTGTGCATGACCAGCACTGTGCATGACCAGCACTGTGCATGACCAGCACTGTGCATGGCCAGCTCTCTGTACATGGCCAGCACTGTGCATGACCAGCACTGTGCATGACCAGCACTGTGCATGACCAGCACTGTGCATGACCACCATGCACTGTGCATGACCACCATGCACTGTGCATGACCAGCTCTCTGCATGACCAGAACTCTGTACATGACCAGCATTGACATGACCAGCACTGTGCATGACCAGCACTGTGCATGACCACCATGCACTGTACATGACCAACATGAATGGCCAGCACTGTGCATGGCCAGCACTGTACATGACCAGCACTGTGCATGACCAGCACTGTGCATGACCAGCACTGTGCATGACCAGCACTGTACATGACCAGCACTGTGCATGGCCAGCACTGTGCATGACCAGCACTGTGCATGACCAGCACTGTACATGACCAGCACTGTGCATGACCAGCAGTGCATGACCAGCACTGTGCATGACCAGCACTGTGCATGACCAGCACTGTGCATGACCAGCACTGTGCATGACCAGCACTGTGCATGACCAACATGACCAGCACTGTGCATGACCAGCACTGTGCATGGCCAGCACTGTGCATGACCAGCACTGTGCATGACCAGCACTGTGCATGACCAGCACTGTGCATGACCAGCACTGTACATGACCAGCACTGTGCATGGCCAGCACTGTGCATGACCAGCACTGTGCATGGCCAGCACTGTGCATGACCAGCACTGTGCATGACCAGCACTGTGCATGACCAGCACTGTGCATGACCAGCAGTGCATGACCAGCACTGTGCATGACCAGCACTGTGCATGACCAGCACTGTGCATGGCCAGCACTGTGCATGGCCAGCACTGTGCATGGCCAGCACTGTGCATGACCAGCACTGTACATGACCAGCACTGTGCATGGCCAGCACTGTGCATGGCCAGCACTGTGCATGGCCAGCACTGTGCATGGCCAGCACTGTACATGGCCAGCACTGTGCATGGCCAGCACTGTGCATGACCAGCACTGTGCATGACCAGCACTGTGCATGACCAGCACTGTGCATGACCAGCACTGTGCATGGCCAGCTCTCTGCATGACCAGAACTCTGTACATGGCCAGCACTGTACATGACCACCATGCACTGTGCATGACCAGCTCTCTGCATGACCAGAACTCTGTACATGACCAGCATTGACATGACCAGCACTGTGCATGACCAGCACTGTGCATGACCACCATGCACTGTACATGACCAACATGAATGGCCAGCACTGTGCATGGCCAGCACTGTACATGACCAGCACTGTGCATGACCAGCACCAGCACTGTGCATGACCAGCACTGTACATGGCCAGCACTGTGCATGACCACCATGACCAGCACTGTGCATGACCAGCACTGTGCATGACCAGCACTGTACATGACCAACATGACCAGCACTGTACATGACCAGCACTGTGCATGACCAGCACTGTACATGACCAGCACCAGCACTGTGCATGACCAGCACTGTGCATGACCAGCACTGTGCATGACCAGCACTGTGCATGACCAGCACTGCGCATGACCAGCACTGTACATGATCAGCGATGACCAGCACTGCCATAGGACATCCCAGGGTACTTGGGACTGTCCCTAGTGAAGGGTGGCTGTCAAGAAGTACACTGGTACTGGTTTTGCCTTATTTTTTATTTATTTTGAATTTAATGTTAATTAATTAATTTAATTTTGATCGATTAATTTAATTTTAATTAATTAATTTATTTATTATTATTATTTATTATTATTATTATATTTATATAGAATACATGCATATAGAATACATGCATATTGCATACATTTAATTTAAGAAATAATGATCGTTAATTAATTTGATTTTAAATTAATTTATTTTTTAATTTATTTAATTTTTAATTTTTATGGCAGATGATGACGACAACCCCCATCCCCAAAGCAAAGTCGCAAAGTCATAGCAAAGTCATATCTCAGCTAAAACTCGAATTTCTTAGCTGTGCCTTTGCTGGCAATTAGCTCCAACTCCAAAAAGACTGCCAGCGTGCCTTGAATCCTTTACTAAGGGGGTGGACAGGGGGTGGAATGGAAGACCTAAGGTCATAAATGCTGTGTAAAACCTTGACATTCATCCTCAAGTATCATCCATGTTTCTGTGTATCTTTTACATACAATCATACAATTTTTGACCAAAAGACTCCCAGATATTCCAGTGCCTTGTAGTGATTAATCTTGTTTCTTGATCGCCGGGAAAAGGTATAGATAGGTAAAAGCCATCATTGCATCGATAGTTGTCATCAATGAGCTAGTTCATGTGCTATTGAATCCAGCTAGCTCACGTGCTGTAGAGCGAGCTAGCTCATGTGCTGTTTTATAATTAGAGAGAGCTAGCTCACGTGCTGTTTTATAACTAGAGAGAGCTGCTGTTTTATAATTAGAGCTAGCTAGCTCAAGTGCTGTTTATAATTAGAGCTAGCTAGCTCACCTGCTGTTTTATAATTAGAGCTAGCTAGCTCATGTGCTGTTTTATAATCTAGCTCACTTGCTGCTTTTAACTAGAAGCACGCTAGCTCACATGCTGTTTTATAATTAGAATCAAGCTAGCTCACATGCTGTTTTATAATTAGAATCAAGCTAGCTCACGTGCTGTTTTATAATTAGAGCGAGCTAGCTCATGTGCTGTTTTATAATTAGAGAGAGCTAGCTCACGTGCTGTTTTATAATTAGAGAGAGCTGCTGTTTTATAATTAGAGCTAGCTAGCTCAAGTGCTGTTTATAATTAGAGCTAGCTAGCTCACCTGCTGTTTTATAATTAGAGCTAGCTAGCTCATGTGCTGTTTTATAATCTAGCTCACTTGCTGCTTTTAACTAGAAGCACGCTAGCTCACATGCTGTTTTATAATTAGAATCAAGCTAGCTCACATGCTGTTTTATAATTAGAATCAAGCTAGCTCACGTGCTGTTTTATAATTAGAATCACATGCTGTTTTATAATTAGAATCAAGCTAGCTCACATGCTGTTTTATAATTAGAATCAAGCTAGCTCACATGCTGTTTTATAATTAGAATCAAGCTAGCTCATGTGCTGTTTTATAATTAGAATCAACTCACATGCCATTTTATAATTACTAGCTCACTTGCTGTTTTGTACTAAAACTATTGTCCTTCTCTAAAATATGACTCAATCAAGCAAGGGGTTGAATTTGAACTGAGAGGTCAATTGGTTTACTGATGACTCAAACAAAACAACAACAAAAAGAGAAAAAATGTGTGAATAGTGTCTGCCGTGTTAGTTTGCTCTGGGCAGCTCGTGCCAAGTCCTTGAAGGAGCCTGTAACTGATCCCTGGCTGACTCCAGTAATAACAAAACAACAAGGTGTGGTATGTGCTGACTTGTGTCATGTACACGTATAACAATAAGAAAAGCAGATCAAGTGTTTAATGAGTGGTTCATCTCTGCTGTTTGGTTTCCATGGGAGTTCTCACCTGCCATGATGCTGAAGGATCCTGTAAAACAACACCAACCACATACAGAAGGAATAAGATCACTTGGTTATGAAAAGAAAAAATCCCTCTCGTACTTGGAAGCCATTTGGCTTGGATCGCGACGGTGGCAAACATCTGGACGGAGCAACTGGGATACAATCGAAATCAGGAAAGATTCTGGTAGGGGACTCGACCTGTGCAGGCACTTTCCCCCTCATATACAGATCTTCTAAGCAAGAAGCTGGCTGTGGTTGCTAACAGAGCTGAGATTTTGAAGATTCGGAAGTATTCCGGCATCAGATTATTTTCTTCCCCCTAGGATAGAGACAACTGCTATGTTCAGCAACGAGGCCGTGTAGAGTTGGCTATATATTATGCAGAGGTGGGTGTGGTCAAGGTTGATGGCCATGCGGTGTGGCAACACCTCTGTTTTGCTAGGTTCAGCTAGCACTCACCTAGCCCTAGCCCTAGCCGGCTGTCATCACTATTTAGAAATTAGTAATCGTACTGTTTGTATAATGATAGAAAAATATATTTACTCCCATAGGGAAGAGAATATTCATTAACTACTCATTTTGTACACACTGTTGATCTTTAACTGTGCTCATTTTGTTGCTTTAGGCTAGTATATATTGTGTTGCCATAGCACTGAGCATGCCCAGTATTTTAGCACCTTAGTTGTGCTTGAATACTGTTAATTTTTACGTTGGCCATAGCAACAACCAAAAATGGGCATGCTCAGTTTCTTTTTTTAGCTAGTAACACATAGTTACTATTTACTACAGTAAAGAAATGGAACTTAGCAATAGTTTGGAGGATTTCTTTGAGCCAGCCTTGTTGAAGTGCCTAACAGCAGCTGAGTTTATTACTGGTGTAAGTGACCATGACCTGGACATGGGTGATGTCAGTACTTTTCTGGCAAATTTACCTGAAGAATCTTCGAGTGAAAGGAATGAGAAGTCTGCTGGATTTAAAAGCATGGAAGAAGCTGACATACCTCTCACTTATCATACTCTCCTGCTGTCGTCATGATATTGTAATCACACTTGTTCTCGTAATGATAGGGAATGGGTGGACTCGAATCCGTGTGATTGCATATGCTAATTGTCATTATAGCTTTGGTGGTATTGTTTTCCTATCTTGTTTAAGCGAATAATTAATTTTTTAAAATTACTTTTTGACCCACAGTCAAAAGTAAGAACATTTTTGCTCTTGTACGTCATGCCGTGTAATAAAGATTACGGTTGGGATGGGGGAAGAAGATACCCAACAGAAATTCCCCCCTCCCAGACCACCCCAGACCAGCAAATATATTAGCATGTAATATAATATCTGCTTGTTTGATTCAAAGGAGACAGCACTCATTTGTGTTCCTTCCCCCTTTTTAATAGGCTCTTGCCTTATAAAAGTGGCTGAGCAAGAAAAATACTTCAGGCATACTAAATATTCCACATCCCCATTCCCCTCCCAGCAAAAAAAGTCCTGTATGAAACCACATCATGGATCCTATAATCAGTGCTAGGGGCTAAGGCTAGGGGTGGTCCATGGCTAGGGTTAGGGCCAACCTTAAGGTTCGGGATATTCTAGGCTAGGGCCAGACTAAGGCTTAGGATATTCCATGGCTAGAGTTAAGACCGAGGCGTGGGATATTCTAGGCTAGGGCCAGACTAAGGCTTAGAATATTCCATGGCTAGGGTTAAGGCTGAGGCGTGGGATATTCTAGGCTAGGGTCAGACTAAGGCAGGATATTCCATGGCTAGGGTTAAGGCTGAGGCGTGGGATATTCTAGGCTAGGGTCAGACTAAGGCAGGATATTCCATGGCTAGGGTTAAGCTGAGGTGTGGGATATTCTAGGCTAGGGCCAGACTAAGGCTTGGGATATTCCATGGCTAGGGTTAAGGCTGAGGTGTGGGATATTCTAGGCTAGGGTCAGACTAAGGCTTAGGATATTCCATGGCTAGAGTTAAGGCCGAGGTGTGGGATATTCTAGGCTAGGGTCAGACTAATGCTTAAGATATTCCATGGCTAGAGTTAAGGCCGAGGTGTGGGATATTCTAGGCTAGGGTCAGACTAAGACTTAGGATATTCCATGGCTAGGGTTAGGGCTGAGGTGTGGGATATTCTAGGCTAGGGTTAGACTAAGGCTTAGGATATTCCATGGCTAGAGTTAGGGCTGAGGTGTGGGATATTCTAGGCTAGGGCCAGACTAATGCTTAAGATATTCCATGGCTAGGGTTAAGGCTGAGGTGTGGGATATTCTAGGCTAGGGTTAGACTAAGGCTTAGGATATTCCATGGCTAGAGTTAGGGCTGAGGTGTGGGATATTCTAGGCTAGGGCCAGACTAAGGCTTAGGATATTCCATGGCTCTAGGATTAGGGCCAGGCAAGAGGATATACTAGAGCTATGGGTATTCTAGGACTGCAATAGGGATATAGTAAGGTTATGTGGAATTTTAGTAGGGACAGCCTAGGAAAATTCCGAGTACCTGGGATAGAACTGGGATCCATACTGTATTGCCTGTTTCCCTCATTAGGGACATCTTAGGTAATCTCAAGCATTCCAGGAATCCCAGGATATGCTAGGAATGACTGTGGCAGCACTGGACGTCCCTGGTGTGTGTGTGTGCTGAGTCATGTGCTAGGAGGTGTGTGGCAGCACTGGTGTGTGTGTGTCATGTGCTCGGAGGTGTGTGGCAGCACTGGTGTGTGTGTGTCATGTGCTCGGAGGTGTGTGGCAGCACTGGACGTCCCTGGTGTGTGTGGCAGTACTGGACGTCCCTGGTGTGTGTGTGTGCTGTGTCATGTGCTAGGAGGTGTGTGGCAGCACTGGACGTCCCTGGTGTGTGTGGCAGTACTGGACGTCCCTTGTGTGTGTGTGTGCTGTGTCATGTGCTAGGAGGTGTGTGGCAGCACTGGACGTCCCTGGTGTGTGTGTGTGCTGTGTCATGTGCTAGGAGGTGTGTGGCAGCACTGGACGTCCCTGGTGTGTGTGTGTGCTGAGTCATGTGCTAGGAGGTGTGTGGCAGTACTGGACGTCCCTGGTGTGTGTGTGTGTGCTGTGTCATGTGCTAGGAGGTGTGTGGCAGCACTGGACGTCCCTGGTGTGTGTGTGTGCTGAGTCATGTGCTAGGAGGTGTGTGGGCAGTACTGGACGTCCCTGGTGTGTGTGTGTGCTGTGTCATGTGCTAGGAGGTGTGTGGCAGCACTGGACGTCCTTGGTGTGTGTGTGTGCTATGTCATGTGCTAGGAGGTGTGTGGCAGCACTGGAAGTCCCTGGTGTGTGTGCTGTGTCATGTGCTAGGAAGGTGGTGGCAATATTGGACATCCCTGGTGTGTGTGTGTGGGGGGGGGGGGGGGGGCAGATCATGTGCAAGCTAAATAACGACGACTTGTAGGTGTGAAGGAGATCTGAGGCTGGAGGCACATCTAATGGAGCGTGTCTTGTGGAATGCTATACGGTGCATATATGCAGATGTGTTGTTGTGTGTGCAGAGTCTATTTCATCTCGGACAAGTGTTAATAGAGAACACAGTGTGGAGGTCATCCATCTAGACGTTCTCAGGACCTTCCCCACTCTAGGCTTCTTCCAAGATGTGAGTCACTTCTCTCTTACCTCCACACACACAATACACTCACACACACACACAAGCAAGCCACTCCCACCCTGTCCTTATTCTCAACATAGTCATGCTTTGATTTTACATGTTTTCTCACACTCAATCTTGACCTTCACCACCCCCCACCACAACCAACACCACATCCTCACCGTCCCCACCACAACTGACAACACAACCACAACCACATCCTCAACACCCCCACCACAACCAACACCACATCCTCACCATCGCCACCACAACCAACACCACACCCTCACCATCCCCACCACAACCAACACCACACCCTCACCATCCCCACCACAACCAACACCACATCCTCTTACCACCAACACCACACCCTCACCACCAACACCATCCCCACCACAACCAACACCACACCCTCACCATCCCTACCACAACCAACACGATATCCTCACCATCTCCACCACAACCAACACCACATCCTCACCATCCCCACACAACCAACACCACATTCTCACCATCACCACATCCTCACCATCACCACATCCTCACCATCCCCACACAACCAACACCATATCCTCACCATCCCCACCACAACCAACACCACATCCCCACACAACCAATACCACATCCTCACCATCCCCACACAACCAACACCACATCCTCACCATCACCACCACAACCAACACCACATCCTCACCATCCCCGCCACAACCAACACCACATCCTCACCATCACCACTACATCAATCATGATTACCAACACCCATCACATCAACACCATCGCACGCACTCTCTATCCTTCTATTTCTAGGGTGGACCATACAACAAATCTCTGCACGATGTCCTTGGTGCCTACGCATGCTATCGTCCTGACATTGGCTACGTCCAGGGCATGTCCTTCCTGGCAGCTGTGCTTCTCCTCAACATGGAGGCTGCAGATGCATTCATTTGCCTGGCGAACCTCCTCAATCTTCCTTCTTATCTGGCCTTCTTCAAAGTAACTCATATATACTTCTATGAGAGTACAGTTGAGACCTCAAAATAATTTGCGTACCTGTTCCTGAAGCATGTGTACTTTATAGATGCTAAAAGTAGATTCTAAAAATAGATGCTAACAATGGAACTGCTATCTATAGATTGACCGAAATGGTTTTATATAATATGTGGCAAATTGACTAATTTCTAAATGAGTAGGACTTTTAAGCTAAGCTGGTAGAAGGGGAATCAACTATTTACATATATATTCACTGATAGTCACCTTGTTATGTCAAGGTTTAAGGTCTGTGCTTGATTATTCTATGGTAATTGTGATGGTTATGCCCTCTGATGTGATACTGATTGACTGCACCCTCTGTCATGTCCTCAGGTTGACCATGCTCTGATGTGGCCCTATTTCAACGCATTCCAGATCCTCCTGCAAGATTCCTTACCTAAGCTCAATGTCCACTTCTCCTCCCTCAATTTTACTCCGGAGTACTACCTCATCGAATGGTATGTGGGCATGAAGCCGGCTTTTAAGAAGGAGTCTCTTTGAATAGCACTGTCAACTCATTGGCATACCCCCTGTTATCAAGCCTCAATATGGAGAGTGATGTTAGCTATAGTCTCTGGTTAATATGCTCCTGGTTAATTAGCTCCAGTAGTCTCTGGTTAATAAGCTCCTATAGTCTCTGGTTAATAAGCTCCAATAGTCTCTGGTTAATAAGCTCCAGTAGTCTCTGGTTAATAAGCTCCTGTAGTCTCTGGTTAATAAGCTCCTGTAGTCTCTGGTTAATAAGCTTCTGCAGTCTCTGGTTAATAAGCTCCTGTAGTCTCTGGTTAATAAGCTCCTGTAGTCTCTGGTTAATAAGCTCCTGTAGTCTCTGGTTAATAAGCTCCTGTAGTCTCTGGTTAATAAGCTCCTGCAGTCTCTGGTTAATAAGCTCCTATAGTCTCTGGTTAATAAGCTCATCTCAATAACAAGCACATTTTGGGCATTGGGTTGGGACATTCATTAATTATGGAGTAGCTGGTTAATAAGCTCCTGTAGTCTCTGGTTAATAAGCTCCTGTAGTCTCTGGTTAATAAGCTCCTGTAGTCTCTGGTTAATAAGCTCCTGCAGTCTCTGGTTAATAAGCTCCTATAGTCTCTGGTTAATAAGCTCATCTCAATAACAAGCACATTTTGGGCATTGGGTTGGGACATTCATTAATTATGGAGTAGCTGCCTGGGATCAAGAATTCCTCGGGTATGTCCAGGGTGGAAGGCGCCTGGGGAAGAGAGTGGTGGTTTCTTGCATGGAATTGTGATCAGCTTTTAAGAGCACTTTTACTCTTCTTAAAGGACGTCGAATACTTTTAATGATCAGTTTTTGAAGGGTTGGTTGTATTCCTAATAAAAACATGGAGGTTGCTCCACCAGTTGTAACCACCCCTGTAGCAACTGTTTAGCTCAGACTCAATTGTTGTCATAACCTTTCTCCTCCTTAGCTTCAACTCCATCTCACTGGTCCTTCTTGTTTTACTCTTCTTGGGTTCCTACAGGTTTATCTCTATCTCTGAACAACCTCTTCCACCTCTGACAACCGACCACCCCTTTGCTTTTCTGTGATTATCTTCTTGCTTGAACTATTTTCTGATGCATGCTACCTTTTCATCTATTCCCCACAGCAGCCACCCTCTCTTTCACACCCCCACTCAGTGAGTTTTTTTTGTCATGTTTTATTCCCAGTAGCCGGGATACATGGTATAATATGTGTAGCTCTGCTACTGGAAGGCCTTGAAGTTTTGCATCATAATACAGCAACTTGATTCTTACTTCCAGCTCTTGTGCATGTTGGACAGTATTAGTAAGGTTGGATCTTCTGGCACTTGGTGCAGCTATAAGCCCTAGGATATACACACACATGAGCAGTGTGCATCAAGGAACTACTGGTGCAAACCACACTTATCATTCTATGAATGATGGATCTCTTTGCAAGGAGGGTTGCCTCTACCATTCTTCTTTTGACAACTGCCCTTGTAGCTGCATGTCAGGGGCACCATGGTCTCCTGTGGCAATGCATCCTCATACAGTACTGCTACTGAGGTTTACCTCATCTCCAGAGGCTGCCTCTTCCTCAGACACTGCCTCTTCCTCAGACACTAAGATAGCACTAGAAGCCATACTGATCCTCCTTCTAGATCTGAACTGTTGACTGTAAAGAATGATCGATGAAGCCAATGTCCAATCCAGGTTTTATTGCTAGGCTAAACTATGGGGGAGATGAGGAAGGACGGAGAAGAGGGAGGGGTGTTTAGTGTGAATCTCTGATGTGACGTGTCCCTTTAATATGTTGTTGTTGTTGGGTAGGATCTTCACCATCTACACCAGAACTCTTCCTTTGGACATTGCCTGTCGGGTGTGGGATATGTTCTGCAGAGATGGAGATTCCTTCCTCTTCAGAACTGCATTAGGTAATGGCATATATGTATATATATTATACGTATGTAGTATATATACGGTACTCTACCTAGTAGATGCAAGCTATCCAGTTAAGCGCCGTTAAGCGCCGAGAATATAGAAGTTTAAAACCACGTGCACGCCTGTAATAGGAACTCGGCATATAGACTTATGGTACGCATATGCACACGCGTGTGCACACACAATGTACTGTTTTTATGGTGGCTGGAAAACTTTGATGAGAAAGGTATTAAATAGCACCAGGCCTCCCCAGTTGTGTGTTAGTATACTGTATTTCCTCAACTGGTTTATTGCCCTAATAGTAGTCCCCCTCAAACAGTTGCAGTGGACGTTCACTCTCTAGCAGAAGTGATCATTTGAATCTCATTAGCAACAGGTGGCAGTGAAGATGGTCTACTAAAAAGTTTGCTAGTTTTATCTACTTCACAGTAGTTTGTTAATTTCCCATTCTTTGCCGTTGTCAGAGAAAATGCTGCTAGACTTTCTGGAGGTCAGCCAGCCGTGCTATTTCAGTACTGCCACCTCTCCCAGCTTTATAAGCTGAATGTCTTAAAACTATATAGCAAACTTTGTTTATACTTGTTTATCCTGGACCCTGGCCCACCGTGCGCTTAATTTTTGATTTCTTATGTGCATGCGTGCATGTTTAGCTATAAGTAGGACTTGGAAGTGGCACTGTGCTGGTGTGTGGCATCCGGTTAAATGTGCAGCCACCAGAGGATCGAGTTCAATTGTGTATTCTCTCCAGTGCTGTTCACCCTCATTTAGTGTTCCCTCCATTTGGATTTTTTTTTTTTTTAATTAAAAATTATTCACGGTGATCATTCAAGGAAATACTGTACATGTAACATGTAAATATAACGTATATTAGGCGGTGCTTTGCATGCATGGAGAGCGAGTGAATTAACGCAGAGCTGGCTCTATTTTTTAATTTTTTTATTTTTATCCTCCTCCTCCTTCTGTGGGTCAAGTGAAAGGCAACATACCTTATTAATATGTGATGTAACTTGGCGTGCTTGTACTGTTCTTTGTATTGTTTCAGGTATCTTGAAGCTGTTTCAGAATGATCTGTTGCAGTGCAGGTCCCTGGAGGAGCTAGGGCAGTTCTTAGGGAAGCTGCCTCTTATAAACTCAGATCTGTTCTTCCCTCAAATAGAATCTGTTCACTTCACTGCTAAGAAATTCAAGCACATTTTGTTACAGGGACAGAGAAAACTTGCATCAGATTCATTTACCACACAAGTCTATTGAATTAGGATTGTCTTTATTTCATCTGAACATAAAAATATTTTCCGGGAAATATCGGTGATTGTTTTTATCTTGAATGAGTTGAAGGGTCGGGCAAGGAGGAAAGGAAGAGATATGAAATATGGAAGGGGAATATAGGAATTGATCGGGAAGGGTATACATCATGGTTTGATGATTAATGTTATGGAATAGCTTGGGTATATAGTAATAAGGGGCTCTAACATCAACCATAATTAGGTGGAATAAGGATTAATCTCTTAGAGTAAGTGGAGTGCCAGAATAACTGAACTCCGAACATCAAGCACAAGGCTGGAATAATGGTAGAAATTTGCTCTCTCGACATTTTGAATGCATACTCTATAGTCTTTCAGTAAAGCTTCAGTAAAGCAATCCTAATGGGGATTCTGAGTACCAAACAATGCTTGAATAATAGTGAGACTTCTATATAGCAAGTAAATACTGGAATAATAGGAGACTCCTAATATCAATCATAATGCTGAGTAATAGGGGGCTCCTATATAGAAGCCTAATACTGGAATAATAGGAGACTCCTAGCTGGAGCATAATAATAGAAAACTCCTGGAGCAATCCAAATGCTAGGATGATAGAGGGAGAGGACCAACCAAACTCTAATGGAGGAAGTAGTTAAATGCTTGATTTGGTAACAGTTAGTCTAAACACCCTTTCTCTCTCCTGAATTCTCCTTGTGCTTTTATGAGAATCTTAAATTGTCCTACCTTCCTTGCCAAGACACTTGCAAAAACCTTGGCAACACAATTTTCCAAGGCTATACCCTTACAGTTGTTATTTCTAAATCTGCTTTTTGAATAAAGGTGCCACACTGTATGGCAACAAGCCTTTTCTAATACTTATGTTAAGCAAGCTTACCAATGACTCTCCATGGATCATCATTCCATTTGATTTGACATAACATCAGAGTCGACAGCTTTCCCCCATCTCAATATTTCATAATCACAACTAGTTCATCCCACTATAGTCTTCACAATCCCTCTGAAACTTCACCCCCTTCCATCAAGGTCGTCCATTACTTCCCCCCTCCCAAAGGTTTCCCATTTCTTATAGAACCTCTTCTCCAGTAGCTACCCTTCTATATATCCTTGTCCTTCATTTTCACTAATCTTCATTTGTTTTTTCCCCTCCAAATTACAGCTTGTCCCACCTTGCTCCCTAATCCTCGTCACTGACTCTTTCCTTAACCCCTTCTTCACCTTCCAAATTAGTTTATTCATAACCTTTCTCCTCCTTAGCTTCAACTCCATCTCACTGGTCCTTCTTGTTTTACTCTTCTTAGGCTCCTACAAGTTTATCTCCATCTCTGAATAGCCTCTTCCACCTCTGACAACCGACCACCCCTTTGCTTTTCTGTGATTATCTTCTTGCTTGAACTATTTTCTGATGCATGCTATATACCTTTTCATCTATTCCCCCACGTCAGCCACCCTCTCTTTCACTCACCCACTCAGTGAAGGGTTTTTTGTCCTCTTCCCAGTCTCTATGTGTATACACCATCCATTTTCCTTTTTTACCTCGCTCTCGTATCCCATCCCTTCAAACAAGTAAGATTGTGATGCAACCTCGGTATATACCCATCAGAATCCTCTAGGACCATTTCTGCTAGTGATAGACCTGATAATAATAGATAACGAGCAGGCTGTGCTCTTGACTTCCCCAAGGTCCATCCATCTTTAAAGCAAGGCAGCTCATTCATTCTCTGTTGCAAATCCTCCAACTTGAGTGGAGACTTTGAGCTTAGAATAATAACATCATACTTGTGCCTTCCTAGAAGTAAGTAGAGCCTATGATAAGATGTTGGAGAGATGGACTGTGGGTGGATAAAGTGAGTCCATAGGGTGTGGAAGACAAGTTTGTCAAGAGTATGTAAAAGTTCGATGATGGTAAAAGGCTAATTAGAAGGATGTAATGGGAAGAGTTGGTGAAGGAAGTGAAGATCGATGGTGTTTGGTGCCGTGCATTACCAGATACAACTGATGAATTATATTTGTAACTGACACTGGAGAAGAACTAACGAAGATGCTATATATATATATACATAGTTGAGGATTTCAATAAAGGAGGAAGTTTAAAGTTAATCATAGGAAGAGTAAGTGGTGATTAAGAATTATGGACATCAGGGATTGAGAAAATGAAAGCATTCAAGTACTTGGAATTTTGCATAGGAGATTGAAAGGAAACACAGTTGTTGAAGATTGTGGAGAAAGCAGAAGAGTGGTAGGTAGATTGGTCAAGTGAATGGCTTGGCAGAGGCTGAAAGAAGAAGGTGGCTAAGTAGCCTAGAACATGCACATGTGCTGGACAGGTAGCAGAGCATAGTATGAAGCTAGAGTTAAGCCAGGAGAGTTGGAAAGAAGGTTGCTGAGGAGTATATAATACTGTGGCAGAAGTGGTGTGTTTGGCAATCTAGGGTGAAGAAAGCTGGAGAGAAGGAGAGAGGAGAAGAAAAGGAGACTCGAGGGCTGGAGGAAGGAAGGTTAATAAAGTTGGTAGCAAATAAGCTAAGATTAGATGGTGGGCGAAGTACCAACTTAATAAGCATGAGCTGAAGTTTAAAATGAAAATGAGTGAAATGGAAATGGGGAGGTTGAAGGAAACCAACAAGATTGATATAATGGAGCACAAGAGCAGTTTGGGATTGTAAAGTTTGACAGAGAAAGATAGGTATATATGTACGGTCCATGAAAGGGTCTGAGAAATAAAAATGTGTTTCAGGCCGAGGAAGGAATTGGCGAAAAACTGTCCATTCTTGTCAAAATGGGCACAGACTGTTGAAGAAGAATAAGAGGAGGTGCCAGCTATAACTATGTTTGCTGTGTGGTAGTGGAGAAGCAGAGATGTGGGGCACTTCTTAATTAATCGGGTGTAGAGAATTTGATCATGAAAGGAGACCACCACAGATAGCTGGAGTGAAACATGCTAATAAGTGGCTATGGGTATGGAGGGAGGTGCCATTATTGTTGGGAAGAACATAGAGGATGTGAGAGAGCATGTTGGAGAAGGTGGATGAATGCTCTATGAATCGGACAAGGAAGTGGTGGTGAAAAAAAGATAAAGGAATTGCTGGACAGTTGGGTATGCTCACTAAAAGGATGTGTTATCCCCTTTCCCCTCTTCATTAAAACATGGTATATAGTATATCTGGTATTTTTAAATTATTATTATTTTATATACAACAAAAAAAATTTTGTTTACAAAAAATACACTAAAAACTAATGACAAGTCCAACTCCCGACTGACTCTAAAACAGACAAGGCATTTTTCTGCTGGACTGCAACTGAGAGATGCTGAAGGAGGTGAACACGGGCATTCCCCTCACCCCAGTTATTTGTCTTATCCTGAGGCTAAGTTCTTTCAGGAAAGCCATCGACCTGTTCCTGATGACCCCCAATGACTCGGCCACAAAAAAGTGGCAAGGATCTAGGCTGCATACTTGGCCATTTCCCCCCTTCTCATTCATAGCAGCCACAGCTCCAGCACTACTCACTGCTGCATCCTGATATGACTAGGAAAACGAATCGGGACAGGTTGTATCCACACCAGTTGCTTGCCATTCTTCCCTGGACCATGGTTACCCCATCAGGCCTTTTCCCATCAGAATGTTTGTTAGCACAGTCAGTTTCACATTATAGTATATGTGCACTATGATGCACCTGATGAGCTCAACAATTATCATATCAAAAATGCTGGAATAATAGTAGACTCCTCATCAAGCATAATACTGTAATGACAGGTGACTTCTAACATCAGGCATAATGATGGATGATAAGGTGTGTATAATGGGAGACTGATTAGCAAGCATAACTGGAATAATAAGGAAACTATATAATATGTAGTATCATATGATATGGTCTATGGATGGGTTGTTTTGGATGGGTTGTTTTTGTTGACAATTTACTCCTTGTGTTTTAAAGTTCCATGTTCCCTATATTATATATAGCATGCTGTGAAGAATGATAATGATGATGGTAATAATAATAATAATAATAATAATAATAATAATAATAATAATAATAATAATAATAATAATAATAATAATAATAATAATAATATATATTATTATTATTATTATTATTATTAAAATAAATAAATAATAATAATAATAATAATAATAATAATAATAATAATAATAATAATAATAATAATAATAATAATAATAATAATATATACTTATTATTATTATTATTATTATTATTATTATTATTATTATTATTATTATTATTATTATTATTATTATTATTATTATTATTATTATTATTATTATTATTATTATTATTATTATTATTATTATTATTATTATTATTATTATTATTATTATTATTATTATTAATTACATAATTTTTAATTTAATTATTATAGTATTTCAATTTTAATTTAATTATTACAGTATTTCAATTTTAATTAATTTAATTCTAATTTAATGTTTGTGGCAGACTCCATCAACACTGAAGTACTTTGTTGTATATATCCATAGTAATGTGTATATTTTTTGTTAATTAAGTATATAATAATAATAAAATAATAATATTGAAATATCATTCAACTCTGCTATGCTAAGAATGTTTGCTGACAACATCAACTACTACAAGCCAATCTTTGCAATGAAGATCTGTCACCTTGCAGTTGGATGTTCAGCTCATCTCAAGACTTGAGACTTAACTGGTGTTCTCCAGAAGCCATCAACACTTTCATTGTAAATTGATGACACTCCCATTCCACAGATGACACTCTGCTCACTTGGATGGTCATCTTGGGAAACCTCACCTGGTTTGCCCACATCACTCTAGTGGGCTGCAAGTTGAAGAAACTTATAGGGTTTATTTACTGCCCATTTCAGCCTGGCGAAGAAGAAGTGTCTTCTTTCTGTGTAGAGCCCTTGTTCTTTCAAACCTAGATTATGGGATATGCATCTGGGATTCTTAGCAGGACAAGTACATTGATCAACTTGAGAGCAGCCATTCCTTTGCTGAGTAAGAGCTGGGATGGGCTTCCCTCTCCTCTTGCAGGTAACCAAAAACTATATTTGTGTTGTAGCATTGTATGTGGTAAATCATTCCTTCCCTCTTCTGTTTCACCTCATCCCTCACTCTCTGTATGTCATGTTAATCCTTATCCATTTTTTCAGCTTTATGCCGAAGCCAACCACCATCATTTTTCTTAGTGTAAATTTCCACTCAAACTTAGCCGGTTAAACACACTCAAAATCACAGTCTCCTAGATTACCGTTGGTGACTCTTTTGTATGTACCTTAGATTTTCTGCGTATTCATTTTCGTTCTTCATTTTCCTTTTCTGCTATATATCTTAATATTAGCCAAGGCTATATATATAGTTGGTGTGTCCTATTGCAGTGCTTTCAATCTATAGAGAAAAAATGGAAGACAAAATTAATTAATTATTAAGATAACAAGAACAGCAACAAAAACAACAATGATCAACACTAGTAGCAACAACAATGATCAACACTAGTAGCAACAACAACAATAATAATAGATGCACTTCCACGACTCTAGTTATTGTTGTTGTTATTGTATTGTGATTATTATTATTGTGATTGTAGTGATTGTATTGTTATTGTTGTTATTATTGTTGGTATTATTGTTGTTCTTGTTATTGCTGCTGGTTTTTGTTGTTGTTGTCATTGTTGTCATTGTTTTTGTTGTTATCGTCATTAATTTATTATTATCATTATTATTATTATATTATATTTATTATCATTATTATTATTATTATATTGATTATCATAATTAATTATCATAATGATAATCATATTATTTATTTCGTATTATAATTATTAGTTTTACCCCCAAATTTTTATTAGTCATCACTAGGGAATCAACAAGAACCCAGAGTTCCCACGCTGGACAGCAACAACTGAGGGAACATGGTTTATCCATCTCGTCTTTGTGGCCACCTAGCTATATAACTCACGAAGAAAGAAAAAAAGGAAAAAACAAGGTAATTCCGTAGGAGTTTCAGTGCTTTCCCTGCCCCACCCCCTCCAAGAATGCGGCACAGACGGGAACGGGATTGAACGCGCCATAATTGCGGGTTTGCACATGGCAACAAGATAGTAAAGAAATGGCTTCAAACATGTCTTCTGATGAAGAAGAGGAACCTGATCTGGAAGAAACTGGTGGGACATCAATAGCTGCAGTTCCCAAAATTGGCGCCGAGCTAGTACCAGCTTGCCGTACTCCAGGCAGGGAGTTCGCCATGTCCTCCATAGACAAGCTTCTGATTCAAGGTAGCTACTCAGGCAGCGTTATACCCAGTGATAAAATATTTGCTGAGTGAAGTACACCCTCATTTAGGAGTAATTTGCTGTGCATGGTCATGTTTGCCTTTCATATAATTGACTTGTTGCAAATATGAATGAGCTGCCATCCATTATATGAACTATCCCGCCTAAAATAGACCCTTGAGCACAATGTGTATACTTCAAGTCTACTAAAGTCTCTGCAGAGTTCAACCTATGAGAATCCAAAAGAATTTTCAGTACAGCTAGAGACTTTTCTTGTGCGTTCCAGCACTCCTATGTCAAGAGATGATTCTAGGTTAGAATTTTATGTCATAGATGATGGCCAGTATCACTAGGAAGGTACTGCTAAACACTTTAGTGTGTTCCCAGTAGCTGTTTTCATGGTGGACTTGTTTGGAAGTATGTTTTCATATGCCAAACAACTTTGACCTTACAAAGGTTTGTCTTCTAATTGATGCCAACATTTAAACCAAATTCTTTGATGTTCGTCTGTTCGTCAGGGCGAATAAAAAAAACACACGCAATGCGCTTGTATTCACTTGCAACACATTTTACATGAAACGCACGTGATCCATGATCCATCTGAATGCACCTGATTCATGATCCATCTGAATGCACCTGGATTCATGATCCATCTGAATGCACCTGATTCATGATCCATCTGAATGCACGGGATCCATGATCCATCTGAATGCACCTGATCCATGATCCATCTGAATGCACCTGATTCATGATCCATCTGAATGTACCTGATCCATGATCCATCTGAATGTACCTGATCCATGATCCATCTGAATGCACCTGATTCATGATCCATCTGAATGTACCTGATCCATGATCCATCTGAATGCACCAGATCCATTATCCATCTGAATGCACCTGATTCATGATCCATCTGAATGCACATGATCATGATCTGTCTGAATGCTATCCAGCATGCTAAACATCACAAAACTAATGATGGGTGTAGTTTCATGTTGCATTATCTTGCGAGTCACTAAATAAAATAGCTCAAGCCCTACACTTTGACTAAAGTGGTGATGCTTAGGTATAAGATGGATGGTATAAGATGGATGGTATAAGATGGATGGTATAAGATGGATGGTATAAGATGGATGGTATAAGATGGATGGTATAAGATGGATGGTATAAGATGGATGGTATAAGATGGATGGTATAAGATGGATGGTATAGATGGATGGTATAAGATGGATGGTATAAGATGGATGGATGGTATAAGATGGATGGTATAAGATGGATGGTATAAGATGGATGGTATAAGATGGATGGTATAAGATGGATGGTATAAGATGGATGGTATAAGATGGATGGTATAAGATGGATGGTATAGATGGATGGTATAAGATGGATGGTATAAGATGGATGGTATAAGATGGATGGTATAAGATGGATGTGCAGCATCTCCTTCACATTTTCAAATCGGGCCAACTCCTAACTTGAAGGTCTCAGCTCACCAGGGTCAAGGATAAATTACCATCTACCATGAGCTCCAGTTGCCAGTTGCGGGAAGCAAGATGAGGTGGGTCAAGGAGCATGCAGGAAGGGAAATGTGCCAGCACAGAGCAGAGTGGGAACACCACACCACCCAATCTTGTAGCGAGAGAGCCAACAAATGAGGTGCACAACATCTTACTCCTACTAGCCCTAGCCCTAGCCCTAGCTTTAGCCCTAGCTTTAGCCCTAGCTTTAGCCCTAGCCCTAGCCCTAGCCCTAGCTTTAGCCCTAGCCCCAGCACTTCAATTGAGAAATTGAGATGCATTAGGGCTGGAGCTGCCTGATTGCTGGGTCTCAACTGTCAAGACCATGCAGTCAAAGCCTCTCCCAGCAATATCTGTCTGATATGTTCCTGTGCTCACTCACTTGAGCAGTCAGACATCGTGTGAATCACGTGTGGAACGTGTTGCCGCAAAAATCATTGCATTTGTGTTCAGGTTCTTTTTTCCCCCATTGGCCCTGATGAAGACCGAAGCATTGGTTGAAATGCTGGCCCTGATGAAGACCGAAGCATTGGTTGAAATGCTGGCCCTGATGAAGACTGAAGCATTGGTTGAAATGCTGGCCATGATGAAGACAAGCATTGGTTGAAATGCTGGCCCTGATGAAGACAAGCATTGGTTGAAATGCTGGCCCTGATGAAGACAAGCATTGGTTGAAATGCTGGCCCTGATGAAGGCAAGGATTGGTTGAAATGCTGGCCCTGATGAAGACTGAAGCATTGGTTGAAATGCTGGCCCTGATGAAGACTGAAGCATTGGTTGAAATACTGGCCCTGATGAAGACTGAAGCATTGGTTGAAATGCTGGCCCTGATGAAGACGGAAGCATTGGTTGAAATGCTGGCCCTGATGAAGACTGAAGCATTGGTTGAAATGCTGGCCCTGATGAAGACCGAAGCATTGGTTTAAATGCTGGCCCTGATGAAGACTGAAGCATTGGTTGAAATGCTGGCCCTGATGAAGACCGAAGCATTGGTTTAAATGCTGGCCCTGATGAAGACTGAAGCATTGGTTGAAATGCTGGCCCTGATGAAGACAAGCATTGGTTGAAATGCTGGCCCTGATGAAGACCGAAGAAATGTTGGCATAAAGAAAATAACCTTCGGTACATTTTATTAAGTAGCTAAAACCACCACTTCCAACCTTAATTGTTGAACGTCTCGCAAAACTTGGAGCATTCACTTTACATGACTGATTAACATGACTAAGAACAACACATGACTGTGGAAAGACATGGCTAAAGGCAACAGGCCCCTGCGTACACATGACTGTGGGAGACATGGCTAAAGGCAACTGCTTACACATGACTGTGGGGAGACATGGCTAAAGGCAACAAGCCCCTGCATACACATGACTGTGGGAGACATGGCTAAAGGTAACAAGCCCCCTGCTTACTTACACATGACTGTGGGAGACATGGCTAAAGGCAACAAGCCCCTGCATACACATGACTGTGGGGAGACATGGCTAAAGGCAACAAGCCCCTGCATACACATGACTGTGGGGAGACATGGCTAAAGGCAACAAGCCCCCTGCATACACATGACTGTGGGGAGACATGGCTAAAGGCAACAAGTCCCTGCATACATATGACTGTGGGAGACATGGCTAAAGGCAACAATCCCCCTCCCCCTGCTTACACATGACTGTGGGGAGACATGGCTAAAGGCAACAAGCCCCTGCATACACATGACTGTGGGAGACATGGCTAAAGGCAACAAGCCCCTGCATACACATGACTGTGGGGAGACATGGCTAAAGGCAACAAGCCCCTGCATACACATGACTGTGGGAGACATGGCTAAAGGCAACAAGCCCCCTGCATACACATGACTGTGGAGAGACATGGCTAAAGGCAACAAGCCCCCTGCTTACTTACACATGACTGTGGGAGACATGGCTAAAGGCAACAAGCCCCTGCATACACATGACTGTGGGGAGACATGGCTAAAGGCAACAAGCCCCCTGCTTACACATGACTGTGGGGAGACATGGCTAAAGGCAACAAGCCCCCTGCTTACACATGACTGTGGAGAGACATGGCTAAAGGCAACAAGCCCCCTGCTTACTTACACATGACTGTGGAGAGACATGGCTAAAGGCAACAAGCCCCCTCCATACACATGACTGTGGGAGACATGGCTAAAAGCAACAAGCCCCTGCATATACATGACTGTGGGGAGACATGGCTAAAGGCAACAAGCCCCCTGCTTACTTACACATGACTGTGGGAGACATGGCTAAAGGCAACAAGCCCCCTCCATACACATGACTGTGGGAGACATGGCTAAAGGCAACAAGCCCCTGCATACACATGACTGTGGGGAGACATGGCTAGAGGCAACAAGCCCCCTGCATACACATGACTGTGGGGGAGACATGGCTAAAGGCAACAAGTCCTGCATACACATGACTGTGGGGAGACATGGCTAAAGACAACAAACCCCTGCATACACATGACTGTGAGGAGACATGGCTAAAGGCAACAAGCCCCCTGCATACACATGACTGTGGGGAGACATGGCTAAAGGCAACAAGCCCCCTGCTTACACATGACTGTGGGAGACATGGCTACGGGCAACAGACCCAAGGTAAAATGGGTAAGGGGTGGGACTATGTTATAGAAATATATTTTATCATTCCAATGGGAACCGTAAGTACACAGTATGTACATCCAAGTTGAAGTGTCTACGTAGAAACTCCAAACATCATTGCATATTCCTCCTCTTGCATATTCCTCCTCCCCTTGCATATTCCTCCTCCCCTTGCATATTCCTCCTCCTCCCCTTGCATATTCCTCCTTCTCCCCTTGCATATTCCTCCTCCTCCCCTTGCATATTCCTCCTCCTCCCCTTGCATATTCCTCCTCCCCTTGCATATTCCTCCTCCTCCTCTTGCATGTTCCTCCTCCTCCCCTTGCATATTCCTCCTCCCCTTGCATATTCCTCCTCCCCTTGCATGTTCCTCCTCCTCCCCTTGCATGTTCCTCCTCCTCCCCTTGCATGTTCCTCCTCCCCCCCTTGCATATTCCTCCTCCTCCCCTTGCATATTCCTCCTCCTCTTGCATATTCCTCCTCCTCCCCTTGCATGTTCCTTCTCCTCCCCTTGCATATTCCTCTTCCCCTTGCCTCCTCCTCCTCTTGCATGTTCCTCCTCCTCCCCTTGCATATTCCTCCCCCCTTGCATATTCCTCCTCCTCCCCTTGCATATTCCTCCCCCATTGCATGTTCCTCCTCCTCCCCTTGCATGTTCCTCCTTCTCCCCTTGCATATTCCTCCTTCTCCCCTTGCATATTCCTCCTCCTCCCCTTGCATATTCCTCCTCCTCCCCTTGCATATTCCTCCTTCTCCCCTTGCATATTCCTCCTTCTCCCCTTGCATATTCCTCCTCCTCCTCTTGCATGTTCCTCCTCCTCCCCTTGCATATTCCTCCTCCCCTTGCATATTCCTCCTCCCCTTGCATGTTCCTCCTCCTCCCCTTGCATGTTCCTCCTCCCCTTGCATGTTCCTCCTCCCCCCCTTGCATATTCCTCCTCCTCCCCTTGCATATTCCTCCCCCCCTTGCATGTTCCTCCTCCTCCCCTTGCATGTTCCTCCTCCTCCCCTTGCATATTCCTCCTCCCCTTGCATGTTCCTCCTCCTTCCCTTGCATGTTCCTCCTCCTCCCCTTGCATATTCCTCCTCCTCTTGCATATTCCTCCTCCTCCCCTTGCATGTTCCTTCTCCTCCCCTTGCATATTCCTCCTCCCCTTGCATATTCCTCTTCCCCTTGCCTCCTCCTCCTCTTGCATGTTCCTCCTCCCCCCTTGCATATTCCTCCTCCTCCCCTTGCATATTCCTCCCCCCTTGCATGTTCCTCCTCCTCCCCTTGCATGTTCCTCCTTCTCCCTTGCATACTCCTCCTCCTCCTCTTGCATGTTCCTCCTCCTCCCCTTGCATATTCCTCCTCCTCCCCTTGCATATTCCTCCTCCTCCCCTTGCATATTCCTCCTCTTCCCCTTGCATATTCCTCCTCCTCCCCTTGCATGTTCCTCCTCCTCCCCTTGCATGTTCCTCCTCCCCCCCTTGCATATTCCTCCTCCTCCCCTTGCATATTCCTCCTCCTCTTGCATATTCCTCCTCCTCCCCTTGCATGTTCCTTCTCCTCCCCTTGCATATTCCTCCTCCCCTTGCATATTCCTCTTCCCCTTGCCTCCTCCTCCTCTTGCATGTTCCTCCTCCTCCCCTTGCATGTTCCTCCTTCTCCCCTTGCATATTCCTCCTCCTCCCCTTGCATATTCCTCCTCCTCCCCTTGCATATTCCTCCTCCTCCCCTTGCATATTCCTCCTTCTCCCCTTGCATATTCCTCCTTCTCCCCTTGCATATTCCTCCTCCTCCTCTTGCATGTTCCTCCTCCTCCCCTTGCATATTCCTCCTCCCCTTGCATATTCCTCCTCCCCTTGCATGTTCCTCCTCCTCCCCTTGCATGTTCCTCCTCCTCCCCTTGCATGTTCCTCCTCCCCCCCTTGCATATTCCTCCTCCTCCCCTTGCATATTCCTCCCCCCCTTACATGTTCCTCCTCCTCCCCTTGCATGTTCCTCCTCCTCCCCTTGCATATTCCTCCTCCCCTTGCATGTTCCTCCTCCTTCCCTTGCATGTTCCTCCTCCTCCCCTTGCATATTCCTCCTCCTCTTGCATATTCCTCCTCCTCCCCTTGCATGTTCCTTCTCCTCCCCTTGCATATTCCTCCTCCCCTTGCATATTCCTCTTCCCCTTGCCTCCTCCTCCTCTTGCATGTTCCTCCTCCTCCCCTTGCATATTCCTCCCCCCTTGCATATTCCTCCTCCTCCCCTTGCATATTCCTCCCCCCTTGCATGTTCCTCCTCCTCCCCTTGCATGTTCCTCCTTCTCCCTTGCATACTCCTCCTCCTCCTCTTGCATGTTCCTCCTCCTCCCCTTGCATATTCCTCCTCCTCCCCTTGCATATTCCTCCTCCTCCCCTTGCATATTCCTCCTCTTCCCCTTGCATATTCCTCCTCCTCCCCTTGCATATTCCTCCTCCTCCCCTTGCATATTCCTCCTCCTCCCCTTGCATGTTCCTCCTCCTCCCCTTGCATATTCCTCCTCCTCCTCTTGCATATTCCTCCTCCTCCCCTTGCATATTCCTCCTCCTCTTGCATACTCCTCCTCCTCCTCTTGCATATTCCTCCTCCTCCCCTTGCATGTTCCTCCTCCTCCCCTTGCATACTCCTCCTCCTCCTCTTGCATATTCCTCCTCCTCCCCTTGCATGTTCCTCCTCCTCCCCTTGCATATTCCTCCTCCTCCTCTTGCATATTCCTCCTCCTCCCCTTGCGCATATTCCTCCTCCTCCTCTTGCATGTTCCTCCTCCCCTTGCATGTTCCTCCTCCTCCCCTTGCATGTTCCTCCTCCTCCCCTTGCATATTCCTCCTCCGCTTGCATATTCCTCCTCCTCCCCTCCCCCCTCCCCCCTTCCTACCCATCACAGCCCCTCCAGCTGCAACTTCCCCCTCCATCTGTGATTGCATCAGATTTATAGCTAGAATATTCTTCAGGCTAATCAAATTGACACCATTGCAATGCAAATACAATTCATGTGCTTCCCTAGGGGCAAGCAAGTAAAACACCACATCAGACTGAGCACCTTCTTGAGCACCTGTCTCAAATGTGAAGGGATTCAGAGTAGTTCCCATTTGGTATCTGTACCTGTGCTGCCTTCCTCGCAGAACAGCTACCAGAGACAGAAGTGTCGGGCAGAAAGAGGCTGATGAGGATGACAATTGCAAGCATTAGTCTTAAAAATAAAAAAATAAAAAGATTGTCATACACCCTCCAAACTGGAACCTAACTTCCCTTCCCATTGCAACCTCCTTTACAAATAGTATTCGCAGGTGGATTGGACTGAGATAGTCAGCCACTGATGATGGTTCACAATAAGAATATACTGCACTCTCCAAAAATGAAACATGATATCGTCTTGGTAATTCCATGGCAACAATAGCAAAACTTGGCTCCACACAGAGCCGTGTTATCCAGAACACGAATAAGCTAATTCAAAAGTTAATCCACTATTTATAACCTTTCTTCACGTGTGTTGTGATTATTAAATGGCATGCCATGTTATTGTTCTGCGAGTGAATTCTCTGTGTGATGGTTTCCGTTAACTCTAAGGCATTCGCGGGTTTGGAGCTGGCGATGACCAGAAGGTTATCATCGAGTTTGGAAAACCACTGACTCTCATTACAGGCCAAAATGGAGCAGGGAAGACAGTAAGGGCCCCTAGATTGGGCACATGGTTTATGTATGCTACAGAGATAAAAGTTGTCGCTAGAGGATAATGGAAGCTGCTCTCTCTCTTTCTTTTTTCTTTCAGACTATCATCGAGTGCTTGAAGTATATTACCACGGGAGAGCTCCCTCCAAACAGCAAGGGAGGGGCCTTTGTGCACGACCCCAAGGCAAGTGGTGGAGTTTTAACTCTCGTGCTGTGCATTGTGTTGCATTGCTTGTTGGTGTTGGTGTTATAGTCGTTGCTATTTGGAAGTTGTGTTGTTTTGTTGTGATTGTTGTTGCTGCTATTGTTGTGGTTGTTGCTGCCATTGTTGTGGTTGTTGCTATTGTTTGTTGTGGTTGCTGCTGCTATTGTTTGTTGTTGTTGCAGCTATTGTTGTGGTTGCTGCTGCTATTATTGTGGTTGTTGCTGCTATTGTGGTGCTGTTTTTATTGCGGTTGTTATTGTTATGGTTGTTGTTGCTGTTTTGTTTCTTGTGGTTGTTTTTGTTTCTTGTGATTGTTGTTGCTGTTTTGTTTCTTGTTGTTGCTGTTTTGTTTCTTGTGGTTGTTGTTGCTGTTTTGTTTGTTGTGGTTGTTGTTGCTGCTGTTTTGTTTGTTGTGGTTGCTATTATTGTTGTTCTGTTATTGTTGTTGTTCTGCAGCTAGTCAATGAGCGAGAAGTCCGGGGATTGGTCAAGCTCAAGTTCCAGAACATCAGTGGAGAGAAGGTCGTTTGTCATCGGATGCTTCAGTCTACCCAAAAGGTGTGATCACAATTGGAGGTGTGTGCATACCATGCAATACTGCCATGAATGTGTGCAGCTGAAGAAGATCGAGCAGAAAACTGTGGACTCTTCCTTGGAGAAGATAGACTCCACTGGAAAGGCAAGCAAATGTTGTTAGAGTGTCTGGAATTTTTAAGTCCTGAGAAGACAAGTACACATAGAGAAGGGGAGGGGCTTTGGGGATGTGGCAGGGTTGGTGTTGCTGTCCATGCTTGCTCTGTTCCTTGTTTATAGAAGGTGAAGCTGACCTCGAGGTGTGCAGAGATCGACAGAGAGGTGAGTGTCTCCTGGTCAACATATGACATAAGCCACACCCACCACCATGCCTACAGATGATAAATCTGCTGGGCGTGTCTAAACCCATCCTCTCGCACGTCATATTTTGCCATCAAGAAGACTCTTCTTGGTAAGGGATATATATCAGTATTCTAGATATATACAAATGCTGCTGGGTAAGGGATATCAGATATCAGTATTCTAGATATATGCAAATGCTGCTTGGCAAGGGATATCAGTATTCTAGATATATGCAAATGCTGCTTGGTAAGGGATATCGGTATTCTAGATATATGCAAATGCTGCTTGGTAAGGGATATCAGTATTCTAGATATCAGTATTCTAGATATATGCAAATGCTGCTTGGTAAGGGATATCAGTATTCCAAACACTGCTTGGTAAGGGATATCAGTATTCTAGATATATACAAATGCTGCTTGGTAAGGGATGTCAGTACTCTATATATACAAACACTGCTTGGTAAGGGATATCAGTATTCTAGGTATATACAAACACTGCTTGGTAAGGGATATCAGTATTCTAGGTATATACAAACACTGCTTGGTAAGGGATGTCAGTACTCTAGGTATATACAAACACTGCTTGGTAAGGCCTGTAGGCACATATAAACACAGTGTAGTAGTCCTTCACGACTGTTGCTATGTGGCAGGCCTCTCGGTGAAGGCAAAGCACTCAAGGCAAAGTTTGACGAGATCTTTGCGTCTACTCGCTACACTAAAGCTCTGGAGAGCTTCAAGAAGATACAGCTCGAGTTGGTGAGCTGGAGAGGGTGGGGAGGGGTGAGGGGCTGGGTTGTGAGTGAAGGGATGGAGAAGTGTGTGACAATGTGTGCATATTCAATGCAGTCCAGCGAGATCAAGATTTACAAGGCAGAACTTCACCACCTACAGAAGCAGAAGGAGAAAGGTGATGAGGTATGTTACAGTGGATTTGTGAGGATCAGTCTGTAGGTGTGAGAGGTGTCTCTAGGAGGATCGTACAGTATAAGTGCTTGAGGTAATGTGTTTGTAATAAGGTAAGGCGTGATCATCCACAGAAAGTTGGAAAGGTGTAAGAATGAGTGAAAACATAATTGTGTATAATGAGGTATTGGGTAGTAGTCACATGAGGTAAGGTGTGGTACATACAGTGTTATAGTGAAATAAGGTAAGGAGCACTAAATGTTTTTTATTATTTTATTTTTTTATTTTATTTTAAGGTGAAGAGAAGCCTGCAGGAGATGCAGGATAAAGTGGAGAACTCGAAAGCTGAAATCACTCGCATTCATAATGAGCTGAACCCCATGGAGGTGAGAGAAGAAGTTGTGAGGAAGAGATCATGATGAAGATTGCTTGAAGAATAGGAAAAGGGGTGGGGGGTGGGGTGGGGACACATGCAGAGTAGTGGGGGAAGTGTACGATAAGGGGTTAAGGTGGAGAGGGGTGTGTGTGTGTGAGGGGGGGGGGGGGGGGTAGGATGGAGGAGGGGGAGTACACAGAGGGATAAGAATGGTGGGTGCAGGGCATGGATTGGCATGGTGAGGAGGGAGGGGGGGAGAGGGCACACATAGAGGGATTCAATGATGATGGGGGCAAGGGGTTATGGTGGAGAGGGAGAGAAAGCTGGAGGAGATGGTGTGTGATATTCATTGTAAAATTTACATCAGTTGCGACTTCAAGACCTAACTGATAAGTACGATGAGTTGACAAAGACGGAGAAAGAAATAAGTAAGTGAATCCCTTTGTGTCTATCTCCGGTGAGATGGCTGTCTTCCCCGGCCTAGCAATGTACGAGAGCAGCAAAAATGAACTTGTGAGAAGCCAACAACAGTTGGAATCCAAGATAGAGGTGCCCTTCAATGGCAGAAAGGCTGAGCTACAGATGGCAATTGAGCAGCACAGTACTGAGCTGGAGAGATGCAATGTGGAGTTAGACAGGGTGAGGTGAGACAAGAGAGAGAGATATATATGTCATTGTGTGTTTTGCGTAGTTGAAGAAGAAGCAGGTACAGTCGATACGGGAAGTGGATGACTTGAAGGGCAGAGTGAGTGAATGCCATAAAGAGCATGGCTGTTTGAAGACAGAGGAAAAGGTATTTGAGGAGAAAAGGTTAATGTTGAGCTTGTGCTACTTTAGACTCGTTCATTTTATTTATTATTATTTTTGTTGCGAACTTCACGCCATGGCCTCAGTATCACAAAGACAGGATTGTGTCACGGGACATGAAGATGATTTCCCTGGCAGCCCAGCATTCATTGGGAGGCTACAACAAAGGACCTTTTGAACAGAGAAGTGTGACCGAGTTTCTCAGCAAAATGGCCACCCTCAAGGCAGAAATAGAAGAAAAAAACAGTGCAGAGCATGTGAGCAGAGGAAATGTGTTGCTGGTTGTGTTGCTGTTGTTGTTGATACTTTTGATGTTGAGTTGCTTCTATTTCAACCAGAATGGGGTTGCTGGTTGTGTTGCTGTTGCTGGTACTTCTGGTGTTGAGTTGCTTCTATTTCTCCCAGACTAAGTTGGAGGAGAAGGAGCAGGAGTTACAGCAAGAATTGGACCAGCTCCGTACAAACTTGGCCAAGATAGAAGAGTCGGTGGAAATGAAGAACAAGACAGCGAAAGAGAGTCGTCTCCGTATGGTGGACATCACGAAGCAGCTGGCCAACATTGGCAGTGGGGCAGCTGCTCTGCAGGGGTTGGAGCAGGAGCTTAGTGTTGCTGTGAGTGTGTGTGTGTGTGGGGGGGGGGAGGGGGCGAAAGGAGAAGACGAGAAGAAGGAAGAGAAAAGAATGGAAAAAGAGTAGAATGAAGAGGAAGCTCTTCGAATGCTAACCTCTGTCTTACTCTGTCCTGTAGGACAGCGACTTGGCGGAGTATCGGGAACATGTTGACCTGACAACCATGGAGAAGGAACTGGAGCAATCTCATCATGAGAAGCAGACCGTAGACAAGAAGGTAGTGCAGCTGCAGAAAGAGCTGAGTGGGCTAAGTCTGCAGTCCAGTGCTCGGGGGGCGCTGGAAGAACTGAGGAAGCAGAAGCGGGTCAAAGAGGAACGTTACCAGCTCCAGTGAGTGCAGCTGTAGCACTAGTCAACAAGCAACAAGTAACACGCTTGCTTGCTGCTGTGCTCCTTTTAGACTGGAGTCAGTGGAGCCGGAGCTGCTCTCTGTATTGGGAGTGATACCTTCTGAGGGAGAAGGTGTTAGCAGACTGATGAAGGAGATGTTGAGGAGCAAAGAGAAGGAGCACCTGAGCTCCAGCGACTGCCATCGCCGGGAAGCCGCACAGCTGTCACGCCTCCAGGCACAGCAGGAGGAGCTGGAGTAAGTGGAGGGCAGAGAGAAGTTGTGGGAGGTGAGGGGAAATGGCTAAGATGACTTACCTCCTGGTTGTGCTGCAGGAAACAAATAGCAAACAAGAAGCAGAGAATGCAATGTAAGTAAGCAGACAAGAACATTAATTAAAAACTCATTGGGGGGGGGGGGGGGGGAGGGGGGATTGCCAAAAGAGATGGGAAACAAGATTGTACCCATGCAGACCACGAGACCATCTTTTACCATTTAAGTACACCAATACAGTAGCAGCACATGATTTAGATGGTAAAGGATCGTCAACTAACTGTTCTCTTCATGGGTGCAGTCTTGTTATCTTTCAATTCTAGCTGCCTTCTGGGACTCCAGCACCATTCACCATTTCCAACTCCTTCTTGTTGTACACTAGACAAAAGACAAATTAGCACTTGCCATGTCTTGTTGCTACTGTTAAACTGCACGAACAAGTAAGAACAAACATGCAGTATGCAACACCTGGTTTCTTATGCCAGGCTGGTATAGTTTCAGTAGGAGAGTGTTCTAATTATGGGTCACAGTACGTGCATAGTAGGTGTGGCATCCCTACATAGTAGGTGTGGCATCATCCCTACATCATGCACGTCTCTGGCTGAGGCCTGTCCATCACTCAATTGTGCAGCAGGAAGTGAGTTTGTTGTGTGTGTAAGTGTGAGTGTGTGTGTGTGTGTGTGTGCAGTGCTGCAGATGGAAGTGAGTGTGTGTGTGTGTGCAGTGCTACAGATGGAAGTGAGTGTGTGTGTGTGTGTGTGTGTGTGCAGTGCTACAGATGGAAGTGAGTGTGTGTGTGTGTGTGCAGTGCTACAGCAGGAGGTGTGTGTGTGTGTGTGTGTGTGTGCAGTGCTGCAGCAGGAAGTGAGTGATGTGTGTGGTGGAGATGACAGCGAGTCCTCCTGCCAGGAGATGCTGGACACACTGCAAACACAGATAGACTCAGTCTCAGAGTAAGAGAACCAACTCTGTCGTGTGTGGTTTCTATTTCTTGTCTGCTTCTCTTCTCTCCTTCCCTCCTCCTCACTTTCTCTCTCATCTCCTCCTCCTTCCTCTCCATTCCTCCCAGCACTGTTTCCTCACCTTCCATGTCTTCCCTTCACCATTGCCTAGGAACATAGCCACGGTCAAAGGTTCTCAATCTTTCTTTCGTAAATCTCTGGAGAAGCTGCACAGCAACCACAAGTGTCCCCTCTGCATGCGTAGCTTTGAGGAGCAAGCCAGTCTTGACAGCACCATAAAGCTAGTGAGCCCCAGCCCCTCCCCCAATCTGAGTGATCAAGACTCGTTGAAGCAGTGGCTTACATTGTTTTCAGATCACCACAAGACTGAATGATGCCATCCCTCGCATGATCCCGCGTCTGAACTCAGAGCTTCACCAGCTGCAAGAGAAGCAAGGCAAAGTTCAGCAACTCAGGCCAAAAATTGAAGAGGCAAGTTGTCCCTCACTGACCTCTTGGTGGGCCTTGAGGTCCACTCTTTGTTTAGTTTCTGTGCTTCACTGACCTCCTCTTGGTGGGCCACCTTGAGGTCCACTCCTTGTTTAGTCTCTGTGCTTCACTGACCTCCTCTTGGTGGGCCACCTTGAGGTCTACTTCCTGTTAAGTCTCTGTGCTTGCATTGGGAATATCTTCTTACATAGCTCTCCGGCATTCGGTCACACGAGCTGCTTCAGAGGAAGAAGTCATTGGAGGAGAAGGAGAAAGCAATGGTGCGTGTGAAGGCAGCCATCAGCAAGGAGACGGAGAAGCAAGAACGTCTGAGGCAGGAACTGGAACACATTAGGTCCCTCCAACCCAAGGTGGGGTGGGGAGGAAGAAGTGGGTGAGAGGGATGTGGTGTGTGTGTGGTGTGTGTGGTGAGAGAGTGTGTGTGTGTGTGGTGTGTGTGTGTGGTGAGAGAGTGTGTGTGGTGTGTGGTGAGAGGGATGTGGTGTGTGTGTGTGTGTGGTGTGTGTGGTGAGAGAGTGTGTGTGTGTGGTGAGAGTGATAAGGAAAGCTAGCTAGGAGAACATGAACATGAAAGAAGAGGAACCTTGAACTTGGGAAGACGTGGAGATGTGTTCTTGTATTCAGCATTGTTGACATATACAAGTACTTGTTTATGTTGTTGTTGTTGATGTTGTTGCTAGGTGTTGGAGGTGTCACAGTTAAAGGAACAGCTGGTGTCTCTGGATAAATCAATTAGTGTCGAGGAGCGGAAACTAGATACCGTAGTGGGCGTGTCTTCTGGTTATTCTCAGCGCAGTCATCACCTGGTCAATAGAGAGTTGCAGGAGACACAGAGAGCTGCGTGAGACTCATCAGTTATAGCACATTGATCATTCACTCCCAGTCATGTGACTGTCATAATTAAGTGTTAGGCCATGTTAGTGCATTGTGCTGAAGTCTGACATATTGAACCACAGTGTGGAATTTCGATCCCACTAACACAACTTTTTCTTTCGTTTTCCCCCTTTTCTCTCGTCATAATGTTAGACTCGGTTACCTCTTGCGTGTTTCACCAAAGGTCGAGCAAGCCATTTTAAGGGGGTGGGGGACGAAACTATTTTTTTAAAGAAAACTTGTGATTACGTCTTGAGAGCTCCAGATTCTGCACACTTCACTCTATGAACGTGACATATAACTCAAAAGATAGCTCTCTCTGTGTGCTCTCTTTTAATACTAAAAACGGTTGCATAGCTATAACCATGCCAAAGTTACAGGCAACCAAAGTTGGGGACCTCAAAACCTGCATGCCTGAATTCTCTGCGATTCTAGCTGTGCTGCATATGGTTCACAATATTGCTGTTGAATCCACTGTGTTTGAACCTTGGACCGAACTAGAATGGATAGCAGTACTAGAAGTGAAGAGTTGGATTTGGTTTTTCCATTGGCTATCAGGAGGCTTCTGTCTTTTTAGACCTTTGACATCTTTTCTACGAAGAGCAGTTTTCAGCCCTATAATAAGTTGGCGCACTGTAGTGCAATCTGGGCTCCTTATTGGAAGCAGTTCACTGCCTTGCAGCAAGAATATGCTCTGAGAGCTGGTCTGGCAATGAGAATCAAGAGTACACCTTAGTTAACCAGGTTCTCATCAGAAGAGGTGGAAGTTGATCCTCCTCCCCCACTCCAGAACTCAGCATTCCCTTCCATTTGTCTCTCCTTGTCCGAACACTTTTCCATCAGTTCTCCTTTCCTACTGATGTAGTTAATGTGTGGAATACTCCTCCTAACATCACTGCTAGTTAATGTGTGGAATAGTCCTCCTAACATCACTGCTAGTTAATGTGTGGAATAGTCCTCCTAACATCACTGCTAGTTAATGTGTGGAATAGGCCTCCCAACATCACTGCTAGTTAATGTGTGGAATAGTCCTCCCAACATCACTGCTAGTTAATGTGTGGAATAGTCCCCCTAACATCACTGCTAGTTAATGTGTGGAATAGTCCTCCTAACATCACTGCTAGTTAATGTGTGGAATAGGCCCCCTAACATCACTGCTAGTTAATGTGTGGAATAGTCCTCCTAACATCACTGCTAGTTAATGTGTGGAATAGGCCTCCTAACATCACTGCTAGTTAATGTGTGGAATAGTCCTCTGCTAGTTAATGTGTGGAATAGGCCTCCTAACATCACTGCTAGTTAATGTGTGGAATAGTCCTCCTAACATCACTGCTAGTTAATGTGTGGAATAGTCCTCCTAACATCACTGCTAGTTAATGTGTGGAATAGTCTTCCTAACATCACTGCTAGTTAATGTGTGGAATAGTCCTCCTAACATCACTGCTAGTTAATGTGTGGAATAGGCCTCCTAACATCACTGCTAGTTAATGTGTGGAATAGTCCTCTGCTAGTTAATGTGTGGAATAGGCCTCCTAACATCACTGCTAGTTAATGTGTGGAATAGTCCTCCCAACATCACTGCTAGTTAATGTGTGGAATAGGCTCCTAACATCACTGCTAGTTAATGTGTGGAATAGTCCTCCTAACATCACTGCTAGTTAATGTGTGGAATAGTCCTCCTAACATCACTGCTAGTTAATGTGTGGAATAGTCCTCCTAACATCACTGCTAGTTAATGTGTGGAATAGTCCTCCTAACATCACTGCTAGTTAATGTGTGGAATAGTCCTCCTAACATCACTGCTAGTTAATGTGTGGAATAGTCCTCTGCTAGTTAATGTGTGGAATAGGCCTCCTAACATCACTGCTAGTTAATGTGTGGAATAGTCCTCCCAACATCACTGCTAGTTAATGTGTGGAATAGGCTCCTAACATCACTGCTAGTTAATGTGTGGAATAGTCCTCCTAACATCACTGCTAGTTAATGTGTGGAATAGTCCTCCTAACATCACTGCTAGTTAATGTGTGGAATAGGCCTCCTAACATCACTGCTAGTTAATGTGTGGAATAGTCCTCTGCTAGTTAATGTGTGGAATAGGCCTCCTAACATCACTGCTAGTTAATGTGTGGAATAGTCCTCCCAACATCACTGCTAGTTAATGTGTGGAATAGGCTCCTAACATCACTGCTAGTTAATGTGTGGAATAGTCCTCCTAACATCACTGCTAGTTAATGTGTGGAATAGTCCTCCTAACATCACTGCTAGTTAATGTGTGGAATAGTCCTCCTAACATCACTGCTAGTTAATGTGTGGAATAGTCCTCCTAACATCACTGCTAGTTAATGTGTGGAATAGTCCTCCTAACATCACTGCTAGTTAATGTGTGGAATAGGCCTCCTAACATCACTGCTAGTTAATGTGTGGAATAGTCCTCCTAACATCACTGCTAGTTAATGTGTGGAATAGTCCTCCTAACATCACTGCTAGTTAATGTGTGGAATAGTCCTCCTAACATCACTGCTAGTTAATGTGTGGAATAGTCCTCCTAACATCACTGCTAGTTAATGTGTGGAATAGTCCTCCTAACATCACTGCTAGTTAATGTGTGGAATAGTCCTCCTAACGTCACTGCTAGTTAATGTGTGGAATAGTCCTCCTAACGTCACTGCTAGTTAATGTGTGGAATAGTCCTCCTAACGTCACTGCTAGTTAATGTGTGGAATAGTCCTCCTAACATCACTGCTAGTTAATGTGTGGAATAGTCCTAGATTTTTTTTAAATCGAGCGCTCCATTGCACTTTCTTGTTTTGACTGGTTCACAGCGTAATGGATGAACATAATGCAGTGCTCCACTGCCATATCGTGAACCAGCCTCCTCTTGCCACTGATAGCAATGCCGAGCATTTCCAATGAGGAGCCACAAATGCAGAGAATTCAGGCATGCAGGTTTTGAGCCCCAACTTTGACTGCATGTCACTTTGGCATGGTTATAGCTATGCAACAGTTTTTAGTATCAAAAGAGAGCACACAGAGAGAGCTATCTTTTGAGTTATATATCAAGTTCATAGAGTGAAGTGTGCAGAATGTATGGAGTCCAAAGTCATTACAAGTTAAAAAATTTAAAAAAAATGGTATCGTACCCCCTTAAAAGCACGCTAACAATATGCCAAAAATGTCCTGACCTCTACTGTGCCATTCATTCACCTCTGCATGTGACATCATGTGACTGTCACAAGTGTTGGCAGTAATGTCACATTTTGTGAGTTATTTAGCTTTACATATAGCCATGGCTCCAGTTAATCCCACAAGCTAACCTTCTTTC
This sequence comes from Cladorhizidae sp. MBARI D1340-BT2, assembly GCA_028752905.1. Lineage (NCBI taxonomy): Eukaryota > Metazoa > Porifera > Demospongiae > Poecilosclerida > Cladorhizidae > Cladorhizidae sp. MBARI D1340-BT2. Next base: position 4,259,234 of record JAQNBH010000005.1, read on the forward strand.
TGTGAAAGACTTGGTCATGTTCTGGCTGTAAAACAGGAATTTTGTACATAATGTAACCAAGTGGTATAGCATGATATTGCGTGCGAGCGGAGTGGTCAGGCTGGATATAAACAGGATTGCATGCGCAAGGTGAGGGAACACTTTCAATCGGCACACTGCAAATACTGCATGTGGACTGCCTGTCTGTGATGACTGCAGAGACATAAACATGTGGACTGCCTGTGATGACTGCAGAGACATAAGCATGTGGACTGCCTGTCTGTGATGACTACAGAGACATAAGCATGTGGACTGCCTGTCTGTGATGACTGCCGAGACATAAGCATGTGGACTGCCTGTCTGTGATGACTACAGAGACATAAGCATGTGGACTGCCTGTCTGTGATGACTGCCGAGACATAAGCATGTGGACTGCCTGCCTGTGATGACTGCATAGACATAAGCATGTGGACTGCCTGCCTGTGATGACTGCAGAGACATAAGCATGTGGACTGCCTGTCTGTGATGACTGCAGAGATATAAACATGTGGACTGCCTGCCTGTGATGACTGCAGAGACATAAACATGTGGACTGCCTGTGATGACTGCAGAGACATAAGCATGTGGACTGCCTGTCTGTGATGACTACAGAGACATAAGCATGTGGACTGCCTGTCTGTGATGACTGCCGAGACATAAGCATGTGGACTGCCTGCCTGTGATGACTGCATAGACATAAGCATGTGGACTGTCTGCCTGTGATGACTGCAGAGATATAAACATGTGGACTGCCTGCCTGTGATGACTGCAGAGACATAAGCATGTGGACTGCCTGCCTGTGATGACTGCAGAGACATAAGCATGTGGACTGCCTGTGATGACTGCATAGACATAAGCATGTGGACTGCCTGTCTGTGATGACTGCAGAGACATAAGCATGTGGACTGCCTGTGATGACTGCAGAGACATAAACATGTGGACTGCCTGCCTGTGATGACTGCAGAGACATAAACATGTGGACTGCCTGTCTGTGATGACTGCAGAGACATAAACATGTGGACTGCCTGCCTGTGATGACTGCACAGACATAAGCATGTGGACTGCCTGTCTGTGATGACTACAGAGACATAAGCATGTGGACTGCCTGCCTGTGATGACTGCAGTGACATAAACATGTGGACTGCCTGCCTGTGATGACTGCCGAGACATAAGCATGTGGACTGCCTGTGATGACTGCAGAGATATAAGCATGTGGACTGCCTGTGATGACTGCATAGACATAAGCATGTGGACTGCCTGCCTGTGATGACTGCGGAGACATAAACATGTGGACTGCCTGTCTGTGATGACTGCAGAGACATAAGCATGTGGACTGCCTGCCTGTGATGACTGCGGAGACATAAGCATGTGGACTGTCTGTCTGTGATGACTGCCGAGACATAAGCATGTGGACTGCCTGTGATGACTGCATAGACATAAGCATGTGGACTGCCTGCCTGTGATGACTGCAGAGACATAAACATGTGGACTGCCTGCCTGTGATGACTGCAGAGACATAAGCATGTGGACTGTCTGTGATGACTGCAGAGACATAAACATGTGGACTGCCTGTGATGACTGCAGAGACATAAACATGTGGACTGCCTGTGATGACTGCAGAGACATAAACATGTGGACTGCCTGCCTGTGATGACTGCAGAGACATAAGCATGTGGACTGCCTGCCTGTGATGACTGCAGAGACATAAGCATGTGGACTGCCTGCCTGTGATGACTGCAGGGACATAAGCATGTGGACTGCCTGCCTGTGATGACTGCAGAGACATAAGCATGTGGACTGCCTGTCTGAGAGACTTGCAGACAATGCTGTGGCGCACACTCTGTTGTTGATGGTGAAGGTTTAGAAGTTGAAGCTGGAATCTTAATGTTTGCCTTAAGCCTGGTTCAATGTCAGATATGTGTCGCTGTACAGATGCATCAGAATAGAATATCGTTTTATTGGAATGCACGGGTCACAATGCCAGTTTGTTTGACATGTTGTGAACCCCTTGGCTGACTTGGCTAAGTTCTCTTCCTCACTCAGCTGGTAAAGATGTATGCAATACAATCACATGTACCATAGAAATGGCCGTCCTATCAATGGAGAAGTTTTGCACACACGAGAATCTGACCTGCTTGTGGGTATCCCCACCACCATCATCATCGTCGTCTCTGCCACTGTGTGCTTCAGAGTGTTGTGACAAATCTTTCGTGTGTAGGGATGAGCTCAATCGCAAGATGGACTGTCGACGGAAGGAAATGATGGAGGCTCAGCGAATGCTACGGCAGCTCGAGGAGCGTGTACACGACTTGAGGGAGGAGAGACTGAAGCTGCAGAGTCAGCTGCAGCAACGAGAGACGCTCGTCAGCAAGAAGGAAGACTTGAACTGCCAGGTCAAGGCTCTGGAGCGGGAGGCAAAGGTGAGAGCAGGATTGTCTTGTGATGACTGTGAGATCAGGGGGGGGGGGGGGAGCGGGTTCATGCAGAGAGGGAGAACTTCCCCCTAACTGAAATGCCCCCCAACATACAGACAGATACACACACCACACACACACACACACACACCACACACACACACACACAAGGCCAATAGTTCATGTATGATGTTTACAGCGTATTGCAAGGGATTACAAACACAAACCTGGCAGCAACAAGGAGCACTAAATCTACCCACACATGCCTAGTATACATAGTGGACTGCTGAATGATTATTTAATTGTACTTCCAGTTAGTTTATGGAGCAGCTCTTAATTTATTAACGACTGATGATTGCAACTGCCATCATGGCCGTCCCTTTCTGACAAGCCTACTATATGGATGTGTTTGTGCTGCAGAGGCATGTAACCAACACGCTGAATTCCTTTGCCTGTGAGAAAGGAGGTGCTCCTGGTAGATTTCTTTGCTGTAAACTTTGTTGCAGCTGGAACTTGACATACATGTACATGTATGCAGCTAACCTTTAATGGAGTCAAAGTCTAGCATAGTGCAGCTATTTGGATTTGCCTATATTCTCTCGGGCTCTTTCTGTCTGTCTATCTGTGTTTATTATTTCCTCACTGGGTGCTCCACACAGGGGACCCAGGGTGGGAACAAGGGGATAGGAGTAATTCGACCAGGGGGTGAACATGGGCAGGGTTTTGTGCCCATAGGTCAAGCCCCCTGGCCATGACGTGTTCACTAAGTAGCTGAACGGCCAAACTGGGGCAGATACAGGGCCGGCTTTGTAATATTTCTCCAGCCCTTGCTGTATGTCTGTGTAACTAGGGCAGATACAGGGCCGGCTTTGTAATATTTCCCCAGCCCTTGCTGTCTGTCTGTGTAACTAGGGCAGATACAGGGCTGGCTTTGTAATATTTCTACAGCCCTTGCTGTCTGTCTGTGTAACTAGGGCAGATACAGGGCAGGCTTTGTAATATTTCTCCAGCCCTTGCTGTCTGTGTAACTAGGGCAGATACAGGGCCGGCTTTGTAATATTTCTCCAGCCCTTGCTGTCTGTCTGTGTAACTAGGGCAGATACAGGGGCCGGCTTTGTAATATTTCTCCAGCCCTTGTTGTCCGTCTGTGTAACTAGGGCAGATACAGGGGCCGGCGTTGTAATATTTCTACAGCCCTTGCTGTCTGTCTGTGTAACTAGGGCAGATTCAGGGCCGGCTTTGTAATATTTCTACAGCCCTTGCTGTCTGTCTGTGTTGCTTTGTCCTCAATGGGCACTCAAGAGGTTCACATGCTTGGCCGTCGTCTTGTATTGGACCACCCTTTACCGCATCTGTATCGTTATGTTGTGAACCAACAATGATATGATGATGGTTACGTTGGGACGACACTACAGAATAAGTTCTAGTCAAGTATATGACCAATCAGAACACACACGTGTTGGATGAGCTGCAGAGTCACATTATGGCCTTTGTGGGCGTGAACAAGTTCATTGGAGCCATAAAGATCTCGTGCGTGGCATGTATCTGCTAGAACCTACAGGGAGAAGGACCCCTGGAAACAGGTGGGAAGTTGAGTTGTAAGAGTTACATACGTATCCAGCCGTTGAGGTGATATAGCCAGTTAGTAGTGTCCTTGCAACCAGATCTGACTAGAGCACTTGGTAGTTTGCTATGTAGGTTGTGAGCCGTTGAGGTGATATAGGCAGTTAGTAGTGGCCTTGCAACCAGATCTGACTAGAGCACTTGGTAGTTTGCTATGTTGTTTCGCAGAATAATTTTTGAGGTTAATTAACCCCCTTACCAGATTTTATTATTGTGCCAAATAATTGGGGGCACAATTTTTGTGTTTGGGGTCAAGTCCGTGAAAACCTCGAAATTTTGTGATATTGTCATGTGATTTTCATGAAACCATGTTGTCATGGTGTGTAGGCGGAGTCCAATCGCATCATGCCAGTGAAGGAGAAGATGGAAGAGTTGGAAATGAAGCTAGATAATGGTAAGAGGGAGAGAAGAGAGAATGACGTCAGCAACTGGGCAGAGTTAGAGAGCTTCCGTGTCACCTTGATGGAGCTGAAGAATACAACTGCTACTATTACCAGGTGTGATCTTTTTGTTGTTGGGGGGAGGGGGAGGGAGGGTGGGGGGGGGGGGGGGCTTATGTGTCCTGTACTTATACCTCTACAACCTTTACATCCCAGGATAGCTCCAAGAATTATTCTAGCCCCAGGCTATGGGGTTATATCCTGGAATAGCCCCAGGCTATGGGGTTGTTCAGTCCCCCCTCACTAGAGGCACCCTGGGAATAGCCCCAGGCTATGGGGTTGTTCAGTCCCCCCTCACTAGAGGCACCCACCCTGGGAATAGCCCCAGGCTATGGGGTTGTTCAGTCCCCCTCACTAGAGGCACCCTGGGAATAGCCCCAGGCTATGGGGTTGTTCAGTCCCCCTCACTAGAGGCACCCTGGGAATAGCCCCAGGCTGTTCAGTCCCCCCTCACTAGAGGCACCCTGGGAATAGCCCCAGGCTATGGGGTTTGTTCAGTCCCCCCTCACTAGAGGCACCCACCCTGGGAATAGCCCCAGGCTATGGGGTTGTTCAGTCCCCCCTCACTAGAGGCACCCACCCTGGGAATAGCCCCAGGCTATGGGGTTGTTCAGTCCCCCTCACTAGAGGCACCCTGGGAATAGCCCCAGGCTATGGGGTTGTTCAGTCCCCCTCACTAGAGGCACCCTGGGAATAGCCCCAGGCTGTTCAGTCCCCCCTCACTAGAGGCACCCTGGGAATAGCCCCAGGCTATGGGGTTTGTTCAGTCCCCCCTCACTAGAGGCACCCACCCTGGGAATAGCCCCAGGCTATGGGGTTGTTCAGTCCCCCTCACTAGAGGCACCCTGGGAATAGCCCCAGGCTATGGGGTTGTTCAGTCCCCCTCACTAGAGGCACCCTGGGAATAGCCCCAGGCTGTTCAGTCCCCCCTCACTAGAGGCACCCTGGGAATAGCCCCAGGCTATGGGGTTTGTTCAGTCCCCCCTCACTAGAGGCACCCACCCTGGGAATAGCCCCAGGCTATGGGGTTGTTCCAGTCCCCCCTCACTAGAGGCACCCTGGGAATAGCCCCAGGCTGTTCAGTCCCCCCTCACTAGAGGCACCCTGGGTGTGGTATATTCTTGTGGTCAGGAAGAGGTGTGGTCTGCAGGTACCTGAGGGACGGGAAGGATAAAGCTTTGGAGAAGTGCGAAGAGAAGATGCAATCTCTCAATGCACGAATGGAGTCCAGAACTGCAGAGAGGAACGAACTGGAAGGGAATATGGTTGTCCTCAACAAGAAGCTGGCCAATGCCAAGGTCTGCATTACCTTCCACTTCCACATGGTCACATGCTAACTAATGTCCGACCACATTTCAGTTCACATTATGACAAGTGGTTTTGTTTGAAGTCTCCTGTGGCTGGATGTGTGTGTGTGGTGTGTGTGTGTGTGTGTGTGTGTGTGTGTGTGTGGTGTGTGTGTGTGTTGTGTGAGTGTGTGAAACACCACAGAACCAGGAGCGTGATTTGAAAGACAACCTTCTCCTGATGGAGAATAAGGAGGAGATAGTGAAGAAGTCGAGGAAAGTGAAGGAACTGAAGGAGAGGCTACGTGGAATGGGACTGCAGTCTTACGACCAGTGAGTTCCATGGGAATGGGACTGCAGTCTTACGACCAGTGAGTTCCATGGGAATGGGACTGCAGTCTTACGACCAGTGAGTTCCATGGGAATGGGACTGCAGTCTTACGACCAGTAAGTTCCATGGGAATGGGACTGCAGTCTTACGACCAGTGAGTTCCATGGGAATGGGACTGCAGTCTTACGACCATGAGTTCCATGGCATGGGACTGCAGTCTTATGACCAGTGAGTTCCATGAGAATGGGACTGCAGTCTTACGACCAGTGAGTTCCATGGGAATGGGACTGCAGTCTTACGACCAGTGAGTTCCATGGGAATGGGACTGCAGTCTTACGACCAGTGAGTTCCATGGGAATGGGACTGCAGTCTTACGACCAGTGAGTTCTATGGCATGGGACTGCAGTCTCACGACCATGAGTTCCATGGGAATGGGACTGCAGTCTTACGACCAGTGAGTTCCATGGGAATGGGACTGCAGTCTTACGACCAGTGAGTTCCATGGCATGGGACTGCAGTCTTACGACCATGAGTTCCATGGGAATGGGACTGCAGTCTTACAACCATGAGTTCCATGAGCATGGGACTGCAGTCTCACGACCAGTGAGTTCCATGGGAATGGGACTGCAGTCTCACGACCATGAGTTCCATTGGAATGGGAATGCAGTCTTATGACCAGTGAGTTCCATGAGCATGAGACTGCAGTCTTACGACCATGAGTTCCATGGCATGGGACTGCAGTCTTACGACCATGAGTTCCATGGGAATGGGACTGCAGTCTTACGACCATGAGTTCCATGGCATGGGACTGCAGTCTTACGACCAGTGAGTTCCATAGGAATGGGACTGCAGTCTCACGACCAGTGAGTTCCCTGGCATGGGACTGCAGTCTCACGACCATGAGTTCCATGGGAATGGGACTGCAGTCTTACGACCAGTGAGTTCCATGGGAATGGGACTGCAGTCTTACGACCATGAGTTCCATGGGAATGGGACGCAGTCTTACGACCAGTGAGTTCCATGGGAATGGGACTGCAGTCTTACGACCATGAGTTCCATGGCATGGGACTGCAGTCTTACGACCATGAGTTCCATGGGAATGGGACTGCAGTCTCACGACCAGTGAGTTCCATAGCATGGGACTGCAGTCTTACGACCAGTGAGTTCCATGGGAATGGGACTGCAGTCTTACGACCAGTGAGTTCCATGGGAATGGGACTGCAGTCTTACGACCATGAGTTCCATGGGCATGGGACTGCAGTCTTACGACCAGTGAGTTCCATGGGAATGGGACTGCAGTCTTACGACCAGTGAGTTCCATGGGAATGGGACTGCAGTCTTACGACCATGAGTTCCATGGCATGGGACTGCAGTCTCACAACCATGAGTTCCATGGGAATGGGACTGCGGTCTCACGACCATGAGTTCCATAGCATGGGACTGCAGTCTCACAACCATGAGTTCCATGGGAATGGGACTGCAGTCTTACGACCATGAGTTCCATGGCATGGGACTGCAGTCTTACGACCATGAGTTCCATGGGAATGGGACTGTCCATGGCATGGGACTGCAGTCTTACGACCATGAGTTCCATGGGAATGGGACTGCAGTCTCACGACCAGTGAGTTCCATGGGAATGGGACTGCAGTCTTACGACCAGTGAGTTCCATGGGCATGGGACTGCAGTCTCACGACCATGAGTTCCATGGCATGGGACTGCAGTCTTACGACCAGAGAGTTCCATGGCATGCCACCAGGTGTTAATGACCACTCCCACCCGCATTTAGTGCCGATGCATGTCTCCTCCCACCTGTCAGGGAGTTCCAGCGGCTACAGACCGATGTGGAGCGTCTGCGTAAGGAGCAGGCACGCATGGAGGGGCACAAGTTGGGACAGGAGGACCAGGTCAAACATCTACAGCGAGAGCTCCAGAGCGAACTCTACGCCGGCATCGAGGAACGCTACATGGACATGGTTATTAAGCTAAAGGTCAGAGTTGTTGGGACAGGCCACGCCCATCCTCCGTATTTCTCCATCTTGTCATGTGGTGGCATCACATTTACTAGTGTAGTTGTTTCTCATTCAGTTTCATTTGTTGTTGTGTTGTGTTTTTTGTTTGTTGTTGTTGTTGACTTTGTTTGGCTGCAGACGTCGGAGTTGGCGAGCGGGGACCTGAAGAAGTACCACCACGCCCTGGACCGAGCCATCATGCGGTTTCACAGGTGCAAGATGGACGACATCAACCAGATCATCAAGGAACTGTGGATCAAGACTTACAAGGGAGGGGACATCGACACCATCCGCATCTGCTCAGATGACAGCACACAGTCTGCCACTGCCGCTGTCACCTTGATTGCTAGACGAGTTTACAATTACAGGGTGAGTTGGGTGGGGAGGGGGAAGAGTTGGGTGGGGAGGGGGAAGAGTGGGTGGGGAGGGGGAAGAGTGGGGTGGAATGGTGGAGGAGGGGACAGTTACGGTTGTTTTGGCTCACTACTCACACATGGCTGGAGCAAGTGGTTTAGTATACAAACATGTAGTAGTAATATGCAAACATGTAGTAATATCCAAACATGTAGTAGTAATATGCAAACATGTAGTAGTAATATACAAACATATAGTAGTAATATGCAAACATGTAGTAGTAATATACAAACATGTAGTAGTAATATACAAACATGTAGTAGTAATATACAAACATGTAGTAGTAATATACAAACATGTAGTAGTAATATGCAAACATGTAGTAGTAATATGCAAACATGTAGTAGTAATATACAAACATGTAGTAGTAATATACAAACATGTAGTAGTAATATACAAACATGTAGTAGTAATATGCAAACATGTAGTAGTAATATACAAACATGTAGTAGTAATATACAAACATGTAGTAGTAATATACAAACATGTAGTAGTAATATGCAAACATGTAGTAGTAATATGCAAACATGTATGTAGTAGTAATATGCAAACATGTAGTAGTAATATGCAAACATGTAGTAGTAATATACAAACATGTAGTAGTAATATGCAAACATGTAGTAGTAGTATACAAACATGTAGTACAGTAATATACAAACATGTAGTAGTAATATACAAGCATGTAGTAATAATAATATACAAACATGTAGTAGTAATATACAAACATGTAGTAATATCCAAACATGTAGTAGTAATATGCAAACATGTAGTAGTAATATACAAACATGTAGTAGTAATATGCAAACATGTAGTAGTAATATACAAACATGTAGTAGTAATATGCAAACATGTAGTAGTAATATGCAAACATGTAGTAGTAATATACAAACATGTAGTAGTAATATACAAGCATGTAGTAGTAATATGCAAACATGTAGTAGTAATATACAAACATGTAGTAGTAATATACAAACATGTAGTAGTAATATACAAACATGTAGTAGTAATATACAAACATGTAGTAGTAATATGCAAACATGTAGTAGTAATATACAAACATGTAGTAGTAATATACAAATATGTAGTGGTAATATACAAACATGTAGTAGTAATATGCAAACATGTAGTAGTAATATACAAACATGTAGTAATATACAAATATGTAGTGGTAATATGCAAACATGTAGTAGTAATATGCAAACATGTAGTGGTAATATACAAATATGTAGTAGTAATATACAAACATGTAGTAGTAATATACAAACATGTAGTAGTAATATGCAAACATGTAGTAGTAATATACAAACATGTAGTAGTAATATACAAGCATGTAGTAGTAATATGCAAACATGTAGTAGTAATATACAAACATGTAGTAGTAATATACAAATATGTAGTGGTAATATACAAACATGTAGTAGCAATATACAAGCATGTAGTAGTAATATGCAAACATGTAGTAGTAATATACAAACATGTAGTAGTAATATACAAATATGTAGTGGTAATATGCAAACATGTAGTAGTAATATGCAAACATGTAGTGGTAATATACAAATATGTAGTGGTAATATACAAACATGTAGTAGTAATATACAAACATGTAGTAGTAATATACAAACATGTAGTAGTAATATGCAAACATGTAGTAGTAATATGCAAACATGTAGTAGTAATATGCAAACAATATGCAAACATGTAGTAGTAATATACAAACATGTAGTAGTAATATGCAAACATGTAGTAGTAATATGCAAACATGTAGTAGTAATATACAAACATGTAGTAGTAATATACAAACATGTAGTAGTAATATGCAAACATGTAGTAGTAATATACAAACATGTAGTAGTAATATGCAAACAATATGCAAACATGTAGTAGTAATATGCAAACATGTAGTAGTAATATACAAACATGTAGTAGTAATATGCAAACAATATGCAAACATGTAGTAGTAATATACAAACATGTAGTAGTAATAACATGTAGCAAACATGTAGTGGTAATCTGCATTAGTAAGATGAGTATTGTAGTAGTAATATACAAACATGTAGTAGTAATATGCAAACATGTAGTAGTAATATGCAAACATGTAGTAGTAATATGCAAACATGTAGCAGTAATATGCAAACATGTAGCAAACATGTAGTGGTAATCTGCATTAGTAAGATGAGTATTTTAATTTTCACCCTCTTGTGTAAACGGGCACCTCAAATTAGTCAGCTGCCCCGCTGTTCTTTATCAAAGGGTATGGCACAGAACAGGAGCAGAGAGCAGTCACTAGCCCTGGTGGCGGAGTGAAGCCTAGCCTGGCCCTGGTGCACCTGGTGGTGGAGTGAAGCCTAGCCTAGCCTAGCCCTGGTGCACCTGGTGGTGGAGTGAAGCCTAGCCTGGCCCTGGCCCACCTGGTGGTGGAGTGAGGCCCTGGTGCACCTGGTGGCGGAGTGAAGCCTAGCCTGGTCCTGGTGCACCTGGTGGTGGAGTGAAGCCTAGCCTGGCCCTGGTGCACCTGGTGTGGAGTGGAGTGAAGCCTAGCCTGGCCCTGGTGCACCTGGTGGTGGAGTGAACCTAGCCTGGCCCTGGTGCACCTGGTGGTGGAGTGAACCTAGCCTGGCCCTGGTGCACCTGGTGGTGGAGTGAACCTAGCCTGGCCCTGGTGCACCTGGTGGCGGAGTGAAGCCTAGCCTAGCCCTGGTGCACCTGGTGGTGGAGTGAAGCCTAGCCCGTTGGAGGGGGATGAAGTTCAGTAATGTTGCCATCGTAGTTGTGTTTGTTGGTAGTGCAGCTCAGTGGTGCCCACTAACTAGGGTTCACTCCACACTCAGGGTTTCATCCAGGATTTTTGGTATGTGTGTTCAGCGGGAACAATATGCAGATGAGTCAATGCTACTGTGCAATGGTTCTGATTCATATACCAAATAATATGTAGCCCATTCAATATTGTTTGAAGGTAATTTGCAATTAGTAATTCACTATCAGAGTGAAGAAATGCCCTTCATTGTGCGGAACTGAAAAATAGAGTTAACAATAACTGTTGTTAGTGTGTAAACTTACTGTGTGCACAACATTTGTTTCTCAACTAGTTACAATAACGCTGCACTACTTACTAGTCCTTGATTAGTCCCAGCCAGTGGAATAGTGTTAAGCAGATCTCACCCTGATACTGTTAATGTCCATGGCTGTAAGTTCTACGCAGTCAACTTGCATTTGAACTTTGGTATCAGTGAAAATTAGGATATCCCCCCTACAGATCCGAGTGAAATCCCCCCCCCCCCGGATGAAACCCTGATGACCTGCGAGTGTAGTACAAGAAGAAAACTTGTTATCTTTTTTGTTCCCCGCCATGACTGTGTGTGGTTGATGATTAGGTGGTGATGGTGAAGGGGAACTCGGAGTTGGACATGCGTGGTCGTTGCAGTGCAGGACAGAAGGTACTGGCCTCCATCATCATCCGTCTGGCCCTGGCAGAGACATTCTGTCTGACGAGTGGATTACTTGCTCTGGACGAGCCCACCACCAACTTGGACCGAGACAACATGGATGGATTGGCAAGCGCCTTGATCGACATCATAAAGTGGGTGTGGTCAGGAAAGGATTCCAATTAAATTTATGCTTGTGAGAATGAGATTCCGGCAAATGAAATGAGAATAACTCGATTTCGGACCAGGCTAAAATTAGAAGTGAATAGGAATGGAATGTTGGTGGAATAGGAATGGAATGTTGGTGGAATAGGAATGGAATGTTGGTGGAATAGGAATGGAATGTTGTAGGTTTGGTGAGGATCTATGTATGTAGCACGAGTCAAACTTTGCATTTTGCAGGGAGAGGAGTAAGAACCAGAAGAACTTCCAACTGGTCATCATCACGCACGACATAGAGTTTGTCCAACTTCTGGGGAGAAATGGCTTCACAGATTTCTTCCACAAAGTGACCAAGGATGTGGGGTAAGAGAACAGTGGGTGCGGTGAGGAACAGTGGGTACAATGAATGATAGGGGTGTGGCAAGGGGATAAGGATTACACGTCCTACGAGTTGTTTGTTGATTGGTTGCAGGGAAACTTCTCGAGTCAAAAAGTACTACTTTTGAGGGAGAAAGATGAGGACAGCAACTGTCATGTTGCATGCATGCACATTATATAATACACCTATACATAATAATACATGACATGCATGCATGCACATTATATAATACACCTATAATACACCTATACATAAATAATACATGACAGTGATTTATTATTCTCTACACAACATTGAATCTTGCTATTATTATTATTGTTAGTAATCAGTGTCTTGATTTCTGATTATAGAAATGAGTTAAAAATGATTTGTTAGCTTGATTTAACGACACTCGATTAGATTGCTAACTAGACAGTTAGCACAGCGAGGTGTTCTGTGTGTACTTGAGGACTAGCTCATGAATGACTTGGTACAGTTCCTAGAGACACAGAGATGCATAGATAGACACATAAGTTTAGTACATGTATATAGATCATAAGCTTAGTAAATGTATATATATCACAATTAATATGTATATAGGTACATAAACTTAGTACATGTATGTATGAATCATAAGCTTAGTACATGTATATATATACATGTAGATACATAAGCTTATACATGTCTACATATACATGTAGATACATAAGCTTATACATGTATATATATATACATGTAGATACATAAGCTTATACATGTATATATATATTACATGTAGATACATAAGCTTATACATGTATATATACATGTAGATATATAAGCTTATACATGTATACATGTATATATATATAAGGTTGGTGTGATTAGCCTGCCTCCTCACAAATGTGGATATGTCTGGGAGTGCATTATAATAGCACTCACCTCGTGGGTGTGCACTATATAGCACTCACCTCATGGGTGTGCACTATATAGCACTCACCCCATGGGTGTGCACTATATAGCACTCACCTCGTGGGTGTGCACTATATAGCACTCACCTCGTGGGTGTGCACTATATAGCACTCACCTCGTGGGTGTGCACTATATAGCACTCAACTCGTGGGAGTGCACTATATAGCAGTTACCTCGTGGGTGTGCACTATATAGCACTCACCTAGTGGGTGTGCACTATATAGCACTCACCTCATATTAATGCTCATTTCTCTGCTAAAACACGCTGGCAGCTTCTTAGTAGAAAGTAATTTTTAGTGGACAGACGTAAAATGCAGTGCTCAGTAAATAGACGCTGAATTGTTATTATTATTTTTAAACTGGCTGATGAACTCCTTGGCATCTAGACAGCAAAATCACAACAAAATTGAGTGTGCCGTTCTGAATCCTTGATTAGCTGATTAGCAGACAGGAAATTTAAATAGCTTGAAATTCAACTTCAAGATCTATGATGCATCTATCTCTATTCTTCCCCTCACATAACAATTTTAGTAAGAGAAGACTCGCAAGTTTTCCAATAGTTTGCAGCGACTCTAATGTTTCATAATGTTTCATGATTAGGTAGATGATAATGATCATGCATGTAAAAATGGCTGCCTCAAGCTAGCCAACATGCCGTATTAAGTGTTTTTTACATTGTAAACTCAACTCTCAGTTGACATAACACAATAACCTCTTCTCAATAATCAACTTAAAATAATTGTACTCTTATAATTTCAAGTGATTATTGAGAAAGTTATTGTAATACATTGTAAAGGATTGATCCACGTACACCACACCCCTAGGATCCCACATACACCACACCCCTAGGATCCCACGTACACCACACCCCTAGGATCCCACGTACACCACACCCCTAGGATCCCACGTACACCACACCCCTAGGATCCCACATGCACATCCCTAGGATCCCACGTACAGCACATCCCTAGGATCCCACGTACAGCACATCCCTAGGATCCCACGTACACCACACCCCTAGGATCCCACGTACAGCACATCCCTAGGATCCCACGTACAGCACATCCCTAGGATCCCACGTACACCACACCCCTAGGATCCCACGTACACCACACCCCTAGGATCCCACGTACACCACACCCCTAATCCCATGTAACCACACCCCTAGGATCCCACGTACACCACACCTCTAGGATCCCACGTACAGCACATCCCTAGGATCCCACGTACACCACACCCCTAGGACCCACGTACACCACACCCCTAGGATCCCACACCACTAGGATCCTACATACAGCACACCCCTAGGATCCTCTTCCTTCTATAATTAGGAACACCAATAACTCCAGAACCAACCAGTCCTAAGCAGATGCCATTCCTTTCCATGCTTATTACTCAAAAGTGCACGTACGCGTTGACCTGGTTTTGTGGAAGGTCTGTGCTGTTAGTTATTGTTACAAGAGTGAACTTCTCGGGTACCTTATTGTTCACTTACTTGCAGTGCAGCAGTTGCTGAATCAGCTCAGCCCAATATGACCACATTAATGTGTTCATTGTATTGACTATCTTTTACCTGATTTTTGGGTTTATTGAGGAGCAGATAGTTGGTGTAGTGCACTAAACTATTATGAATCTTCTGCTAGTAAAATTATATTGTATGCAAGACATATGCTGGGAAATTATACTATACTATACAAAGAAGATTGAAGATGGATTTCACAGTTTTCAATATACTATATTGCATTCCTGGCTTATTTATTACCTTGGCGACAGGTTCATGGCATGCTAGAAGTGTTTTTGGAGCTATCAGAAGAAACCTTTTAGGCTGCTAAAAAGCTATCAAAGTGTGTTTTAAAGACCTCAATAATCAACTTGAATTTTACTCGCGATGTTCCTGATGAGATGCTCTTCTAGCCTTCATCAAGAATAATGACTAGATGCTCTATCCTTCATCAGGAATAATGACTAGATGCTCGAGCCTTCATCAGTTAATGACTGCTCTAGCCTTCATCAGGAATAATATAACTTCATCAGAATATTGTGATTATGTATTCTTGGAGTTCACCATTTTTAAAATAGGGGTCAACCCCATATACCGATATAAAAATAAAAATAAAATGACTGGAATTGGTAAAGGGTCATCTAACTGGTTGTGGTCAGCTTGGTACAGTCCTTATTTTGAACTATGAACTCGATGCCAGGTGTTCACTTTTGCTTTCTAGTTGCGGCTTCTGTTGGCTTGTGTTTACCTGTCAAGGAGGGGACATTGTTGCCCTGGCTTTGTGTTTACCTGTCAAGGAGGGGACATTGTTGCCCTGGCTTGTGTTTACCTGTCAAGGAGGGGACATTGTTGCCCTGGCTTGTGTTTACCTGCCAAGGAGGGGACATTGTTGCTCTGGCTTGTCTGTTAGCAGTTCACACAAAAACTTATGGATGGATTTTCAGACATTTTATGGACAGGTTAGGCCAGTATATAATTAGGGCAGGTTAGGCATGAGTCAAGGACCAATCATTGAATTTTGGTGGTACTACATGTGCTAGAAGCCACTGTCGTCAGAAACAGCACTTGGCATCATAGCCATTAATATATACCTGCATATTTGAGTTTGCGTTGCAATGATAGCTCACAAGTTGCATGACATGGCAGCAATGGACTATACTAGCCTCGCTAGAGCTCATGACATGGCAGCAATGGACTACACTAGCCTCGGTAGAGCTCGCGACATGGCAGCAATGGACTACACTAGCCTCGGTAGAGCTCGCGACATGGCAGCAATGGACTACACTAGCCTCTGTAGAGCTCATGACATGGCAGCAATGGACTACACTAGCCTCGGTAGAGCTCATGATATGGCAGCAATGGACTACACTAGCCTCGGTAGAGCTCATGACATGGCAGCAATGGACTACACTAGCCTCGGTAGAGCTCATGACATGGCAGCAATGGACTACACTAGCCTCGGTAGAGCTCATGACATGGCAGCAATGGACTACACTAGCCTCGGTAGAGCTCGCTCAATGCTGGCAGCTTGCTAGCGAGGTTGGCAGAGCCAACTTCCTCTGTTGACAAGCCAATCCAATTTAGCTGTTCAGCGGGTTACGAAAGGCTCTGAATTGTTATTGCTGTTTTACAGTTGGAACATTGCGGCCAACCAACCCCCCAGGAGAGATGAACCACTTCCATTCAACACTTGAAATTAATCTGCACTACACAAATAAGCACATGCTGCCGTAGACTCTGGCGGTTTAGTGCCACGCCTCTAAAATAAAATGATTGTTTATCTGCGAAGAAGTGCTCACTAAACATTATTTGCTAAATATTAAACGAATACTTTCCATGTTGGTTATAGAGGGAGAAATGAGGAGCTAATATTACGTCCCAGTCAAACAGGGAACTGGTTTGTTGAACCAGACTAAGCAAGACACAGTCTCTCAGGTGGATAGGATGAAGGAGCAAGTCTCTTGAGGAGAACTGAGAAGAAGCTAGCTAGTGATGGCCTCACATGCATACTTTGCGTTTGACTTGACTTCTTGAAGTATATCCGTCTACAGAAGTATTTGGACATCCTACATGGCGAAAAGCTCCTTTTAGCCAATGATGAGAAGAATTCTTGCTATGTTGGAATCACAAGCCAAAAGTACAATTTTTGGGTATGTTGGAAAGTGTTTTGGAACTTCATAGGCTGTGGAGGAGTTCCCTGTGCTACTAGAAGATGGGGAGAGGGCTTGAAGTCCCCTGCAAACAAGTAGCAAGAAGCTCGTCAGGAAATTACGGACAACTAGAGATAATTGTAGGTAGCAAAATTCTTGCCTCAATGGTTTGTTGAAATACGTTGCCTAGGCGATGAAGCTAGTACACATGTGCATAACCAGCAACTATTTCACAATGACACTGAGACCAGCACTACAGAGAGATGCCAAGGATGCCTGGCAAGGTTTGTAACGACACTGAGACCAGCACTACACAGAGAGATGCCAAGGATGCCTGGCAAGGTTTGTAACGACACTGAGACCAGCACTACACAGAGAGATGCCAAGGATGCCTGGCAAGGTTTGTAACGACACTGAGACCAGCACTACACAGAGAGATGCCAAGGATGCCTGGCAAGGTTTGTAACGACACTGAGACCAGCACTACACAGAGAGATGCCAAGGATGCCTGGCAAGGTTTGTAACGACACTGAGACCAGCACTACACAGAGAGATGCCAAGGATGCCTGGCAAGGTTTGTAACGACACTGAGACCAGCACTACACAGAGAGATGCCAAGGATGCCTGGCAAGGTTTGTAACTACGATAAGATAGGCACTTGACAACTTTTTGAGTGCTTTGAACATCGAGAGCAGACTTTACGGAGTCAGATGGAGATCAGCGACAGGCTTCTTCAAGGACTTGGCAAGAGAACTCCAGAACTAATCAAACATGGCAGATGCTATTGTTAGTTGCTTGCTTCAGCTTCATTTTTATATAAGCATATTCATCAGCAATCAACTGACCGCTCAGTCCATGCACTTAGCTGCACAGCACAGCTAGTATTTATTCATCAGCAATCAACTGACCGCTCAGTCCATGCACTTAGGCACAGCACATCTAGTATTTATTGATCAGTAAATCAACTAACCGCTCAGTTCATCAGATACACACCACAGCTTGGGGGGGTAGAGGGAAAATGTTTTTTAATTATTTAATTTTTTATTCCTGAAGACTAGCGCATTTAGTCATTATTCCTGATGAAGGCTAGAGCATCTAGTCATTATTCCTGATGAAGGCTAGAGCATCTAGTCATTATTCCTGATGAAGGCTAGAGCATCTAGTCATTATTCCTGATGAAGGCTAGAGCATCCAGTCATTATTCCTGATGAAGGCTAGAGCATCTAGTCATTATTCCTGATGAAGGCTAGTGCATCTAGTCATTATTCCTGATGAAGGCTAGAGCATCTAGTCATTATTCCTGATGAAGACTAGTCATTATTCCTGATGAAGGCTAGAGCATCTAGTCATTATTCCTGATGAAGGCTAGAGCATCTAGTCATTATTCCTGATGAAGGCTAGAGCATCCAGTCATTATTCCTGATGAAGGCTAGAGCATCTAGTCATTATTCCTGATGAAGGCTAGAGCATCTAGTCATTATTCCTGATGAAGGCTAGAGCATCTAGTCATTATTCCTGATGAAGGCTAGAGCATCTAGTCATTATTCCTGATGAAGGCTAGAGCACCTAGTCATTGGTCCTGATGAAGGCTGGGGCATCCAGTCATTATTCCTGATGAAGGCTAGAGCACCTAGTCATTATTCCTGATGAAGACTAGAGCATCTAGTCATTATTCCTGATGAAGGCTAAGGCACCTAGTCATTATTCCTGATGAAGACTAGTCATTATTCCTGATGAAGACTAGAGCACCTAGTCATTATTCCTGATGAAGGCTAGAGCATCTAGTCATTATTCCTGATGAAGGCTAGAGCATCTAGTCATTATTCCTGATGAAGGCTAGAGCATCTAGTCATTATTCCTGATGAAGGCTAGAGCTCATTATTCCTGATGAAGGCTAGAGCATCTACCGTATTTGCCGGAGTATAAGTCGCACCGGAATATAAGTCGCACCCCCCAAAGTTGGCCATCATTTTGAAAATCTATAATAGTTGGAGTATAGGTCGCATGCGCAATGACAATAGGTAAAGTTTCGAATACCACTCCTTCCTTCCTTTAGGCAGCGTTGTCAAAACACTCTTCTTCTTTCTCCAGTTCCTGACCGATTTTTCACTGACTCTATACTCTCTTTCCGCTGCTCTGTTTCCGAACTTCTCTGCATACCCAACTACTTTGAGCTTAAAGCCAGCAGTGTAACTCATTCGCTTCCCAGACATTTTATCGACACACGTACCACTAGAGACCCCGCCCAGTTGTTTAAGGAAAAGCGGCATGTTCGGATTATAAGTCGCACCCCTCAATTGGAGAAGAAGATTTGGAGCTACTACTGCGACTTATACTCCGGCAAATACGGTAGTCATTATTCCTGATGAAGGCTAGAGCATCCAGTCATAATTCCTGATGAAGGCTAGAGCACCTAGTCATTATTCCTGATGAAGGCTAGAGCATCTAGTCATTATTCCTGATGAAGGCTAGAGCATCTAGTCATTATTCCTGATGAAGGCTAGAGCATCTAGTCATTATTCCTGATGAAGGCTGGAGCATCTAGTCATTATTCCTGATGAAGGCTGGGGCATCTAGTCATTATTCCTGATGAAGGCTAGTGCATCTAGTCATTATTCCTGATGAAGGCTAGAGCATCTAGTCATTATTCCTGATGAAGGCTAGAGCATCTAGTCATTATTCCTGATGAAGACTAGTCATTATTCCTGATGAAGGCTAGAGCATCTAGTCATTATTCCTGATGAAGGCTAGAGCATCTAGTCATTATTCCTGATGAAGACTAGAGCATCTAGTCATTATTCCTGATGCGACTTGTCGAGTGTGAATAAAAATTGAAGTTGATTATTGAGAGGTGATTTTTTAATTTTTACTTAAAAAAAAGAAAGAAATGTGGATCAGATGACCCTTTACCATTTAAATCGCAATATTAATTTTTATTTTATTTTTATTTTTTTAAGTCTAGAGAATGACATAACCTAGACACAATTCATTATGGCTCATTGGTTTGCTATCAGAAGAGTCTTCTAGCATGTGTAGTCGTGCCTGGGGGGGAAATGCCTTTGATAAAAGCCATTGTGCAGCATACATGTACGTGACTGTCCGTTGTGCTCTCCTTCAATAGAAGCAACCGCATCTCATAGAGCATGGAACACAGTCTAGCATGACCTCTGCATCTCATAGAGCATGGAACACAGTCTAGCATGACCTCTGCATCTCATAGAGCATGGAACATAGTCTAACATGACCTCTGCATCTCATAGAGCATGGAACACAGTCTAACATGACCTCTGCATCTCATAGAGCATGGAACACAGTCTAACATGACCTCTGCATCTCATAGAGCATGGAACACAGTCTAACATGACCTCTGCATCTCATAGAGCATGGAACACAGTCTTGTATGACCTCTGCATCTCATAGAGCATGGAACACAGTCTTGCAGCATGACCTCTGCATCTCATAGAGCATGGAACACAGTCTAACATGACCTCTGCATCTCATAGAGCATGGAACACAGTCTAACATGACCTCTGCATCTCATAGAGCATGGAACACAGTCTTGCAGCATGACCTCTGCATCTCATAGAGCATGGAACATCGTCTAACATGACCTCTGCATCTCATAGAGCATGGAACACAGTCTAACATGACCTCTGCATCTCATAGAGCATGGAACACAGTCTTGTAGCATGACCTCTGCATCTCATAGAGCATGGAACATAGTCTAACATGACCTCTGCATCTCATAGAGCATGGAACACAGTCTAACATGACCTCTGCATCTCATAGAGCATGGAACACAGTCTAACATGACCTCTGCATCTCATAGAGCATGGAACACAGTCTAACATGACCTCTGCATCTCATAGAGCATGGAACATCGTCTAACATGACCTCTGCATCTCATAGAGCATGGAACATCGTCTAACATGACCTCTGCATCTCATAGAGCATGGAACACAGTCTAACATGACCTCTGCATCTCATAGAGCATGGAACATCGTCTAACATGACCTCTGCATCTCATAGAGCATGGAACACAGTCTAACATGACCTCTGCATCTCATAGAGCATGGAACACAGTCTAACATGACCTCTGCATCTCATAGAGCATGGAACACAGTCTAACATGACCTCTGCATCTCATAGAGCATGGAACACAGTCTAACATGACCTCTGCATCTCATAGAGCATGGAACAGTCTTGCATGACCTCTGCATCTCATAGAGCATGGAACACAGTCTAACATGACCTCTGCATCTCATAGAGCATGGAACACAGTCTTGTAGCATGACCTCTGCATCTCATAGAGCATGGAACATCGTCTAACATGACCTCTGCATCTCATAGAGCATGGAACAGTCTTGCATGACCTCTGCATCTCATAGAGCATGGAACACAGTCTAACATGACCTCTGCATCTCATAGAGCATGGAACACAGTCTTGCAGCATGACCTCTGCATCTCATAGAGCATGGAACACAGTCTAACATGACCTCTGCATCTCATAGAGCATGGAACACAGTCTAACATGACCTCTGCATCTCATAGAGCATGGAACACAGTCTAACATGACCTCTGCATCTCATAGAGCATGGAACAGTCTTGCATGACCTCTGCATCTCATAGAGCATGGAACACAGTCTAACATGACCTCTGCATCTCATAGAGCATGGAACACAGTCTTGCAGCATGACCTCTGCATCTCATAGAGCATGGAACACAGTCTTGCATGACCTCTGCATCTCATAGAGCATGGAACATAGTCTAACATGACCTCTGCATCTCATAGAGCATGGAACACAGTCTAACATGACCTCTGCATCTCATAGAGCATGGAACACAGTCTAACATGACCTCTGCATCTCATAGAGCATGGAACACAGTCTAACATGACCTCTGCATCTCATAGAGCATGGAACACAGTCTTGCAGCATGACCTCTGCATCTCATAGAGCATGGGGGAGCACAGTCTAAAATGGTGGCTCGATGGCTAGCAATAACGTAAACAGAAAATACGCATCCCTAACTCAGTGTGTGGCTTCGCGCAGGACGTACCTCTGTTGGTATGGCTCCAGGAAGCTGGCTACGTAGCACTTTGACCACCTGGAATATGTCCACCATCTCCTCGGTCTTGCAGTACTCAATAGCATTGGAGATGGCACAGAACATGGCCGACCTAGTCACCTTGTCACTGTACAAACACACATGAAAGGTTGATGACAAGAGGTCACTGATCTGGTAAACTAGAACACTGCCATACATACATAATGCACCACTATCATAATTAGCCATCTTATCATATGATTATCATATAGTTATAATTATCATATAATTATCATATACATTATCATAGTTATCTATAATTATCATATACATTACCATATAAATAGTATCATATAATTATCATAATACATTATCATATAATTATCGTATGCATCCATTATACACAGCATATACAACAGCATATACATTATCATATACATACATTATCAATGTATATACATTTATACATACATGTATTCACACATTACATATTAACACCATTATATGCATACATACATATACATACACATCATTAGCAGCAAGATCATTAGAGCAGTGGTCTTCAGCTATGGACACTTGTGCACAGTGAATTTTAAGTGGATACACACCACTCAAAAGAGTAAAATATTGGTGTAAATGGTAAAGGGTCATCTAACTGTTAGGGTCTACAGTTGAAATACAAGTCTTGTTTCAAGTTTGTCAGTTTTGTTGTCTGTATATGTTACAGTGGAGTGGTGAAGAACTGCACCAAGTCAGAGCTTCAGGCTCTCCAGGTGTTTTAAACACTTCTCTAGCTTGTTTGCTGTTGTTGAACACACACATTCTGTACCACCAAATGCAATGCTTTGTTGCTGCATGTACAACTACTTTCAGCAAATGCACCGTCGTCCGTTATCAATTTGCTTTGCAATAAATAAATAAATTTAAAGCCACTACAGCATAGCAGCGGAGGAAGCATATATTGAGTGGGGGTGGAGACAGCTACTAAAGTGTTCAAAATGAATAAGAATACCAGAAAAACTAATCTTTATGCGACTCTAATATTTATGCGACTCTAAGATAGTAAATAACAGTATAGGACTCCTAAGTTAAATAGTACCCCAGTAATTGCTTCTTTCATTAAGATTCTTTAGCAACCTGGGATACATCCGATTTTATCTGTTAATGAATATGTACAGCGTTATATTAATTAGCCGAGGTTGACTCAGGGTCGACTGACAGGTAGCTCTTTAAAGTTCTTTCAGCTGTGGCTGTAGTTACAGGTACAGTGAGGAGGATCAGGGGAGACGGTTTTAAGATTCACTTAACAAACATACCTCTACTAGCTGGAATGCCATTCATGATTTCACATCAAGTACTGACACGAGCGACTTCTTTGATCTCAGTGTTGGAATGTTTGATGTGTTTTCACCAACTCTGGAAGCATCTTTAAAGGAATAATTAGCTGATCGTGTTTATATCTTTACCATGAATCTTTAGTTCATCTGGAAGGCCATTTCTACAATCATGAGTCATTTGCAGCATTTAAAAATAATCTTTCCAGTGCTGCTAGTGACATGCCCTTGGATGCTTCAATTCTTCAACAACGATATCGACTGCCTCAAAGTGACGCCGTCTGAAAAGGGATCTAGGATCACCAAATTAATGTGGCCCCACCACCATCTACTAGGTCACCATCTACTAGGTGGACGTCTTTGATGAGGCGGGACAAGTTTCTCAGTAAAATTCTTGGACTTCGATACCACTCCACTAAAAATTGTCAAAAGCTTCATCAGATATACATCTGCCTTTTGACGAAGTTCGCAGCCAATCAGGATGCTGTCACTGCTTCCTGTAATGGTGTTTCTTTACTTGCAAGGTGATTGACTACTGCTCAGTTGCTGGAAAAATCAAGAACGATGGCTTCAGACCGAAAAAGGTTTTAAATCTTCCCATTCTATGAAGACAACCTTCATGGCATTCATCTCAGCCTTGTTCAAACAATTTCCAATTCAAAATCAACTAATTTTTTAGAATGGCTTTAGTGTGCACGGTCCGCCTTGTTGGACAGAGTGGCTTTAATGTTGGAGTAGCAGGTGACAGTTGTGCTTGAGTGTTTGAAATAAGCTTGATCGCTGGTGAAAATTGAACTAATCGATTTAGTCCCACGACACATTCCTACACATTCCTACACACAAACTGACATTTTACCAGAAGTTGTTAGGCAAAGATTAGTGCTGTGTGCTGCACAGAAATAGCAGGCAGGTTCTTCTTAAAATCACCATCTCAATAATCGACTTCAATTTTTATTCACTCGACGTTTCGATTAGATGCTCTAGTCTTCATCATGAATAATGACTAGATGCTCTAGTCTTAGCATCTAGTCATTATTCCTGATGAAGACTAGAGCATCTAGTCATTATTCCTGATGAAGGCTAGAGCATCTAGTAATTATTCCTGATGAAGACTAGAGCATCTAGTCATTATTCCTGATGAAGACTAGAGCATCTAGTCGAAACGTCGAGTGAATAAAAATTGAAGTTGATTATTGAGAAGGTGATTTTAATGTTATTATGTCAACTGAGAGTTCATTGAGAGGTTCTTCTTGCTGAATCTTGCTACACCACTAACATGTGCACTCATGTTGGAAGCACCATCACATGCTTGTGCACGACACTGCTAGTAGGCAATGGGAAAAAAATTAAACATCTTTTATCAGTGAAGCAAGAGTGTTAGAACCAGTGTGTGGGGAATGTGAGGCTCCACTGGTGTCTTGTGAATCTTGAAGTTGCTATATACCTACCCATCTGAAAGTGATGTAGTTGTTCTTCATTGCTGACATCTGTAGCTTCATCAGCCATCAGAGCGTGCAGTCCCACTTGTTTAGTTTCAGAGAGAATACTTGTCAACGCATGAATCCCATTAAGGACACGGACTTTGTTAATTATCTCATGAGAAAGGTACTTCCCATCAGCTTTAAGTTCAGCAAGATCAAAGGAACACGGACTTTGTTAATTATCTCATGAGTCTCATGAGAAAGGTACTTCCCATCAGCTTTAAGTTCAGCAAGATCAAAGGAACACGGACTTTGTTAATTATTAATTATCTCATGAGAAAGGCACTTCCCATCAGCTTTAAGTTCAGCAAGATCAAAGGAACTCAGTAGAGCAGCTGCATTAAATTTACCCCCACCTCCTCGTGACCTTGAAGGGGTTGCCCCTGCCTTAAGAAGGGATGATACTACAAACATCTTCCCCTGAGTTCTTGTTCCTTGTTATATTCACACTTAAGCTGAGGACTCACAGCAACTCACCATGGGTAACTTATGTAACCATGGGTAACTTATGTAACCATGGGTAACTTATGTAACAATGGGTAACTTATGTAACCATGGGTAACTTATGTAACCATGGGTAACTTATGTAACCATGGGTAACTTATGTAACCATGGGTAACTTATGTAACCATGGGTAACTTATGTAACCATGGGTAACCTATGTAACCATGGGTAACTTATGCAACCATGGGTAACTTATGCAACCATGGGTAACTACTTATGTAACCATGGTAATATGTAAACATGGGTAACTTATGTAACCATGGGTAACTTATGTAACCATGGGTAACTTATGTAACCATGGGTAACTTATGTACCGATGAGTGCAGAATTGTGGGAGTTTTTGGTCATAAGGAATTCTAAGTCATTAGCAAATCTAATGTGTCTTGGCAACACACAGACTCACAATACGGATTATTTGAACATCCTGACTCAGTCACTTCTGCAGATGAAGGTTGACTCGGTATGATCAGAACTAAGCATTAACAGAGGGCAGAGTGGTCGTGGGCCTGCAGTGTGCATACCTGTATGTGCATACCTATGGCTCTGTTCTCATTCTTTTCGTTGATGGAACAAAACTCAATAAAGACTCATTGCTCAGAAAAATTATTTTAAACACTGCTGTGGGCACTCCTACGCCTAGGTCACATGACTTCTGAAGCATTTTTATTCTCTACATGTACCTGAAGTACTATTCATTTATATCATGTGCAAATCTGGGGAAGGGGGGCAATGCATGATGCCAAAGATCTGAGGGGGGGAAGGGGGGGGGGGGGCAAATGTATGATACCAAAAATCTGGGGGGGGGGGGGGGGTGGAGGGCATGGCCCCGTACAGGTGCAGCATGTTGTCCACTACACTAACATCAGCACATGCCATACCTTGTTGCTGTTGTTGACTGTCTATGAGGGTCAGCTTACACCAACCAAAACACAGCAGATGTTTTGGTAGAGCAGTTACCTTTGAACTTGGTAACATTTTCCAGGAGTGAGCATGGGCACTGCCAGCACAGGGTGCTCTGGGCACTCGCACCTTCCCCCTCTTTGTTTTGACAGGTAGGTGTGGCCAGGATTAATCTGTGCGCACATGGTCAGAAGCAACTTCGGGACACAACACACTCTAGTTGCAGCTGCATTCATTTGTAGGTTTACTGTGTGTCGAGGTCGTTAGTTCCAATAACTCTGGAGCACCACCTATGTTCCCTTTTGACTCAAGCAAAGGTTATCTCAGCAGAAATGCCTCCGAGCCTTGGACTTCTTGATAGTCCACATAGTCAAGTATAGATAGACTAAACACAGAGTGAGGTCTTCAGCTAAACACAGAGTGAGGCCTTCAGCTAGACAGGCTAAACACAGAGTTAGGTCTTCAGCTAGATAAGCTAAACACAGAGTGAGGTCTTCAGCTAGACAGGCTAAACACAGAGTGACGCCTTCAGCTAAACATAGAGTGAGGTCTTCAGCTAGATAGACTAAACACAGAGTGAGGCCTTCAGCTAGATAGAGAGTGAGGTCTTCAGCTAGATAGGCTAAACACAGAGTGATGCCTTCAGCTAGATAGGCTAAACACAGAGTGAGGTCTTCAGCTAGATAGGCTAAACACAGAGTGAGGCCTTCAGCTAGATAGGTTAAACACAGAGTGAGGCCTTCAGCTAGATAGGCTAAACACAGAGTGAGGTCTTCAGTTAAACACAGAGTGAGGCCTTCAGCTAGACAGGCTAAACACAGACTTAGGTCTTCAGCTAGATAAGCTAAACACAGAGTGAGGTCTTCAGCTAGATAGGCTAAACACAGAGTGAGGTCTTCAGCTAGATAGAGAGTGAGGTCTTCAGCTAAACACAGAGTGATGCCTTCAGCTAGATAGGCTAAACACAGAGTGAGGCCTTCAGCTAGATAGGTTAAACACAGAGCGAGGCCTTCAGCTAGATAGGCTAAACACAGAGTGAGGTCTTCAGCTAGATAAGCTAAATACAGAGTGAGGTCTTCAGCTACTGTAGATAGACTAAACACAGAGTGAGGCCTTCAGCTAGATAGGCTAAAAACACAGAGTGAGGCTTTCAGCTAGATAGGCTAAACACAGGTGAGGCCTTCAGCTAGATAGGCTAAAAACACAGAGTGAGGCTTTCAGCTAGATAGGCTAAACACAGAGTGAGGTCTTCAGCTAAACACAGAGTGAGGTCTTCAGCTAGACAGGCTAAACACAGAGTGAGGTCTTCAGCTAGATAGGCTAAAAACACAGAGTGAGGCTTTCAGCTAGATAGGCTAAACACAGAGTGAGGTCTTCAGCTAAACACAGAGTGAGGTCTTCAGCTAGACAGGCTAAACACAGAGTGAGGTCTTCAGCTAGATAGGCTAAAAACACAGAGTGAGGCTTTCAGCTAGATAGGCTAAACACAGAGTGAGGTCTTCAGCTAAACACAGAGTGAGGTCTTCAGCTAGACAGGCTAAACACAGAGTGAGGTCTTCAGCTAGATAAGCTAAACACAGAGTGAGGTCTTCAGCTAGATAAGCTAAACACAGAGTGAGGTCTTCAGCTAGATAGACTAAACACAGAGTGAGGTCTTCAGCTAGATAGGCTAAACACAGAGTGAGGTCTTCAGCTAGCAGGGCTGTAGCTAGGGTCAGGGCTGTAGCTACTAGTAGCTAGGTATAGAGCAATGGAATCTTACAATGTTTTTCTCATAGCCTAATCCTGGCATTACATCATCATGATGACATCATGGCAGCTAGAGCCAGGGCAGGGCACAGCCAGAGCCAGGGCAGGGCACAGCCAGAGCCAGGGTAGGGCACAGCCAGAGCCAGGGCAGGGCACAGCCAGAGCCAGGGCAGGGCACAGCCAGAGCCAGGGCAGGGCACAGCCAGAGCCAGGGCAGGGCACAGCCAGAGCCAGGGCAGGGCACAGCCAGAGCCAGGGCAGGGCACAGCCAGAGCCAGGGCAGGGCACAGCCAGGGCAGGGCACAGCCAGAGCCAGGGCAGGGCACAGCCAGAGCCAGAGCCAGGGCAGGGCACAGCCAGAGCCAGGGCAGGGCACAGCCAGAGCCAGGGCAGGGCACAGAGCCAGGGCACAGCCAGAGCCAGGGCAGGGCACAGCTAGAGCCAGGCCAAGGGCTAGAACAATGCAGTCCATAATAATTCTCACAGTGTTGTGGTAATGTCAACCAAAAGCTTGGGAAGACATTGTCTCCACCATCATTGTGAAGGCTTTAAGAAAGTGTCACATACCGAACACAACAGACGGAACTGAAGGCAGTGTTCTTTTCGAAGATGGTCCGAGTGGGACAGACTGTTGGCGTGGTAACATAAATGAGGTGTTGCAAATTACTAAAATTTTACGATTGCAGAAATTATGGTGCATTTTTAAAATGTAGGTCATGTCTTAGTCTTAAGAATCTTCTTAGGAATCTTCTTTGTCGTTCATCACCTTCACAAGTCATAAACAGGCCCTCATGAGCAAGAGACTACTAATCCTTTGATCTATACACACGTCACAGTTTACTGCTGCCAGGAATTTCACACGAAATTCCACATGCTGGAGAAAATACCAGCTACCCTTGAGAGCTCACGAGGAATGCGGCCAACCACAGCATCGAGACTAACAACAACAGCATGAGCATCGAGACTAACAACAACAGCATGAGCATCGTGGGCAGTGTCAGCTTCAGCATGGTCTTGCAGTATTTGGCCAAGAAAAGGCACCCATGTTGCCTGTAGATACAATACCCTCCCATGACACACTCTCTGACGATACGTATAGCTTTCATCATCCTCCGCAGCCATAGTCATCCTTCTTTCCACCACTCAACTGCACCATTGCATGCTGGTTTCAAATATTACAAATTTTTGTCTATAATATTATAAATAGATAGAATATTATAATAAGGGTGCGACTTATACGCTGGAAAACGAACAACACATGTACACTAGAGGTGCGACTGATATCCCGGCAAAGACGGTTCCTGCTGTGGACTATATCCTGCTGTGGACTATAAAGTCACATGATATTGCAGGGACTATAATGCCACACGAATGCAAGTGGACAATGTGATGTGACATCCCTGCAGTGGAGTATAATGTCATGTGACATACATCTGCAATGGACCATGTCACGTGCCATACCTGCACCTGACTGTGTCACATGACATGCCTGTAGTGGACTACAATGTCACATGACGTACCTGCAGTGGACTACAATGTCACATGACGTACCTGCAGTGGACTACAATGTCACATGACGTACCTGCAGTGGACTACAATGGGGCCGAGGTGCCGGGTCTTCTGGAAGGTAGAGGTGGTGTTGATGACACTGATAACAGACATACTGTTCAAGTTGATTCCCTGGTAGTGCCAGTTGAGGACCTGGAACTGAGTCACTCTGTGCGCCTGTCCAGACTACACACAAGCAACAACAACAGCAGCAACAACATCACTACATACCAAGGTTCTATTATATTACAGGCTGCAGTATCAGTGTTGCAAGCAACATCATTAATGTTGCAAGTAGCAGCAGCAGTGTTGCAAGCAGCCTCATTAGTGTTGCAAGTAGTATAATTAGTGTTGCAAGCAGCCTCATTAGTGTTGCAAGTAGTACCATTAGTGTTGCAAGTAGCAGCATCAGTGTTGCAAGTAACAGCATCAGTGTTGCAAGTAGCATCATTAGTGTTGCAAGCAGCCTCATTAGTGTTGCAAGTAGTATCATTAGTGTTGCAAGTAATAGCATCAGTGTTGCAAGTAGTATCATTAGTGTTGCAAGCACTATCATTAGTGTTGCAAGTAGCATCATTAGTGTTGCAAGTAGCATCATTAGTGTTGCAAGTAGTATCATTAGTGTTGCAAGTGGTATCATTAGTGTTGCAAGTAGTATCATTAGTGTTGCAAGTAGTATCATTAGTATTGCAAGTAGTATCATCAGTGTTGCAAGTAGTATCATTAGTATTGCAAGTAGTATCATTAGTGTTGCAAGCAGTATCATTAGCATTGCAAGTTGCATCATTAGTGTTGCAAGTAGTATCATTAGTGTTGCAAGTAGTATCATTAGTGTTGCAAGCACTATCATTAGTGTTGCAAGTAGCATCATTAGTGTTGCAAGTAGCATCATTAGTGTTGCAAGTAGTATCATTAGTGTTGCAAGTAGTATCATTAGTGTTGCAAGCAGCATCATTAGTGTTGCAAGTAGTAGCATTAGTATTGCAAGCAGCATCATTAGTGTTGCAAGTAGCATCATTAGTATTGCAAGTAGTATCATTAGTATTGCAAGTTGTATCATTAGTGTTGCAAGTAACAGCATCAGTGTTGCAAGCAGCATCATTAGTGTTGCAAGCAGCATCATTAGTGTTGCAAGTAGCAGCATTAGTATTGCAAGTAGTATCATTAGTGTTGCAAGCAGCATCATTAGTGTTGCAAGTAGCATCATTAGTGTTGCAAGTAGCAGCATCAGTGTTGTAAGTAGTATCATTAGTGTTGCAAGTAGCAGCATCAGTGTTGCAAGCAGCCTCATTAGTGTTGCAAGTAGTATCATTAGTGTTGCAAGCAGCATCATTAGTATTGCAAGTAGTATCATTAGTGTTGCAAGTAGTATCATTAGTGTTGCAAGCAGCATCATTAGTGTTGCAAGTAGCATTGCAAGTAGTATCATTAGCATTGCAAGTAGTATCATTAGTGTTGCAAGTAGTATCATTAGTGTTGCAAGTAGTATCATTAGTGTTGCAAGTAGTATCATTAGTGTTGCAAGTAGTATCATTAGTGTTGCAAGTAGTATCATTAGTGTTGCAAGTAGTATCATTAGTGTTGCAAGTAGTATCATTAGTGTTGCAAGTAGTATCATTAGTGTTGCAAGTAGCAACATTAGTGTTGCAAGTAGTATCATTAGTGTTGCAAGTAGCAACATTAGTGTTGCAAGCAGCATCATTAGTGTTGCAAGTAGTATCATTAGTATTGCAAGTAGCATCATTAGTGTTGCAAGCAGCATCATTAGTGTTGCAAGCAGCATCATTAGTGTTGCAAGCAGTATCATTAGTATTGCAAGTAGTATCATTAGTATTGCAAGTAGTATCATTAGTGTTGCAAGCAGCATCATTAGTGTTGCAAGTAGTATCATTAGTGTTGCAAGTAGTATCATTAGTGTTGCAAGTAGTATCATTAGTATTGCAAGTAGTATCATTAGTGTTGCAAGCAGCATCATTAGTGTTGCAAGCAGCATCATTAGTGTTGCAAGTAGTATCATTAGTGTTGCAAGCAGCATCATTAGTGTTGCAAGCAGCATCATTAGTGTTGCAAGTAGTATCATTAGTATTGCAAGTAGTATCATTAGTGTTGCAAGTAGTATCATTAGTATTGCAAGTAGTATCATCAGTGTTGCAAGTAGTATCATTAGTATTGCAAGTAGTATCATTAGTGTTGCAAGCAGTATCATTAGCATTGCAAGTTGCATCATTAGTGTTGCAAGCAGCATCATTAGTGTTGCAAGCAGCATCATTAGCATTGCAAGTAGTATCATTAGTGTTGCAAGTAGTATCATTAGTGTTGCAAGTAGCAGCATCAGTGTTGTAAGTAGTATCATTAGTGTTGCAAGCAGCCTCATTAGTGTTGCAAGTAGTATCATTAGTATTGCAAGTAGTATCATTAGTGTTGCAAGCAGCATCATTAGTGTTGCAAGCAGCATTATTAGTGTTGCAAGTAGTATCATTAGTGTTGCAAGCAGCATCACTAGTGTTGCAAGTAGTATCATTAGTGTTGCAAGTACAGTGCACTCCTGATAATTGGACACATCCGTCCCAAACAAAAGTGGTCCATTTATCCAGCTGGCTAATATATCAGACTTTTATGTTACTACATGTATATGTATATAACACATACAGTTAGCTATATGTACAATATTACACATGATGCATGTAGTTCATTAAATTGAGTACAGTGGTTTGTTTAATGGCTGTGGCTCCCCTTAAGAATAAGCCCAATTTCTGTCCCTTACTTGTCACAGTACCAAACCACTGATTAAGAGCAGTGGCTACCTCTGGTGCTTTACCTTTACGAAGGCGTTTTAACTTCTTTGCTGGCTTGTGTCCATGATAGGAGACCTCACACCAACGTGACCCAAGTTCTTCTTCCTTGTTGATTAGTCTAGTAAGAGTGCTTCTTGGGATTTTAAAGTTTTCAGCAAGCTACCTCTGACTTGAATTGGAAGGGGTTTTTTAAACTTTGTCCAACACTTCAATCATCTCTTGTAGTGAAAGTTCCTGTCTCTTGGCCATGAGCTAAGCAGCTTCTAGCAATTTAAATCTAAGCAGCTATATCATTAGCCAGGTGTGAGGTTGTGTAGAGAATGTGTAAATGAATACATGTCACAACACATCAAAAGTGGCCCAAGTATCAGGAATTCTTGACCCATTTAGCCAGATTTTTTTGTATGTGTATGTATACAAATGTTCTGTCCTGGGCCAAAATGGCTGTTATCAGGAATGTTCATTTATCCAGTGGTCCATTTAAGTGGAGTGCACTGTAGTATCATTAGTGTTGCAAGTAGTATCATTAGTGTTGCAAGCAGCATCATTAGTGTTGCAAGTAGTATCATTAGTATTGCAAGTAGTATCATTAGTGTTGCAAGCAGCATCATTAGTGTTGCAAGTAGTATCATTAGTATTGCAAGTAGTATCATTAGTGTTGCAAGCAGCATCATTAGTATTGCAAGCAGCATCATTAGTGTTGCAAGTAGAATCATTCATTAGTGTTGCAAGTAGCAGCATCATTAGTGTTGCAAGTAGTATCATTAGTGTTGCAAGTAGCAGCATCATTAGTGTTGCAAGTAGTATCATTAGTGTTGCAAGCAGCATCATTAGTGTTGCAAGTAGAATCATTAGTGTTGCAAGCATCATCATTAGTGTTGCAAGTAGTATCATTAGTATTGCAAGTAGCATCATTAGTGTTGCAAGTAGTATCATTAGTGTTGCAAGTAGTATCATTAGTGTTGCAAGTTGTATCATTAGTGTTGCAAGTAGCATCATTAGTGTTGCAAGTAGCAGCATCAGTGTGTTGTAAGTAGTATCATTAGTATTGCAAGTAGTATCATTAGTGTTGCAAGTAGCAGCATCAGTGTTGCAAGCAACCTCATTAGTATTGCAAGTTGTATCATTAGTGTTGCAAGTAGCAGCATTACTATTGCAAGTAGTATCATTAGTGTTGCAAGAACCATCATTAGTATTGCAAGTAGTATCATTAGTGTTGCAAGCAGCATCATTAGTGTTGCAAGTAGTATCATTAGTGTTGCAAGTAGCAGCATCATTAGTGTTGCAAGTAGTATCATTAGTGTTGCAAGAAGCATCATTAGTGTTGCAAGTAGAATCATTAGTGTTGCAAGCATCATCATTAGTGTTGCAAGCAGCATCATTAGTGTTGCAAGTAGTATAATTAGTGTTGCGAGTAGTATCATTAGTGTTGCAAGCAGCATCATTAGTGTTGCAAGTAGTATCATTAGTGTTGCGAGTAGTATCATTAGTGTTGCAAGTAGTATCATTAGTGTTGCAAGTAGTATCATTAGTGTTGCAAGTAGTATCATTAGTGTTGCAAGTAGCAGCATTAGTATTGCAAGTAGTATCATTAGTGTTGCAAGTAGCAGCATTACTATTGCAAGTAGTATCATTAGTGTTGCAAGAACCATCATTAGTATTGCAAGTAGTATCATTAGTGTTGCAAGCAGCATCATTAGTGTTGCAAGTAGTATCATTAGTGTTGCAAGTAGCAGCATCATTAGTGTTGCAAGTAGTATCATTAGTGTTGCAAGAAGCATCATTAGTGTTGCAAGTAGAATCATTAGTGTTGCAAGCATCATCATTAGTGTTGCAAGCAGCATCATTAGTGTTGCAAGTAGTATAATTAGTGTTGCGAGTAGTATCATTAGTGTTGCAAGCAGCATCATTAGTGTTGCAAGTAGTATCATTAGTGTTGCGAGTAGTATCATTAGTGTTGCAAGTAGTATCATTAGTGTTGCAAGTAGTATCATTAGTGTTGCAAGTAGTATCATTAGTGTTGCAAGTAGTATCATTAGTGTTGCAAGTAGTATCATTAGTGTTGCAAGTAGTATCATTAGTGTTGCAAGTAGTATCATTAGTGTTGCAAGTAGTATCATTAGTGTTGCAAGCAGCATCATTAGTGTTGCAAGTAGTATCATTAGTGTTGCAAGTAGTATCATTAGTGTTGCAAGTAGTATCATTAGTGTTGCAAGCAGCATCATTAGTGTTGCAAGTAGTATCATTAGTGTTGCAAGTAGTATCATTAGTGTTGCAAGTAGTATCATTAGTGTTGCAAGTAGTATCATTAGTGTTGCAAGTAGTATCATTAGTGTTGCAAGCAGCATCATTAGTGTTGCAAGTAGTATCATTAGTGTTGCAAGTAGTATCATTAGTGTTGCAAGTAGTATCATTAGTGTTGCAAGCAGCATCATTAGTGTTGCAAGTAGTATCATTAGTGTTGCAAGTAGTATCATTAGTGTTGCAAGTAGTATCATTAGTGTTGCAAGCAGCATCATTAGTGTTGCAAGTAGTATCATTGGTGTTACAAGCAACATTTAGTTAATGGCATTACATGTTTAATATTTGAAGAAAGTTTTCCTACGCATCTTCCTTGCCAAATGTGTACCCAGCGATGTCTCTGCCAGAGTATTGGTGTGCATCAATTACACCGTCCCCCCCCCCCTTCCTCCCCCCCCCCCCCCCTCGGCAGAGTGTAATGGTGTAATTAAGGTACCTTGGAGTCAGTGATGCTGTAGATCCGCTCCGAGTAGCCATCATGCATTGTGTGCTCCAGAAGGCTGATGTCATATTCCCCATAACTCTGTATCCCTGAACTGGGCCAATACTTGTGACATACCTCCTGCACATGTGCAGAAGGAGAGCATGTGGGAGACGGACAATGCAGCTATGTACCTGCTAATGTTCACCCTCACCTCTAACACCTCCCCCTCTCAACTTTATTTCTCCCCTTCCTCTCCTAATCCTTCTAACTCCTCCCCCTCCTAATCCTGTTACCTCTAACTCCTCCCCCTCCTAATCCTGTTACCTCTAACCCCTCCCTCTCCTAATCCCGTTACCTCTAACTCCTCCCCCTCCTAATCCCTGTTACCTCTAACTCCTCCCCCTCATCCCTCCTCTGTTACTTCTAACCCCCTCCTTCGTTACCTCTAACCACACACCCTCACAATGACTCCTCCCTCACCTCTAACCTTCTCCTCTCACTCCTTACCACACACTCTCACCTTTCCTTGCCCTCTTCTCTTTTCCTCTAACCTCTTCACCCTCTCTCCTTCCTCCCTCCCTCACCCCTCCCCATCTTACCTATCACCCATCCCCTCCCCCCTCCTCCTCCCTCTTCTCTCCTTTCCTCTTACCTCTTCATTCTCGACCGTGCCAGACAGCATCACGATGGCAGCTACATTTCTCTCGTACACCATCTTCCAGAAGTCTCTGCTGGTGTTGGTTAGAGGACCTTGTGTGATAATAAACTTCTTCCTTTTCATATGGCCCTAAATGAGAGAGAAGACAGGGATTTGCACCTGCTTTTATCCCGCCATAATACCTTGAGAAGTAAAACTCACATGGATGAATGTCGCATTGATGTAGTCCGGACGCTCAGCTCTCAGAATGACTCTGTGTCTGTCCGCTGTATGAGGAAGAAGGAGATGGAGGTTAAGGAAGGGAAGATAGAGGGAGGGTGGTGAGTGGGGACAGGAGAGCATGGGGTGGAGGGTGAGGGAGGGTGGTGAGTGGGGACAGGAGAGCATGGTGGAGGAGGGTGAGGGAGGGTGGTGAGTGGGGACAGGAGAGCATGGGGTGGAGGGTGAGGGTGAGTGGGGACAGGAGAGCATGAGGGTGGAGGTGAGGGAGGGTGGTGAGTGGGGACAGGAGAGCATGGGGGTGGAGGGTGAGGGAGGGTGGAGGGTGAGGGAGGGTGGTGAGTGGGGACAGGAGAGCATGGTGGAGGAGGGTGAGGGAGGGTGGTGAGTGGGGACAGGAGAGCATGGTGGAGGAGGGTGAGGGAGGGTGGTGAGTGGGGACAGGAGAGCATGGTGGAGGAGGGTGAGGTAGGGTGGTGAGTGGGGACAGGAGAGCATGGGGGTGGAGGGTGAGGGACGGTGGTGAGCACAGGAGAAAGGGAGGGAGGAGGAGGGAGGGTACGTGGGTGAACAATAGCCTCTTATGATGTCACCGCATACATGGTAGGAAGGAGGCGTGTCTGTTTCTGTCCATGTTGTTCTGTGCCACGGCACACATCACCTCATCAGGATTGGGGCTCAGCTGATTCAGAGTCTGGGGAATGGGAACCAAACCCGATGACCAACATGTGAATGAATAAAAACAAAACATACAGCATTATGTATCATATACATGTATAGATAAAACTGACATGGAACTGGGTCTGGAAGCCAGTCCGCTCAGTCTTGGGTTCCCAACTGCGCAGACTCTCAACAGTTTGCTGCAAGTCGTGCACTTGTATTTGAGTGTTTCCGCACACCAAACTCTCCAGGACCGCATCGTGAATGAACATAAACTGGTCCTGAGGGAGAGAAACAAGAGAGGGAAAATGAATGGAAAAAAGAACCCCACAAACTCCCCCTCCCCCAACCACACCTCCTTTCTACACACTCTCCTCTCTCTCTCTCACTTCAGTCTGCACCATCTTCATGCGCTGTTTCCGCAGATTGCCCACAATAGCCGGGATATCAACGTGGTCCTCTCCACTGGCTTGCTGCAGAGCAATGTCCAGGGATATGTAAGTGCCAGTACGTCCCACACCAGCGCTGAGGAGAGAACAGACGGACAACCAAACAGCGGAGGAACAAGGGGAGGGGAAGAGAAGGGGGCAGGCATTATCAGAGGGTTACACAGCAGTTAGAGAGAGAGAGAGGATTAGCAGAGAGGTTACACAGCAGTTAGAGAGAGAGAGGATTAGCAGAGAGGTTACACAGCAGTTAGAGAGAGAGAGGATTAGCAGAGAGGTTACACAGCAGTTAGAGAGAGAGGGGATTAGCAGAGAGGTTACACAGCAGTTAGAGAGAGAGAGGATTAGCAGAGAGGTTACACAGCAGTTAGAGAGAGAGAGAGAGGATTAGCAGAGAGGTTACACAGCAGTTAGAGAGAGAGAGGATTAGCAGAGAGGTTACACAGCAGTTAGAGAGAGAGGGGATTAGCAGAGAGGTTACTCAGCAGTTAGAGAGAGAGAGAATTAGCAGAACGGTTACACAGCAGTTATAGAGAGAGAGAGAGGATTAGCAGAGAGGTTACACAGCAGTTAGAGAGAGAGAGGATTAGCAGAGAGGTTACACAGCAGTTAGAGAGAGAGAGGATTAGCAGAGAGGTTACACAGCAGTTACAGAGAGAGAGGATTAGCAGAGAGGTTACACATCAGTTAGAGAGAGAGGATTAGCAGAGAGGTTACACAGCAGTTAGAGAGAGAGAGAGAGGATTAGCAGAGAGGTTACACAGCAGTTAGAGAGAGAGAGAGGATTAGCAAAGAGGTTACACAGCAGTTAGAGAGAGAGAGAGAGAGGATTAGCAGAGAGTTACACAGCAGTTAGAGAGAGAGAGGATTAGCAGAGAGGTTACACAGCAGTTAGAGAGAGAGAGAGAGAGGATTAGCAGAGAGGTTAACAGCAGTTAGAGAGAGAGAGAGGATTAGCAGAGAAGTTACACAGCAGTTAGAGAGAGAGAGGATTAGCAGAGAGGTTACACAGCAGTTAGAGAGAGAGAGGATTAGCAGAGAGGTCACACAGCAGTTAGAGAGAGAGAGGATTAGCAGAGAAGTTACACAGCAGTTAGAGAGAGAGAGGATTAGCAGAGAGGTTACACAGCAGTTAGAGAGAGAGAGAGGATTAGCAGAGATGTTACACAGCAGTTAGAGAGAGAGAGAGGATTAGCAGAGAGGTTACACAGCAGTTAGAGAGAGAGAGGGGATTAGCAGAGAGGTTACACAGCAGTTAGAGAGAGAGAGAGGATTAGCAGAGAGGTTACACAGCAGTTAGAGAGAGAGAGAGGATTAGCAGAGAAGTTACACAGCAGTTAGAGAGAGAGAGAGGATTAGCAGAGAGGTTACACATCAGTTAGAGAGAGAGAGAGGATTAGCAGAGAAGTTACACAGCAGTTAGAGAGAGAGAGGATTAGCAGAGAGGTTACACAGCAGTTAGAGAGAGAGAGAGGATTAGCAGAGAAGTTACACAGCAGTTAGAGAGAGAGAGGATTAGCAGAGAGGTTACACAGCAGTTAGAGAGAGAGAGAGGATTAGCAGAGAGGTTACACAGCAGTTAGAGAGAGAGAGAGAGGATTAGCAGAGAGGTTACACAGCAGTTAGAGAGAGAGAGGGGATTAGCAGAGAGGTTACACATCAGTTAGAGAGAGAGAGAGTGGATTAGCAGAGAGGTTACACAGCAGTTAGAGAGAGAGAGAGAGGATTAGCAGAGAGGTTACACAGCAGTTAGAGAGAGAGAGAGAGAGGATTGGCAGAGAGGTTACACAGCAGTTAGAGAGAGAGAGAGGATTAGCAGAGAGGTTACACAGCAGTTAGAGAGAGAGAGGATTAGCAGAGAGGTTACACAGCAGTTAGAGAGAGAGAGGGGATTAGCAGAGAGGTTACACAGCAGTTAGAGAGAGAGAGGATTAGCAGAGAGGTTACACAGCAGTTAGAGAGAGAGAGAGGATTAGCAGAGAAGTTACACAGCAGTTAGAGAGAGAGAGAGAGAGGATTAGCAGAGAGGTTACACAGCAGTTAGAGAGAGAGAGGATTAGCAGAGAGGTTACACAGCAGTTAGAGAGAGAGAGAGGATTAGCAGAGAAGTTACACAGCAGTTAGAGAGAGAGAGAGGATTAGCAGAGAGGTTACACAGCAGTTAGAGAGAGAGAGGATTAGCAGAGAGGTTACACAGCAGTTAGAGAGAGAGAGAGGAATAGCAGAGAGGTTACACAGCAGTTAGAGAGAGAGAGAGGATTAGCAGAGAGGTTACACAGCAGTTAGAGAGAGAGAGAGGATTAGCAGAGAGGTTACACATCAGTTAGAGAGAGAGAGGATTAGCAGAGAGGTTACACAGCAGTTAGAGAGAGAGAGAGAGGATTAGCAGAGAGGTTACACAGCAGTTAGAGAGAGAGAGAGGATTAGCAGAGAGGTTACACAGCAGTTAGAGAGAGAGAGAGGATTAGCAGAGGGGTTACACAGCAGTTAGAGAGAGAGAGTGGATTAGCAGAGAGGTTACACAGCAGTTAGAGAGAGAGAGGATTAGCAGAGAGGTTACACATCAGTTAGAGAGAGAGAGAGGATTAGCAGAGAGGTTACACAGCAGTTAGAGAGAGAGAGGATTAGCAGAGAGGTTACACAGCAGTTAGAGAGAGAGAGAGTGGATTAGCAGAGAGGTTACACAGCAGTTAGAGAGAGAGAGGATTAGCAGAGAGGTTACACAGCAGTTAGAGAGAGAGGGGATTAGCAGAGAGGTTACACAGCAGTTAGAGAGAGAGAGGATTAGCAGAGAGGTTACACAGCAGTTAGAGAGAGAGGGGATTAGCAGAGAGGTTACACAGCAGTTAGAGAGAGAGAGAGGATTAGCAGAGAGGTTACACAGCAGTTAGAGAGAGAGAGAGAGGATTAGCAGAGATGTTACACAGCAGTTAGAGAGAGAGAGAGGATTAGCAGAGAGGTTACACAACAGTTAGAGAGAGAGAGAGAGAGGATTAGCAGAGAGGTTACACAGCAGTTAGAGAGAGAGAGGATTAGCAGAGAGGTTACACAGCAGTTAGAGAGAGAGAGGATTAGCAGAGAAGTTACACAGCAGTTAGAGAGAGAGGATTAGCAGAGAGGTTACACAGCAGTTAGAGAGAGAGAGAGAGGATTAGCAGAGAGGTTACACAGCAGTTAGAGAGAGAGAGGATTAGCAGAGATGTTACACAGCAGTTAGAGAGAGAGAGGATTAGCAGAGAGGTTACACAGCAGTTAGAGAGAGAGAGGATTAGCAGAGAGGTTACACAGCAGTTAGAGAGAGAGAGGATTAGCAGAGAGGTTACACAGCAGTTAGAGAGAGAGAGGATTAGCAGAGAGGTTACACAGCAGTTAGAGAGAGAGAGAGAGAGAGGATTAGCAGAGAGGTTACACAGCAGTTAGAGAGAGAGAGGATTAGCAGAGAGGTTACACAGCAGTTAGAGAGAGAGAGGATTAGCAGAGAAGTTACACAGCAGTTAGAGAGAGAGAGAGGATTAG
The DNA here is from genome assembly GCA_028752905.1 of Cladorhizidae sp. MBARI D1340-BT2. Taxonomy (NCBI): domain Eukaryota; kingdom Metazoa; phylum Porifera; class Demospongiae; order Poecilosclerida; family Cladorhizidae; species Cladorhizidae sp. MBARI D1340-BT2. The sequence goes on from JAQNBH010000005.1 coordinate 4,299,895, forward strand.
CAGAGAGGTCACACAGCAGTTAGAGAGAGAGAGGATTAGCAGAGAGGTCACACAGCAGTTAGAGAGAGAGAGGGGATTAGCAGAGAAGTTACACAGCAGTTAGAGAGAGAGAGGATTAGCAGAGAGGTTACACAGCAGTTAGAGAGAGAGAGAGGATTAGCAGAGAGGTTACACAGCAGTTAGAGAGCGAGAGGATTAGTAGAGAGGTTACACAGCAGTTAGAGAGAGAGAGAGAGGATTAGCAGAGAGGTTACACAGCAGTTAGAGAGAGAGAGAGAGGATTAGCAGAGAGGTTACACATCAGTTAGAGAGAGAGAGGGGATTAGCAGAGAGGTTACACAGCAGTTAGAGAGAGAGAGGATTAGCAGAGAGGTTACACAGCAGTTAGAGAGAGAGAGGATTAGCAGAGAGGTTACACAGCAGTTAGAGAGAGAGAGAGAGGATTAGCAGAGAGGTTACACAGCAGTTAGAGAGAGAGAGAGGATTAGCAGAGAGGTTACACAGCAGTTAGAGAGAGAGAGAGGATTAGCAGAGAGGTTACACAGCAGTTAGAGAGAGAGAGGATTAGCAGAGAGGTTACACAGCAGTTAGAGAGAGAGAGGGGATTAGCAGAGAGGTTACACAGCAGTTAGAGAGAGAGAGAGGATTAGCAGAGAGGTTACACAGCAGTTAGAGAGAGAGAGAGGATTAGCAGAGAGGTTACACAGCAGTTAGAGAGAGAGAGAGGATTAGCAGAGAAGTTACACAGCAGTTAGAGAGAGAGAGAGGGGATTAGCAGAGAGGTTACACAGCAGTTAGAGAGAGAGAGAGAGAGGATTAGCAGAGAAGTTACACAGCAGTTAGAGAGAGAGAGAGGATTAGCAGAGAGGTTACACAGCAGTTAGAGAGAGAGAGAGAGAGAGGATTAGCAGAGAGGTTACACAGCAGTTAGAGAGAGAGAGGATTAGCAGAGAGGTTACACAGCAGTTAGAGAGAGAGAGGGGATTAGCAGAGAGGTTACACAGCAGTTAGAGAGAGAGAGAGAGGATTAGCAGAGAGGTTACACAGCAGTTAGAGAGAGAGAGGATTAGCAGAGAGGTTACACATCAGTTAGAGAGAGAGAGAGGATTAGCAGAGAGGTTACACAGCAGTTAGAGAGAGAGAGAGGATTAGCAGAGATGTTACACAGCAGTTAGAGAGAGAGAGAGGATTAGCAGAGAGGTCACACAGCAGTTAGAGAGGATTAGCAGAGAGGTTACACAGCAGTTAGAGAGAGAGAGAGGATTAGCAGAGAGGTTACACAGCAGTTAGAGAGAGAGAGGATTAGCAGAGAGGTTACACAGCAGTTAGAGAGAGAGAGGGGATTAGCAGAGAGGTTACACAGCAGTTAGAGAGAGAGAGAGAGGATTAGCAGAGAGGTTACACAGCAGTTAGAGAGAGAGAGGGGATTAGCAGAGAGGTTACACAGCAGTTAGAGAGAGAGAGAGGATTAGCAGAGAGGTTACACAGCAGTTAGAGAGAGAGAGAGGATTAGCAGAGATGTTACACAGCAGTTAGAGAGAGAGAGAGGATTAGCAGAGAGGTTACACAGCAGTTAGAGAGAGAGAGGATTAGCAGAGAGGTTACACAGCAGTTAGAGAGAGAGAGAGGATTAGCAGAGATGTTACACAGCAGTTAGAGAGAGAGAGAGGATTAGCAGAGAGGTTACACAGCAGTTAGAGAGAGAGAGGATTAGCAGAGAAGTTACACAGCAGTTAGAGAGAGAGAGAGGATTAGCAGAGATGTTACACAGCAGTTAGAGAGAGAGAGAGGATTAGCAGAGAGGTTACACAGCAGTTAGAGAGAGAGAGAGAGGATTAGCAGAGAGGTTACACAGCAGTTAGAGAGAGAGAGGATTAGCAGAGAGGTCACACAGCAGTTAGAGAGAGAGAGAGAGGATTAGCAGAGAGGTTACACAGCAGTTAGAGAGAGAGAGAGAGGATTAGCAGAGAGGTTACACAGCAGTTAGAGAGAGAGAGGATTAGCAGAGAGGTCACACAGCAGTTAGAGAGAGAGAGGGGATTAGCAGAGAAGTTACACAGCAGTTAGAGAGAGAGAGGATTAGCAGAGAGGTTACACAGCAGTTAGAGAGAGAGAGAGGATTAGCAGAGATGTTACACAGCAGTTAGAGAGAGAGAGGATTAGCAGAGAAGTTACACAGCAGTTAGAGAGAGAGAGGATTAGCAGAGAGGTTACACAGCAGTTAGAGAGAGAGAGGATTAGCAGAGAGGTTACACAGCAGTTAGAGAGAGAGAGAGGATTAGCAGAGATGTTACACAGCAGTTAGAGAGAGAGAGAGGATTAGCAGAGAGGTTACACAGCAGTTAGAGAGAGAGAGAGAGGATTAGCAGAGAGGTTACACAGCAGTTAGAGAGAGAGAGGATTAGCAGAGAGGTCACACAGCAGTTAGAGAGAGAGAGAGAGGATTAGCAGAGAGGTTACACAGCAGTTAGAGAGAGAGAGAGAGGATTAGCAGAGAGGTTACACAGCAGTTAGAGAGAGAGAGGATTAGCAGAGAGGTCACACAGCAGTTAGAGAGAGAGAGAGGATTAGCAGAGAGGTTACACAGCAGTTAGAGAGAGAGAGAGGATTAGCAGAGAGGTTACACAGCAGTTAGAGAGAGAGAGAGAGAGAGGATTAGCAGAGAGGTTACACAGCAGTTAGAGAGAGAGAGGATTAGCAGAGAAGTTACACAGCAGTTAGAGAGAGAGAGGATTAGCAGAGAGGTTACACAGCAGTTAGAGAGAGAGAAATTTGTAAGTGCTAATCAATAGTCATGTCCTCAAAGCTGTACAGGTAGAGGGGAAGACTCACAAGAAGCCCCCTACACACCAAACACTCCCACCGACTGTTTGGTGTAAGTGAAAACGGAACTTGGAGATCAGATTGGAATTTGTTTAGAGGCAGTATTAATTAGTGGGAGGTGTTGGAATGCTGGTAGGAATGTGCATGGTTGTCACGGTGAAATATATGGTCAAGACGCTATGTTTGTCATCAATCACTGCCTCCCTGTCCTCCACTCACTGCCTCCCTGTCCTCCACTCACTGCCTCCCTGTCCTCCACTCACTGCCTCCCTGTCCTCCACTCACTGCCTCCCTGTCCTCCCACACTCACTGCCTCCCTGTCCTCCACTCACTGCCTCCCTGTCCTCCCACACTCACTGCCTCCCTGTCCTCCCACACTCACTGCCTCCCTGTCCTCCCACACTCACTGCCTCCCTGTCCTCCACTCACTGCCTCCCTGTCCTCCACTCACTGCCTCCCTGTCCTCCACCCACTGCCTCCCTCCCTGTCCTCCCACACTCACTGCCTCCCTGTCCTCCACTCACTGCCTCCCTGTCCTCCACCCACTGCCTCCCTGTCCTCCACTCATTGCCTCCCTGTCCTCCACTCACTGCCTCCCTGTCCTCCCACACTCACTGCCTCCCTGTCCTCCCACACTCACTGCCTCCCTGTCCTCCCACACTCACTGCCTCCCTGTCCTCCACTCACTGCCTCCCTGTCCTCCACTCACTGCCTCCCTGTCCTCCACTCACTGCCTCCCTGTCCTCCACTCACTGCCTCCCTGTCCTCCACTCACTGCCTCCCTGTCCTCCACTCACTGCCTCCCTGTCCTCCACTCACTTACCTCCCCGGCTAGTTGCTGGCCCTTGACAATCTTCCTGTTCCTTAGTCTCTCCCCTCCCCTCCCATCCCTCTCTTCATCCCTCCTCTACTCTCCCTCCCATCTCCTCACCCATCCTCCTGTCATCATCCTTTCCCCTCTCCTATCCACTCATCCTCCCAATCACCAGATTGCCCCTTTCTCCCTCTCCTTCCCATCCTCTCTTCTCCCCACTGACCAACCCTCCCCCTTCCTCCTCTCACCTGCAGTGCAACAGAATAGGTCCAAGCATGGACAAATGTTCTGCCTTGACCCTGCGGTGGAAGGCTAGCATGGGAGCTACATGTTCCGGGATGCCATGGTCAGGCCAGGCGGTGAAGTGATACTGCACCACCTTAAGAGCACTCTGTTCCCTGAGAGGCAGCTGCAAGAAAAACATTGAGGGAACACATGTACATCATTTCCTGGAAGTTTGATGATATTTACCTCAGTCAATGTCTATTTAATACACACCTCCTCAACTTTTATCTACAACCTTTGCTTGACATTACCATGGCAACACATTTATAGGCCGGCAGTAGCAACCAGACACACCACTAAACATTACTCCCAAGAAATGTCAGGAAACTGAACTGAACTCAATAAAGTGCATGTAAACGAACAGCTTCATCAGATAGCTGCCCACAGGAATAATAACACACACACACACACACGGACACACATACACACACATGCCCACCCACTCACAAGCACACACACTCACAAGCACACACACACTCACAAGCACACATACACTCACAAGCACTCATACACTCACACACTCACATGCACACACTCACATGTGGCTTTCATTCAGAACATACACAGGGATTAGCTAGAAAGAATGTGGAGTAGAAGCAGAAGAAAGTTAATAGTGTCAGAGAATCCTCCACTTGTAGTAAGCAAATACAGACAGTGTGTTTGAATAAGGAATTAGAGGGCTGCATTTCAATAAGGAACTACAGACAGTATGTTTGAATAAGGAATTAGAGGGCTGCATTTCAATAAGGAACTACAGACAGTATGTTTGAATAAGGAATTAGAGATCATAGTTTACAAACAAAGAAGTGATTAACCTTTCTATTGATAAGAGTACATATGTACACTCTCATCATTGCTAGGCTAAACAGTACATATATACATACAACCATTACTCTAATAGTCCAATATACAGTACAGTATGCTACACAACATGCAGTATACTAGAGGCTCCAACCTGCGCGAAAGAGAGAGTGTGAGATCGCTCTAGGTGAGCATCATGAAAACAGGGACTCAGGAACATGTGTAGGGCATACATTTCTTGCAGCTGCCAGAAATGTCTATCTTGACACTGAACTTCACTTTACCATCTTCCTGCCCCCGCAGGTAGAGGACACTAACAACTAGACTGAGCTGTGAGTGGGAACAAAATGGCTTATCACAAAGGATTCTACGGTACATCAAATTCCTTGACCGATGGACTTGCTTGTCAAAATACTTCTGTAGCCTTCCTTTGCAATGCTCAGCGACTGTTTAGACTGGCATACATCTATCTACTGCACGTGGTGTGCTGGCATGCCCACTGTGGTGTGCTGGCATGCCCACTGCACGTGGTGAAGGAGTCTCCTTGAGCTAACGAGAACACTCGTATGGGTAATTCGCAGTGCTCGGAATTCAACACAATTTAAAAAAATAAAAAAAGGAGAATTTTCGCAGGCGAGCAGAGAAGTTCGACAATTCATTAAATAAATCCCAACAAAGGAAATCTTGAAACCTATGTGTACCATACTTGGTCAGTACAGTGCATTACAGTATATTCCCTACAGCCTAGTATGGGTGTGGTTCACGTGCACTCACTTTACATGGAAGCACCTGATGTGGGTGTGGTTCACGTGCACTCACTTTAACATAGAAGCACCTGATGTGGGTGTGGTTCACGTGCACTCACTTTAACATGGAAGCACCTGATGTGGGTGTGGTTCATGTGCACTCACTTTAACATAGAAGCACCTGATGTGGGTGTGGTTCATGTGCACTCACTTTAACATGGAAGCACCTGATGTGGGTGTGGTTCACGTGCACTCACTTTAACATGGAAGCACCTGATGTGGGTGTGGTTCATGTGCACTCACTTTAACATAGAAGCACCTGATGTGGGTGTGGTTCACGTGCACTCACTTTAACATAGAAGCACCTGATGTGGGTGTGGTTCACGTGCACTCACTTTAACATGGAAGCACCTGATGTGGGTGTGGTTCACGTGCACTCACTTTAACATGGAAGCACCTGATGTGGGTGTGGTTCACGTGCACTCACTTTAACATAGAAGCACCTGATGTGGGTGTGGTTCACGTGCACTCACTTTAACATAGAAGCACCTGATGTGGGTGTGGTTCACGTGCACTCACTTTAACATAGAAGCACCTGATGTGGGTGTGGTTCACGTGCACTCACTTTAACATGGAAGCACCTGATGTGGGTGTGGTTCACGTGCACTCACTTTAACATAGAAGCACCTGATGTGGGTGTGGTTCACGTGCACTCACTTTAACATGGAAGCACCTGATGTGGGTGTGGTTCATGTGCACTCACTTTAACATAGAAGCACCTGATGTGGGTGTGGTTCACGTGCACTCACTTTAACATGGAAGCACCTGATGTGGGTGTGGTTCACGTGCACTCACTTTAACATAGAAGCACCTGATGTGGGTGTGGTTCACGTGCACTCACTTTAACATGGAAGCACCTGATGTGGGTGTGGTTCATGTGCACTCACTTTAACATAGAAGCACCTGATGTGGGTGTGGTTCACGTGCACTCACTTTAACATAGAAGCACCTGATGGTAAAATGGTTGTACACTTTCTCCTCGGACATAACCACTTTGAAGGGACCAAAATCCTCTTCTGTGCTCTCAGGCCAGTACTTGGTGCACTTGACACGTCCTTCCTCTTCGAGGTTGGTGATCATGACGATGGTGGGTGCCCGCAGCTGCCACACTAACCTCCAGAAGTCCACCACCGTGCTCTTTGTAGGTCCTGCGAGGCGGTGGGGAGGTGAAGGACAGTGGGTGGGGAGGGGACATGAGGAGAGAAAGAGAGGTGCAAGAGAAAGGAAGGAAGCAAGAGTAGAGGAAGCAGACAGAGACATGGGTGGGTGGAGGGGGAGGACGCACGAGGAAAGGAAGAGAGGTGTAAGAGGAAGGAAGGAAGAACAGAGAAGTGGAAGGGAGAGGATACAAGGAAAGGAAGAGAGGTGTAAGAGGAAGGAAGGAAGAACAGAGAAGTGGGATACGAGGAAACATAAAAAGTAAGAGGAAAGCATAGGCATAGGTAAAGTAAGTCCATGAAGAGAGCCACACCTTACCTTGTGTAGCCACAAATTTTCTAGACATAAAGTATCCCTACAAAAATAAATAAATATGGCGTAATAAAAGACAGCAACATATACAGAACATCTTCACTACACTCCTGGGAGAGTAGCTGCATTCACAGTGGTTCTTATTTTATAATGAACACCATAGCTACAAGTACTGTGTTTCTCAGGGGGAGAATAACAAGTCAATTACATGCATCTGTACCAAGACACTTTCTACTCCTCACGAGAGCAGAAGGACAGTCATCAAAGCATCCCAACAAGTTTGAGGACAAAATCAAGAAAACCTATCAGACAGGTGTTGATTTATACAGCACCTAGCAACCACAACCAAATGCTTGTAGTCAGCCTGTGGTGGCAAGTGGCTTTGCATAATCTTGTGCCAATTCTTTTTTGATAAATTGGAACCAGCTTCACTTGGCTCTCCAAATAAGGGCAGTGTTGGGTGAACACTTGAAATGCTTGTAGTCAGCCTGTGGTGGCAAGTAGCTTTGCTTAATCTTGTGCCAATTCTTTTTTGATAAATTGGAACCAGCTTCACTTGGCTCTCCAAATAAGGGCAGTGTTGGGTGAACACTTGGAGCTGGGTTAGCTCGATGGCTCTATCACGTTAGCTCCAGGGGTATATCAGGTTAGCTCGAGGGCTCTATCAGGTTAGCTTGAGTCTAATAGGTTAGCTTGAGAGCTCTATCAGGTTGGCTCAAGGGCTCTATCAGGTTTGCTTGAGGCCTCTATCAGGTTAGCTTAATGCTATTGATAGCTTAATGCTATTGATACATAGCATGCCTAATGACAATTAGAGTTAGCAAGCATTTGAAGACTTACATTGATGTAACTTGCATTGACGTAGCTGTGCAGGCTATCTTGAGCTCCTCCAATAGGCTTCAAATGCACCCGGTTCTCATCATCTGCAGGTCAATTAACTCAAAAGCTAATAGCTATTTAATTAGCACTGCCATCCAGTTAGTTAACCTTTAGTAACCTTAGTGGAGGTGTTAACATCTAATTGATAATTACAACACATATGTACCTCATTATAATTGAAATAGAGACAACCTCCACTTTCAGGGGGGGGACAATTGCATTTTAGAGGGGAGGACATTTTAGGGGGGAGGACTTCTCCATAATTTTTTTTAAACGTGTGGTTACCACTTTATTTATAGCCCCATAGATACGGTACACTTCATGGTGGTATGGACTTGATATATAGCTCAAAAGATAGGCATCTCTGTGTGCTCTCTTTTGATACTAAAATATTTTTCATAGATATAACTATAGCCAAGTTACTGGAGCTAAAGTGGAGGGAACCTCAAAAACCTGAATGCCTGATTGCAACCAAGTGCTAGAGAGTTGAAATTTGCACCCTGCTACTCATCAAGGAGTGTTTTCATTAGGCGCTAAAAATTCCATTTTCCACCCGCAGGCTTGACCACGTACTTAAGTTTAACGCCTAATGAAAACACTCAGAGCCATTGGTGCTAATTTCAACTATCTAGCACTAGGCAATCTGGAGATATTTATGTGGGCATTCAGGTTTTGAGGTTCCCTCCACTTTAGCTTCAGTAACTTGGCTATAGTTTTGTACCCATGGAAAATATTTTAGTATCAAAAGAGAGCACACAGAGAGACCTATCTTTTGAGCTATATATCAAGTCCATACCATGAAGTTTAGAGAATCTATGGAGCTATAAACCACAAGTTTGTTTGCTTTTAATTAAAAATGCAACTGACCCCACCCTCTTCAGACAGTTGCTGTAGTCATCAGTATGTAACAGTTCCCCGATAGTCACAGTTGTCTTCCTAAGGATTGCTAGGCCTTCAGTTCTTCATAACACAATACCTTAACATGTCACACCACGCAAGGCCTGGGGCACTAATTAATAGGAGGCCCCATGTACTTCCCAGGTCATGTGATCGATCTCACTCTGGGAATCAAACACTCCAATACCCCTGTCACACTTCTATACAGTACTTTACACATGTTACTGTCACTTACAGCAACCTCACAAGTTGAGCATGGAAGTAGCTAAACGCACATGTTCTCTCTGAAGACACGTGTAGTTATGGGAATGGGAATGGTGGAAAGTGCCTTGTGAGAAATCATGCTTACTCGGGAGGGAGGGAAGGGGGAGGGGGAGGGGGTTTAAAACATTCTGCACACACCAATTCTTCTATCTCTCTTCAACTGTATACACACCCTTACATAACTGCCCCTCACTTATCGGGCCCTCACATATCAGACCTCACTTACAGGACCTCTCCATTTTCCCGATGAAAGCTAGAGCATCTAACTTGATGTTGAGTTAAAAAAATTCAATCCGGGTCTCATTAATTCAATGAACTACTACTGCAGTGTAGACAAGTTCCTGACTTTGCAGCTAATACTACTCATGTCATTAGCCACTGCGGTCATGTGCAGCTGCATGCAGATGCTCCCCACTACAAACAGCCCAGATATCAGCAGGGTTGATAGCCCTCTCTTGCCTGTTTGAGACATATCAGGACATTGACCAGACTTTCTTCTGGATGTATCTTCCACTTGACCTGTTACTAAGAGACATGCAAACTTGAACTTAAAACTGCTGACACTGCACTCATTTCTTGAACACATCATGTTTAATTCTACATGTAAGCAACTACTTCACATATCCAGAAATTCCACATCAAAACAGGGTTGGGTCTCATTGAGTTTGGACATGGAGTGTCCAGTGTACAGTACTTACACTGATATATGTTACATGTACTTACACTGATATATGTTACATGTACTTACACTGATATATGTTACATGCACTTACACTGATATATGTTACATGTACTTACACTGATATATGTTACATGCACTTACACTGATATATGTTACATGCACTTACACTGATATATGTTACATGCACTTACACTGATATATGTTACATGTACTTACACAACCATAACAACTTGTTACAGGTACTTACACACGACAATATTTGTGAACCTATTCCTGTGCCTATTCTCTGGGTGTTCTCCCCACTTTAGACTCTGCCCTTCTTCACCACTCGGAAGTCGCTACGAGAAGAAGAAGGTAAAAGGAAGGGAAAATGTGTCAGGGGGTTAGAAAGTTTTAAAGCATGTGCTAAGAGGCATGGCCCAGCAAACTTACGCTGAACTGTTCCCTGAATCCTCCGTTGTTGCTTTTGTGTAGATCTTTAACGTACACTCCAAACTCTTCGACACTTACACTATTGGACTCCAGGATGTCTTTGGGTATAACATCCATTTGATCCTCCTCCGAGCAAACTTTCAAATAGACCTTCACAACGCACACCATACAAAGTGAGAGATCAGCAACAGCCCTTCCCTCTCGAACCCTCCCACACCTCTCCCCCCTCCCACCCCCACCCCTCTCCCCCCTCCCACCCCTCTCTCAACCCTGCACCTCTCTTCTTCTCCACATACATCCTTCATTCCCACAGTTATCTCTATAACCTTCTCCAATCAACACCATCTATTCACACACACACACCACACACACGGACCTGTCCTTGGATGGAGCCAGCGTTGTTGCTGACGGTGAATCTGTACGTCCCCATGTGCTTGCGCTCCACGCAGAACAAGGTCAGAGTGCCATCGTCCAGTACCTCTGTAGCGTAATCAGAGGTCACCATGCAGCCATCAAAGTACCACGCTACTGTAGGGATCGGTGTCCCCATCACCGTGGGTTTGAAGGTCACAAGTTCTCCTTCAAGAACCATGGTATCCTTGGGGAAAAGATGGATGACTGGCTTGGAAGCTACACACAAACAACAACAATAGCAACAAGCAACAACATTAGCAACAAGCAACAACAATAGCAACAAGCAAGGTTGCAGTCGAGAGTTATGTCACAGCCGGATAATTTGAATTGTTAGGGGCTTTTGTTAAAGAAATCTGACCTCATCCCAGCAGTTGCGACTAAATCTCACCTCGGGAGAAGGACTCGAAGTCCGACAGAGGTGCCATCATAGTGCTGTAGGGACGGTCAGGTTGGGGGTCGTAGGTTTTCCGCTTAATTACAAAAGTGTCGCCAGTATCCTTCCTTCTCAACCTACAGAGAAATGGCAGTCAGAAATTATTACGACCACCATCAGTTTTGTGTCTGCACACCTCACACACGACACACACACACACACACACACCACACACACACACATGTACAGGCACACACACACAATACACGCCACAGACACACACATACATGCACACACAACACACTCACATACCACACATGTACACAACACACATACACACCACACACACATACACATGCGTGGGTTGATTGGTTGGTGCCCCACAATTGTGCGTACTTGGAATGCAAGGTGTAGATATGTTTGACATTAGGAGCCCTGTACAAGAATATACTCTCATTCATAATGGACATTCCCACTTGCCTGACAGCGGAAATATTGATGGAGGATTAAATCAGCAGGCAAAGGCCGTAACCATCAATTGTAAGTACCACACAGAACAACAACACACATCATTGCAAGCTCATCTTTGATCCACTTCTCCCTGACTGCGTTGTCTTTGCTGGGGTACACTCTAGGACCACCCACAAACTGTGACTGCTCGAGTTTTAATATCCAAATGATAAAAAATAAAAAATAAATTATGTCAAGATTTCTGGCTGTGGCCAGGTCAGATTCCAGTAGTTACTATGGCTATAGCAATGTCTGGTGATGCAGTCCCTAGCCCTTACCATAACTTGATGATGAGCACGAGGCAAATGGCTAGACCGGCACACACCACCAACACAGCGATGACCACTCCAGCGATGATAGCAGCGGCTGACCCACCCCCTCCTAATAAGGAAGTACATAAGGTCACATTTGAAAGAGGTGAAAGGTGATGTTTCTCTTCCTGGAGCTGCAACTACTTAGTAGTAACCTTAGTCATCAAACTCTATTGTACCCAAAATATGGGTCACTACTGCTGGGCCACTATCCACTACCCCACTACCGGGCCACTAGCCACTTCCGGGCACTACCAGGCCACTATTCCACTACTGGGCCACTAGCCACTACCAGGCCACTACTCTACTACTGGCCACTATCCCACTACCAGGCCACTTCCCCACTACCAGGCCACTTCCCCACTACCGGGCCACTACCCCACTACCAGGCCACTATCCCACTACCAGGCCACTATCCCGCTACCAGGCCACTACCAGGCCACTATCCCGCTACCAGGCCACTACTGGGCCACTATCCCACTACCAGGCCACTTCCCCACTACCGGGCCACTACCCCACTACCAAGCCACTACTGGGCCACTATCCCGCTACCAGGCCACTACTGGGCCACTATCCCACTACCAAGCCACTACTGGGCCACTATCCCACTACCAGGCCACTTCCCCACTACCGGGCCACTATCCCACTACCAGGCCACTATCCCGCTACCAGGCCACTACGGGGCCACTATCCCACTACCAGGCCACTTCCCCACTACCAGGCCACTATCCCACTACAGGCCACTATCCCGCTACCAGGCCACTACTGGGCCACTACCCCACTACCAGGCCACTATCCCACTACCAAGTCACTACTGGACCACTATCCCACTACCAGGCCACTTCCCCACTACTGGGCCACTACCCCACTACCAGGCCACTTCCCCACTACCAAGCCACTTCCCCACTACTGGGCCACTATCCCACTACCAGGCCACTCCCCCACTACCGGGCCACTATCCCACTACCAGGCCACTTCCCCACTACTGGGCCACTACTCCACTACCAGGCCACTTCCCCACTACCAGGCCACTATCCCACCACCACTGGGCCACTATCCCACCACCACTGGGCCACTATCCCACTACCAGGCCACTACTGGGCCACTACCCCACTACCAGGCCACTACTCAATTACCACTACCCCACAACTGGGCCATTATACTTCCACCATCATTGACTTCACCTGTTGCTTCCAGTGTTATAACGGAATTCAAGCCGATTGCCGACCTCTGCTGCCCCTCCCTCTCAAGCCCGCCAACAAGGACGACAGCTGTGACTTGGAAACTGTACTCTCTCCCTGCCTGCAGGCCTTTCACCACACCCCAGCTCACATCACCAGGGTACACTGCCCTCTCCTCTCCGTTCTGTCTCCTCCTCTTGCCAACTACCCCCGAATAGTACACCAGGTAACTTGAAATATCATTCGAGTCCAGTTTGGTCCAAGAAACGTTCACAGAGGTGGGACTTTGCATACTTGCAATAACACCGAACACTTGACCTGTGTCGATATACAATATCACTGTCATGTGATCTCAAATGTGCTCATGTGATCTAGAAAATAATGTGCACGTGACTTTGAGATCACCCTTGTGTTAAAGTCACTCAACTCAGTGTGATGTTGATACTTTCAAGGGATAAAAATATCCCCAGATCAACCCAGTGTGATGTTGATACATTCAAGGGGGTTAAAAATATCCACAGATGGTGACAAACAGATGGATATGTATGAGAAATACTTGCAGAGCATCTAGTGTAAGCCACACCGTGCTATGCTGTTCTTCATCGCACCTATTGGGTTCTAGCCATCAAAACATCAAATATTAAACCCCTTGAAAACATATCATATGTCAGGGGGGCTTAAGCTGGGGTCCATGGACACCTAGGGGCAACTATTGTCTAGGTTGCTCTATGCCATTATTCATGTCCTTGCATGTTGGTCTGGGGGGGGGGGGGGGGGGGGGGGGGGGGGGAGGAAGCTTGCATGTATTTTCATATTCTGGAGAAAAGGTGTGTGAACTTTACCTGTTTTGAAGGGGTCCATGATCTTTAAGAACCCCTGCTATACAGTATATACAAACACAACCTCTTCGCGCTGGTCATGACTTAGCCGAGGCTCTTGTAACACAAACTGACCCTCTCACCTATTTTTAGGGTGGAGAGCACGATGGTCGTATTCGTTCCTCTGAAGTCACCAACAAGGCCCTGAACTTTGATCACATAAAAGACGTTAGGCAAGAGGCCGCTTATCCTATGTGAAGTGCCATTCCTTGCAACTTTTGCGCTTCCCAGGAGATTGCCCAGGAGATTGTTACCATTCATGAAGAGGTAGTAAATAATCTCATACTCAGTGAGGTAACGTCTGCTGCCTTCATTGGCAGGTGGCTCCCACATTACCAGCAGAGATATGATGTCAGGGGAGGCCATCAGATTAGTAATCGGACCAGGGGCTGAGTGAATAAGGATGGAGGGCGAGGAGGGGGGAGGTGGAGGAGGGAGATGTGAGGACAAACGTGGTGATAACAGAAGGGGATAAAGGCCAGTTCACAATATGCCACTCCCACTAGCAACGCGAGTGCGTCATTTTTGTGATATAGGGAATACGAAATCACATTGCATCGTTTCACCCAAATGGACTTATAGCTCTGGTTGCAATGTGTCGGTTGACAAGTACTGGTGTGTTTTATTTGTGTTTCGGCAACAAAAAAAGTCTCGTTAAGGTAGAGATGAACGAGGAAAGAATGATAGCGGCAGTGAAGGTTGATAGCGGCAGTGAGGAAAGGTTGTTAGAGGCAGTGAGGAAAGGTTGATAGAGGCAGTGAGGAAAGGTTGATAGAGGCAGCGAGGAAAGGTTGATAGAGGCAGTGAGGAAAGAGGCAGCAAGGAAAGGTTGATAGAGGCAGTGAGGAAAGGTTGATAGAGGCAGTGAGCAAAGGTTGATAGAGGCAGTGAGGAAAATTTGATAGAGGCAGCGAGGAAAGGTTGATAGAGGCAGTGAGGAAAGAGGCAGCAAGGAAAGGTTGATAGCGGCAGTGAGGAAAGGTTGTGAGAGGCAGTGAGGAAAGGTTGATAGAGGCAGTGAGGAAAGGTTGTTAGAGGCAGTGAGGAAAGGTTGATAGAGGCAGTGAGGAAAGGTTGATAGAGGCAGTGAGGAAAGGTTGATAGAGGCAGTGAGGAAAGAGGCAGCAAGGAAAGGTTGATAGAGGCAGTGAGGAAAGGTTGATAGAGGCAGTGAGGAAAGGTTGTTAGAGGCAGTGAGGAAAGGTTGATAGAGGCAGTGAGGAAAGGTTGATAGAGGCAGTGAGGAAATGTTGATAGAGGCAGTGAGGAAAGGTTGATAGAGGCAGTGAGGAAAGGTTGATAGAGGCAGTGAGAGGTTGATAGAGGCAGTGAGGAAAGGTTGATAGAGGCAGTGAGGAAAGGTTGATAGAGGCAGTGAGGAAAGGTTGATAGAGGCAGTGAGGAAAAGTTGATAGAGGCAGTGAGGAAAGGTTGATAGAGGCAGTGAGGAAAAGTTGATAAGAGGCAGTGAGGAAAGGTTGATAGAGGCAGTGAGGAAAGGTTGTTAGAGGCAGTGAGGAAAGGTTGATAAAGGCAGTGAGGAAAGTTGATAGAGGCAACGAGGAACTCTCCTAGTGTTTGGCTGTGTCCCACAAGTCATATAAGGACTGAAAATTCATAAATTAATGGGAGGAGTTTGTAATTCAGGGTGAAAGTTCAGTTTCAATAGTTTGACATGAGTGGTGATGAGGCCGATATTGTGAACTGCTCTAAGTGATGCAATGTGATGCAATGTGACGCGAAGGTCTCGTGACATATTGTGAACAGGCCTTGAAAAGTGGAAAGAAAGGTAATGGAGGAGTATGAGGAAGGGAAGAATGAATAAGGAGAGCCGCTGAGAAGGTGGACGTAATATGTGGGTGTGGTGAAGAGACAGAGTGTGTGTGCTTGTGTAAATGAGGAGTTAGAGTGTGTGGTTAAGAGGTGGAGGGTGTGATGAAGAGTGGAGGGTGTGTGGTGAAGATTGGTATGTGTGTGTGAGCGGGTGTGTGTGTGAGTGAGTGCGTGAGAGATTGTGTGTGCATGTGTGCACTCGTGTACGAGGATTCATCTCTCTACAAACCTTCTAGGATCGCAGCCTCCAAGGGAAGGCTGTATGCACCCAAACCCACAGAGTTTATGGCCGCCACTTCAAATGAGTATGCCGTCAAAGTTGAGAATCCAGAGTTTGTAATAGTGAGAGAAGTGGAGGGAGCACCAATGTTCATTGTCCGAGAGCTTCCGTCTATTGGTCCATAGCGGATCTTGTACATATCTACTTTTACATCATTGATGCCTATACACTCCAATTCCCGCCAGGAGACGTTGAAGGAGTGAAGAAAGGAAGTGGAGGGAAAGGGTGGAGGAAGTGTGTTCATTGCTGACACAATTACAGGAGAGGCAGGGGCTGTGTAGAGGGCATGAGGAGGGAGAAGAGGCAGGAGGAGAGAGGGGAGGAGAGATGGGCGGAGAGAGGGGAGGAGAGAGGGGAGGAGAGAGGGGAGGAGAGAGGGGAGGGAGAGAGGGGAGGGAGAGAGGGGAGGAGAGAGGGGAGGAGAGAGGGGAGGAGAGAGGGGAGGAGAGAGGGGAGGAGAGAGGGGAGGAGAGAGGGGAGGAGAGAGGGGAGGAGAGAGGGGAGGAGAGAGGGGAGGAGAGAGGGGAGGAGAGAGGGGAGGAGAGAGGGGAGGAGAGAGGGGAGGAGAGAGGGGAGGAGAGAGGGGAGGAGAGAGGGGAGGAGAGAGGGGAGGAGAGAGGGGAGGAGAGAGGGAGGGAGAGAGGGGAGGGAGGGAGAGAGGGGAGGGAGGGAGAGAGGGGAGGGAGGGAGAGAGGGGAGGGAGGGAGAGAGGGGAGGGAGAGAGGGGAGGGAGAGAGGGGAGGAGAGAGGGGAGGAGAGAGGGGAGGAGAGAGGGAGGGAGAGAGGGGAGGGAGAGAGGGGAGGGAGAGAGGGGAGGGAGAGAGGGGAGGGAGAGAGGGGAGGGAGAGAGGGGAGGGAGAGAGGGGAGGGAGAGAGGGGAGGGAGAGAGGGGAGGGAGAGAGGGGAGGGAGAGAGGGGAGGGAGAGAGGGGAGGAGAGAGGGGAGGAGAGAGGGGAGGGAGAGGGGAGGAGAGAGGGGAGGAGAGAGGGGAGGAGAGAGGGGAGGAGAGAGGGGAGGAGAGAGGGGAGGAGAGAGGGGAGGAGAGAGGGGAGGAGAGGGAGAGGATGGTGGAGGGGATGATGAAGGTGAAGGGGAGAGGTAGGAAGAGGGGGAGGGGGGAGGAGAGTAAGGAGAAAAGGATAGGGGGAAGGGAGGACAGGGGGAAACAAGCGGAGGAGAAACACTAGTAGTCATGTTTATTAATGTACATTCCGCACACTTGAGTTACACAATCTTTACACAATCTCCAAATATGTGTGGTGGAACATGACAACAGTAGAATATCCCCCAAACATACACAGAAGCCAGAACTCTCTCCCTCTCATCACATACCAGCAGGCAAGGTTGTCACGAATATCGCAGTAGAGGCAAGACCGTATCCTTCGGTCCCTTTAGTTTGAACAGAGATCGTGTAATTCACCGACTCTTCCAGCCCTTCTAAGACGTATTCGTAGATCTGGTTCCCCATCACAATTTTCGTTCCTCCCTTCACATTTACACACGACCCGTTCACGGGGTTGTAGGTCAACATGAACCCCAGGACCGCACCCATGTCCATGGTACTCCATTGGACGGTGATGCTAGTTGCTGACGTGCTGCTTATCGATACATTTGTAGGAGCTGCAAACACACACACACACATGACCCCAGCAATAAACTATTGCCACACACAATGTCAGCATATCTGAAGAGGTGGTTAAGAAAAGTTACAAATAAAAAACTTATCCACCTCAGAACAAGTGATGGCTTGTTCCATGCACTCTAATGCCAGTATGTCTAAATTAGAGTTATCTTCATAGAGGCACCAGTTGCAATATTATATTCTGAAGCATGAGGCTCTGCTATTTTTATGAAAATATGCAGAAGGGTAGAATGCTGAGTAGAAAATGAATGATGATAGTAGTAACCTATCTTTGATAATTCCAAATTTCCACATTTGAGTTCATCCACACGATGTGAAAGCTATGCTAATGCTAGAGGCAGCTACCAGTGTAACATTGAACAGCCTTTCTCCTGCAGGTGTATTTCTAAGCAATGATATCTCCGCAAATAATAAAAATATTAAGTACAACACTTTCCCTAATACGCAATAACAATCTGCACTGTAAGATCCATTATTTATAGCTAAACTTACCGTTATTCCTAGCACTAACTTGTGACAGGCCAAAAATGAAAACGACCACCAGCGTAACAAACATTCTAGCAGCAGCTTAGTCACTGCTGGCCTCTTTCAACAAATCCTCTCGCCATGGGTTTAGTACGGAATGCATGCAGCGGCATTCCGTCAAATTTTAAAAACCACACCCCTCTCCCAGGTTAATTCAATTCTCATCAAAATGGTTGAACAATGCATAACATAAAACGTAGTGCCTTCATATCTGCTACCTACATCACCTCCACTTCAGGTCTGCCACTAGTGCAAGGTGGTCAGATGGAAAATATACCGAAGGCAATGCTGTAAACTCTGACATTTCCTCCAGGGAAGGTAGGGAAATGACTCGATCAACAGACAGTTTGTCAGATTCCACAAGGATATAGTCCAGCACCGCTTTGAAGTCAGCTGTGTAATTGGTGAGGTTCTCTGTGCCCGTGACATTGTGAAAGTGAAAATCGTGCCTCAAGTTTAGACCTGCAAAGCCACCTTCCAACCATGGAGAGGTCTCCGCGAGTTCTTCTTGGTCAAGCTTGAATTGAATGTGAGGTGGGAGAGTTCCCTTGCTCCTTTCAATCTCCCCTTCCTCTCCCTCAACTTCCATCATGTTGCTGTATTTGTAGTCACATGAGCATCTGGGAATCTCTCTACTCCTGTACACCATCCAGTCCTTATGTTCCTTTCCCACTGCACCTGTGATCAGGTATTGATAAGCCGCTATGCAGGGACAGCTGTTCAGGTCCCCACCGATCACAGTGGCTATCCGAGCACTGCCTCCAAGACTAGCAGAGTAACAGTTGAGCCTAGTCCGGAGATAATTGAGCATAACAGCAGTCTGGACCAGTCGGACATGATTACCTTTCGGGTGGTAATACAGGTGGGTGTTGGCCACCATCAAGTAGCGATCGGAACACTCGACACTCTGCAGCAGACCCACCAGCACGATGGAATTCTTCACATACACTTCCTGTTGGAAGGTAGGCACTGTCTGGAGCCCTTGGAAAAGCTCGCTGCAGGAAGGGTCGCTCTTGAAGAAGTCACCTATCCTGGTGCTTTGTAGGTCTACCAGACGGAACTTAGCGGCGTTGAAAATTATGGCCTCACCTTCATTTGTCTAAGAATGTGACAGAGAAGGAGAGAAGGTAGAAACAGCAGAAGTAGCACAACTGATACTCATGATTGTAATGCTTTCTCATACACACAATAGCAATAAACAACTTCGTACAATATAAAATCTAGGTTGCCTACTTATCATGAACTTCTTCAAGTTGCCCCATCCAAGGAACTTACATTTTCAAACCAACTTGGGCCAGTTCACAATATCTCATAAAATCAACACAACATGTCACAACGTACCACCACAAAGTGTGGTAAACCTGGGGGTGCACTATTTTCATATTGTGAACCTACCGTAATGCTATCTAAGTGTTGTGAATGCAGTGCAGTGCACACTCACACTGCCTGGTTTCTGCTGATGAAAGCTCTCGTAGCCTTTGTCTTTGAACGCCGGGAAGAAATAATTCTTGAATGTCGAAGTCCCCACTTCTTGCAGAGTAATTACATCGGCATTGTATCCCATAAGTTCGTGTACCAAACAACCTTGTCGATACTCGATATTAAGGAAACTGGGTTGACAGTATGGGTACATGACTTTCTCTGCATAACTTCCTGGCGTAGTAAAGATGGAGGCAAGAGTGTTGTAGCTCACCATTCTGAACCGATCTGGCTCCACCAGTTGCCAAGGAGTTAGCAGGTGTCGTCTAGTTATTGGGGTATCCTTTGGACGCTGAGAGATTATCACTGGAGATATGGCAGTAACAACCTCTCCAACCCTTCCATCAGGAGAGGTTGGAGTACATTCCACTAACAGCTGATAACCCACATCTTCCTCAGAGGGCCAATAAGTATAGTTTGTGCTCAAGACTTGACGGGCGTGTTCTGATAAGTGGGGTGACGAAGAGCTGTGGCTGGTATCTGAGGGAGGATAGCGAAACCATCTCCACTTACATAAATGTGCATCTGAAAATTCCAACACAACCTAATGGGGAAAAAATGAAGAGGAAAGAGTAACCATTGAAACATTTTGCCATTTCAATAATGGGAAAAAATAACCAAGCATCCTGCGTTATTTTAAGCATCATTCATACCTTTAAAGGTAAATTCTGCAATGCTGGATAGCTCAGAACATGACCCAGAGGATCGAGTAAATATGTCATTGAAGAATTTGTGCTAGTGCCACTTAGATTTCGAGTGCACATCACTTAAAATTCAACCTGCCTCAACCCAACATCAGTTAACCCAGTGTTCTTCGTATGAATTGGTACCAGAATGAAACATCAGTTGACCAGCACTCTTCGCATGAATTGGTACCAGAATGGTGATAGCCTGTGGTCCACTCAACTCTTCAAAACTTGAAAATGCACGCCATACACACATGCTGCATCTATTTAATGTTATCTATTTAATGTTATCTCTCCTCCTACCCCTTTACAGTGCATTAGCCAGGGAAAATCTAGATGGCTGGATCAGCAATATCCCTGTCCCCTTCGCCTTGTAAACCACTGCGTTTGCAGAGAGTGACTGATGACACATGCACCTCATCTGTAGCACTTGTAAGAACGCTCTAAACAGAAAAATGGATGAGTTACACTCTAACCTCTGGTACAACTGGATTGTCTTTCATGAAATACTTCGGCAGTTTCAAACAGAGAACTGTGGGAAAGTTCACCTTCACTACATAGCGGTCTGACCCCACCTCCAAGGTCCCCTGCTCCATCCACGCTGCCTGGTTGGGTATTGCTCCTCCCACTAACTCTCCTGTTGAAGTATACAGACGGACTTCAAATGGAAGTAAAGCAGCATGTGCGGAACTTTTCCTCTTCCTAGCTCTCTTGAGTATTGAAAGCTCTATTCTTTTGAGTGCTATGCCCACGTGCTCTTCCTTGTAACGTGCTAGTTCATAATGGCTCCCCCAGCAATCGTCAAAGATCAGGTGCAGTTTGTCACCTCGCACGCACCTTACCTTCAGCATCTTAGTGATTCCCGCAGATGTCGCCATAGCTCTGAAACACAACCGTCTGCTGTAGATATGTAGAAATATTCCACTAAGAAGCATACCACCAAGACGTGATAGAGTCACTTCACTCTTAGCTGATCTTACAGCCAGCAGTGCAATGCAAAAGGCCGACCATGCACCAGCGAGACGACCATTTACCAGCCGTAAAGACCCTTTACCAGTCGCTCTGCTGAACTCAAGCCACACCTACCA
Organism: Cladorhizidae sp. MBARI D1340-BT2; assembly: GCA_028752905.1. NCBI lineage: Eukaryota > Metazoa > Porifera > Demospongiae > Poecilosclerida > Cladorhizidae > Cladorhizidae sp. MBARI D1340-BT2. Next base: position 4,321,248 of record JAQNBH010000005.1, read on the forward strand.
TAGATATTTCCGACTGTCGTCTTCCAGTGAGTAGTCGGTATTTTGTTCTCCGCATACTAATGGAGTCTTATCCTAGCACTCGTCTAAGGGGAGGCCAAGCCAGTAAAGGAAACGCGGGGATATACAATGTCGCCATCAACCGGCGCAGTAGTAGGAGAGGATCTACAGTCCATTTTCACGAAGTTTTCCCTCCAGATGAAGACAGCGACTCTCAGTACCGTGTGGGTGCTGTGAGAGGCGAGTCCACTGAGGAAGACTTCCAGGGAGCTGAATCTGAGTACTTGTGCTCCAAGAGGTGCTGCTATTCCTGCAACACCTTGTTGGAACACCCCAAGGTGGGAAGACTCTTCAGTGTATTCTCTGTGCTCAACCTCCTTTCCCTAGCATGCTCCTCACCATGGAGGGTGTGCAACTATGGGAACACCAAGAGCAACGATGAGTGTGGTGGTGTGTTGATCCAGTTTGCGATCATCACTGCAGTAGACTTCCTTGTGTCTGTGGTGTTCTCTATCCAGCTGTTCATGGCTGCTCAATGCATTCTCTTCCGCTGCTTTCAGGACAATAAAAAGAAGGTAAGGTGGAGTAGTCCAACATTTTTGTTGTCCCTTTTCAGCGAAGAGTCTAGGGATATTAGTATGTACAAGTTGGCACTTTATATTATAGAGTTCCTGTAGCCAAACTAGCAAGAATTTCTGTATGCAAAGTTGCGCCAACACTCACAAACTAGTCACATGTCCTTTTTCACTGCTAAAGCGGAAAAGTGTGTGTGTGTGGGGGGGGGGCGGCATCTGCCAACTCAGCATGTGATTGGTCGGCTGCAGCTGTAGTTCAGTGGGTATAGACATTAGACATTAATATGCACCCCCAGCCTCTCTGGAAGATATAGGAGTCAGAGTGAGTTACAGTGGGTATAGACATTAGATACTAATATGCACCCCCAGCCTCTCTGGAAGATATAGGAGTCAGAGTGAGTTACAGTGGGTATAGACATTAGATACTAATATGCACCCCCAGCCTCTCTGGAAGATATAGGAGTCAGAGTGAGTTACAGTGGGTATAGACATTAGATACTAATATGCACCCCCAGCCTCTCTGGAAGATATAGGAGTCAGAGTGAGTTACAGTGGGTATAGACATTAGATACTAATATGCACCCCCAGCCTCTCTGGAAGATATAGGAGTCAGAGTGAGTTACAGTGGGTATAGACATTAGACACTAATATGCACCTGGAAGATATAGGAAGTTAGTTCTCCGGTGAGACTTAAAATTGATGTAAGGATGTCTTAAAATATATATTGTCAATGACTAAAGTAGACTCTGTATTTCAATCTCCCCACTCCCCCTTTTTGTTGTTTTTCATACTCACCAGCTACCGAGAATGACCCCTAGATTCCGAGGTGTTTCCTAAAGTAATTGCTTTATTGGCTCTGTACTGTTACTCAGCATGTTCTGCAATCCTAGGCTTATGCTTCAAATTGCCGGAAGTATGCAAATTCTTAATGATTTTTTTTTAAACTACATTTTATTTATTCATTATTTTTGTGTTGGTATTATTGTTGCTCTGTATGATTTCTGCTAGCATTAACTTTAACTCAACTTTAACTCTGCTTGTGGCCACATTACTTGAAAATGGCACACCTTCATCAGTGCATTACTCTTCTTCATATTTCTTGGACCTCTCTTCAGCAGTTCTGGATTGAGGAGGTCCTCCTTGGTTGTTTCCTGGCGGCCATGTCATTGACATGTAGGAGAGTTCATGCAGGGGGGGACCTTGCATGTTTCATGAGTGAAGGTGTCATCTTGGACAAGTTCTTGAATCAGTGGCAAATATCATATACAGAATTACTTAAACCTAGATGCATGTGCTGAGGTGTAGTTTTGTAGCACGTGGTGAATAGCTAGCTACCGGAATATTGCAGGCTCCACGAGTCTTAACATCTCATTATTCCTGATGAAGGCTAGAGCAACTAGTTGAAACGTCGAGAGAATACAATTTCAGTGTATTGAGAAGGTTATTGTAATGTTATTATGTCAACTGAGAGTTCATTAAACCCCCTTTCTTCCCCCACCCCCCCTCCCCCTCCCCTGTCCTCTTCCCCCAAAACAACAACAACAACAAAAAATGAGAAATATTCATTGACATGGATACTGGTAAATGGACATAAGATAGCAGATTAATTTTTTTATTTTTTTTATTATTTTTTATTAAAAATATTCTGGCTGCTACTATAAACCACTTAACACAAAAAGAAATGGAAACACAAGACAAGAAAGGGGGAAAAATTAACAACCAAACATTGTAAAATATTCTTCCAGGTCTTCTACAGAGCAACTATTTAATCCTGTGTGTGCTAGAGATTCCCTGTGGTTCCTTACTTTCTTCATACAAGTGTTAAAGGGTGTTGCATCAAGCATGCTCAAAATCAGTGCATGGTGGAGATCAGTAAATGTGGAGGGTGGTATTGCAGTAATTGCCGTATGGCCACACACCCACACCACACACACACCACACACATGGCACACACACACCACACACATTGCCTGCACACACACCTCACACACCACACACTTCACACACACACACAACACACATCGGACAAACACATACCACATGCATACTGCTCGCACACATAGACACCTGTGCAGGGAGAGAGTCGATGGCACGGCTGGATAGGACTTGCCAAACTACTCCATCTCGTCTGCATCACTGCTTCTCTCTGGTACTCTGTAGGAATAGGGGTGAGTGTAGCCATGGTGATGGTGACTGTAGAGGTAGTAGTGTAGCTGTGGAGGTGATGGGTGTGGCAGTAGTGATGGCGACCATGGTATGTCAAGTGTGATGTGGTGGTAACCATGCATGCTGGTTATGGTGGTGTCGATGTGTTGCTTACCACTTCATATGGAGTGGGAAGGGTCAAGAAAAAATGTACTGTTAGGGCTAGAACTAGGGCTAGAAGTAGGGCTAGAACTAGGGCTAGAACTAGGGCTAGAACTAGGGCTAGAACTAGGGCTAGAACTAGGGCTAGAACTAGGGCTAGGGTGTGGGTTGACACTGTGGGCTAGTGTTACCCTATCTGCTGCCCTAGCCTAGCCTTCACCCTAGACAAAGGCACTAGCCCTAGTCATAGAGATAGCACTAGCCGTAGAGATCGCACTAGCCCTAGCCTTAACCCTAGACATAGAGATAGCCCTAGCCTTAGCCCTAGACATGTAGAGATAGCACTAGCCGTAGAGATGGCACTAGCCCTAGCCTTAACCCTAGACATAGAGATAGCCCTAGCCTTAGCCCTAGACATGGTAGAGATAGCACTAGCCGTAGAGATGGCACTAGCCTTAACCCTAGACATAGAGATAGCCCTAGCCTTAGCCCTAGATATGTAGAGATAGCCCTAGCCTTAACCCTAGACATAGAGATAGCCTTAGCCCTAGTCATAGAGATAGCCCTAGCCTTAACCCTAGACACGTAGAGATAGCACTAGCCCTAGCCCTAGGCATAGAGATAGCACTAGCCTATTAGCCCTAGACAGAGATCGCACTAGCCCTAGCCTTAACCCTAGACATAGAGGTAGCACTAGCCTTAGCCTTAAACATAGAGATAGCACTAGTCTTGCCTCCCTAAACGTAAAAATGCATTTTGAGGTCCTTTCAATGAAGGTGTGGCCATGTTTGAACAGTGAAGGCTGATTCACAATGTGATGCTCGCTGAGCATATCGTCAAATTTTGCATGATTCACAATTAACATTACGGAACTTGGAACTCAACCCACCGTCAATGGACAGCAGCGACAGGAGGTCCAGCTGGAGTCCACATTATGGCTGCTGTGGAAGAAAAGTGATTCTGCTATGGCAACATCACTAATAACTAGCTACCGCAGCTAGCAAACTATCGCTACAAATCAAGCTACACCGCTAGTGACTAGCTAGTAAGCTGTGCAGCTGTAACAATACAAGCTAGTCTGTCCCAAAATCACTTGCTGATTATATCAGCGTAGAAAACTACCACCTAGCTACACTGTGTGCAGCACTGACTTAGCCCACCTGTTTCCAGACATTGTCCTTCATCCTGTATACTTTAGCAGATACCTGCCACCTAGCTACACTGTGTGCAACACTGACTTAGCCCACCTCACCTGTTTCCAGACATTGTCCTTCATCCTGTATACTTTAGCAGATACCTGCCACCTAGCTACACTGTGTGCAACACTGACTTAGCCCACCTCACCTGTTTCCAGACATTGTCCTTCATCCTGTATTCTTTAGCAGATACCTGCCAGCTAGCTACACTGTGTGCAACACTGACTTAGCCCACCTGTTTCCAGACATTGTCCTTCATCCTGTATGCTTTAGCAGATACCCGGGAGGAAGCTTTCAGGGCTCCAGTGAGCTTGTTCTCTTCATAAATGCCATATAATATTTACTCGAAGCTAAACAGCTTGCAGTTCATCACATGCTGAATTCTAGCTTTTTTAATTGGTCGGACTCTCGCTCGATGCTGGAATAGAAGTGGATCCTATTCCATCGAACGTTCATCGCCATACCTTGTCATAATATTTGGTTCACAGTACACTGAGTTCGGCGAGCATCACAACGTGGATCTGAGAGTTGACAGACATGAAGCCTGATATCAAGTGTGTCCCCATACAGCCTTCCATACCTCAGTCATCAGACATGAATCCTGGTATCAAGTGTGTCCTCATACAGCCTTCCATAGTACCTCAGCCATCAGACATGAATCCTGGTATCAAGTGTGTCCTCATACAGCCTTCCATAGTACCTCAGCCATCAGACATGAATCCTGATATCAAGTGTGTCCTCATACAGCCTTCCATAGTACCTCAGCCATCAGACATGAATCCTGGTATCAAGTGTGTCCTCATACAGCCTTCCATAGTATCTCAGCCATCAGACATGAATCCTGGTATCAAGTGTGTCCTCATACAGCCTTCCATAGTACCTCAGCCATCAGACATGAATCCTGGTATCAAGTGTGTCCTCGTATAGCTTTCCACAGTACCTCAGCCATCAGACATGAATCCTGGTATCAAGTGTGTCCTCGTACAGCCTTCACAGTACATCAGACATGAAACCTGGTATCAAGTGTGTCCTCATAGCCTTCCACAGTACCTCAGCCATCAGACATGAATCCTGGTATCAAGTGTGTCCTCATACAGCCTTCCATAGTACCTCAGCTATGTAATGTTGATCCAAAATGTGTTCTAGATGTAATGATCTCACAATGCAGCTGAAAACATCCTTCTTTATCAAGCAGGAAAATGTATCTAAACACACTTCCCTGCTATAACAGAAGAATCTATTGCCCTAAAGGCTGAGGCCGGTGCAGTGGAAACAGCTTTATGCTGGTTAACAGATGTTCAGAAGATACACAGCAACACTAGGTTGACACAGCATCACACTTAATTGAATTAGCATGACACTAAGTTGACACTGCATCACACTAGAATCAGCATCACACTAGGGTGACACAGTATCACACTAGAATCAGCATCAAACTAGAATCAGCACCACACTAGGTTGTATCAGCATCACACTAGAACTAGATTGACACAGCATTACACTATGTTGAATCAGCATACACTAAAATCAGCATCACACTAGTTTGACACGGTTAGTTTGACACTGCGTCATACTAAAATCAGCATCGCACTAGGTTGACACACTAGGTTGACAGCATCACACTAGAATCAGCATCACACTAAAATCAGCATCATACTAGAATCAGCATTACACTAGGTTAAACAGCATCACCTACATGTAGGTTGAATCAGCATTACAGTTGAATCAGTATTAACTGGGTTGACTTATTGTGGACTGTATAATCTACATGTAGCTGGGGACACAGCTGGAGTGTAGCCATGTGTTAATGTTGATTCTGATTTTGGTACACACATGTGCCTATGCTCTGCTGTGCACCCACGTACCAGGAAATGCAGGATCTTACACTTGGATGACATTGGTTTGGGTGCTCATGTGACACGCCTACTGTCCAATCATTGTGTGTTCTCCAACCAATTTTTCAGCACTGTTTCTCCCCATGTCCCTGTGGAATGAAGTTCTATTACACAGCATGTTTACATGGAGACTTAGGAGCTCTCTGCTAAGGAGCTCTCTGCTAAGGAGCTCTCTACTCAGGAACTCTCTGCTAATGACCTCTCTACTCAACTCTCTGCTAAGGAGCTCTCTACTACTCAGGAGCTCTCTACTGAGGAGCTCTCCACTCAGGAACTCTCTGCTAAGGAGCTCTCTACTCAGGAGCTCTCTGCTAAGGAGCTCTCTACTCAGGAGCTCTCTGCTAAGGAGCTCTCTACTCAGGAGCTCTCTACTCAGGAGCTCTCTACTCAGGAGCTCTCTACTCAGGAGCTCTCTACTCAGGAGCTCTCTACTCAGGAGCTCTCTACTCAGGAGCTCTCTACTCAGGAGCTCTCTACTCAGGAGCTCTCTACTCAGGAGCTCTCTACTCAGGAGCTCTCTACTCAGGAGCTCTCTACTCAGGAGCTCTCTACTCAGGAGCTCTCTACTCAGGAGCTCTCTACTCAGGAGCTCTCCACTCAGGAGCTCTCCACTCAGGAGCTCTCCACTCAGGAGCTCTCCACTCAGGAGCTCTCCACTCAGGAGCTCTCCACTCAGGAGCTCTCCACTCAGGAGCTCTCCACTCAGGAGCTCTCCACTCAGGAGCTCTCCACTCAGGAGCTCTCCACTCAGGAGCTCTCCACTCAGGAGCTCTCCACTCAGGAGCTCTCCACTCAGGAGCTCTCCACTCAGGAGCTCTCCACTCAGGAGCTCTCCACTCAGGAGCTCTCCACTCAGGAGCTCTCCACTCAGGAGCTCTCCACTCAGGAGCTCTCCACTCAGGAGCTCTCCACTCAGGAGCTCTCCACTCAGGAGCTCTCCACTCAGGAGCTCTCCACTCAGGAGCTCTCCACTCAGGAGCTCTCCACTCAGGAGCTCTCCACTCAGGAGCTCTCCACTCAGGAGCTCTCCACTCAGGAGCTCTCCACTCAGGAGCTCTCCACTCAGGAGCTCTCCACTCAGGAGCTCTCCACTCAGGAGCTCTCCACTCAGGAGCTCTCCACTCAGGAGCTCTCCACTCAGGAGCTCTCCACTCAGGAGCTCTCCACTCAGGAGCTCTCCACTCAGGAGCTCTCCACTCAGGAGCTCTCCACTCAGGAGCTCTCCACTCAGGAGCTCTCCACTCAGGAGCTCTCCACTCAGGAGCTCTCCACTCAGGAGCTCTCCACTCAGGAGCTCTCCACTCAGGAGCTCTCCACTCAGGAGCTCTCCACTCAGGAGCTCTCCACTCAGGAGCTCTCCACTCAGGAGCTCTCCACTCAGGAACTCTCCGCTAAGGAGCTCTCTACTCAGGAGCTCTCTACTCAGGAGCTCTCTACTCAGGAGCTCTCTACTCAGGAGCTCTCTACTCAGGAGCTCTCTACTCAGGAGCTCTCTACTCAGGAGCTCTCTACTCAGGAGCTCTCTACTCAGGAGCTCTCTACTCAGGAGCTCTCTACTCAGGAGCTCTCCACTCAGGAACTCTCTACTCAGGAGCTCTCCACTCAGGAACTCTCTGCTAAGGAGCTCTTTACTCAGGAGCTCTCTACTGAGGAGCTCTCTACTGAGGAGCTTTCCACTCATGAACTCTCTGCTAAGGATCTCTCTGAGCTCTCCACTCAGGAACTCTCTACTCAGGAGCTCTCCACTCAGGAACTCTATGCTAAGGAGCTCTTTACTCAGGAGCTCTCTACTGAGGAGCTCTCTACTGAGGAGCTTTCCACTCATGAACTCTCTGCTAAGGAGCTCTATGAGCTCTCCACTCAGGAACTCTCCACTCAGGAACTATCTGCTAAGGAGCTCTCTACTGAGGAGCTCTCTACTGAGGAGCTTTCCACTCATGAACTCTCTGCTAAGGAGCTCTCTGAGCTCTCCACTCAGGAACTCTCTACTCAGGAACTCTCCACTCAGGAACTCTCTACTCAGGAGCTCTTCACTCAGGAACTCTCTGCTAAGGAGCTCTCTACTCAGGAGCTCTCTGTTCAGGAACTCTGCTCCGATGGTGCTTGTCTCTGCTTGTCTCTGCTTGTCTGTGCTTGTCTGGTGATTGCCTGTGCTTGTCTGGTGCTTGTCTTGTGATTGCATCAATCAACAACACCGACAACAACAAACAGCCTTGTTGATCAAGATGACCTTTGTGACCTTCATAAAGCCTTCAAATCAAGGATGATTGTATCCACCTCCATGTCTCCTCCCACATGTCTCCGCCCCCATGTATCCACCCCCATGTCTCCACCTCCATGTCTCCACCCCCATGTCTCCGCCCCCATGTATCCACCCCCATGTATCCACCTCCATGTCTCAACCCCCATGTCTCCTCCCACATGTCTCCTCCCACATGTCTCCTCCCACATGTATCCAACTCCATGTCTCCGCCCCCATGTCTCCTCCCCCATGTCTCCACCCCATGTCTCTGCCCCCATGTCTCCACCTCCATGTCTCCGCCCACCTCCATGTCTCCACCCCCATGTCTCCTCCCACATGTCTCCTCCCACATGTATCCACCTCCATGTCTCCACCCCCATGTCTCCACCCCCATGTCTCCTCCCACATGTCTCCTCCCACATGTCTCCACCTCCATGTCTCCGCCCCATGTCTCCGCCCCCATGTATCCACCTCCATGTCTTCACCCCCATGTCTCCTCCCACATGTCTCCGCCCCCATGTCTCTTGGACACCACATGGGTGATAGGGATATCTCAAACATGTTTTTTTTTTGTTAATAAAAAAAATTGTTTGCTATCTATATAATACATAGGTCATTGACTCATGGATGGTGCAACCTCCACTCCCCTCACACACACACACGCCGCATGCACACACACACACACACCAACACAGGTGTACAGGAGTCTTGTGGTAAAAAAATACATTCGTGAGCTCGAAGATGAAATGAATCCAACGACGGTACCTGTTCTGCAGTGGTATTACTACCTTCCTCTTGTTCTGCGCAGCACTGCAGCTGTCTCTGCCATGACCCTCATAGCTCATTTGAAGATTCCCACAACTGCTCTCACTGGCATGCTCAAGAAGATCCAGTAAGTACAGCTCTTATCTTGTGTGTGCTACATGTATGTGTATAGTGTGTATGGATTTATTTATGGCTTTAAGTGTGTATGTTACATACATGCATGTATTATGCATGCACATGTGTACATGTATCTGTGTGTATGTACATACATGCATGTGTTATGCATGTACATATGTACATGCATCTATGTGTATGCATGATGTATTATGTAGTTTTGTTGTATATGTACTAGAGCCACATATATGTACATGTGGCATTGCCTGGACAAAAAGAGCAAGTATCGATCACAGTTGCTTTAACTATGATTGGATGCCACAGCTTAAAAACATAGTTCAATACCTTCTCAATAATTTGTATTCTCTCGACGTTTCGACTAGATACTCTAGCCTTCTGGATTTATTGTAATGTTACATGTCAACTGAGAATTCATTGAGAATATAATAGTTGCCTAATAAGCAGGATCTGTCAGCTGCACCTGGTAATTGGGCTCTCCATGAAGCAGGGCCTGGCTCCCCATGAAGCATGGCTTAGGCATCCAGTAGCAGGGCTCCTCACGAAGCAGCCATCCAGTAGCGGGGCTCCTCACGAAGCAGCCATCCAGTAGCGGGGCTCCTCACGAAGCAGGGCCTAGGCACCCAGTAGCAGAGCTCCTCATGAAGCATGGCCTAGGCACCCAGTAGCAGAGCTCCTTACGAAGCATGGCCTAGGCACCCAGTAGCAGAGCTCCTCACGAAGCAGTGCCTAGGCACCCAGTAGCAGAGCTCCTCACGAAGCATGGCCTAGGCACCCAGTAGCAGAGCTCCTCACGAAGCATGGCCTAGGCACCCAGTAGCAGAGCTCCTCACGAAGCAGGGCCTAGGCACCCAGTAGCAGAGCTCCTCACGAAGCATGGCCTAGGCACCCAGTAGCAGAGCTCCTCACGAAGCAGGGCCTAGGCACCCAGTAGCAGAGCTCCTCACGAAGCACACCCAGTAGCAGAGCTCCTCACGAAGCATGGCCTAGGCACCCAGTAGCAGAGCTCCTCACAAAGCAGGGCCTAGCACCCAGTAGCAGAGCTCCTCACGAAGCACACCCAGTAGCAGAGCTCCTCACGAAGCATGGCCTAGGCACCCAGTAGCAGAGCCCCTCACGAAGCAGGGCCTAGGCACCCAGTAGCAGAGCTCCTCACGAAGCATGGCCTAGGCACCCAGTAGCAGAGCTCCTCATGAAGCATGGCCTAGGCACCCAGTAGCAGAGCTCCTCACGAAGCAGGGCCTAGGCACCCAGTAGCAGAGCTCCTCACGAAGCAGGGCCTAGGCACCCAGTAGCAGAGCTCCTCACGAAGCATGGCCTAGGCACCCAGTAGCAGAGCTCCTCATGAAGCATGGCCTAGGCACCCAGTAGCAGGCTTCTCACGAAGCATGGCCTAGGCACCCAGTAGCAGAGCTCCTCATGAAGCATGGCCTAGGCACCCAGTAGCAGAGCTCCTCACGAAGCTGGGCCTAGGCACCCAGTAGCAGAGCTCCTCATGAAGCATGGCCTAGGCACCCAGTAGCAGAGCTCCTCACGAAGCATGGCCTAGGCACCCAGTAGCAGAGCTCCTCACGAAGCAGGGCCTAGGCACCCAGTAGCAGAGCTCCTCATGAAGCATGGCCTAGGCACCCAGTAGCAGAGCTCCTCACGAAGCATGGCCTAGGCACCCAGTAGCAGAGCTCCTCACGAAGCATGGCCTAGGCACCCAGTAGCAGAGCTCCTCACGAAGCATGGCCTAGGCACCCAGTAGCAGAGCTCCTCACGAAGCATGGCCTAGGCACCCAGTAGCAGAGCTCCTCACGAAGCATGGCCTAGTAGCAGAGCTCCTCATGAAGCATGGCCTAGGCACCCGGTAGCAGAGCTCCTCACGAAGCATGGCCTAGGCACCCAGTAGCAGAGCTCCTCACGAAGCATGGCCTAGGCACCCAGTAGCAGGGCTCCTCACGAAGCATGGCCTAGGCATCAAATGATTATTTCTACTTTTTTCCCTTTTTCTTTCCCCCCCTGCATTATGTGGCTCTAATGTAGCTAGCGCAGTTTGTCAGCAACACCCATATTTTGAAAATGACCACCATCGGTCACAAGTAGTCCTAACCCTTACCAGACAAGCATCCCAAATCTGTGACACAATTAATTAAGTTTGGAGGGACAAGCATCATGGATACGTGACTTGTGTGTTAATAGTTGTAAGGACGAGCATCACAAATTCATGATGTGCTTCTTCTTTATGATCTTCCTTTACCACATAACATAACTACTGATCAAAATGCCCTCCATTCTTCATTGTGGGAGACCTTGCTTCCAGAAGGTTCTGCAGCAAGCAGCTTTTTCTGAACTATTCCAGGAAAACATACAGTGTACATTAAATATTATGGACAGTGTCTTGGACAGATACTGATGTGGAGACTGAGAGAGATATAGATATATATGTGGTTATATGTGTGTATATGTACATGTATATGCATGTACAGTATATACATGTATGTACATGTATATGTATGGATGGGTGTACATACATGTGTATATGTATATGCATGTATATATGTATGTATAATGATATGTACATGTGTGCATATGTGTGTATATACATACATGCGTGTATATGTATCTATATGCATGTATATGTATATGCATGTATGTGTGTATATATACATGAATATATGTGTATATGTACACATGTGTATATGCATGTGTATATGTGGGTAGATGCATGCATATGTGTATATGTACATGTATGTACATATATATGTGTGTAGATGTATATTTAGGTATGTACATGTATATGTGCGTAGATGTGTATACAGTGCTTCCTCTATTAGGAACTGTCCTAACCGCGGAGGCAAATATCAATAAGACATGGCCAAATAATTGCTTATTAAACTGAGAACTGAAGACTTGGGGGGATTCAGGGAAAATATTATGGGCACCAGCAAGACTTGAACCCTTGATTTCTGCTTTCCGGTTCGACCGTTGAGCCATGGGCACCCCAACGATTAGAAGCCCTCCAAACAGGGCTTAATTAAACTCCTTTATAACTGCAACCAATAGTAACCATCCCTTCCAATAGTAATCACAGGTACATGTGTAAACGAGATGGAAGGAAATAGTAGCAGTTCCTATTAGAGAATATACTGTATGTGTGTATATGTATGTATGTATGTGTGTATATGTACGTGTATGCGTGTGTATATGTACGTGTGTGCGTGTGTATATGTACGTGTGTGTGGGTGTATATGTACGTGTATGTATGTGTGTATATGTATATATGTGTGCATACATGTGTATGTATATGTGTGTATACATATGTATGTATGTGTGTGTGTATACATATGTATGTATGTGTGTGTATGATAATTGGCTTGGGAAGCGAGCCCTCAGTAGTTGGGTGGAAGACTTGGTATTGCCGTGCATGGCGTATGTATGTATGTATGTATGTATGTATTTGCCATACTTTCACCTGTAAAGAATATGAAGGGGTCGCCCGCATTAAGTGAGCGGGCATTAAGTGAGTGGGCATTAAGTGAGCGAGCGGGCATTAAGTGAGCGAGCGGGCATTAAGTGAGCGGGCATTAAGTGAGCGGGCATGAAGTGAGCGGGCATTAAGTGAGCGGGCATTAAGTGAGAGGGCATTAAGTGAGCGGGCATTAAGTGAGCGGGCATTAAGTGAGCGGGCATTAAGTGAGCGGGCATTAAGTGAGCGGGCATTAAGTGAGCGGGCATTAAGTGAGCGGGCATTAAGTGAGCGGGCATTAAGTGAGCGGGCATTAAATGAGCGGGCATATGTAAACTGCAAATGGTTGTCATAGCGAAAAGAAAAATGATCGAGATCGAGAAAAAGGCAGCAGATTAGAAGCTAGCTAGAGCAAAGAAAACCGGCCGCACAGACAAGTGCGAATGGGCTAGCTGACAGGAATGGATGGTGAAAAGTTTCCTTCTGACTAGCCAACAACACACTCTAGCTATGCACAGGCTTGCTAACTCAACGTCCCAGTCAGCCTTGAGACTATCTGAGCTGCTCCTTGTCCCAACCTTACACCAGTTTGGAATCTGTAAAATGTACTACTCTTACAGTACTTAGCTACTTTCTCCATATAACTCAACTCCAATACAATATTATGACATCAATGATTTACAAGCTCAGTGTATGCTAACTATATAAGGCCTAGATATGCTTGGGGTAGGACAATGGCCAGAGCAATGCAATACTAGCTAAAACAATAACCCTTTCCACTGCACCTCTCGCCACTCAATGCCTAGCATTCATTACTGCTATATATGTGTGTGTATATATGTGATGATTTAACCCTTTCCACTGCACCTTTGCTCGCCACTCAATGCCTAGCATTCATTACTGCTATATAATTATGTGTGTGTATATATATGATGCACATATGCATCTGTGCCTGCCTCACTTTCATTCACCTATCTCCCAACCCCATTCTCTCTCCCTCCTCTTATTACCTTCTTTCTCTACCTTTTCTCTCTATCTCTACTAGACATCGCTGGAAGCAGCTGCTCTACGTCAGTATCTTCTATTTCTTCAATGTGTACATCTATGCCTTGATAGGTGTGCAACTATTGGGGGGGCTCAATGATACATGTTTCCTGGTCGATGAGGAAACTGGAGTGAGGTACACATACCCACACACATGACACCAGTCTAATCTCAACTTATCCCCCATACTTCTGTATTATTATCTTCTCTTTTCCCTTTTGCTTCCCTCTCTGTCTCTCCTCTCTATCTCTTCTCTCTCATCTCTCTCTCTTCTCTCTCTCCTCTCTCTCTCCTCTCTCTCTCCTCTCTCTCTCCTCTCGATCTCTCTGCTCTCTCTCCTCTCTCCTCCTCTCTATCTCCTCTCTATCTCCTCTCTATCTCTCTGCTCTCTCTCTTCTCTCCTCCTCTCTATCTCCTCTCTATCTCCTCTCTATCTCTCTGCTCTCTCTCTTCTCTCTCTCTCTCTCACCCTCTCTCTATCTCTCTCCCCTCTCTTCCCCCCTCTCTCTCTCCAGCCTCACCACATCCATCCCCACCACACATTGCAACCTTCTGGCCAACGATTCCATTAAAAAGCGCTGCTTTGACAACCCCAACATTGAGTGCAGGTCTAATAATGAGTCAGGACCCCTCAACTTCAACTACCGCAACAAAGTCTACCTCGGCCAGTACAGGTTTATAGGTACATGTAATAGTACATACATGTACATGTACATGTAGGTATCAGCCAGTACAGGTTTATAGGTACATAGTACATACATACATGTGCATGTAGGTATCAGCCGGTACAGGTTTATAGGTACATAGTACATACATGTAGGTATTGGCCAGTACAGGTTTATAGGTACATAGTACATACATGTACATGTAGGTATCGGCCAGTACAGGTTTATACATGTAGTACACACATGTAGGTATCAGCCAGTACAGGTTTATAGGTACATGTAATAGTACATACATGTACATGTACTGTAGGTATCGGCCGTACAGGTTTATAGGTACATAGTACATACATGTAGGTATTAGCCAGTACAGGTTTATAGGTACAGTACACACATGTAGGTATCGGCCGTACAGGTTTATAGGTACATAGTACATACATGTAGGTCTCGGCCAGTACAGGTTTATAGGTACATAGTACATACATGTACATGTAGGTATCGGCCGTACAGGTTTATAGGTACATAGTACATACATGTACATGTAGGTATCGGCCAGTACAGGTTTATAGGTACATAGTACACACATGTAGGTATCAGCCAGTACAGGTTTATAGGTACAGTACACACATGTAGGTATCAGCCGTACAGGTTTATAGGTACAGTACATACATGTAGGTATCGGCCGTACAGGTTTATAGGTACATAGTACACACATGTAGGTATCAGCCGGTACAGGTTTATAGGTACATAGTACATACATGTAGGTATCGGCCAGTACAGGTTTATAGGTACATAGTACATACATGTACATGTAGGTATCGGCCGTACAGGTTTATAGGTACATAGTACATACATGTACATGTAGGTATCGGCCAGTACAGGTTTATACATGTAGGTACAGTACACACATGTAGGTATCGGCCAGTACAGGTTTATAGGTACATAGTACATACATGTAGGTATCAGCCAGTACAGGTTTATAGGTACATAGTACATACATGTACATGTAGGTATCGGCCAGTACAGGTTTATAGGTACATGTAATAGTACATACATGTACATGTAGGTATCGGCTGTACAGGTTTATAGGTACATAGTACACACATGTAGGTATCGGCCAGTACAGGTTTATAGGTACATAGTACATACATGTACATGTAGGTATCAGCCAGTACATGTTTGTAGGTACATACATGTAGTACATACATGTAGGTATCAGCCAGCACAGGTTTATAGGTACAGGTAATAGTACATACATGTACATGTAGGTATCAGCCAGTACAGGTTTATAGGTACAGTACACACATGTAGGTATCAGCTGTACAGGTTTATAGGTACATAGTACATACATGTAGGTATCAGCCAGTACAGGTTTATAGGTACATAGTACATACATGTAGGTATCAGCCGTACAGGTTTATAGGTACAGTACACACATGTAGGTATCAGCTGTACAGGTTTATAGGTACAGTACATACATGTAGGTATCAGCCGTACAGGTTTATAGGTACAGTACACACATGTAGGTATCGGCCGTACAGGTTTATAGGTACAGTACACACATGTAGGTATCAGCCGTACAGGTTTATAGGTACAGTACACACATGTCGGTATCGGCCGTACAGGTTTATAGGTACAGTACACACATGTAGGTATCGGCCGTACAGGTTTATAGGTACAGTACACACATGTAGGTATCGGCCGTACAGGTTTATAGGTACAGTACACACATGTAGGTATCGACCGTACAGGTTTATAGGTACAGTACACACATGTAGGTATCGACCGTACAGGTTTATAGGTACAGTACAACACACATGTTGGTAGAAGACATTAAGGGCCAGCGGAGTACATAAGTCCTCGCTGGGGGATGGAAGGGGAAAGTTTATATATGCAATGTGTCTATGTGTGCATGTGGCTTACGTTCATCCGTAGAGGTTCACCTGCTTTAAATAAACCAGTATACGGGATGATTATCTTGGTAAATAACGATCGAAATAAGTGGCTGGCAGATTCAAAAATCCAGGAAAGAGAACAGGCTGCACAGGAGTGTCAACAGGCTGCACAGGAGTGTCAACAGGCGGCACAGGAGTGTCAACAGGCTGCACAGGAGTGTCAACAGGCTGCACAGGAGTGTCAACAGGCTGCACAGGAGTGTCAACAGGCTGCACAGGAGTGTCAACAGGCTAGGCTGCACAGGAGTGTCAACAGGCTGCACAGGAGTGTCAACAGGCTGCACAGGAGTGTCAACAGGCTGCACAATAGTAGTTGTCAGGGACACAGATACTGCAGTTCCATGACACCTACTCAACTCCACAGCTATGGAGCGAGCACGGAACAATTCCTTCTGTATCCTGCCTGCTGCTCTCTCAGACAGCGAGCACTCAGTGCTACTCTCTCAGGCAACGAGCATTCAGTGCTTCTCTCTCAGACAGTGAGCACTCAGTGCTGCTCTCTCAGACAGTGAGCACTCAGTGCTGCTCTCTCAGACAGCGAGCACTCAGTGCTGCTCTCTCAGACAGCGAGCACTCAGTGCTGCTCTCTCAGACAGCGAGCACTCAGTGCTGCTCTCTCAGACAGCGAGCACTCAGTGCTGCTCTCTCAGACAGCGAGCACTCAGTGCTGCTCTCTCAGACAGCGAGCACTCAGTGCTGCTCTCTCAGACAGTGAGCACTCAGTGCTGCTCTCTCAGACAACGAGCACTCAGTGCTGCTCTCTCAGACAGCGAGCACTCAGTGCTGCTCTCTCAGACAGCGAGCACTCAGTGCTGCTCTCTCAGACAGCGAGCACTCAGTGCTGCTCTCTCAGACAGTGAGCACTCAGTGCTGCTCTCTCAGACAGTGAGCACTCAGTGCTGCTCTCTCAGACAGCGAACACTCAGTGCTGCTCTCTCAGACAGCGAACACTCAGTGCTGCTCTCTCAGACAGTGAGCACTCAGTGCTGCTCTCTCAGACAGCGAGCACTCAGTGCTACTCTCTCAGACAGCGAGCACTCAGACAGTGAGCACTCAGTGCACTCTCTCAGACAGTGAGCACTCAGTGCTGCTCTCTCAGACAGTGAGCACTCAGTGCTGCTCTCTCAGACAGCGAACACTCAGTGCTGCTCTCTCAGACGGTGAGCACTCAGTGCTGCTCTCTCAGACAGTGAGCACTCAGTGCTACTCTCTCAGACAGCGAGCACTCAGTGCTACTCTCTCAGACAGCGAGCACTCAGTGCACTCTCTCAGACAGCGAGCACTCGGTGCTACTCTCTCAGACAGTGAGCACTCAGTGCTGCTCTCTCAGTGAGTGCTTCTCTCTCAGACAGTGAGCACTCAGTGCTGCTCTCTCAGACAGCGAGCACTCAGTGCTGCTCTCTCAGACAGCGAACACTCAGTGCTACTCTCTCTCTTAACCATCTCCTGGTGGCCGGTGCTGACAGAGACAGAGACGACTGTTCCTATGACCTGATGGTTCCTCCAGTGTGGGTGTTAGATGTTGCATGGCTTTAGGGGTTCATAGGTCTACGTCTAGCGATCTTCTAGTATGCCTCCTGAGGATTGGAACTGATCCCCAAGGAAATATTCTATCTTGACAGCAATTCTATATTCACGAGAGTAGGGTGAGAGTCTGTTTGGTTCCTCTGAGTGAACATCATGTATGTAAGGTCATCTATGTACTTCTGTGTTGGGGCATCTCCTCCAAAATAATGGGTCTGATTGTTTTTCTTACTTTCAGCCAACCTGCAGACCAACTCGAACAAAATGTCCTTTCTTTTTGCATTCCTGACACTAAATGTCTTACTCAAACCTGCAAGCAGTTGCAAGGTGACCTGCCACACCTGTGACAGGTGAACTCCTACTCCTAGCAACCTGCAAGCGGTTGCAAGGTGACCTGCCACACCTGTGACAGGTGACACTCCTGCTCCTAGCAACCTGCAAGCAGTTGCAAGGTGACCTACCACATCTGTGACAGGTGACACTCCTGCTCCTAGCAACCTGCAAGCAGTTGCAAGGTGACCTGCCACACCTGTGACAGGTGAACTCCTACTCCTATCTGCTTTGCCCTTCCAGTGCCCGCACAGCTCTTGCTGTGTTAAGGATGGTTGGGAATGTACCAATGCTTTTTCTCTAGTTGAGATCATATGTGTCTCTTGCTGACTCTATTGCCTGAGCCAATTAAAGAGCTTTCTCTCGTAAACTCTTTTAATTAATGCTAGTAGATGTTGCTGATTATCCTCGTTATCGATCCCAAACACTAAACCTAGTATCACGAAGCACGTCATGAAGGGAATCTTTGAAGTCACATGACTTGAGTCGAATCCCTGAGAGATGCAACATGTAGCTACTGTAGGTGCCAATTGATTCACCTGCTGATCGTGTAAGGCAGCTGAACTTGAAACATTGTACAATGAAGGAGGCTTCTGGTCGTAAAGGATTACGTAAAGGATTACCGTCTTCACTAGCTCTTCGTATGAAGTAGTGTGAAGCTCGTCTTTTACCATCAAGTTTCCTATGACTTGAGTTGTCCGAGTGTCGCATGCTGCGAGTGATGTTGCCTTGAGATGTACGAGTGTCGCATCCTGCGAGTGATGTTGCCTTGAGATGTACGAGTGTCGCATGCTGCGAGTGATGTTGCCTTGAGATGTACGAGTGTTGCATGCTGCGAGTGATGTTGACTTGAGATGTCCGAGTGTCGCATGCTGCGAGTGATGTTGACTTGAGATGTTCGAGTGTTGCATGCTGCGAGTGATGTTGCCTTGAGATGTCCGAGTGTCGCATGCTGCGAATGATGTTGCCTTGAGATGTACGAGTGTCGCATGCTGTGAGTGATGTTGCCTTGAGTTGTCCGAGTGTCGCATGCTGTGAGTGATGTTGCCTTGAGTTGAGATGTACGAGTGTCGCATGCTGTGAGTGATGTTGCCTTGAGTTGAGATGTACGAGTGTTGCATGCTGCGAGTGATGTTGCCTTGAGTTGTCCGAGTGTCGCATGCTGCGAGTGATGTTGCCTTGAGATGTACGAGTGTCGCATGCTGCGAGTGATGTTGACTTGAGATGTCCGAGTGTTGCATGCTGTGAGTGATGTTGCCTTGAGATGTACGAGTGTCGCATGCTGTGAGTGATGTTGCCTTGAGTTGTCCGAGTGTCGCATGCTGTGAGTGATGTTGCCTTGAGATGTACGAGTGTCGCATGCTGTGAGTGATGTTGCCTACTTGAGATGTACGAGTGTCGCATGCTGCGAGTGATGTTGCCTTGAGATGTACGAGTGTCACATGCTGTGAGTGATGTTGCCTTGAGATGTCCGAGTGTCGCATGCTGTGAGTGATGTTGCCTTGAGATGTCCGAGTGTCGCATGCTGCGAGTGATGTTGACTTGAGATGTCCGAGTGTCGCATGCTGCGAGTGATGTTGACTTGAGATGTACAAGTGTTGCATGCTGCGAGTGATGTTGCCTTGAGGAGATGTACGAGTGTTGCATGCTGCGAGAGATGTTGCCTTGAGATGTACGAGTGTCGCATGCTGCGAGTGATGTTGACTTGAGATGTACGAGTGTTGCATGCTGTGAGTGATGTTGCCTTGAGTTATCCGAGTGTTGCATGCTGCGAGTGATGTTGCCTTGAGATGTCCGAGTGTCGCATGCTGCGAGTGATGTTGACTTGAGATGTCCGAGTGTCGCATGCTGCGAGTGATGTTGCCTTGAGATGTATGAGTGTCGCATGCTGCGAGTGATGTTGACTTGAGATGTCCGAGTGTCGCATGCTGCGAGTGATGTTGCCTTGAGATGTACGAGTGTTGCATGCTGCGAGTGATGTTGACTTGAGATGTACCAGTGTCGCATGCTGCAAGTGATGACTTGATAATGTACGAGTGTTGCATGCTGTGAGTGATGTTGCCTTGATATGTACGAGTGTTGCATGCTGCGAGTGATGTTGCCTTGAGATGTACGAGTGTCGCATGCTGTGAGTGATGTTGACTTGACTTGAGATGTACGAGTGTCGCATGCTGTGAGTGAATGTTGCCTTGAGATGTACGAGTGTCGCATGCTGCGAGTGATGTTGCCTTGAGATGTACGAGTGTTGCATGCTGTGAGTGATGTTGCCTTGAGTTGTCCGAGTGTCGCATGCTGTGAGTGATGTTGCCTTGAGTTGAGATGTACGAGTGTCGCATGCTGCGAGTGATGTTGCCTTGAGTTGTACGAGTGTCGCATGCTGTGAGTGAAGTTGCCTTGAGATGTACGAGTGTCGCATGCTGTGAGTGATGTTGCCTACTTGAGATGTACGAGTGTCGCATGCTGCGAGTGATGTTGCCTTGAGATGTACGAGTGTCACATGCTGTGAGTGATGTTGCCTTGAGATGTCCGAGTGTCGCATGCTGTGAGTGATGTTGCCTTGAGATGTCCGAGTGTCGCATGCTGCGAGTGATGTTGACTTGAGATGTCCGAGTGTCGCATGCTGCGAGTGGTGTTGACTTGAGATGTTCGAGTGTTGCATGCTGCGAGTGATGTTGCCTTGAGATGTCCGAGTGTCGCATGCTGCGAGTGATGTTGCCTTGAGATGTACGAGTGTCGCATGCTGTGAGTGATGTTGCCTTGAGTTGAGATGTACGAGTGTCACATGCTGTGAGTGATGTTGACTTGAGATGTCCGAGTGTCGCATGCTGTGAGTGATGTTGCCTTGAGATGTACGAGTGTCGCATGCTGCGAGTGATGTTGACTTGAGATGTACGAGTGTTGCATGCTGCGAGTGATGTTGCCTTGAGATGTACGAGTGTTGCATGCTGCGAGTGATGTTGCCTTGAGATGTACGAGTGTTGCATGCTGCGAGTGATGATGACTTGTTCTTCGCACTGTAACCTCATTAGCTACAAAGTAGCGATCTGTTATGTCGATGAAGGATAACCGATCCTCTTACTAGGTGGACCACGAGATGCTGCTGTGGTCTCTCCCAACCTTGTCCAGCTGCAATAGTTGTGCTCTTGGCACTGCTTTTGCATTCTTAGCATGAGAGAGATGGAGAACTCAACACAAAGATGGAGGAGAAAGTCGAACATTCTTTGTCGCACAATTGCATGGCACTTTAAAAAAAGTGCAGCAAAAGATTCTAAACATTACCAGCTAATCACACACACACACACACACTCACACACACTCACACACACTCACACTCACACACACACTCACACACTCACACACACACACCAATGGGAGTCAGCTCTGTCACACACACACACACACACACACCAATGAAGGAGTCAGCTCTGTCACACACACCAATGAAAGAGTCAGCTCTGTCACACACACACCAATGAAAGAGTCAGCTCTGTCACACACACACCAATGAAAGAGTCAGCTCTGTCACACACACACCAATGAAAGAGTCAGCTCTGTCACACACACACCAATGAAAGTGTCAGCTCTGTCACACACACACCAATGAAAGAGTCAGCTCTGTCACACACACACCAATGAAAGTGTCAGCTCTGTCACACACATCAATGAAAGAGTCAGCTCTGTCACACACACACCAATGAAAGAGTCAGCTCTGTCACACACACACCAATGAAAGAGTCAGCTCTGACACACACACACCAATGAAAGAGTCAGTTCTGTCATACACACACCAATGAAAGAGTCAGCTCTGTCACACACACCAATGAAAGAGTCAGCTCTGTCATACACACATCAATGAAAGTGTTAGCTCTATCACACACACACCAATGAAAGAGTCAGCTCTGTCACACACACACCAATGAAAGTGTCAGCTCTGTCACATACACACCAATGAAAGAGTCAGCTCTGTCACACACACACCAATGAAAGAGTCAGCTCTGTCACACACACACCAATGAAAGTGTTAGCTCTATCACACACACACCAATGAAAGAGTCAGCTCTGTCACACACACACCAATGAAAGTGTCAGCTCTGTCACACACACACCAATGAAAGAGTCAGCTCTGCACACCAATGAAAGAGTCAGCTCTGTCACACACACACCAATGAAAGAGTCAGCTCTCTCACACACTCACCAATGAAAGAGTCAGCTCTGTCACACACACACCAATGAAAGAGTCAGCTCTGTCACACACACACCAATGAAAGAGTCAGCTCTGTCACACACACCAATGAAAGAGTCAGCTCTGTCACACACACACACACACACACACACCAATGAAAGAGTCAGCTCTGTCACACACACACCAATGAAAGTGTCAGCTCTGTCACACACACACCAATGAAAGAGTCAGCTCTGTCACACACACACCAATGAAAGTGTCAGCTCTGTCACACACACACCAATGAAAGAGTCAGCTCTGTCACACACACCAATGAAAGAGTCAGCTCTGTCACACACACACCAATGAAAGAGTCAGCTTTGTCACACACACACCAATGAAAGAGTCAGCTCTGTCACACACACACCAATGAAAGAGTCAGCTTTGTCACACACACACCAATGAAAGAGTCAGCTCTGTCACACACACACCAATGAAAGAGTCAGCTCTGTCACACACACCAATGAAAGTGTCAGCTCTGTCACACACACACCAATGAAAGAGTCAGCTCTGTCATACACACACACCAATGAAAGAGTCAGCTCTGTCACACACACACCAATGAAAGAGTCAGCTCTGTCACACACACACCAATGAAAGAGTCAGCTCTGTCACACACACACACCAATGAAAGAGTCAGCTCTGTCACACACACACCAATGAAAGAGTCAGCTCTGTCACACACACACCAATGAAAGAGTCAGCTCTGTCACACACACACCAATGAAAGTGTCAGCTCTGTCACACACACACCAATGAAAGAGTCAGCTCTGTCACACACACACCAATGAAAGTGTCAGCTCTGTCACACACACACACCAATGAAAGTGTCAGCTCTGTCACACACACACCAATGAAAGAGTCAGCTCTGTCACACACACACCAATGAAAGAGTCAGCTCTGTCACACACACACACACCAATGAAAGAGTCAGCTCTGTCACACACACACCAATGAAAGTGTCAGCTCTGTCACACACACACCAATGAAAGAGTCAGCTCTGTCACACACACCAATGAAAGAGTCAGCTCTGTCACACACACACCAATGAAAGAGTCAGCTCTGTCACACACACACACCAATGAAAGAGTCAGCTCTGTCACACACACCAATGAAAGAGTCAGCTCTGTCATACACACACCAATGAAAGAGTCAGCTCTGTCACACACACACCAATGAAAGAGTCAGCTTTGTCACACACACCAATGAAAGAGTCAGCTCTGTCACACACACACCAATGAAAGAGTCAGCTCTGTCACACACACCAATGAAAGTGTCAGCTCTGTCACACACACACACCAATGAAAGAGTCAGCTCTGTCACACACACACCAATGAAAGAGTCAGCTCTGTCACACACACACACCAATGAAAGAGTCAGCTCTGTCACACACACACACCAATGAAAGAGTCAGCTCTGTCACACACACACCAATGAAAGAGTCAGCTCTGTCACACACACACACCAATGAAAGAGTCAGCTCTGTCACACACACATCAATGAAAGAGTCAGCTCTGTCACACACACACACCAATGAAAGAGTCAGCTCTGTCACACACACACCAATGAAAGAGTCAGCTCTGTTACACACACACCAATGAAAGAGTCAGCTCTGTCACACACACATCAATGAAAGAGTCAGCTCTGTTACACACACACCAATGAAAGAGTCAGCTCTGTCACACACACATCAATGAAAGAGTCAGCTCTGTCCCACACACACCAATGAAAGAGTCAGCTCTGTTACACACACACCAATGAAAGAGTCAGCTCTGTCACACACACATCAATGAAAGAGTCAGCTCTGTCATACACACACCAATGAAAGAGTCAGCTCTGTTACACACACACCAATGAAAGAGTCAGCTCTGTCATACACACACCAATGAAAGAGTCAGCTCTGTCACACACACACACCAATGAAAGAGTCAGCTCTGTCACACACACACCAATGAAAGAGTCAGCTCTGTCACACACACACACCAATGAAAGAGTCAGCTCTGTCACATACACACCAATGAAAGAGTCAGCTCTGTCACACACACACACCAATGAAAGAGTCAGCTCTGTCACACACACACCAATGAAAGAGTCAGCTCTGTCACACAGACACACCAATGAAAGTGTCAGCTCTGTCACACACACACCAATGAAAGAGTCAGCTCTGTCACACACACACCAATGAAAGTGTCAGCTCTGTCACACACACACCAATGAAAGTGTCAGCTTTGTCACACACACACCAATATTTTTCCAATCATTTTCTTCGCTATGACAACTATTTCCAGTTTGAGTGGGTGGTGACCCCCTTCATATTGTTTTTGTTCGGGGAGCATATATACATTCATACTTGGATACAATACAAACATAGATTATGCCCGCTCAGC
Organism: Cladorhizidae sp. MBARI D1340-BT2; assembly: GCA_028752905.1. Classification (NCBI taxonomy): domain Eukaryota; kingdom Metazoa; phylum Porifera; class Demospongiae; order Poecilosclerida; family Cladorhizidae; species Cladorhizidae sp. MBARI D1340-BT2. The sequence goes on from JAQNBH010000005.1 coordinate 4,345,932, forward strand.
AACACCAGATTCTCCCTCCAATAAAGCACCAACTTGTTTGTCCACTGTACCTGTCTGTTGGTATGTTAGCTTATTACGCCAGAATCTGTAGTTGGGTAGCCTAGGAGACAGAGGTTCAGCACAGCTAGTGCTCTTACTTGTCTATACTCACACAGTATAGGAAAGATGGTCAACACTAAGAAGCCTATAAACAAGAACTACACATAGAGCACAAGGGGTGACTTATAAGTGGTGGAGCATGAATGATTGGCGAGTGGGTTTATAAATGTATTCATAGTAGCATACTTGTGGCCTAGTGCCTTTAGTTAGTGCAAATGGAGTCCATATCTCGTGGTCTTGCCTTGTGGTGGGTCCGCACAACAGAGTCCGTGGGCCAAACTAGATCAACGTTTATGCGCTTTCAAGGATCACCGGGAATGTTAAAAAGAACACTTTGTTGCCACTTGGAGTTTGTCCTCTCTCCTTTCTTCCCTTACTTACTCCCTCCTTCTTTGTCTCTCCAGATGGGCATTTCTGCCTTCTTCCTTTTCCATGCTCTTCTTAAAACCTCCCTCCTCTCCCACCTTCCATCCTTTTCTTCCTCTTTGTCTGTTCTCTCTTCCTCCTCTATCTCCCTCTCCCTCCCTCCCTACCCACCACATCTCCTCCCTCCCAACCTCACTCCTCACCTTCTATCCATTTTTTCCTCCCCCATCTTCCTCTATCCTCCTCCCCCCTCCCCTCGTTCAATGCCTCTCTTCCTGTCACATGTGCCATGATAGATAGTTACAGCACATGTTATCTACGACACTCTCACTGCATGTGTTTGCAGTTGACGCTCTGTTCGCTGTGTACGAAGCATCCAGTCTGGAGTTGTGGTCCTTCATGCAGTACAATGGTCTCAATGGCTCTCCTCGCTCCTACATCACTTCCTTCTTCTACTATGTCACCATGGTCTTCTACCTCGTCATATTTGTGCAGGTGAGGGCAGTGAGTCTAATAGCAGACATTTGCAAATTTTTCGTAACTAGAGTGATCTGGTTATTGCTTTATATCCTTGAACATAATGAAAAAGAGAGAAAACTCTCTCCCTTCACTCGTTCTTAATTACCACATCATCAGGGTCAAGGATCCAATTGAGAGTTGAAGCTTGTGCTGACTTCTTATTCTGTGCCTAACATTATACACAAGCCAACTGAGTCCTCATGATAGTGACCTTGGTTTATTGAAATTGTTTACCACAACAAAAATAGCCCTGGGTCTCTCTATTTGTTCTGGCACAGCAATAATACCCCCCCATCTCTCTCTATTTTCCCATTGTCGTCATGGCAATAATAACCCTTGACTCTCTCTTCTATTTTCCCCATTGTCACAGCATCCTGACTCTCTCTACTTGCTCTGTCATGCAATAATAACCCTTGACTCTCTCTTCTACCCCATTGTCACAGCATCATGACTCTCTCTACTTACTCTGCCATGCAATAATAACCCTTGACTCTCTCTTCTACCCCATTGTCACAGCATCCTGACTCTCTCTACTTGCTCTGTCATGCAATAATAACCCTTGACTCTCTCTTCTACCCCATTGTCACAGCATCATGACTCTCTCTACTTCTCTGCCATGCAATAATAACCCTTGACTCTCTCTTCTACCCCATTGTCACAGCATCATGACTCTCTCTACTTCTCTGCCATGCAATAATAACCCTTGACTCTCTCTTCTACCCCATTGTCACAGCATCATGACTCTCTCTACTTCTCTGTCATGCAATAATAACCCTTCTTGCTTGCTTTCACTTGCAGCAAAGCATATTTCTGGTCGTCATTATCGAGTCCTTCGCTGACCTGCGTAGTGATGCAGCTGGTGAGATCTCCTTCAAGGAGCAGAAGAAGCCCACCATAGTACTCTATGAGCAGAAGGGTGGGACCAATGAGATCAGCTTCAAGGACATCGTGACGCAAGAATCTCTCACTGTATTTAAGAACAAGCGTCAGAAGTATTACTTTTGCATTATGGAGAAGGTGTTCATCTGCTTGGTGCTGGTGGACGCTGCCATCATGGCCTACAGGAATGCCGGGATGAACGAATCCACTGCAAACTTCCTCGTGTACTGGCAGGTACGCCCACTCTTCTGTGTGCGGTGTTGGGCACATGTCCGGCACTGCAAAGGTTAACTGATGGTTTCCAGATTTGATTATTATTAGCTATACTACCCCTTTGATTTTATCTCCCAGGAATGATGATTGCAGGCACGTTAGAAAGGAAAATACAATAAACGGGCAGTTTGGTTGCAAGAACCAGTTCCATTGAGGCAAGCAAACAAAAGCTACGACACGCTACGTCATCCATGGCTAACTCATTTTTATAGAGCAAAAGTGCTTCCTAGGCTTTGTTGCAGCCTCTCGGCTGAAGAGCTTCCAATCAAGGAGTGGTCCATGGTGGGAGTTGCGATCGTCAGCTATGCATTAAAATTAGGCTTACTTTTCCCCTCGACATTGGTTGAAATAATTTAATTTTCAAATCACGCGCCAGACCAAATAGTTTCATTGTAGCGCACAAGTAGAACACTTTTATTGTAGAGAAGGTCTTCTTTAGCCGCTGGTACTACTAATCTCAACTGTCTAGTAGCACTTTCCAGTATGAAGCAAGAACTGTTGGGAATTCGAGCATGCAGGTTTTAAGGCCCCCAACTTCAACTGCCTGTAACTTAGGTGTGGTTATATCAATGCAGCAGTTTTTATTGTCAAAGGAGAGTCCACAGAGAGAGAGCTATCTTTTAAGTTATATATCAAGTTCATGGAGTGAGGTGTGCAGAATTTATGGAGCTCTAAAGTCGGAACTACACGTTTTTATAACAAAATGGTCTTGTCCCCGCAAAAACACCCGGTTACATGCAATATATTATATTGTTAATACATACTGTAGACATTTCTTGAGATTGTCTGTTTATTTGCAACATCTTTTCCCCTTTCCCATTTCTCTCCATTGTCTGTGTGTGTGTGTGTGTGGTGTGTGTGTGTGTTGTGTGCAGCTGGCTGTGAGCATTGCGTTTGTGTTAGAGGTGGTCGGTTTATTTTTCTTCCACCTGCTGGCAATGCCCATGCAGCTTGGCCTCTTTTTCAAGAATCGCTACTTCTGGTTCCTGGCTATCATAGCTGTGGGAGGGATGTTTTACAGTGGCTTTGGCGTAGTTGAGGACAAAATGAAAGCAGGAAACTGGCTGGCTGTGTTTCAGGTAAGATGTGCCTTCATGTTGATGCACTGGAGTGGTGTTGTTGTACTAGTGGCTAGCATCCAGCCCTCTGAATCCTTCACTCTAGGACTAGGCTGGCTGGTGCACTAACAGGTACCCAGCCATCCCTCTGAATCCTTCACTCTAGGCTGGTTGATGCACTAACAAGTACCTAGTCAGCCCTCTGAATCCTTCACTCTAGGATTAGGCTGGTTGGTGCACTAACAGGTACCCAGCCAGCCCTCTGAATCCTTCACTCTAAGATTAGGCTGGTTGGTGCACTAACAGGTACCTAGTCAGCCCTCTGAATCCTTCACTCTAGGATTGGGCTGGTTGGTGCACTAACAGGTACCTAGTCAGCCCTCTGAATCCTTCACTCTAGGATTAGGCTGGTTGGTGCACTAACAGGTACCCAGCCAGCCCTCTGAATCCTTCACTCTAAGATTAGGCTGGTTGATGCACTAACAGGTACCCAGCCAGGCCTCTGAATCCTTCACTCTAGGATTAGGCTGGCTGGTGCACTAACAGGTACCTAGTCAGTCCTCTGAATCCTTCACTCTAGGATTAGGCTGGTTGGTGCACTAACAGGTACCCAGCCATCCCTCTGAATCCTTCACTCTAGGATTAGGCTGGTTGGTGCACTAACAGGTACCTAGTCAGTCTGAATCCTTCACTCTAGGATTAGGCTGGCTGGTGCACTAACAGGTACCTAGTCAGTCTGAATCCTTCACTCTAGGATTAGGCTGGCTGGTGCACTAACAGGTACCTAGTCAGTCTGAATCCTTCACTCTAGGATTAGCTGGCTGGTGCACTAACAGGTACCTAGTCAGTCTGAATCCTTCACTCTAGGATTAGGCTGGTTGATGCACTAACAGGTACCTAGTCAGTCCTCTGAATCCTTCACTCTAGGATTAGGCTGGTACACTCACAGGTAACCAGCGCTCTGTGAACATGAGGATCAAGAATAATAAGATCTAAAGCAGAGGTACCAAATTACATTTACAATAGATGATTTTCAAGCAGTTTTATATACTTCAATGCCTGCCCATATAGTGCTACACCATCATCTACACTGTGCCTAGTACTATACTATCATCTACACTGTGCCTAGTGCTATACTATCATCTACACTGTGCCTAGTGCTATACTATCATCTACACTGTGCCTAGTGCTATACTATCATCTACACTGTGCCTAGTGCTATACTATCATCTACACTGTGCCTAGTACTATACTATCATCTACACTGTGCCTAGTGCTATACTATCATCTACACTGTGCCTAGTACTATACTATCATCTACACTGTGCCTAGTACTATACTATCATCTACACTGTGCCTAGTACTATACTATCATCTACACTGTGCCTAGTACTATACTATCATCTACACTGTGCCTAGTACTACACTATCATCTACACTGTGCCTAGTGATATACTATCATCTACACTGTGCCTAGTACTATACTATCATCTACACTGTGCCTAGTACTATACTATCATCTACACTGTGCCTAGTGCTATACTATCATCTACACTGTGCCTAGTACTATACTATCATCTACACTGTGCCTAGTGCTATACTATCATCTACACTGTGCCTAGTGTACTATACTATCATCTACACTGTGCCTAGTACTATACTATCATCTACACTGTGCCTAGTGCTACACTATCATCTACACTGTGCCTAGTACTATACTATCATCTACACTGTGCCTAGTACTATACTATCATCTACACTGTGCCTAGTGATACTATCATCTACACTGTGCCTAGTACTATACTATCATCTACACTGTGCCTAGTACTATACTATCATCTACACTGTGCCTAGTACTATACTATCATCTACACTGTGCCTAGTACTACACTATCATCTACACTGTGCCTAGTACTATACTATCATCTACACTGTGCCTAGTGCTATACTATCATCTACACTGTGCCTAGTGCTATACTATCATCTACACTGTGCCTAGTGTGCTATACTATCATCTACACTGTGCCTAGTACTATACTATCATCTACACTGTGCCTAGTGCTACACTATCATCTACACTGTGCCTAGTGCTATACTATCATCTACACTGTGCCTAGTGATATACTATCATCTACACTGTGCCTAGTACTATACTATCATCTACACTGTGCCTAGTGCTACACTATCATCTACATTGGACCTCCGTATTTCATCTTTTTTCTCTTGGCTTTCCCTTTTCTCTGGCTCTTGACTCTCACCCTCTCTCTATCTGCTCCACCCTCCTTCCCGGCCTCCCTCCTTCCTCTCTCTCTGCTCCACCCTCCTTCCCGGCCTCCCTCCTTCCTCTCTCTCTGCTCCACCCTCCTTCCCGGCCTCCGTCCTTCCTCTCTATCTGCTCCACCCTCCTTCCCGGCCCCCCTCCTTCCTTTCTCTCTGCTCCACCCTCCTTCCTGACCTCCCTCCTTCCTCTCTCTCTGCTCCACCCTGGTCTGTGTCCCCTCCCTCTATCTGCTTCTCATCTTCCCCTTGCCCTTCTTTCCCCCCTGTCTCCCTCCCTCTCTCCCTCCCCACCATGCCCTCAGGCCATTCGTCTGTTGCGTGCCTTGCGTCTGGTGCCACAGATGAAGAAGTTTGTCTCCACCATCATCGGAGACGGTGTACGGCTCGTCATCATCGTTCTGATAGTGTTTGTCTTTCTGGTTTGGTTTGCCGTGGTCAGTATGGTCCTGTTTGGGTACTTGGAACCTTTGGAGGGGTGTGAGCGCATAGGCTCCGACATGTTCCGAGACTTTTTCCATGTGAGTTGGAAATCACGCGTGTCAGTAGGAAATTGTGTCATGTGATTATCACATGTTGCCATTAACATGTGGTATGACTATAACGCCATCAAGTGGAAGTGCCTGATGCATAATTCATGAGCTTGTTACAGGGTTGGTTCCAAACTCATATCACATTAACAAATTATTTTCAGTTCCATTCTATCGGTAAATTGTCAAACTGACATGCCTTTTTGGCGAGCAGTTCATTTTATGTGCAGAGTGTGTGAGTATTATCTGACTGTACTTGGACCTCAGTACGTAGACATCCATGCATAAACCAGAGTCCTTTGTGTTCCTGTTTTTGTTGGAGGAACACAGGGAGAGAAGTAGTCATAGCAGCCTGTGGATCACACATTATGTCACATGATTTGCTCAATATGCACACACACACACACACACACAGTCGTTTGAATCCATGTTCCAGCTGCTGATGCAAGAGGGCTGGTCGCAGCTGTTCAGTGAACTGCAGTGTCGTCGCGATGTGTTGTCGTACTTCATCAACTTCTACTTCATCTTGTTGCATCTGGTCGCCTCACTCTTCCTTCTCAACTTCTTCGTGGCCGTCATCCTCGACAATTTGGACTACGATGAGGAGGTCAAGATAAAGAAATTGGAAGAGGCAGAGAAGAACAAAGAGCGAGTGCAGAAGGTCCCCAAGCACCTTAGCATCTTCCAGCTGGGGGGACCTAAGAAGATCCCAGTTCCAAAACTTTCCTCCGTGGATGCTCCTAGTTTGACAGAAGCAGACGTGCGAAATTTTTACAAAGTGGGCGAGGCTACCAATATATCATCTGGGTTCATAGCCACCGAACAGCCTCCCTCTTTGCCCTCTGAAATTGGCGCCAGGCGAAGCTCCAAGCTGTCGAATCTTGACCTCCTGATGGGGGACACGCCAACGGTGGGCATTGGGATTTGTGCCCACCAGGGGAAGTATTGGGGGATCCAGGGCATCCTCAGCCACGTGAAGGCCTTCAGACAACACAGCCGAGAGAACGAGGGGACCAGGCCCAGCCAAAGCGCTCGTGGAGCAGCTGGCGGGGATTTTCTGGGGGGAAGGCCTCTGCTAGATTCTTCAGCCGTGTATGTCGTGTGTGTTTGTCTGGTGTGGGTGTAGACACACCTTGCACGCACCACTGTGTGTCATTCAACTTTGAACCGGCTCTCACAACGCTCAGATACCTGCATGCATGTGTGCTTGTATACTTGAAACACTGACTGAGGAACTGAGGGCTTGTGACCACCCATACGGGAGGGGGTCTTGTTTTCATCATCACATCTCCACACACACTCGCACATACACGTACATACCACACCCACACACACACACAACACACACACAAGTGTGATGGGCCTAACATGGCAAACTATTCCGTTTCTGTATTGCATGTTCACACAATGTGCTGTAGGTTGATACAGAACCAGTATGATGAATATCGAGAGAAGTACCGGCTTTTTGACAGGGCACTGTTCTGCTTGCCGCCGGAGCACAAATTTCGACGGTTCTGCCAAGCAGTGCTGACCAAGCAGCTGCACGGTCCCACAGTCAGCCCTGAAAACCCGCTGAGTGCCGATGCAGTTATCTACGTGCTCCGGTAAGGTTGGGATATCCCCTTGCCTCCTCGGCTTTCCTGCCACGTGCCATTGTTATTTCATCTTTATGATTTTGTTTTGTTGTGGCCTCAGGTCCATTGTGAGCGTACTTCCCTTCTTTAACTGGTTCATGCTTCTCATTACTTGCCTGACTCTGATTGGTCAACTGGTAGAGATATCCGTGGACTCTAGTTTTTTATTGAAGTGCCTCAACAGCTCCCAGGATGGCGTCGACAGCAACAACTGTCCATACCTCCCCGTTTATTTTGTCTGGGTCGACCTATTCTTTGTGCTTTTCACTCTTGTGGAGCTTGTGCTGAAAGTAAGCAACCTGCTGCGTGCCTGAACTGGTGCTGATGTACAAGAGTGGTTTGTTGCTGTGAAGTTTGTGTGTGGATGGTGGTAGCCCTGCGTGGCGGCCGGGTTGGCCCAGAGTCCTCCTCGCAAGGTCTGTCTGCACTGGTGGAATAACTGGTGCCACATGTGCTGACCTGTTAGTATATCAGGCTTGTAATCCTGCCACCGCAGTTGACCCCTTGTACTGCATTAATGGCTTGCACTTTGAACTGACTAGGCATGTACCTGATTGATAATACATTAATTTGAATAAACCCCTTTACCAGGCAGTCATTGTTTGTTAATAATGCATATCCTTTTACCAGATTAATCAATCGTAGCTCCCCTCTTGACCAGGTGCAACTTTGTCAATTAACTAATGAAAAGTCCCTTTACCAGATAGGAAACTTTGCCACAGTTTGACCCTTTACCAAATATCCCACATGTACCACATTCTTGCTCCTGCCAGAACCTTAATTATCAACATCCTTCTGCACTGTATATACAGATTCTAGCTAATGGAGTTTTCTTCAACCCCCACGCTGCCATTCAAGGACTATGGGATGTATTGGACTGGTTAATTGTCCTAGCCACTCTTGCTGTCATGATTACTTACCTAGTCAGCTGCAGGGCAGAATGGCTGCTACGCATCACCTACAGAAACCTACCCCCTTGGTTGCTGTAAGCTATTACTATTTACTATAATATATAAACATATACATGTGTAGTAGTTTCTGCTGTATAGTAAGGTGTCTGCTGAATAGTAGGGTGTCTGCTGAATAGTAGGGTGTCTGCTGTATAGTAGGGTGTCTGCTGAATAGTAGGGTGTCTGCTGAATAGTAGGGTGTCTGCTGAATAGTAGGGTGTCTGCTGAATAGTAGGGTGTCTGCTGAATAGTAGGGTGTCTGCTGAATAGTAGGGTGTCTGCTGAATAGTAGGGTGTCTGCTGAATAGTAGGGTGTCTACTGAATAGTAGGGTGTCTGCTGTATAGTAGGGTGTCTGCTGAATAGTAGGGTGTCTGCTGAATAGTAGGGTGTCTGCTGAATAGTAGGGTGTCTGTTGAATAGTAGGGTGTCTGTTGAATAGTAGGGTGTCTGCTGAATAGTAGGGTGTCTGCTGAATAGTAGGGTGTGTGCTGAATAGTAGGGTGTCTGGTGTATAGTAGGGTGTCTGTTGAATAGTAGGGTGTCTGCTGTATAGTAGGGTGTCTGCTGTATAGTAGGGTGTCTGTTGTATAGTAGGGTGTCTGCTGTATAGTAGGGTGTCTGTTGTATAGTAGGGTGTCTGCTGAATAGTAGGGTGTCTGCTGAATAGTAGGGTGTCTGCTGAATAGTAGGGTGTCTGCTGTATAGTAGGGTGTCTGATGAATAGTAGGGTGTCTGCTGAATAGTAGGGTGTCTGCTGAATAGTAGGGTGTCTGCTGTATATAGTAGGGTGTCTGCTGTATATAGTAGGGTGTCTGCTGAATAGTAGGGTGTCTGCTGAATAGTAGGGTGTCTGCTGTATAGTAGGGTGTCTGCTGTATAGTAGGGTGTCTGGTGTATAGTAGGGTGTCTGCTGTATAGTAGGGTGTCTGCTGTATATAGTAGGGTGTCTGCTGTATAGTAGGGTGTCTGTTGAATAGTAGGGTGTCTGCTGAATAGTAGGGTGTCTGCTGAATAGTAGGGTGTCTGCTGAATAGTAGGGTGTCTGCTGAATAGTAGGGTGTCTGTTGAATAGTAGGGTGTCTGCTGAATAGTAGGGTGTCTGCTGAATAGTAGGGTGTGTGCTGAATAGTAGGGTGTGTGCTGAATAGTAGGGTGTCTGCTGTATAGTAGGGTGTCTGATGAATAGTAGGGTGTCTGCTGTATATAGTAGGGTGTCTGCTGTATATAGTAGGGTGTCTGCTGAATAGTAGGGTGTCTGCTGAATAGTAGGGTGTCTGCTGAATAGTAGGGTGTGTGCTGAATAGTAGGGTGTCTGCTGAATAGTAGGGTGTCTGCTGAATAGTAGGGTGTCTGCTGAATAGTAGGGTGTGTGCTGAATAGTAGGGTGTCTGATGAATAGTAGGGTGTCTGCTGTATATAGTAGGGTGTCTGCTGAATAGTAGGGTGTCTGCTGAATAGTAGGGTGTGTGCTGAATAGTAGGGTGTCTGCTGAAGGTAATGTAGTTTCTTAAGGAATCATTTCTAGGGGTGAGCTGGGTTTAGGAATGTCTGCAGAAAAGTTCTTACTTTAATGCACCAGTGTTTTCCGACATTAATTTTTTAATCAATTTAAATTTATTTAGTGCCCCCATCCCCCCTTTACCTTCCTTTTGCAAGTAATTCCTTTTCCAAGTAATTGGTGCAATAATGGAAAGGAACTGGAATAATGTGTTCTTTTGTGAAAAGATACTCACCCATGGTGATTGTGTACCACACCCATGTGTGGGGTGCACGTTTGGTGTGTGTAGGTTCCTCTTCACTCTCCGTGCCTTGCGGCCGCTGCGGCTGATAAGTCTCAACTCGAGCATCCGTCGGGTGATGTACGAGCTCATGCTCGGTGTGAAGAAGCTCATCTTTGCCGGCATCCTCCTCCTCCTCTTCATGTTCATGTTTGCCAGTTTAGGAGTGCAAATCTTCACAGGCGAGGGCAGTCCAGAGGGATTCTGCAATGACCCCACCAGGACCGACAGTAACTGTACGGGTGTATTCAACATGAACATTGTGGTGTCCCTGCAAGAGTCACTCCCTCTCACCAATATCATTGCTGTAGACACCACCATCCTGGTTCCACGCGTCTGGTGAGCTTGTGCAAACTTAAACTGTGTTAGTCGCCTACGGTAGGGCTAGGGCTAGGTTAAATGCCAACATTAATTAAGTGCACATGGAACCACCCACCTGTATAGCAAACCCCCCTCCCATCTGTATAGCAACCCCCCTCCCACCTGTATAGCAACCCCCCTCCCACCTGTATAGCAACCCTCCTCCCACCTGTATAGCAACCCCCCTCCCACAACCCCCTCCCACCTGTATAGCAACCCCCCTCCCACCTGTATAGCAACCCCCTCCCCCCTCCCACCTGTATAGCAACCCCCCTCCCACCTGTATAGCAACCCCCCTCCCACCTGTATAGCAACCATCCTCCCACCTGTATAGCAACCATCCTCTCACCTGTATAGCAACCCCCCTCCCACCTGTATAGCAACCCCCTCCCACCTGTATAGCAACCCCCTCCCACCTGTATAGCAACCCCCCCTCCCACCTGTATAGCAACCCCCCTCCCACCTGTATAGCAACCCCCCTCCCACCTGTATAGCAACCCCCTCCCACCTGTATAGCAACCCCCTCCCACCTGTATAGCAACCCCCCCTCCCACCTGTATAGCAACCCCCCTCCCACCTGTATAGCAACCCCCCTCCCACCTGTATAGCAACCCCCCTCCCACCTGTATAGCAACCCCCCTCCCACCTGTATAGCGACCCCCCCTCCCACCTGTATAGCAACCCCCCTCCCACCTGTATAGCAACCCCCCTCCTCCCCTCCCACCTGTATAGCAACAGCTCCCATTATAAATTCATGTTTATATACCACATGTATACAGTCCTTTGTTCTCCAATGAGGAGGGGCATAGCTCTATGTCAGTCCCAGTGTTCAGGACCCTACAAGACTAGTTACCGCTGAAGACAAATATACAAGACTAGTTACCACTGCAGACAAATATACAAGACTACTGACACTGAAGACAAATATACAAGACTAGTGACACTGAAGACAAATATACAAGACTAGATACACTGAAGACAAATATACAAGACTAGTGACACTGAAGACAAATATACACGACTAGTGACACTGAAGACAAATATACAAGACTAGTGACACTGAAGACAAATATACAAGACTAGTGACACTGAAGACAAATATACAAGACTACTGACACTGAAGACAAATATACAAGACTAGTGACACTGAAGACAAATATACAAGACTAGATACACTGAAGACAAATATACAAGACTAGTGACACTGAAGACAAATATACAAGACTAGTGACACTGAAGACAAATATACAAGACTAGTGACACTGAAGACAAATATACACGACTAGTCCCACTGAAGACAAATATACAAGACCACTGAAGACAAATATACAAGACTAGTCCCACTGAAGACAAATATACAAGACCACTGAAGACAAATATACAAGACTACTGAAGACAAATATACACGACTAGACACACTGAAGACAAATATACACGACTAGTGACACTGAAGACAAATATACACGACTAGTGACACTGAAGACAAATATACACGACTAGTGACACTGAAGACAAATATACAAGACTAGTGACACTGAAGACAAATATACAAGACTAGTCCCACTGAAGACAAATATACACGACTAGATACACTGAAGACAAATATACAAGACTAGATACACTGAAGACAAATATACAAGACTAGTGACACTGAAGACAAATATACAAGACTAGTCCCACTGAAGACAAATATACACGACTAGATACACTGAAGACAAATATACAAGACTAGACACACTGAAGACAAATATACACGACCACTGAAGACAAATATACAAGACTAGTGACGCTGAAGACAAATATACAAGACAAGTCACACATGATTCTTCTCCGTTAATTTTTTGATGTTTGGGCGTGGTCTGCTTTTGTGTCCATCTGTTCAGGTATGAATACCGCAGGAACTTCCGCTTTGACAACACTTTCAGAGCTTTTATCACCCTCTTTGAGGTGTTGACTCTGGAGGGCTGGCTTGATGTGCGAGATCTCTACAGTTCAACCAGTGACATCTTCAAGAAAGGGCCGTACTCAACAGTGAGTGATCTGCAGCAGCAACAGTCATGCATTCTACATCTTCACTATATAAAGGGAGAAATTCTGTTGTTTGGTTTGTCCATTCGTTTTGGCACGCAAGATCACGAGTCCGATTTTGGGAGGTACCTTTTTTTTTCCCTCCCGTTTACTTGATACTCAAGATCCCATTTCAATACTTCGTGGAAGGAATCATTCACTTTTTTAATCTTTTTTCTACCCACATCAGAATATTCCTCAACAAAATATCAGAAAGATGCAATAACTTTCTCCATAATTAGCAAAATTTGCTCACTCAATTCTAACTTCAACAGCAAAACAAAGAAGGAAAGAAATGAGTACCCGTAGCCATCATAGCTCTGTCTCTCCTAGAGGCCACCCCCACCCCACTAGTCATCATGGATAGCTCTGTCTCTCCTAGAGGCCACCCCCCACCCCAGTAGTCATCATGGACAGCTCTCTCTCTCCTAGAGCCCCCTCTCCCCCCCCCCCTTCTCCTAGAGGCCACCAACTTGAAGCCCAGTAGTCATCATGGATAGCTCTGTCTGTCTTAGAGGCGACCAACTTGAAAGTACTCTCTCAACGCAACTTGCTAATTAAATTCTATGGCTTGTCACTGCACTTTGGTAGGCACACAAGGTCCGGTTTGGTTGTGGGTGGAACCATTCTTAACTTCCAACCCCTCCCCCCCCCCCCCCCTCCCCTCACCTCTTGGTACTCAAGGTTCAACCTTGAAATCACTTAAATCCTTTCCCACCATCGGATATTCTATGGGATGGCTTTGACAAAAAGTAATAAAGAAATTACAAATAGTTTTGTTTCTCTGAATAACATGCAGACAGAGCTAGGGCTAGGGCAGACAGGGCTAGGGCAGACAGAGCTACGGCTAGGGCAGACAGAGCTAGGGCTAGGGCAGACAGAGCTAGGGCTAGGGCAGACAGAGCTAGGGCTAGGGCAGACAGGGCTAGGGCTAGGGCAGACAGGTCATGTGTGTGTGTGTGTTGAATAACATGCAGACAGAGCTAGGGCTAGGGCAGACAGGGCTAGGGCTAGGGCAGACAGGTCATGTGTGTGTGTGTGTTGAATAACATGCAGACAGAGCTAGGGCTAGGGCAGACAGGTCATGTATGTGTGTGTGTTGACTAACATGCAGACAGAGCTAGGGCTAGGGCTAGGGCAGACAGGACATGTATGTGTGTGTGTTGAATAACATGCAGACAGGGCTAGGGCTAGGGCTAGGGCAGACAGGTCATGTGTGTGTGTGTGTTGAATAACATGCAGACAGAGCTAGGGCTAGGGCAGACAGGGCTAGGGCTAGGGCTAGGGCAGACAGGTCGTGTGTGTGTGTGTTGAATAACATGCAGACAGAGCTAGGGCTAGGGCAGACAGGGCTAGGGCTAGGGCTAGGGCAGACAGGTCGTGTGTGTGTGTGTTAAGACCACTGGATGCACACCAGCTCAAAAGCACTCCCACAGCAGAGTGCAGATATCTCAGCTAGTGTATATACATATATATATTCTCAGCAAACTACCTTCTAAGTATATATATATGTATATATATATATAAAGCACTCCCACAGCTGAGTGCAGATATCTCAGCTAGTGTATATACACATACATGTATATATATAAAGCACTCCCACAGCAGAGTGCAGATATCTCAGCTAGTGTATATACACATACATGTATATATATAAAGCACTCCCACAGCAGAGTGCGAGTATATATCTCAGCTATAAGTATGAAGTATATAAACAAGGCAAAATTTTGCTTCCATCTTGTTCTCCCACGCAGTTTATGTTCTTCTACATTCACATCTTTGTCTTCATCGGAGTCAACTTCGGTCTGCAAGTTTTTGTGGGCATTGTGGTGAACAACTTCAATGAGAACAAACCCAATCACTCCGCCTTGCTCACGGTCTCGCAGAAGAGGTGGACTGACCTGCTGCAGAGAATCTCGCTCACCAGACCCATCAAGAAACCTTCACCCCCTCGTATGTTGGGGGGATGGGGGGATGTGTGTGTGTGTGTGGAAGGAGGGGGGGGGGGTCGGGGGGGGGGAGGGGGTGAGTGAGGGTGTTGGAAGGAGGGTGAGGGAATGTGTGGAAGGAGATGGTGAGGAAGGTGTGTGTGGAGATGGAAGATGATGGTTGTCTTGGTGATGTTATAGTAGATATAGATTTGAAGGATACTGACAGACTTTGCTGCTATTCGGTCTCTTGCAGGAAACAACAATTTCAGATTGGGCCTGTACAAGATCTTTGTCAGCTCCTACTACAAGCACTTTGTCACAGTGGTCATCTTTGTCAACTCGTGGTTGTTCTGGCTCCCTGTAAGCTTCAACTTTGTTTTTATTGCTGTTGATATGGCAACACCGTTGGTATAATTAGGTCCACATAACTAAACAAAGACATGAAAATATCGCCCAATATCGCCCAAGTAAAGCCATTATCTTGCACCCTTCTCTCTTCCCTGCCTTTTCTCTCCCCCTCCTCTCTCCCTTCAGTGGGCAGATGACAGTGATGTCCTTGAGCGCTATACTACCGTTTTGATGTCCATATCTATCGTGATGGCAATACTCTTCATCATAGAGGCAAGCTTGGTTTTTAATTGTTGCCCTCGTGACTTATCGTCTTGATTACAAAATTATTTTCTTCCATAGTTTCTGCTGAAGCTTCTAGCCTTTGGGTTTAAGGGTTACTTCCAAAGTTGGAGGAACTCTTTTGATTTCTTTCTCTCGCTGCTTGGTGTTAGCTATGTGATAATGTCCATCGTGTACCTCCTCACTGATCGCTTAATCGTAAGTATGAGTTAGCTAATGTGATAATGTCCATCGTGTACCTCCTCACTGATCGCTTAATCGTAAGTATGAGTTAGCTATGTGATAATGTCCATCGTGTACCTCCTCACTGATCGCTTAATCGTAAGTATGAGTTAGCTAATGTGATAATGTCCATCGTGCACCTCCTCACTGATCGCTTAATCGTAAGTATGAGTGGCAGGAGGAGGATGTGATGCTATTGTTCTTGGGTGTTGCAGGCTATCCAGAGTATTGCTGATGTGGCTCTGATTTTTACAGTACTCAAGCTCTTCACCATTCTCATGAAATATGTAAGCTCTGCATGCTATACTGTGCTCTGGGGTACAAAATTGCTAAGTGAGGTTTTCCATGTTCTCGTAGAATATTTGGTTAGAGCGATGCCAAAAACTGGAGTGGCCTTTAGTAACTGGTCTCCTGACATGTCTACTTAGTCTCGTCAGCCTATCTGCTCAGCTTTCCTGCTTGTCTCGTCGGCCTTTCTGCTCAGCTTTCTTGCTATCTCCTGATGTGTCTACTTAGTCTCACCAGCCTATCTGCTCAGCTTTGTTTGCTTGTCTCATCAGCCTATCTGCTCAGCTTTCCTGATATGTCTACTTAGTCTAGTCAGCCTATCTGCTCAGCTTTCCTGCTTGTCTCATCAGCCTATCTGCTCAGCTTTCCTGCTCTCTCCTGACATGTCTACTTGGTCTCGTCAGCCTATTTGCTCACTCTCCCCTGACGTGCTTCACGTGGTCTCAACCTGTCTTGATGTTGTTGACAATGCTTGGGGGCACTGTATTGGCTTATTATTAGAGAGTGCCAAATTCCCACGATGGCAAGGGAACAAAATGCATGCAGAAGTCTAAAGATTTGTTTAGCTCATGAAACAAGTTTTTGTAAGAGTCAAAAACTAGTTTTGCAGCAAGTTTAAATGTTTTGGAAATATGTATTTTTGAATGGGGAATAATGGGGGGGTTTTCCCTTTCTCATGAGATTCTTTGCTCTGAAATTCACGCAATATTGGGAGTTGGAAACCAGGCTTGTTCCTATCCTCTCTATTGGGAGTTAGAAACCAGGCTTGTTCCTATCGGGAGTTAGAAACCAGGCTTGTTCCTAGCCTGTCTATGTGAGTTGGAAACCAGGCTTGTTCCTAGCCTCTCTCTATTGGGAGTTGGAAACCAGGCTTGTTCCTGGCCTGTCAATTTGTAGTTGGAAACCAGGCTTATTCCTGGCCTCTCTATTGGGAGTTGGCTTGTTCCTTGCCTCTCTATTGGGAGTTGGGAACCAGGCTTGTTCCTAGCCTGTCTATTGGGAGTTGGAAACCAGGCTTGTTCCTAGCCTCTCTCTATTGGGAGTTGGAAACCAGGCTTGTTCCTAGCCTCTCTCTATTGGGAGTTGGAAACCAGGCTTGTTCCTAGCCTGTCTATTGGGAGTTGGAAACCAGGCTTGTTCCTAGCCTCTCTCTATTGGGAGTTGGAAACCAGGCTTGTTCCTAGCCTGTCTATTGGGAGTTGGAAACCAGGCTTGTTCCTAGCCTGTCTATTGGGAGTTGGAAACCAGGCTTGTTCCTATCCTTTCTATTGGGAGTTGGAAACCAGGCTTGTTCCTAGCCTGTATATTGGGAGTTGGAAACCAGGCTTGTTCCTATCCTTTCTATTGGGAGTTGGAAACCAGGCTTGTTTCTAGTCTGTCTATTTGGAGTTGGAAACCAGGCTTGTTCCTATCCTTTCTATTGGGAGTTGGAAACCAGGCTTGTTCCTATCCTTTCTATTGGGAGTTGGAAACCAGGCTTGTTTCTAGTCTGTCTATTTGGAGTTGGAAACCAGGCTTGTTCCTATCCTTTCTATTGGGAGTTGGAAACCAGGCTTGTTTCTAGTCTGTCTATTTGGAGTTGGAAACCAGGCTTGTTCCTATCCTTTCTATTGGGAGTTGGAAACCAGGCTTGTTTCTAGTCTGTCTATTTGGAGTTGGAAACCAGGCTTGTTCCTATCCTTTCTATTGGGAGTTGGAAACCAGGCTTGTTCCTAGTCTGTCTATTGGGAGTTGGAAACCAGGCTTGTTCCTATCCTTTCTATTGGGAGTTGGAAACCAGGCTTGTTCCTAGTCTGTCTATTGGGAGTTGGAAACCAGGCTTGTTGCTAGCCTCTCTATTGGGAGTTGGAAACCAGGCTTGTTCCTATCCTTTCTATTGGGAGTTGGAAACCAGGCTTGTTCCTAGCTTCTCTCTATTGGGAGTTGGAAACCAGGCTTGTTCCTAGCCTGTATATTTGGAGTTGGAAACCAGGCTTGTTCCTAGCTTCTCTCTATTGGGAGTTGGAAACCAGGCTTGTTCCTAGTCTGTCTATTGGGAGTTGGAAACCAGGCTTGTTCCTGGCCTGTCTATTGGGAGTTGGAAACCAGACTTGTTCCTATCCTTTCTATTGGGAGTTGGAAACCAGGCTTGTTCCTAGTCTGTCTATTTGGAGTTGGAAACCAGGCTTGTTCCTAGCCTCTCTATTGGGAGTTGGAAACCAGGCTTGTTCCTAGTCTGTCTATTGGGAGTTGGAAACCAGGCTTGTTCCTATCCTTTCTATTGGGAGTTGGAAACCAGGCTTGTTCCTAGTCTGTCTATTTGGAGTTGGAAACCAGGCTTGTTCCTAGCCTCTCTATTGGGAGTTGGAAACCAGGCTTGTTCCTAGTCTGTCTATTTGGAGTTGGAAACCAGGCTTGTTCCTAGCCTCTCTATTGGGAGTTGGAAACCAGGCTTGTTCCTATCCTTTCTATTGGGAGTTGGAAACCAGGCTTGTTCCTAGCCTGTATATTGGGAGTTGGAAACCAGGCTTGTTCCTAGTCTGTCTATTTGGAGTTGGAAACCAGGCTTGTTCCTATCCTTTCTATTGGGAGTTGGAAACCAGGCTTGTTCCTAGCCTGTATATTGGGAGTTGGAAACCAGGCTTGTTCCTAGTCTGTCTATTTGGAGTTGGAAACCAGGCTTGTTCCTAGCCTCTCTATTGGGAGTTGGAAACCAGGCTTGTTCCTATCCTTTCTATTGGGAGTTGGAAACCAGGCTTGTTCCTGGGCTGTCTATTGGGAGTTGGAAACCAGGCTTGTTCCTAGCCTGTCTATTGGGAGTTGGAAACCAGGCTTGTTCCTATCCTTTCTATTTGGAGTTGGAAACCAGGCTTGTACCTATCCTCTCTATTGGGAGTTAGAAACCAGGCTTGTTCCTGGCCTGTCTATTGGTAGTTGGAAACCAGACTTGTTCCTATCCTTTCTATTGGGAGTTGGAAACCAGGCTTGTTCCTAGTCTGTCTATTGGGAGTTGGAAACCAGACTTGTTCCTATCCTTTCTATTGGGAGTTGGAAACCAGGCTTGTTCCTAGTCTGTCTATTGGTAGTTGGAAACCAGGCTTGTTCCTAGCCTGTATATTTTACTGTGTCATGCAAAACTGACTAATGGTAAAGGGTTTTCTTCCCGTGAGAAGCTTTTCAGGGGATCCTTATTCATTTACCAATGTATGTGTGTGATTAGGGTTAATAGTGAAGTGGTTGGTGGTTAATAATGAAGTGGCTGGTGGTTAATGGTGAAGTGTGTGTTATAGTGAAGTGAGTGGTACTAGTGAGATGGGTGGGTGTTGATAGTGAAGTGGTACTAGTGAGATGGGTGGGTGTTGATAGTGAAGTGGTACTAGTGAGATGGGTGGGTGTTGATAGTGAAGTGGGTCTAGTGAGATGGGTGGGTGTTGATAGTGAAGTGGCACTAGTGAGATGGGTGGGTGTTGATAGTGAAGTGGTACTAGTGAGATGGATGTGTGTTGATAGTAAAGTGGTACTAATGAGATGGGTGGGTGTTGATAGTGAAGTGGTACTAGTGAGATGGGTGGGTGTTGATAGTGAAGTGTGTGTTAGTGAAGTGGGTGAATGTGTACAGCATTAAAATAATTCTATGTTAGCTCAAGCATACTAGCATTAGCTCATTCAGCAGCTGTATTTTCACATCAAAGAAATGAATGAGCATTGTTACTGAGAAACTTATTCTTTTATGAACAATGAGCATCCTGGTTTATGTAGGTTAGAGTCACAGTCAATCAAGCCTTCCCACTAAGTGGGCCTGTATGATGAGACTGGATGATGACAATAGAATCCTTGAACTAGGCCAGGCAAGCTGCTTGTGATGAGACTGGATGATGACAATAGAGTCCTTGAACTAGTCCAGGCAAGCTGCTTGTGATGAGACTGGATGATGGCAAGAGAGGCCTTGAAGTAGGCCAGGCAAGCTGCTTGTGGGCCAGTCAGGTTCCCACTAAGGCCTGTATAATGAGACTGGATGATGACAAGAGAGGCCTTGAACTACAAGACCAGGGCTGCTCGTGACCCGTGAAGACGGTGAGAGCAGAAACTTATACCTTGGCTGCAAGGCTGCAAGGCTGCAAGAACGAGGAAGGAGTACAGGGGTGGGGGTGCACACTGAAGTTGATTAGTAGTTTTGGTGATGATCCATTGTTGTACACCACTCCCACTTCAATAACCCTTTACCGTTAGAACAAGGTAACACACAACGTGCTGTGGATGGAAGTCTAAAATTGTTGCCCACCTAATCATGACCTATATATAGCTCTAGCATTGTGGCCTTGTAACCATGGCTTTATAGCCCAGGTAGTAGCCTGCACTGGCCCTACTTGATGTGGGGCTATTTGCAGTAGGTGTGACTGTGACCCTTTTACCCCATTGAAACACACTTGTTGCCATGGTTATCTGCCATGCTAACCCCTGCAGAGTATTCTCCAGAACCTTCTCACCACTGTGGTGTCCACCTTGCTTCGGAGTCGAGCTTTTCTCGGTGTCCTCATCTCCTTCCTCTTAGCCTACACCCTCGTGGGCAACCTCTACTTCAGCAATCTTCGCTCTGGGGAGGCCATCAACTTCAACTCCGTCACTTTTATGAGTTTCTATTCGACTTTTAGCCTTATGATACGTGTGACCACAGGAGAAGATTGGCACACCATCTTCCAGGACTCCATGGTCAGCATGTGTGTGCTGTGTGGTGTGTGTGCATGTATATATATATATGTAGTATGTATTGTATGTGTGGTGTGTTGTGTGTGCATATATAGGTATATATTATGTGGGTATATATTATGTGTGTGCATATATAGGTATATATTATGTGTGCATATATAGGTATATATATATTATGTGTGTGCATATTATTATAGGTATATATTATGTGTGCATATATATGTATAATTATGTGTGCATATATAGGTATATATTATGTGTGCATATACAGTATAGGTATATATTATCTGTGTGCATATATAGGTATATATTATGTGTGTGCATATATAGGTATATATTATGTGTGTGCATATATAGGTATATATTAAGTGTGTGCATATATAGGTATATATTATGTGTGCATATTTAGGTATATATTATGTGTGTGCATATATAGGTATATACGATGTGTACTTATATAGGTATATATTATGTGTGTGCATATATAGGTATATATTATGTGTGTGCATATATAGGTATATATTATGTGTGATATTATGTGTGTGCATATATAGGTATATATATATTATGTGTGTGCATATATAGGTATATATTATCTGTGTGCATACATAAGTACATGTATATTATGCGTGCATATATAGGTGTATATATATGATGTGTGTGGTGTGTGTGCATGTACATATGTAAGTAGGTATTGTGTGTATGATGGGCCTTGCATACAGGTTGGTGAGCCTTACTGCTCTAAGTCGCTGGGGACGTGTGGAAGTACTCTCTTTGCCCTAGTCTTCTTCCTCTCCTTTTATGTGCTTGTTTCCTTCATCCTTCTCAATGTTGTCATCGGTAAGTGAGGGTGAGAAAATATAGGGGGAAGAGGTGGTGGTGGGGGGTGGAAGTTGTGGTGGGAGAGGTGATGGTGGTGGGGGAGGTGATGGTGGTGGGTGATATGGTGTTGTGAGGA
Source organism: Cladorhizidae sp. MBARI D1340-BT2 (assembly GCA_028752905.1). Taxonomy (NCBI): domain Eukaryota; kingdom Metazoa; phylum Porifera; class Demospongiae; order Poecilosclerida; family Cladorhizidae; species Cladorhizidae sp. MBARI D1340-BT2. Next base: position 4,367,439 of record JAQNBH010000005.1, read on the forward strand.
TGATGCCCGTTGTACTGTGCATGTATCTGAGACTATCCACTTTTTGGGGTTTCACTTTAGCTGTGTTGCTTGAGAACTTCTCCATCTTTTACAATGAAGACGACACTGAACTGAACCATGCTGTGGTCAAGGACTTCAAGCAGAACTGGCTCTACTACGACAAGTATGCCACGGTACGACCCACAGCTTTGAAACTATTATTCTTCCCCGAATCATCACCCAAAACCTTGTCCCAGCTCTGTGTACGACCATGAGAGTGTCCCACCCTGTGCTCAGCCATTAAGGAGTCCCAGCCCTGTGCACGGCCATGAGGGTGTCCCAGCCCTGTGCACGGCCATGAGTGTGTCCCAGCCCTGTGCATGGCCATGAGGGTGTCCCAGCCCTGTGCACGGCCATGAAGGAGTCCCAGCCCTGTGCACGGCCATGAGGGAGTCCCAGCCCTGTGCACGGCCATGAGGGTGTCCCAGCCCTGTGCACGGCCATGAGGTTGTCCCAGCCCTGTGCACGGCCATGAGTGTGTCCCATCCCTGTGCACGGCCATGAGGGTGTCCCAGCCCTGTGCACGGCCATGAGGGTGTCCCATCCCTGTGCACGGCCATGAGTGTGTCCCAGCCCTGTGCGCACGGCCATGAGTGTGTCCCAGCCCTGTGCACGGCCATGAGGGAGTCCCAGCCCTGTGCACGGCCATGAGTGTGTCCCAGCCCTGTGCACGGCCATGAGTGTGTCCCAGCCCTGTGCACGGCCATGAGGGTGTCCCAGCCCTGTGCACGGCCATGAGTGTGTCCCAGCCCTGTGCAAGGCTGTTTTAATACCTTCTCCCAGTCCTAAATATAGAGCACCAACTTTAATTCAAGATATGAGTGACTACTTATACACAGATCAGCAAACTTACTGACTAGTTAGACGAACAAAAATGCTTCACAGCTGATGGAGCCCCCAGTGGGGAGTTTGGATGGAAATATATGCACTGCCGCACATGGCATGAGTGTCTATGCATCTATCTATCTATGCATTCAACATACGTTCACCTGTAAACAGTGTGAACAGTCACCCGGCATCACTTAAACTGAATTGATTATCATAGTGAAGAAAGATAATGGCGGCTGGTTTGAAGACTGACTGCTGTTTTACACTACGCAAGTCATCGCATACCACACCTTGTTATTATTAGAGGCAGCCAGGAATGTCAGCACGTACCATAGCTTATTATTAGAGGCAGCCAGGAATGTCAGCACACACCATAGCTTGTTGGGGGCAGCCATGAATGCATGCACATACCATAGCTTATTATTAGAGGCAGCCAGGAATGTCAGCACACACCATAGCTTGTTAAAAGGCAGCCAGGAATGTCAGTACAATACATACCATTGCTTATTATTAGAGGCAGCCAGGAATGTCAGCACACACCATAGCTTGTTAAAGGCAGCCAGGAATGTCAGCACATACCATAGCTTGTTATTAGAGGCAGCCAGGAATGCATAACATATCATAGCTTGTTACAGCCAGGAATGTGATGGCCTGTTATTATTAGAGGCAGCCAGGAATGCCAGCACATACCATAGCTTGTTAGAGGCAGCCAGGAATGTCAGCACATACCATATCTTGATGACCACACCCACCCCACACACCCACAATCAGTTGGGGTGTACATTGGAACATTTGGAGTATTCTGGTGCTTATGATTGTACGCAAGTGTATGTGAAAGAAGGAAGCGGATAGATAGATATAGATGCATAGATAGATGCATAGATAGATACATAGATACATAGATAGATAGATGCAGATCCTGAGGATGAATGCAAGAGTTTTACAATTTCTAGATTTCTAGAAACAAGTTTTTTAGGTTTTTCTGGTGTTTTGAGGAATTTTCCTCTGCAAATGCCAAAAAGGTCTGCCTTAGTGAAGGACTCAAGACGTACTGGGGCTAATACCAGCCGAAGCCGCCATTAAACTAAGAAGCTACTTGTGTCATCTTTGGCTGAGATATGGGGTGTTTTAGAAAGTGTGTCATAAGGAATAAGGAGTACACTAAAGTGGTAGGAAGAGGGTAAATGCTAAGCATGGGCTCCACCCTAGCCATACACGCAGCACAGCTGTGATGTCATACACGCAGCACAGCTGTGATGTCATACACGCAGCACAGCTGTGATGTCATACGCGCAGCATAGCTGTGATGTCATACACGCAGCACAGCTGTGATGCACTGGACATTTGATACACAGGAGTGGTTGTGGATCATGTTTGTGGGTGTGGTTGTGGATCATGTTTGGTGGGAGTGGTTGTGGATCATGTTTAGTGGGAGTGGTTATGGACCATGTTTGGTGGGCGTGGTTGTGGATCATGTTTGGTGGGCGTGGTTGTGGATCATGTATGGTGGGAGTGGTTGTGGATCATGTCATTATCTGGAGACTTGTGCTCTTGTCTTCTCTTCCCAGGGCCTCATTTCCAGCGGCAAGATCAAGCTCTTCTTGCGGATGTTGAAACTTAGCGACTTCTACACATATGACATAACTGAGAATGGAATCAGGGTTCGTTTGTATGTAGCACGTGCATACTGTCACATGACTAGCTCGTGTCTTGTTGAAGTAGTTGACACATACTATGCAAGTGATCAAATGATGTGCATGTGGTGAGCGTGTGATCAAATGCCGTGCATGTGATGAGCATGTGATCAAATGATGTGCATGTGATGAGCATGTGGTCAAATGACGTGCATGTGATGAGCATGTGGTCAAATGACGTGCATGTGATGAGCATGTGATCAAATGCCATGCATGTGATGAGCAGTGATCAAATGATGTGCATGTGATTAAATAATGTGCATGTGATGAGCATGTGATCAAATGACGTGCATGTGATGAGCATGTGATCAAATGATGTGCATCTGGTGAGCATGTGATCAAATGATGTGCATGTGGTGAGCGTGTGATCAAATGATGTGCATCTGGTGAGCATGTGATCAAATGCCGTGCATGTGATGAGCAGTGATCAAATGATGTGCATGTGATTAGATGACATGCATGTGATGAGCATGTGATCAAATGACGTGCATGTGATGAGCATGTGTTTATAGTCTGACCGGACTAGTCGTCATGAGATGTGCATGTGACGTAGGAGCGGCAGAAGAGCAACCTGCTTGTGGATTCCATCTTGCTGCGTGAGATGGCAGAGGAGTTGAGGAGGGACAGGAAACAGCTGAGGTCTGAGGTCGTCCCTTTCCAAGGAAACCAACAGACTGTAGAGGACAAGGAACACAGCATTCCCTTCCAGGACGTCCTGAAGTATGTGCTTGTATGTGTCTATATGGGGATAACTTGACCTTTCCCTAAATCATCAGGACGTCCTGAAGTGTGTCTGTATGTGTCTATATGAGGATGGCTTGACCTTTCCCTAAATCATCCAGAGGGTGTGGCTGAACATGTATTTACATACATATACCAGTTTCCCTGGTTTTCCTGGGATATTGTAGTGCTGGGTTTGAGTCAGTAAACCCTACACTATAACTGACCACTAAGCCAGTAAACTCTACACTATAACTGACCACTAGCTAGTGAGAGCCAGTAAACCCTACACTATAACTGACCACTAGTGTTTTCATTAGGCACTAAAATGTAAGTATGTACTCGGTCAGCGCGTGGGTGGAAAAAATAATCCATAAAACTCATTTTCCACCCGCGCGCTTGACCGAGTACTTACGTTTTAGGCGTACACTCGTGTAGAGTAGGGCTTCCTCTAGCCATGGGTACTCGTTAGCACTTTGCAATCTGGAGATATTTATGTGGCAAAATCAGGCATTCAGGTTTTGAAGCTCCCTCCACTTTAGGTCTAGTAACTTGCCTATAGTTATACCTATGAAAACTATTTCTAGTATCAAGTATCAAAAGAGAGCACACAGAGAGACCTATCTTTTGAGCTATATATCAAGTCCATACCATGAAGTTTACAGAATCTACAGAGCTAATAAAGTGGTAACCACAAGTTTTTGTGTTTTTTTATTTAAAAAAATGGTGCTGTCTCCCCGGAGCAGTCTCTACATGCACATAAGTACAGTACATGTACATACTGGTATATGCATGCAGGAAGTTTAAAAAAATAACTCCCCTGCTGCTGTTGTGTGTGGTTGTACCCACGATGAGTGTTCACCGTCTTTCTTTGTCGACCAGGATGATAGCCTATCGGGCGGAGGACATCTCCCAGCGACTAGTCCCCCATGATCTTTATGTCCGCGAGGAGTTAGAAAAAAGCTTCCAGTTTGATGTGAGTTGAATGTTAGGGTGTGGTGGTGGTGGCTGCTGGAGTGAGCCCAAGCAAGCCCACCAGCAACTTGAGAGAGTTGGTGCTGGTTCCCCATACATACGCAACCACAGTGAATATGGTAGAACTAGATTGGTTTGACATACACTTTCAAAATGATGGACCCCCTAAAATGTCAATCCCTCCTCCATCAAAACTCGAGCATGTATCTCAGCTAAGAACTGTATCTCAGCTAAGAATAGTTCAATTTGCTCTACATTATTATGTGCGTGGGTGGCAGAGCAGTGTTATTATGTGCGTGGGTGGCAGAGCAGTGTTATTATGTGCGTGGGTGGCAGAGCAGTGTTATTATGTGCGTGGGTGGCAGAGCAGTGTTATTATGTGCGTGGGTGGCAGAGCAGTGTTATTATGTGCGTGGGTGGCAGAGCAGTGTTATTATGTGCGTGGGTGGCAGAGCAGTGTTATGTGCGTGGGTGGCAGAGCAGTGTTATTTGCGTGGGTGGCAGAGCAGTGTTATTATGTGTGTGGGTGGCAGAGTAGTGTTATTATGTGCGTGGGTGGCAGAGCAGTGTTATTATGTGCGTGGGTGGCAGAGCAGTGTTATTATGTGTGTGGGTGGCAGAGTAGTGTTATTATGTGCGTGGGTGGCAGGTGTTATTATGTGCGTGGGTGGCAGAGAAGTGTTATTATGTGCGTGGGTGGCAGAGCAGTGTTATTATGTGCGTGGGTGGCAGAGTATTATGTGCGTGGGTGGCAGGTGTTATTATGTGCGTGGGTGGCAGAGCAGTGTTATTATGTGCGTGGGTGGCAGGTGTTATTATGTGCGTGGGTGGCAGAGCAGTGTTATTATGTGCGTGGGTGGCAGAGCAGTGTTATTATGTGCGTGGGTGGCAGAGCAGTGTTATTATGTGCGTGGGTGGCAGTGCAGTGTTATTATGTGCGTGGGTGGCAGAGCAGTGTTATTATGTGCGTGGGTGGCAGAGCAGTGTTATTATGTGCGTGGGTGGCAGAGCAGTGTTATTATGTGCGTGGGTGGCAGAGCAGTGTTATTATGTGCGTGGGTGGCAGAGCAGTGTTATTATGTGCGTGGGTGGCAGAGCAGTGTTATTATGTGTGTGGGTGGCAGGTGTTACTATGTGCGTGGGTGGCAGGTGTTACTATGTGCGTAGGTGGCAGAGCACTGTATCTTGAAGTGGATCCAGAAGTTTGTCAAGCCCGAGAAAGTCAGGCGGATGACCGTAAGTCTGGTCCGAGGGAGGAAGGGAGAGAGGATGGGAGAGTGCAGGGAAGTGGGTGTGTATAGTTCCTTCCTGTGTGTCTGGGTACACATGACATCCACCTTGCATGTACTTCAAGGTGTGGCAAGTGTTGAGGTAAATCGAGATTGCTACTTCACAGTCTTTAACCCTTACTAGACAGTGGTCAAATTAAAAAAAACAACCGTTTAAAAAAAACAGGCACAGAGACAGACTATTTTACTCGCATGGATTAAAGTTAGCAGCACTTACTTCAGACTCGTACTCTTGCGCTGGACATAACAAAAACAATCATCAGTACTTCCATTGTTACTGGAGCACAACCTGGCCTCTCTGGACAAGTCGTTTCTCATCTTTTGTTTATAGCGCTTCCAGCTATTGTAGCTTTTCTGTTGAGCTTGTCACCTCCTATTTTGTTTGGATCTTGGACAGGCTTGCTGGAGAGACATCAAATTTTGTTTACTTGCTGAGTGCTAGCTCATAGCTAAAGATGCCTCAATAGTAGTGTCTATGTTGAACTTTCATATTGTCTTCTCATTTTTTAAATCAGATCGCGATATGTCTGCTGTGGAAGTTGTTGAAAATGCTGGACTTCAGTGGCATCTGAGTAGATAGGAGAGGCTATAAGCTTATTTCTGGTAGGATTTAGCTAATAGCTCTAGCTAGTAGCTAAGCTTGTTTCTCGACTAGCTTAGCAGCCATCACACTAGCTGAGGAGTTATTTAGCAGCCATCACACTAGCTGAGGAGTCATTTAGCAGCCATCACACTAGCTGATGAGTCATTTAGCAGCCATCACACTAGCTGAGGAGTCATTTAGCAGCCATTGCAGTAGCTGAGGAGTCATTTAGCAGCCATCACACTAGCTGAGGAGTCATTTAGCAGCCATCACACTAGCTGATGAGTCATTTAGCAGCCATCACACTAGCTGAGGAGTCATTTAGCAGCCATCGCAGTAGCTGAGGAGTCATTTAGCAACCATCACACTAGCTGAGGAGTCATTTAGCAGCCATCACACTAGCTGAGGAGTCATTTAGCAGCCATCACACTAGCTGAGGAGTCATTTAGCAGCCATCACACTAGATGAGTCATTTAGCAGCCATCACACTAGCTGAGGAGTCATTTAGCAGCCATCACACTAGCTGAGGAGTCATTTTTCACACTAGCTGAGGAGTCATTTAGCATCCATCACACTTGCTGGGGGAATCATTTAGCAGGCATCGCACTAGCTTAGGAGTCATTTAGCAGGCATCACACTAGCCGTGGAGTCATTCAGCAGCCATCACACTAGCTGAGGAGTCAGTTGACCCTCTCAATCCTGGGGCCAGATTTGTAAAAACAAGCTTGCTCCAATTATAGGAAACCATGGCTCCACTAAGCCATGGATGCACCAGAAGGCAAGTTAGTCTCCCACAGTGCAGGATGCATGTGTTGTGTAGAACATGTTCTTTTTCAAGTTAATTAAGGTAGTGTGCAGTAAGGGAAGTACTCCTCGTTATAGATGGCTCGAGTGCTGTTAGTTGGCACTACTCAGTGCGCTGTGTTCTGTGCTCCCGTATCATGCAGGTGTCGCACTCTGCGTACAGAGCCACCAGGCGTGATGAGTCCATCTGGCCTATGCTGGCCAGGTCCGACAGAGTGGAGGATGGAAACAGATTGGACGGATCAGATCTGAACACAGCGGACTCCGAAGATGAGCTGGGGGAGCCTCTGAGGGAGTCGTACAGCACAGACCACCCATGGAGAAGACACCAGTCGGTGCGCTCCGAGGACGATGGTGGCGACATGATGCAACAGCTTGGCTACACTGCTAGCGGAGGAGGGACGAGAGACAAACTCCATAACCCTGCATTGGTCAAGTCTTGGAGTCGATTAGAGACTGCTCCCTACGTGCACTTCAAGCAACAGCAACAAGGGGGTGGGGCTGGTGGCAAGGACAAGTGGCACGAATGGATCCAGATGCAGAAGGAGTGGCTTAGCAATGTGGACCAAGACCCGGACAACTACTTTGATGACAACCTCTAAACACGACAGCCTCTATATGACAGCCTCTAAACATGACAATCTCTAAATGTGACAATCTCTAAACATGACAGCCTCTATATATGACAATCTCTAAACATGACAACAATTAGCATTGTAGGGGACAGTGCACATGTGTCATGTGCTAATATGAAATAACTGTGTGTTTTTTTACACCAACCTTAATACATGTATTCATAATGTGATGTATATACAAATCGTCTGTATACTGTCAGTCAAATGTGTTCCACTCCGAGTATATACTAGATCCCACTCGGACAGAGAGTCATGCATCTACCTGCTATTACAAGTACCATGTTCCTGCTACACAAGGACACGTGTTGCTGTTAATTCATCTGCACTAGAGCAGGGAAGGTCTTCATGTGCAATCTCTCCATCTCCATCTTCAAGTCTGCATACTCTGCATCCTGGGACTTGATCGTCTCCAACAACTTTCTCCTGGTCACGATTTCCTTCATCTTCTGCTCTCGGTTGGCCTCTGATCGGGGAACTCCTGTAATCAAATTAATGTGGTGGATTAATTTGTTGTTTTTATTAGGAACTTTTTGCTGTTGTTGCATAATGTATTTACATTATTACTTTATTATGTGTGAGAGAAAGTGAATATATAGAAAAGTGGAAAAACATTTCCCTGACCAGTAACTTAGCGAGTATCTCTCACCCGCAAGTTCTTCCAAGATGTTGCGTTCTGCCACCGAGACCTGGAGCATCTTCAGGCGCTGGTCTAGCTCTTTGTTCTCCTGCCTACTGGCCTTCACTTGCTTGTCCAGGTCCCTCAGTGCCTTGCGCTTGTCCACCAGTGACCTGTGCACACTCTGAGAAGAGAATCGGGAGAAGAGAATTGGGAGAAGAGAGAACACAGAAACTCCTCATGCCTTACAGACAAATTTTTAGCAACTTGTACCATCACTAAGCAATAACAACAAGAACACCATTAAAAAGTTGAATTTTATCCCTGTTTCCCATCCTGGACAACCTCACCGTCCTGTTGAGTTCTAGCGTCCTGTCGAGAGTTTCCTTCTGTCTGGCATCCTTGGAGAGCAAGTCATTCTCCATGAGTCTCTGCAGAAGGTCCTTGGTCACTCTCAGCTGTTGAATATCCTTGGCCTGCTCCTGCAAATCATCAGCCTCGAGCTGCATCTTCTGTCGCTCCCTACATGGAAGCCACAACAATCACTGGAGTTGTATATATATATATGGGTAAGTAGAGATGCATGTCAAGTTGTGTGCTGACCATTCTAACATGCGGATCCCTCGCTTGAAGTCCTTGCACTCAAGCATGCTGTTGATCTTGGCTTCACCCAGTGTCTGCAATGCATGTACATTCATACCAAATTAAAACTTGTAGCTATATATATATATGCAGCCAGGGTGCAAGACCTTTGCTCTGTAATACTTGTACATTATACAAAAAATATATTACAAAAACACAGTTTCAAACACAGTTTAAAAAACGGGATTGGTGAGAGGAAACAAGAAACCACTCAAGCTATTTATAGGCATCACATCTTTTAAAAGGTAAAGGGTCATCAAAATGTCTACTCTGGCTTCATTTATTGTTATTATTTTAATAGTCGAGCAACCTTGAAGAAGTTGCTCAGGATAATTTATGCTAATTATGTGCACACAGACATTGAGCACGAGTAGCTGCCTGGTTTTGTTGGAGATTTATATGCTAACTTGTCACAAGTAAGCTTCTCGGTTAACCAACTGATCATCTTTGCAATGATTATGTGTTTTTAGCGTCTGCCATTTTGAAATAGGATACTGCACTCACTCATGAAATGCTCTCCTTACAACGTCCTAGTCTGGCAGACCAGACATTTTTATGAGTGAAAGGGAGAGATTATGCACAAAAGGAGGAGGGTTAAGAGATGAAAAATAGTCGGGTGCTTCTTCTTTATTGGAATGTTAACACTGCAATCTGATTGGTCAGGCTACAGAAGATCACAATAGAATTATAGACACACTTTTCCAAAAACATTTCCAAATCACTATGTTAGCGTACACAGTTACTAGCTAGATAAATAGGCTTGGCCTGAAGCAAGAAGAAGCGGTGAAGAGTTTTATAAGAAACAAGAAAACATTTGCTGTCTCTGTGCCAAACAATTGTTCAGCTATTCTCGTCAATGCATACAGGAAGCATTGCATGGCTGTGGAGAGTTCCTCTCTTCTCTTTATTTTGACAAAGCAAACAGAGTAGGCCATCAACAAGGGAGGCATATATACAAGGAAAGCAGTGTCTTGCAAGAACTGGCGGGCCATAAGAATTCTTGCAGAGACCAAGTCTGTACATAATTATATTTTGTGCTCATAACTTTCTGCAAAGCCACACCATGAGAATCTAGAAAAAGTCGCCAGACTATAATTTTAATCATCTGAGACTAGCAGTGGTATGAATCGGGGATGTCCACATTGCACCTTGATCTGACTGTTGAGCTCCTCGATGTGGCTGCGATGGATGAGGACAGCGTCAGAGAAGTCTGGCACAAAGTCTCCCATGCTTACCTCCACCTGCCCTTGCTTCAGCAGAAACTGGATCTCCAAGTTCAGCTCAAAAACCATCTTGTCTTCTTGCAACCTAAAAGGAAGGAAGACGGCCCTGTTAAAAACATGTAGTGTGTGTTGTGCCAGATGTGCTTCGCTTTTCAGGGACATGATAAGATCATGATAATATGACTCCTACATAGTGGGTCATGTGTGCGCATGATTAATTCAAAGTTCAAACATTATTATTGCAGGCACTCACTTGCTGAGTTCCTTGAAGGTATTTTGAATATCTTGCTGCACTCGATCTTCTTCCACTTGTTTCGTCTGCAAGAGTGTGTTTATCTCAGCCACGTCAAACGTTGTAGCCTTCATCTGTGCTCATCACAAACGACACCACACACACACACACACATTCATGTATAATGCTGACACTATTTATAAACCGTTACAAACCACTACACCTTGCTCTCGCTTTCCATCTTCTTGTGTCTGTAAGCGACTAACCGGTCCCAGGTGGAAACATCCAGCCCCTCAGGCATGTGAAAAGTGTGATCTATCTCTACCACAGAAACCCTGGGGGGTGCTCCTCTGAATCGGCTATCTCTTCTCCTCATGGAGGGAACGCATATGGAAGGCCTCTGTCCACGCGGTCGCTTCCTGAAGAACTTGTAGAGTAAGTCCACATATGGCTCACAGTCGGCAAACTCCTTCTTAAATAGTTTGTCTATCTCCTTGTCTTCTGCAGCTTGAAGCTCATAATTCTCTTTAACCTCTTCCATTTTTCTCTTGCAATTAGATATGATGCTTCCAAACTGAACCTGGATTACAAGTAAACAAGTAAATAAGAACACTCTTAAATCAACCTGACAAACAGCCAGGCATCCCTGCTCTGATTCTAACACCTAGCCTGGCTTTGCCTTGCCCTTGCACTACCCTCGCCATGAGGTCATTGTTCCCAGTGGGTGTCTAGGCTCTACTTTACAGGGAGCCATGGTGCTGAGTAACTAGGCCATTGGGCACCCAACTCTGAGTGACTAAGCTATATACTAGGCACCCAACTGTGAGTGACTAAGCTACTAGGCACCCAACTCTGAGTGACTAAGCTACTAGGCACCCAGCTGTGAGTGACTAAGCTACTAGGCACCCAGCTGTGAGTGACTAAGCTACTAGGCACCCAACTGTGAGTGACTAAGCTACTAGGCACCCAGCTGTGAGTGACTAAGCTACTAGGCACCCAGCTGTAAGTGCCTAAGCTACTAGGCACCCAGCTGTGAGTGACTAAGCTACTAGGCACCCAGCCTAAGCTACTAGGCACCCAGCTGTGAGTGACTAAAAGCTACTAGGCACCCAGCTGTGAGTGACTAAGCTACTAGGCACCCAGCTGTGAGTGCTAAGCTACTAGGCACCCAACTGTGAGTGACTAAGCTACTAGGCACCCAGCTGTGAGTGACTAAGCTACTAGGCACCCAGCTGTGAGTGACTAAGCTACTAGGCACCCAACTGTGAGTGACTAAGCTACTAGGCACCCAGCTGTGAGTGACTAAGCTACTAGGCACCCAGCTGTAAGTGCCTAAGCTACTAGGCACCCAGCTGTGAGTGACTAAGCTACTAGGCACCCAGCCTAAGCTACTAGGCACCCAGCTGTGAGTGACTAAAAGCTACTAGGCACCCAGCTGTGAGTGACTAAGCTACTAGGCACCCAGCTGTGAGTGACTAAGCTACTAGGCACCCAACTGTGAGTGACTAAGCTACTAGGCACCCAGCTGTGAGTGACTAAGCTAACTAGGCACCCAGCTGTGAGTGACTAAGCTAACTAGGCACCCAGCTGTGAGTGCCTAAGTCCTGCTTTATGGGTGGCCAAGCTTCAGAGTAACTAGGCCACTAGGCAACCCAGCTGTAAGTTATGGGTAGCCAAGCTTCAGAGTAACTAGGCCACTAGGCAACCCAGCTGTGAGTGTCTAAGTCTTCCTTTATGGGTAGCCAAGCTGCAGAGTAACTAGGCCACTAGACCCAGATGTGAGTGCCTAGGTCCTGTTTTAGGGGTAGCCAAGCTGCAAAGTAACTAGGCCACTAGGCACCCAGTGAGTGCCTAAGTCTTCCTTTATGGGTAGCCAAGCTTCAGAGTAACTAGGCCACTAGGCAACCCAGCTGTGAGTGCCTAAGTCTTCCTTTATGGGTAGCCAAGCTGCAGAGTAACTAGGCCAGCTGTGAGTGCCTAGGTCCTGTTTTAGGGGTAGCCAAGCTGCAAAGTAACTAGGCCACTAGGCACCCAGTGAGTGTCTAAGTCTTCCTTTATGGGTAGCCAAGCTGCAGAGTAACTAGGACACTAGGAACCCGGATGTGAGTGCCTAGGCCCTGTTTTGGGGTAGTTAAGGTGCTAGGCTACTAGGCACCCAGAGTCCTGTTTTGACATGAGTCCACAGCTCAAGCCTCAAATAGCACCCAGCAACTTAAAATGCAAGCATTCCCTTTATTAGTCCCTGGACCACTTTTGGCATGAAAGTACTTATATATGCACAAACAGCAAACAGAGCCAGAAGAGATAGAGGAAGGGAGTATTGGGAATGGAGGGTGTGGGGAGAGACAGACAGAGGATGGGGTGATAGATGTGGGGAATGTGTGGAGTAGAGAATGGGGGGGGGGGAGAAAGATAGAGGAGGAGTTGGTGGGTATGGGGGAGAGATAGAGGAGGTGGGGAGGGTGTGGGAGCAACGAGAAAGGGGTTGATGGGGCGGGGGGGGGGGGGGGGGGGAGATAGGAGAAGGGTGATGGGTATGGGGAGGGGAAGGGAGGGAGGAGATGAAAAAGAAAGTACAGCAAAGACAACGGACTTTTTTGATTTTCCTATCCTCGAGAATGTTGTTGAGCTCTTCCTCCTTCATCTTCACTTCCTTCTCTGTGAAAAGAGAGCTTGCCAAATGGAGGATCTTCAGCTCCTCCTGGTGGATGGTGGTCTGAGTGTGGATCTTGAGCTGGAACAGCCTCTGGAGACGGTCATCATACTGCTCCATCCCTTGAGTAATGGAAGACTGCAGTTTCCTTAGCTCCATCTCCAGAGCCTTTTTCATCTTCTCTCTCTCTTCCAGGAATGCTTCTTCTCTTTTCTCAAACTCTCGAGCCATTCGTAGCTCATCCTCTGAAATATCAGCTGGATCCTTGGACATGAAGTCAGGCTTCTGCATATCCTACAAGAGTAAATGGAGATGCACGTGCACTGAAACACAACCAACTCCTGCTGCAGGAGATTTATCTGGGAGCCTGTGACTTGGCAACAGTTTGCTTTGTGCAGAGTCAGCATGACCATGAAGCATAAGAGATCTGGTAGACAAGGCCATAACTATTTAACATTACAGCTATATATATTGTGGTGGCAGTAAAATGCCACAAACACTCTCAAGGTGTGTTTATCATTGCACCAACATAAGACCTTGATGGAGGAAATGATAAAAATGTTGTGATGCTTCTTGTCTGGACAAACATCACCACTATATTTACCTCTGTAAATTTCACCATTTCAGCATTTGCGGTGTTAGATTTTGGTTAAAGGTAGCGTCGCTAGCAAGCATGTAACTAGCATAGTTTATCAGCTCTGATCACAACTCTATCCTTTTCTCCCCACCTCTCATCTCTGGCTCTCCATCTCCCTCACCACCTAACCCAGTCTGGTTATGTGATAGAGCTGACTTCTCTCAAGAAAATGAGAACCCCCTTAAAATCAACCCAGGGATTCACTAAAAATCTCCACATACCTTTTCCTTGGATTCCCACTACTAGTTTCTGAGTTTAGTGAGCAAACAAAATAGTAATCTATATGTAGGAAAGGGAAGAAGAAAAAAGAAAAAGCGTGGGGGGTGGTGAATGATTCCACCCAGAATCGAACTGGGGACCTTGAGTACTCAAGTGAACAGATGCCATACAAACCCACAGAATTTAAACATCCCTGAATGTTTGATTTTGATATAGGTTGCACCAGCACTATATAGCCATTATTGAAATGATGATCTTTAACAATTGAGGTTGAAAATGCTCTGTAGTTTTTGTAATTGTAAATTATGAACCAAATGGTCAGGCTCATTTTCATCATTGCCACCATCGGAATTTTTCCTTTCTGTCAGCTTGGGTTAGGGGTGTGGCTAGGGTGAGGGAGAGACCACACCTTTCACCTTGCACTGATACCAACTCCATGAAACCAGGGGAGTCACGGAGGATCCAGTGAAGGATACAACGAGGGCAGTGCTATGAGCTGACATACTTGGGGGAAAAACCAGTCCCAAACAGGACTCAAACCCACAACCTCTGACTTACATGGTCAGTGCTCTAACCATTGAGCCACTGGGACTGCCTGGTAGAGCTAGTACAGAATAACAATTGAGGTTGAAAATGCTCTGTAGTTTTTGTAATTGTCACTGCACGCACATCCACAGGGAATCTAAGTATTCTGATATCAAGTCAATGTGAGTGAGCCAATGGCGTGATTTTTAGGTATTGTAGATTACCAATGCTGCACGTTATGAAGAAACCCCCTGAGGTGGCATAGTTATGGAAATCTGGACTCTTCTGGTAGTAAAGCTGAAATGAAGGTTAGGTATGAGGGGGGGGGGGGGAAGAAAGAGAGAAAGATGGAACCTTGAACACTTTCCCCCAGTTATAGGTCTGGCTTTAGTAGCAGACATGAAATGTTTTTCTTCGTAAGTTTAATGAAACAGCAGAACAGACAGTGTAGGCTGTGCCTGCCAGGATGAGCTTTAGTGAGATGTAATCTCTCTCTCTCTTTATTTAAAAAAAATGCATTTTAGAGAACCCTGTTTTGAAATGTCGCACACACGCACGCACATGCCATCCACACACACACATACGCATCCGCATACACACACACATCCACATCCACACACAAACACATATACAGTGCAGAGTAACTACAATAACTGAAACCACATGGTATTTATTCCTTGGCGACACCATGCGAGACTTGCCTTGAACAAGTCCTCCTCCACATTAGCTTCCAGTCGGCCACCCATCATCATGTCCAGAGCTCTCTCCCTGGGGTTGTCTCCCGTGGAAAGTAGTCTTCTCTCCTCTTCACGTTTAGCTTGTTCTTCTAGTATCTTCTTTTCCTCGTGAGAAATGTACTTCTCGATTGTTATCTCACTGTCTTCAACAGTTAGAATTTTCTCTGGTTGCTCGCTGTCAGAGAGAGAAGGCTGGACAAGGAACTCCTCTAATTTTAGCTGCGACACAATCTTGGAGATGCGAACATTCCTTTCGCGAATGTGAGCAATCTCATTCACCTTCACGAGCAGAACTTCATCAAACTCCTTGTTGAAGCACTCCTTGAGGCGGCAGATGCAGTCCTAAATATGTGGAGGGGAAAAGTGATGGTAAAAAAAACAGCACCAGAAGTAAGTGGCAATGAAGTATTACTTCCAAGAGAACAATTTGATGTCTTTTGTAGACCGGTGAGTGCAGTTCAAACTGAGAGGCCAGCAGGTTGCATTCCACTCCATAGACAGCTCTACGGGAGCCAGTTAGGGCATCAGGGTCACCTTGATCATCCACTTCACTGGCTTGGATTGACTTGGCTTTCAGATTTCCAAGGTAATCTTCATCTTCATACGTTTCCTGCAGGCAGAGGCGATAATGCCTGTACATGACTCTGACAACTGAAGCTTATTATGACAAAAAAAGCGTACATCGTGTCTCTGTGGCTGGAGGCTCTGCTTCAGTTCTTGTCCTATCTCTTTGCGCAACTATGAATAATTTCACAGTTCAATCTTGTAGATATAGTATGGCAAAAACTTGTCCCATTCACCTTTCTATCCACAGCATCTATTCTAGCAAGATATGTGACTCTCTCTAACTCCTCCATTTGGTCTGTGCTACGGGCAATCATGGGGTAGTTACTAACCTCAAGTCGACCCTGAAATCCCTGCTCCGTAAAACAATATAATGACAAAAGTGAGGATGTGTGTGTGTGTGTGTGCATGTGTTCTAACTTTGACTGTTTTCCCCTTGACTGTCATCTTGTCCCAGCATTCTTGTTTGATCTGCTCCCTGAGGTACCTGGTGGCCAAAATGAAGAGCTCAACCTCTTCCCTCACTTGCTGGATCTGGATCTGCTCCTCCACCAACATACGACGGTGCTCCTCAGTGTCTAGGATGAACTCCTGGCAACCAAGCTTCTCCAACTCGGGCAGCTCTTCATTGGCAGAGATCATGTTCAGGAGTTTATTACGGATACTGTGAATCTTGTTGTGAAGTTCTGCTTTAGTCTTGTAGTATAATTCATCTTCAGCTCTCTGTGCCTATCAACCAACACATCATCATCTTTGTTGCAGGCATTTTCATCATTATTGTCACCAGACACCACTGCATGAAAATATTATTTGTGACCCTTTTCATGTCAAACTTGCCTCTTCCTTGGCTTTCATCAACCAAGTCTTCTCAGGTTGAGACTCCATTGATGTGAATGGAGGTAGAGATGCCATAAATGCATCTTCACTTGTTTGATTTGGCTCCATGGTTATCATGACATTCTTGAAATAACCAGCAGCCTCAACACTCTTCTGAGTTCCAAATGAGGACAAACTACATTGCATGATATCGTAATCATACATTTAGCAAATGTCAGTTTGTCAAGGCTCACATAATTCTCCAGCATGTAATAAATCCAGAGTCTCCAATAGTTAGCAGAGACTGACTGTCTCGAGTGAAGACAACCCCATTACACCCCCCTTGCTTATAATGGTGGGGAGTGCTAGTCACTGTGCCATTCTGAAGTGGAAAGAGGAAAGGAAGGGTGGGGCAGGGGGAAAAAAGGAGGGGTGAAAAAAAGAGGGGGGGAAAAAAAGGGCCAGTCCGGGATTTGAACCCGGGACCTCTCGCACCCTAAGCGAGAATCATACCCCTAGACCAACTGGCCACACACTTCCTCATCCAGTATTCTCGCACTCTTATTTTAGTTTGTGTCACTTACTGGGTTCTTCGACAATCTGAGGACTAGTTTTCCATCTTGAGCGGCAGAAGCTAGCCACTTCCGATGAAATGATGGTACAATCTTAGTACCTTTCAAATCATGGCCTTCATAAAAAGAACTCATTTGGACCACCTTTACCACAAAAACATTAAAAAAACAAATTTTTGATGAAATTTAAGAATTTCAGGGCATTATTTGTATTTACTTCATGTTGAGCAATGGGAAGACAGAACTGAGCAAGTTTAGTGTCAAGGAAAGAAAACCCAACATCACCATGAAGTGTGATAAGTTCTGATATATGTTCTGGAATCACTGCCACTTTTCTCTGAATAAAATCACCAGAGAACTCCCTGGTGTCATCTGCAAAGAGCTCAGGTGGAGCTACGAGCAAACAATAGCAACAATAACAAAGTTTACAATAAAAAACAATATAGAAATTACTTTTATCAAGAAAGGAGTTCTTCAACTGAAACTGTGTAATTTTTCTGAGTTCATCACGGGTGCAAGAAAGAATGGCTACTTTTACATAGCCACTGCCTTCACTTCCATCACAAGAAAGCAGAGAAACATCCAAAATTCTTTCATGAACAACTGTGAATAAAACACACACACACAAGCACACACAAAAAACACACATTCAATATCGGTGTTGATGAGAAAAAGTTTGTATTATTGTGTGAAGTTTTCTTTGCTGTTACTAAGCAACCTTGTTTTATGTGAAGTTAAAACATGTGTACAGGGGTAGTGTACCACGCGAGATGGGAGGGGCAAGAGCAAAAATGTTTAACTTTCCTAAGTTCATCAGCAGTGCATAGTTAACATAGCAATGGTGGATCCAGAGGGGCTTGCAAGGGTTCCACGGAACCCTCCCCCATTCTGATGGTGCAAGTTTATTATCAAAGCTCTAACACTGAAGCATGTTTGTTTTCAACCTGTTTCTTTGTCTCTGCATGTAATCTAACTTCTGGCCTCATTTTCATCATAATTTTAGCCAGATCTTTCCTGCAGTGGAATAATGCTCCTCCCTAAATTGTCCCCCTCCTACTCAGTTGTGAGGTCAACTTGTTGTTAGCTTTTTAGTTACTTTCTTTAAAAAAATTTGGATCAATTGAAGAATAGTCACCCGAGCCGGAACCTTCTGAAGTATAGTCACCCGAGCTAGATCTACATTAGGAATTGGAGAGCAATATGATCACACAGGCTCTGGAATGCATTCTGAGAGAAAGCCCTAGCCCTAGCCCTAGCCCGAGCCGTGATCTTCTGAAGAATAGTCACCTCGGGTGACTATTCTCAAAAAAAAAAATTATGATATATAGTATTAATAAAAACCCTGCACACACAAAAAATAATCTTCCACACAGCCGACAAAAGTAAAAGACCCCAACACCGAAGCATTCTCACGTTGCACCACCACAGAAATCCTCTGAATGAGAAATAGTTGAATATAATAAATTATAGTTGGTCACTTAATCGCAGCAAACATCAGTTCCTTAGTAATAGTGAAGCCCAGTGTGAAAATGGTTAAATTATTTTGCTACCATAAATTTAAAAAGCAGATTCCGGTAACTTCATGTTATGTCCACATTATAGGGACACAACATTTTGGAGAGAATTTGTCAAGATGGAGAGGTAACAAGCCCGATTCTTGGGAGTGTACTTCACAAAACAAGCAGGAGTTCCTGGCCTTGCATGCTATTGAATAGCACCAAGACCAAGCTTGGAGTTGTGACTGCCACTATAGCATTTAGAGAACTGTCCCAATGCGAGGAGAATAATTTACTGGCGTTGATGATGATTATCTCTCAGTGAACTCTCAGTTGACATATAATTATAGTAAAATATAAAGACTTTCTCAATAATCAACTTAAATCTGCCTCTCGATGACCTCAAGCCTTCATCAGGAATAAATGTTTCGGCTAGATGCTCTCGTTGAAATATGGAGGAGCAAATTTAAGTTGACTATTGAGAAAGTCATTATATGACCATGCTGGCAGGGATGGCAAGCAGTCATTAGCAATTTGCTATAACATCTTTGGAAAGAGGAGTCATAATGTGATGAATGGAGAAGATTGTCAGAGAAAGTCAATTCTAAAAGATTTGCAATGGACATGACAATGTTATGCAAGCTATCACTCCTTCTATATACCATCTCAGTGTTCTTTCAAAGTGGAACATCATGCCCCAGGCCAGTTTCTGTGATTGTTCTGTTCTGTTCATAATTAAAGAATTAAAGATGGACGAGTAAGAATATCAATGTACATCTGCCTAAATTCTCAATAAAACCCAAACATGCCATGTTGGAAATTGAAGACAGCAAGAATGGGGGATCACAATGTTAAAGTGAGAAAGCTCTGGGATGAATATAAAAAGCTAAGGAAAAAAGTGAAGCTATTGATAAGGAAAGAGAAGAAAGAGCTACGGGAAAGACAGTGAGGAGAATAAGAGAACAGGGTGGAACTTGTAGAAAGATAGGAAGATTGAAGACCAACTCTAGTGGAATGATAGAAGGAGAAGATGAGGCTTTAGAGGAGATGGCAAGACACTGGGAGGAGCTTGGCAGAGAGAGAGGTCTACAATACCTGGTTCGGGTGAAAGAGGTCAGAGTGGCAATGAGATGGGTATGTGTGAACAAGTAAGATGGGGAGAAGACATGGTGCTGAAGAGGGAGTGCTGAGGATTGGATGAGGAGTTTGGCTATAAAGACGGTGATGCAGAAGTGATTGAGAGTTATAGATGGGTAGTGAAGGTATTAACTAGGTTGATAGAGAGGTTAGGGAAGTTTTGTGAGGAACATGTTTTCACGGAGGCACAGGGAGGTTTCAGAAGGAAGAGGAGGTGCGCAGACTAGTTGTTTGTCCTAAGGGTTATATATATGTGAGATTCGGAAAAGGGAGAAGAGATTGTCTTACCTAGACATCAGTAACAGTGTGTGGAGGGATGGTTTGTGGTGTGCAATGAGACAGGCAGGAGTGGAGGAGAAATTTGTAAGAATCTGTGAAGGCCTCTACAATGGGGTGGAAGCTAGGATAGTATTGGATGGAGGTCAGTCGAGGTGGTTTGGGATAGAGAGGGGACTTAGGCAGGAAAGGGGTGTCCTTTGTCACCAACATTATTCAACATGTGTCGGGAATGGTAAGATCATTACAGGGATGTGAGGTTGATGTTTAGGTTTAGGTTGAGGACAGGGTCAGCAGGTCTATTGCAGGACAAGAAGTGATGTAGGCTGTGTAGTGATGAAGATACGTGTTGTGTGACAGGAAAGAAGTGGAAGATGTGGAGCACAGACTAGGATGAATTTGGAAGGGACCAGAAAATGTTAATGAAATGGATGGAATTGAGGGAGCTGGAATATGATGGGAGGAGCTTAAGATGGTGGCATTGTTGCTTGGGCAGGAGGTGGAGGGTGCGAGTAATCAGGTGATTGTAGAAGTGTGTGGGTGCATTACAATATGATGAAGCCTAGAGCATCCAGTCGAAACTTTGAGAGAATACAATTTCAGGTTATTGCAATGTTATGTCAACTGAGAGTTCATTGAGAATTAATTTAATGTTTATCAGATACGTATGTCATAGAGATTATTGCAGTAAAAGTCATCTTACTGCATTTACTGTCATTATTATTATTTTTTAGATTTATTTATTTTTGTACTGCACTGGTGGGGTGCAGGCTTTAATGTTTATCAGATACATATGTCATAGAGATTATTGCAGTAAAAGTCATCTTACTGCATTTACTGTCATTATTATTATTTTTTAGATTTATTTATTTTTGTACTGCACTGGTGGGGTGCAGGCAGGGTCTTAACATTTGAAGATAAGATTGAGATGGGCATGTTTTAAGGGTGACAAAGCAAAAAAGGCTATCACAACAATATCACAACAATAAGCACAATAATAATAATAACAACAACAACAACAACAATAATAATAAAAAGGGTAAGAAACAAGGAAAAGTAGATATTTTACACAATATGTTCCAACGTCAGGTTTTAAAGAGGAGCGTAAAATGAAAACGTAGGATTTTTACGCTCCATGTGGAGTGATCTAGGGCAGCTATTTCTATGGCCAGGAGGTAAGCCTTAAAGTCGAAGGCTTCTAGGTCAATAACAGCAAAGGAATAGCCTCCTTGCCTGTGCGCATTGGCGATGGAGTCCGATGTATCCGTACGCGAGAAGAATCAGTGCGCATGTGAGTCGCGTAGCGCAGCGCCGCATTGGGGAGGAGAGGAGCAACAAAGAGTAGCTACATACAAAAGGAATTTGCAAGTTAGCCGTTGAAGTCCACTCTAGTCAAGCCATTGCACTAGTAAACAGGATGAGGCAGGGGACTGTAGTGCTGCTGCTTCTCTACGCTGCAAGTGTTCATGGATGTAAGCTCCTTTATCAATTACTGCATCAAGTTCATGAATTATCCTATACTTCATACTTTATATAATATATATATACTATGTGTGAGTGAGTGTGCATAAATATATATACATACATGCATTTTATCTCTCTCTTCAATATCCTTGGCAGTTGTTAACAGGAAGGCATAATTGCTTTGTGTGCTGTTCATAATACTAGAAGCGAGGGGCGAGACCCTGTTTGCAGTGCTATCTGAAATAAAAATATTTTTGCCTGCATAGAGTTTTCATGTTACTTGGGTTGCTAAAGGTCAATGCTGAACTTCACTTAACCACTCAACTGGCCTCATTAGGCTGAGGATCTTTTCAGTTCTAGAATGAGCCAAGAATGGTGATAAACGGTGTACCATGAAGGATTCTATCATCAGCTCCATTCCAAAACTTTCTGACCAGTGAACTATCTTTGTTCAAAACTTTGTAGCCTTCATTTACAATACCCAGCATAAATGGAATTGCCATAGATTTGACCAGTGGAAGATTCTTTAAGTCCATGCTGTAATTCATGATCTCATGTGACGATGACTTGTGAACTAACCTTTTCTTCTTTCAAGTTTTCACCTTAACACATCAGAGTCTGTGCGCAAACATTTTACTTGCATAGATATTAAATCCAGGTTGTGAATTTAAATGGTAATGGCTCCTCTAAAAGTTTGTGGTCTACATGGTACATTCTTGTTTCTTGTTCTGACAAGTGATCCAATATAGTAAAGTTTTTTGGGACATACTCTATATAATATATATAACATGCTATTTACATATAATATATATACATGCATTTAATTTCTGAAGAGCTTGTTTCATTAGTTGTAAAATAAAAATTGACTGCTATTCTTCACAACGGAAGAGAGCAGACTAGTGTTGAGCAGCAGATTATTGGACTAATATACCTGCAGCTAATTTAATTTGGTGAACGAACACCAATATTTTGTTATGTTATCTGGTAGGTGGGATATGCTAATTTTCTCATGTCGCAAAAATAATTGCATTGTTCAAGTATTTTCTAAAAAGAGGCAGTGGTGTCACGTCAGGCAATGAACAAGAAGCTGACTAAGCACAATTCTTCACCTACACTCAGATTCCAAACACACTTTAAAATATGGTGACCTCAAATGTGACTCTTTGAACCGTGAGTTCAGTCTTCATGTCATGTCAATCAATAAAATTTGTGATACTACCTATGCTAAGCTTAAGCGCTAGACGTAACCACATCTTTCATAGCACACGACACTCAACCCTTCACCTGCCAATTTTTTAATCCACTACCTCTCATCCATGATGATTGAGACCAATCTGCCAAAGCCAAATTTTCTGGCTGCTATTGATTTTAGCTTACAGTATGGAAATTGTGCTTGATGATTTTGCTAGCTAGCTTAGATTCTATGCCAGCTACTCTGACACCTTTTCCAATGACAAGGCCGAACTGTTACTACCTTCAATGGTCTCACACTGCTGACAAAAATCACCGAGATATTGTGCTTGACCAGACGGTAACAAAATAATCTGTACTTACCTTAGCAAAAGCTTGAAATTCCTTAAAAAATAAATTTTAAAAAAACCCATGTACTTGTAGCAATCAACATTGGTCCATCTTTCCAACCAAATGATTTTCCACCTTGTCGAAGGAAATATACTTTATATCTGCCCTTTCAAATTCTGTGTATGATTATGCAGCATATCACGATGGTGGTGGTGAAAACGAGGTGGGCATTTCTGTGCAAGCTGTTTTCAGTCAAGGTGGAGTCCTAGGACAAGTTCAGTTTTCCCAAGCGAATCGTGAGGCTCCAGTGGTTATTCAAACTGACCTGATGGGTCTGGACCAGTTCAGCGATAATTATCGCTGGAGTGTCCATGATTTCCCGATCCGTTCCAGTCTCTTGAGGAACTTTCCCTGTGCTGATGCTCAATTAGGTGGAGTCTACAACCCTGATGATGCCAATATTTCCAGTACGCCCAGAGACTGCTCTGCCATGCCATGCGCTGTGGGAGATTTCACATCCAGATTTGGATCACTCAGCATGGAGAAGCACATCTTTACTGATCCCGATCTGGATTTGTTTGGCCCTCAATCCATTATCGGACGATCATTGGTCATTGACCGACAAGACGGTCCCTCTGGAGCATTTATATGTGCTAACATCGAGCAGAAAGCTATCCGTCGTGGAAGGCTAGAAACCATCCGAGCAACCTTCGATAATGGCATCATCCAAGGTGATGTTATCTTTCGTTTAGCTCAAGGGAGAGATGACGTGACTATAGAGGCCGATCTCTTCAGAGTCAATGGATCAGCTAGTCAAGGTCATTCCTGGAGCCTCAACTTTGGTCGGGCAAACAGTACCTGCAGTGGACTCGGTCAGGTAAAGTGAGTGTGTGTGTGTTGCATAACAAACACTAAGGCAGTTTATTATTATGGTTAGTGACTTTATGATATCGCTGCACTTGTCTTGTGTGTCTACGTAACTCTCTTGTCTTTGTACTCATGTTTATTAGGTCTTCGGTTCATCGAACTATGATCCAGCAGTTTTCTCTTGTAGCATGGAGAAACAGAGGGAGTGTATAATCGGAGACCTCACTAGTAAGTGTGGACCTCTCGACTTCAATGAAAATGGACGTGCACATCTCTTCTGCACTGACTCCCAGCTGGGTACGATTAGTCGCTCTCTACTATTAGATGAGAAGAACTACGAATATCGTCTGACAGTGCGGATTGGAGGAAGTGATAGTTCTGCTGGTGACTTGGGGTGTGCTTCCTTGGAGCTAGCAAGGCCCAGGTCCGCCCAGGTCAAGTTCACTTCTCCAGCTGGTGATTTTCAATTCTGGCAGAATGGACCAGATGGGCGGACCTTTATCAGAGCTTCCTTAGCAGTCGGAAACCGTGGGGGTCCTTTTTCTCTGAGGATATATGAAGGCAACCAAACAGCATCTGATCCCTGCACTATCACAGCACTGGGCAGGATTTATACCCGGCCAGGAGGTGTTTTTACCCTTCCTATAGGCATGGATGGCATAGTAACCAGTGACAGCTGTCTTCTTGGAGGGCTAGACTCCATTCTCCCACTGGATGGGGTGACCTCTCTACGAAGTGATGCTTCTTCTAGCTTTCTCCCACTCTTTGGCCCCTACAGTATTATTGGTCGTCCCTTAGTGCTTGTTCGTGGAGATAATACCATTGCTGCTTGTAGTATAATTGTGTGTCCGGATTGTCCACCAGAAGAAAGCAACTCCCTCTTGGGCTACCAAGATGCACTCAACACACCTCTATAGTAGTGACATCGAGTAAATGTCTATGGCATTGAAGAATATATACTGTTCCCTTTGGTAATAAGATAACATTTTGTACCACACATATAAGAACCTTGAAATTGATACCTTGGATATTGAAATATACATAAATAAAATGTTTAATTCTGTGTCTTTAAAAGTGTGTTGAGAGGAAATGGTGGGAGGGGGGGGCTGTAGTAGAGTCTTACCCAAATAGCCCAATATTGCAAAATTGGTGGAAGGTCTACTGTCGTAGAAGAAAACTGGCTCACCAGCAGAAAAACTGGCCATGTAAAGTCCAGCTTGATCGTACCTAAAACACAGTTGTTATGTAAGCCCATGAAGTTACCTACTCTGTACTCTTACTTGACTGATGCCACTGGCTTGGTGTGCATCAATCTCCTGTCTATGGGGTGAGGGTTGGAGGGATCTGCTAGAGAGATCATGCACAGAGAACCTGTGGCAGTTCCCACCACAGCCAGTTTGCAGCTCAGGGGACAAGCAAGGCAGGTGCACTGGACGACATGGGGACGTTAGCCAAACACAAGGCAACACATGAAACAAACCAAAGATATTGATCAACCAGGGGGTATGCCAATGATTCGTGTATATTGAAGATGAACATTACCTCCTTGTCTAATTTCAGTAAAGCCTGAAGACTTCCGTCTTGTACCCTCCAGACTTGAATGCAGCCATCACATCTGCAAGTCTGTCATGGGAGCTTGCTAACAAAAACATCAAGAATTCTTTTGTGTGAGCAGTAGGTGCCATGCAGTAGGTACCATGCAATAGGTGCCATGCAGTATATAGGTGCCATGCAGTAGGTGCCATGCAGTAGATGCCATGCAGTATGTGCCATGCAGTAGTAGATGCCATGCAGTAGGTGCCATGTTCAAGTGTGTCTTGAGTTTAAAAAAAGAAGCAAATTACGTGCAGTTACTTGTCCATAATTTAAACAAGCATTACTTACCACACAGAACTCAGAGCCTGGACAAAGCACATCCAGTCCAGTGAACTTGGCATGGTAGTGGTCCGTGATAACCAAAGATTCAGTCATAGAGATGGGGTCAGTGACAGATATGCTGCCATGCTCAGTACCTATTGCTATCATGGAACTGGTAGGTGACCAGCACATGTGTTTGATGGGTTGCTTCATGTCCAGTTCCTCCTGGAGCTCCATTCTGTCTCCAGTGCTAAAGCACCGAATTAAGCCATTCTGCAAGCAGTAGGCAAACAATATGTATGCAGTGGTGGCTTATTTTAAAACCTGGTGAAGAGGGGTGGGTGGGGTGGGGGGTAATGGACATAGCCACGTTATACAGTCGACAGCAACAAAATGTTAATAAATGGAGCTTTAACTGCCCCTAATTAATGAACACTGCAATCAGGGTTGAGCATTTTCGTCATCAGCTCAGACGTTTACCTCGAGTATTTCTGGACTTGTAGAAGACACTGACTAGCGCCTAAAGTTAATGATCGCCAAATAATCCGTGAAGACCGTCTAATGTGGTGGGCCATTGCCCTTTTTTCTTCTAGAAATCTGAAATGTAACTAGTACATCTGGAAGACCAGTCCCATCACAGACAGTATATTGGAAGTGTCTACAAAACAATGGCTTCGCCATGAGTAGCCACAGAAAATTAACATTTGCATTTACTACTGATAATTATGTTCAGCAGCAATTCGAGGTCAAGTGTTTGTGTATTGTATATATGTATGTTCCAAATTTCCTTGGCAAAAAAATAAATCGTACTTGCTTCTCTTCTTTTTTTCCTTTTCTTTTTAATTTATTATTTTATTACAATATGATATAAAGTAATCCCCAACCCTCTATAAAGGAAATTACATATGACAGAGAACAACATGCCATACCTCAAGTTAAAAAGTTAAAAAGTTCATGCGATGACTAGGGAAATGGCTCGTCCCCAACCCTGATGGCAAAGATCCCATTACTGAGGCTGCATTCCCACGCTGCACAGCCACAGAAATCCGTTGAAGAAGATGTTGATGGGAGTCCTCTTCATAAGTCACCGACCTCAGGCGGCGTCCCAACTCCCTGAAGAATGCCTTTGCTTGAGGCCCAAAGGATCCACACGTCTCTACCGCCACAGGTACAAACTTGTATGCCGAGTCCAGGTGGGCGTACTTTTCACCCTTCAAAATCTCCGCCTGGACTGCCACTGCACCAGCCTCAGTGACTGCAGCCAAAAGGTTGGATGGGGCAAAGGTGTCACTGCAGGTTGCATCCCATACCAAGAGTCTACCGCTTGACCATGGAATGATGGACATGCCATCAGGTCTCTTTCCATCGGACCGAAGCAGACCTGAGGGCTCCAGCCGGGAAGGGACATTTGCAGCAGTTAATGACCGGTGGATGATGTCATTTAAAGCACCATGGCGAGAAAGCCTTCCCTGACTGTGCCTACAGCTCAACCCATGTGTACCAAACTGGTTGACATCCGATCCACAGTAACTACAAGAGTGTGGCTGGCACAGGGGTGCTCCAAGACGTA
Source organism: Cladorhizidae sp. MBARI D1340-BT2 (assembly GCA_028752905.1). NCBI lineage: Eukaryota > Metazoa > Porifera > Demospongiae > Poecilosclerida > Cladorhizidae > Cladorhizidae sp. MBARI D1340-BT2. The sequence goes on from JAQNBH010000005.1 coordinate 4,394,630, forward strand.
GCCCAACTGCTATTCGAACTACATCATCGCTCATTCGGAGACCCAGTGAGGAGATTGGCAGGGCATTAAGCCAGGCACCTGACTCACATGCAGACACGGCGAGGAGACGAGCTCTGGTTTTGGGGTCACTAGCATTCCGCAAAAGTGACTCTGCCCTTTCCAAAATACGAGGGATGTCCCACGATTTCTGCTGATGGGAAGCAGGCGGGGCTGGAGGAGGCAAGACAAGGTCATCACCCCAGAGTGTACAGTGAATAAGATTGGACGATCCATCAGCAGAAGCCAAAAAGGCAGAGGGAGCAAGATGAACCGCACTCCTAATTCCAATTCCCCCATGGTTCACTGGAAGGGTGGCCTGTAGCCAAGAAGAGTCATTGTTCTGAAAATCTATATTAGTGATATTGCTGAGGATTGACTTGAGAAGGTGGTCATAGGCTGTGAGATGACTGGAAGAGAAACAGGGAGCAGAGCGGAGAATGTGCATCATCTTATCTTCTACATAATTATTACAGAGACTATCAAAAGTAGAAGAGTGCACAGATTGGCCTGAACTCCTGTTTTCTTTGCTGATAGAAGCTACCAAGATACATCACTGATGCGTAATCACTCGTAGAGAAAAGAATTTCTTCTACGAACATTTTTTTGGTGAAATTGCTAAACCTGTGTCGAGCTCACTGGAATGTGTCTACTCCTACATGGGTCAAGGGCACACCTATCAATGTGGAATGTGCATATCCAGCATGGAAAATCCTCGAAAATTCTGAGTAAATACAATCAACTGAAAACCTACTTTTGAAGAACATCACAGAGCAATTGGCACGGGTGTCTTTACAGTGTGTTGTAATAAAATTCATAGAGGAATCCCACATTCACTAGACTGAATATACACACACCACAAAGTTTGTAGTTGGCATGTTGCTTTTGAGACAAGCCATGCTTATGAAAGTGGAGTGCAGCTTTCTTTTGCAGCAGCCGCAAGTAACCAATTTTGCTACAAATCTATGGAACAGCCAAACAGAAAAACGTGTGATCAGTGGCACAATTGGCAAGAACAGGCAAGAACAGGCAATGGTCAGTTGATTCTTTAGCAAACTACTTCCACCAAGTACAAGGACAGGTGAGGTGGCATGCCGTAGCTCCTTTAAACACTGACAGCCGTCTCTCTGTGTGAAACAAATTATCATCATATTAGCTAAAACATGCAGAAGGAGAACAGCCATGTGTGGAGCGGCCTAGAGCTCGGGCAGAATGAATAACATGTCCGGCATAGTTACAAAAGCTTGATAAATCTGGGAAACTTTGGCTTACAATAATCATGAAAATATTTTTGTATAATGCAAAGTCTATGAATTTTTTTTTTTAACTGAACAGGACTGACCACACAACAAATTGAGCATCATGGCAACTAGCAGTTGGGGAATTGCTGGATTGTTAAAGAGAACCTATTAACATGGATGATTACGATATGTCGTTATAGTAACATGGATGATTACGATATGTCGTTATAGGACATGGAGCAAGGAAAGTGTCAAAGCTGTCACTTCTCTGAACTTCAAATGCCTTAGGAGGACGTGTGCCCAGAATTTCTAGAAGCTATATAGCTCTCTTCTCTGTTCCACCTGGTGTGTGTGTGTGTGTGTGTGTGCTTGAGCAGTACTTAAGGATATCACTTTACCAAGCTATTTTATATTCTCAATGAGCTCTCAGTTGACATAATAAAATTGCAATAATCAACTTGAAACTTTACTCTCTGGATGTTTCGACTAGATGCTCTATCCTTCATCAGAAATAAAGGCTAGAGCATCTAGTCGAAATGTCGAGAGAGTACAATTTCAATTTGATTATTGAGAAGGTTATTGTTATTAATTTCAAGATTTTAATATTCATAGGTTAGTAGGACTACGAAAATTTGTCAACAACAAAGAGTACCAGATTTATGGTACTTCATGAGAGAACAGGATTCGAAGCATCTTGTACTGGATGACACTGCATGTGCAGATCATGACCTGCCACACTATGTTATTCTTTAATGTGGAGAGACAGGTTCACACCAACGTCATAAATCAAAAGCAGACACCATGTGTGTGAATGACGCAATGTCAAAACATTGCAGTGAGCTTACCAGATCAGTTCTTGTTACAGCTAGCTAATGATCTCACCACAAAGAAAGCGAGATTTTACAGAGCTTGCTCTGCGTATAAGCGTACCACTTCTTGTTCATCTATGCACTCATCTAGAATCTTACCTATTAAACCTGAAATTTATGCATATCGAATATTCTTGTCCCACACACTGTTATTTGTTTTGATAATCTATGTAAATATTCGTAGCAAAGTAGCAACCAGGATTTTTTCCCTCAAGCTTTCTCTTTCAATCTGTTTTTGTTTTTAGTGCCAACATTTCAACCTAAATACTTCAGTTTTCATTAGGGCAACAAAAAAGGGGGAAAAGGATTGATTGATAGTGAAACCTTAGAGCATTTTATGTTAGCTGAAAATAACTGGATATTTTTTTTTTGCCAAAGAAGTTTGGGCAAAAAATACAATTATCAATGCACAAAGACTTCACCTCTGGCTGGGCAGAAGCAGTAGCAAACGCAAATCACATGATACCTACATGGCTATAATACTCCGTCATTTGTTAGATTGTTAGTTCAATGTATTCTTCCAGGGGGAGCAGGTTTGGTTTTGAGAGTCCAAACCAGTTATGCAATAGAGAGAGTAGCTGTGTGCTGAGTGAAGAAAAGAACTCCAACACTTGGGGGTGGGGGGTGGGGGGGGGGAGCCTGACTTCTTTCTCCCTCTAGACTAACTCCCCTCATGCCACTGGTTTCACACTCTCTGGTGTCAAGTGTTGCCAAAGTAGCTAATAAGAGCAGGTGCTAAACCATAGATAAACACATTACATAGAGATATGTACCTTTCCAGCAGTAAAGAGGCCTCTGAGACCAAATAGAAGAAGGTCAGAAGAACCTTCCGTCAATAGGGAATGTGCAGTCTTCACTACAGGTGATGAGCAGGTGTCAACTACGAGAGCCGAGTCCTGCCAAACATAACATGTTAATCAATGTCAAGGCCTTTATTCAGTACAGTAACATTAATACTGCATACATGCATGTTTTAGCAAAGTGAACAACAACAACACAACAACAACAACCAAGTAGCTAAATAGATAACACACATAGAGAGAAGGTTGAGGTTTGATCAAGAGAGTAGCCTTCCCAGTGTCAGCCTCCACCAGCAGTAACTCTCCTTGCTCACAGCCCACATACACGCAGTGCTGGAGTGTCCAGCACAGAGACGTGGGAACCACTGTCTGCTTCTGCTTGATACAGTCCCGGTAGGAGCCTTTGTAATACACCTCAGACATGTTGGGAGGTGTGTAGAGACATATAGCAGACACTGTTGTGGAGACCATCTTGGAAGGAGACTTAATGTATTGGACATTTGGGCGAGTTCTTGTTCCTACCTCATCAGTCTTCTCGGGCAAATTAACCTCACTGCAAAGCAAGAAAGGTGTGCTGGCCTGTCACACAGTATGAAGCCCAGCACAAAGCATCATAGTGTGCACGTACATTGGAGTGAGCATGAATTCCGAACCAAACTTCTCAGCCTCCCACAGAGTGAGACGAGATGGCCCCAGCAAAAAAATTTGCTTCCAGTTCAGAGGGTTGACAGAAACTTCGTTCCCTCCTTCTTCAACGTTCACACTGCAAATTTCACACCCTTCAAACTCTGAGCAATTCCTGGAGTAGACAAGGTTTGTTCACTATGACTCTGCAAACCTTCCTTCTTTGTGTTTGTTATGTGTTTGCACTTACCAAACAACCATTCTAAAGTCCGGGCATCCTGATAGAGTGACAAGCTTCTTGCCATCCCTTGAGAAGGATAAGCTGGTGTACTCCAAGCAAGCACCTCCTATAAATAGATATACATGACTCCATACAAATATTATACTCCTGTAGGTCAGACACTTAAAGTTTGCAGTTTGGCATCATTTTTAATGCATGGATTCAACTCACTAGTGTTCTGTTTATTAATGGAGTTATTGCACGAGCATCTAGAATTCTACAGGAGGTGCTGTAATGAAATTCACAGAGTAATAATCCAGACCCAATGTAGATTGTAGCAAAGTCTATGGTTTGTTATTGGTTTTGAAATTGGCTACCAGGGAGCATGCTGGTGAGAGTGGAGTGCAGCTATACGTAACTCTCAATGGACTCTCAGTTGACATAATAGCATTATTATAATAACCTTCCCATAATCAACTTGAAATTGTACTTTTTCGACATTTCGACTAGATGCTCTAGCCTTTATCATTATTCCCGATGAAGGCTAGAGCATCTAGTCGAAACGTCGAGAGAGTACAATTTCAAGTTGATTATTGAGAAGGTTATATATATATATATATATATTTTAAGCAGCAGCTGCAAGTTTAGGCAGGAGCCGAACAGGAAATCGTCAATCGCCAACATGGAGCATTACAACATGTAAACACAGACAGTAGCCACTTGTTTTTTTATCAAGCTATGGCCAAGTACACAGAAAATGTGCAACAACATGAAGTACCTCCTTTAAATGAACAATTTCGCAGCATGCAAGTAATGGTCGGATTTAAAACACTTGCTGGATGTACCTTCCAAAGTGAACTTCACTTCACAGATGGGATACTCCATCACAAATATTCTTGGCCGAAGTGTTGCTTCTGCATAAGCCACTGCTTGAGTCTTGTGGCAAGTGGTGAGGAATCCCACACCTTTCCCTTCGCTCTGCAAGCTTCGCACGTGCATGCCATCATCTTTGACGAAGGACAGAGTGTTACCACAGCCATACACCAAGGTGTCTTCAGTTACATAGTGCAGCTGTGAGCCATTATAGCCTACCGACCAGCTAGATTTACATCCATAAGCATTACAGTTGTAAGAATTTCAATAATAACACTACCAATGCCACAAGCCTAGAGACTAGCTAAAAGTGATGTTCCATTACTGACAAGTCAAAGTGCATTTAAAAGCTTTACCTAGTCAAATCCAACCCATGGTCATACTCACCCACGGTAATCATTGATAGAATTAAGGACACATTAGAAAGCTTCTCACAGGAACAACACTACTGTTAATCTAGATATGCCTGCATACCAGGATTCCCATTATTTTGTAAATTTCATCCTCAAGTGTATTCATTTTTGCTTCATTGTTAAAACCCCCAGAATGTTTTAACTTGGTACAAAGGTCAAGGACATGTACAAAACTCACTCTTACAAAACTTATTTTATTCGGTGAACTAGTCCAGCACTGTTCCTGTTGCGACTCACCTTAGCTCTAGTTGCGCATAATGATTCATCTTCTCCAGTAATTATATATGGCACACCTATTTTGTTTGTAATAAACGGTTGCTAAGTAACACCGAGAATGTCAGCTGATATCCACGTGGTTAGGCTTGAATTAAAGCTCACCGGAGTTGGAGAGCTACTGTGAAGGAACGTAATTTGTCTTTGGCGTCTACCTATGTCCTTACAGGTACTAATAGCCTGCAAGGTGGCTGGAATACCTGCGAGAAATGCTGTAAGTTACACTATTAATAAAATACTGTAGCAGCTTCATTACCTTGCTTCATTTGATAATAGATCAAATGCAGATGGCAGTCCTCTTCTAGTTATTCTAGAAGTGGGAGAATTCTTAAAGCTCTAGCAGCTGTAACACTGGGAGCAGGGACTGGTGGTGGTGTGTTGATGTATGCAAACTATGATCCAGTTTTCAAGAACAAAGTCAATGACAAAGTCCCTGGATTTTCTGAAGTGGTTAATAAAGCAGCAGATCTCTGGGTTACTGTAGCAGACTATTTTAGTCGAAAGCCCGGAATACCAGTGAAAGGTGGTTCACAACTTGTTTATGAATATAGTAAAAAGAAGGGTTCGAAAGTGGCAGATAAGATTAGTCCACCATCAGATGTGGTCCATGAATCTGGAAAGACCTCATTCAATGCTGCCCCTTCACAGTCTTCTCCAGAGGAAGTAGCAGCTACCACTTCTGTGGCTGTTGATGTGGAGAGCGCTCCCCAGTCTTCTGCTCAAGATGTGACGCCTAGCACTACCACTACTCCTGCATTCGATGATGTGGAGAGCACTCCCCAGTCTTCTATTCAAGATGACTTCAAACATGAACACCCGACTTCAGAAATGCCTGCAGGGAGGGAAGATGTGGGTGCTTCCGATCAAGGTTGGAGTGAGGTGAAAGTGGTTCAGCAAGTCCCTCCTGTAAGTGCACTTGAGGTAGAGATTGCAATACAGAATCATGTCTCCATGCAGGTATACCACCCTTGTTGGAGGGCTTTTTACTTTGTATAATACTTATTCAAGGAAGAAGCTTTTCCACGGTCTTCTAGCCATTATTTTTCTTGTTAGCGATGAGATTGCCGGGAATGCTGCCATTCTATATTTAATTCCAGTACTCAACATTGTATCGCGGCTAAAGAAAGCTGTTGTTCTTTATTACAGCAAGTGTATCTGCATGGGTTTCCATTGTTTCATTCATAGAACACCATAAATGCTGATTAATCGTGTTTGCCAACAGTTCCACTCAATTCCATATACTTTTACACTTCAGCTAGCAGGGTAGCTTTTGTTCTGTTAAACCTGCAAACAACTTGAAGGAATGTTCCAGAACACATGTATGTGGGTTTGTAAAAATATCCTGATGGGTGCCAACACGGGCTACAGCTGTCTTATTTAAGCATAATTGTTGGTAACTAGTCTAGGCCAGATACACCAGCTGCCTCATACCAAGTTTGGTGACGGAGGCCTGTCGTCTTATAGTGGGTGTGGTTACACATACATAAGTCTGAAAAGTACTTGTTTTGTTGTCGCGGTTATGGCCCCATGTGCTTAATTAGATTTTAGAAGACGGATATGCTCTGGTGGAGTGTTTAGACAACTTTCATCCATGACTGATGCTAGTTAAGCTGATTTGTTATTATTTAAAAGCAACTAAATATATGGATTGACTGGGGAGGAGGGGGTGAAGCCAAAGACTTGTGCTGTAGGACACTGAGTAGATGACCCTTTACCATTTTATATTTGATGATCCTTTTCCCACTTGTAATTTTAAGATGACCCTTTTATAACTGACCATCCTTTTCCCACTTATAGTAAATGATATTGTACACCAAATGAGTATAATATTAGTGTGCATGATGTGTGCATGATTTTTAAGTGGCAAATGTGGTTGGTATGGTTACAGGCTCACTTGACTGGGTTTTGATGGTAAAGGGTCGTCACACTGGTTGTATGGTCATTTTCCTTACATTTTTTACTTTGTTTTTGAAGAGTAACCTTTCCTTTCAGTTCTTTCCATATGAATAGAAATGTTGCAGGAAGAAAACTAGATTGTATACCACAACCAAATGGTAAAGGATCATCTGACTGGTTGAGGTTTACTTGGATACTTTCGAGGTAACATGGATACTTTCTTCATCCTTTCTTCTTAGGCCTGTCAATCTAGTTCTTGTTCGTAAGAAAAAATCTTTTTTTTTCTTCTCTTAGTCTTCTTTGTTTTTCTGAGTGGCAAACCAACAAGAGGAGATGAACCACTCGGACTCCTGCTAAATATTTTTTCTCTTATTGTGTACACTACACAAGTCGTCAGCACATGCCACACCTTGTTTTGTTGTTGAGCTGGCCAAGGGTCAGCTACAGCCTCTTTCAAGGACTAGGCAAGAGTTGCAGAGGAGAGCTCCATAACTAACCAAACATAGCAAGTGTTATTCTATACCATGTTTATTGCTAAAGCACACCAAGCAAGTACAATGATAACGAGGTACACACTTATATAATAATTAAATGCACACTCAATTAAGTACACACAATAATTAAGTACACTTAAATAATATTTAAGTACACTTATATAGTACATACTCATAATTAAGTACACACTCATAATAATTATGTATAGAATTAAGTACACAATAATTAACTTTAAACAAACTCGGTCGACTAGATGCTCTAGCCTTAATCAGGACTAATGAGATGCTAAGACTCATGAGCTTGTTATATACCGGTAGCTAGGATACAAACCACACCCTGTCACATGTGAACTGGATGTGGAAAAATAAAGTAAAGATGCTAATGGAATCAACACCAACACCAAAACAATAATTTAAATAGTAGTAGTAGTAGTAGTAATAATAATAATAAATTAATAAACAATAAATTAATACACATATATACTGTACACATATATATATAGATATAATATAATGATATAATGGGGGGAAAACGGGGGGGGGGGAATACTTTAAAATAATACAAATAAAGTTTAAAAATATATAAAAAGTATAATAATAATAATAATAATAATAATAATAATAATAATAATAATAATAATAATAATAATAATAACAGTAAAAATAATAATTATATATATATATATATATAATATATATATATATATATATTTATAAAAATATAATAAATAAAAAAGACATGCTTATTAGAAAATAACTGAAGACAGAAAAATATGGTGGTCGTAGCTTCAAGTTCAGGCTGAAAGTGGCCTCCCAGCAGCAAGGCAGGTCCATTCCAGTCTCGATTGAACCGCTCACACTTATGGTGCTAGGCTGATGTGCAATGCCTCCTTCACTAGCAGTTCCTTCTGGCCTGGTCAGATGGTGGCTTCCTCCCACAAAATCTTCCTCCCACAAAATAGGATTATTATATGCATACTTAATGTGTGTGTACTAATTATATGCATGTGTACTTAATTATTATATGCATGTGTACTAATTATATGCATGTGTACTTAATTATTATATGCATGCAGCATGTGTGCTAATTATTATATGCATGTATACTAATTATATGCATGTGTACTAATTATTATATGTAAGTGTGTACTTAATTATTTTTTAGCAATAAGCACAATATAGAATAACATGAGCTGTTTAGTTTGTTCTGGAGTTCTCGTGCCAAGTCCTTGAAGGAGCCCGTAGTTGATCCCTGACAGACTCTAGTGATAACAAAACAACAAGGTGTGGCATGTGCTGACTTGTGTCATGTACAAGTTCTAGGTGAGGTGTTTAATAGGAGTTGTTCATCTCTGCTCGTTGGCTAGCTGCTGTTTGATCTGCCACGATGTGGACTGTAAAGCAACACAACAAGAAGGGGAGAAAAGAAGAAGAAAGAAAGACTGTACCGAAGTAGATACAACCAGTTTGATGACCCTTTACCATTGTACACTTAAAAGATGTAAATATTTGGTGTGCATGATCTTAACTGTGGGCAATCTTTTGTTTCTAGACAAGTTGATAAGTTTTTTCCCCTTTACTTGAAACATATTTGTTCTAGTTTTATTGGAGTAAGCCCCATGATAGCTATAGTCTCCTTAACCCAGCCACTGGTATAAGTGTATATATATTATATATAATTATAGTATATATATAGTATGTAGTATATATTATATGTATATGCCAATGTATATGCCAAAAGCTATTAAAAAACCTATAAAAATTTGATTTTTCTATTACATACCTACCATATTTGAAGGCCATAAACATTAGGTAACTAGGGGGAAATGGTAAATAGGGGGAAATATTGAAAAACGCAGACCATTCAGAATTTGAGCAGTTGTTTCATAGCAGTCAAGAAGTCCAGTTGACTAACCTTGGTTTCTTGGATCCTGGACGAACCTTGTGACCGTCTGAGAGTGGAAGAGTGCTGAAGAAGGTGATGGCATCTCCTCTTGCCAGTGTTGACCCTGAAGCTCTGCTATCGCTGGGCAGAGTAGTCACGTCTGACTTACCTTCAAGCAAGCCTAATACTCTCACTAGAACTGACAATTTGGATGGAGATGAGATTACCAGCAATGAAGAAGGCACTGACAATGAGTTTAGCTATAGTTAGCTGTGCAGTTAGCAAGCAGAACATGAACGGCAAAGTCTGTCTCAGCTTATTTGTTCGTGGTTATTTACTAAAATAATACTAGTTGGCCAAAAAAATATCTTGGGTTTGATGCATGAAGCGAAGATTAGGCAGTTGACAGAGCTTATCAGCTTCAGAGACACTTCCTATAGTTGCTAGCCCTCCTATTGCTGTGGTGGCCTCAGCCTAATCCAAGAGAATTGGTTAGCTTGCTATTTTCACTGGCTACTAAGTACACAAAAACTAGAAGTATATTGAAAGTTTAAATGAGATTCACCTCGTTGTGGTTTTGTGGTTCATTTATATAGCAAAAACATACACTAACCACAATGTTCGTCACATAAATGCTATCACGTATGATGGTTGCTAGGGACTTTTCCCAACTATTTCTGAGTTAACGGGGCATATTTTCGCATCTATAGGTTGTGTTTATAAATAGCTCCACCGGTGAGAGGGTTAATCCACTCACCGTCAACAGTGCCATATGGTGCTCTGGGTTTCGTCGATAAAAGACAAATACACGTGCAATCATTTATGAGCCATACTTTTTATATCATAAAATAGTTGCTCTATTTATGCACTTAATTTCAAATGCGCCACTTCCTGGAAACTAGGAGGGAAACTTGAAATGCGGACCGTACGGTTTTGACGATCTAAAAAGTGTCTAGGTAACTAAATCTTAAATCTAGCTGAAGTCATTTTTCTACTGATGGGCGGTACTCTTGACTCAACTGAGTGGTATCCATGGTTACCAGGATGAGCCTTCTTGCTAACGTGGAGCCCTCTGGATAAGGTGCCACAATTGTTGAAACAATCGTAGGTGGGGTTAGTGCTACAGCGGAATATGATGTCGTGGTCTCTGACAAAGAAGGCACGGATGAAGGAGGAAGGCATGGATGAAGGAGGAAGACATGGATGAAGGAGGAAGGCATGGATGAAGAAGGATTGCATGGATGAAGAAGGAAGGCATGGATGAAGGAGGAAGGCACGGATGAAGAAGGAAGGCATGGATGGAGAAGAAAGGCATGGATGAAGGAGGAAAGGCATGGATGAAGGAGGAAGGCACGGATGAAGGAGGAAGGCATGGATGGAGAAGAAAGGCATGGATGAAGGAGGAAGGCACGGATGAAGAAGGAAAGGCATGGATGAAGGAGGAAGGCATGGATGAAGGAGGAAGGCATGGATGAAGGAGGAAGGCATGGATGAAGGAAGAAGGCATAGATGAAGGAGGAAGGCACGGATGAAGAAGGAAAGGCATGGATGAAGGAGGAAGGCATGGATGAAGGAGGAAGGCACGGATGAAGGAGGAAGGCATGGATGAAGGAGGAAGGCACGGATGAAGAAGGAAAGGCATGGATGAAGGAGAAAGGCATGGATGAAGGAGGAAGGCATGGATGAAGGAGGAAGGCATGGATGAAGGAGAAAGGCATGGATGAAGGAGGAAAGGCATGGATGAAGAAGGAAGGCACGGATGAAGGAGGAAGGCATGGATGAAGGAGGAAGGCATGGATGAAGGAGGAAGGCATGGATGAAGAAGGAAAGGCATGGATGAAGGAGGAAGGCATGGATGAAGAAGGCTCTTCAGGTTTGTGAATGGGATCTAGCTCTAGCCTGGTAGTTGTCCAAAGGGGAATGCCGCCCCCCCCCCCGAATAGTTTCTGGCTAGCTTTTGAAGTTGAAATTGTACACTGAATATTCGTACACTTGATGGTGGATGATGCATGCTGGAGAACTCTCCTCTTTTTTATCCTCCTCACTCTCCATCTCTCACAACTCCATTACATACAGATCATGTGTGGTACACAGTGGCAAAGAGTAGGGCCTGATCTGTGTTTTGTTGGCAAAGGACAGAATGTATGTAAACAATATGATACAATCAATCAACAATAGCAATGTCACACACTACATGTGGATTAACTATTGAGAGTTAATGTGCTTGTTATAATGACCCAGTAATATGCTTCCTCTGTCTCCAATGCATTAGCTACTTATTAGCTCAATGTTCGTATTTTGTCAACAACAATATCAAATGTGGTGAATGTTAAGTAAGCGATAGGTTCTACATTAACATGCAGAAACATGTTCAAAGATAATGATATTCATGTTTGTGTGGTCAAGATGTGACCACAAAACTTGATCGCAGCATTTATCAACGATAATGCTATCCCATAATACTGTATATGGTTGCTAGGGACTTTGGTGAATTCCTGACTGGTGTATGCTGGTTCGATCCCCCCCCCCCCCCAGCAATTTGAAGGTGAGGGGTTTAAGTCCTTAGTAACAGTTGCACAGGAGAAATCCAGCAGAGAAGAACAGGACTCTCTCAGTAAAACAACTGAGCAGTCGCATGTTCTGCTTACAGTACAGTACATGAGCGAGTAGACGAATCTGACATGATTAACGATCCTTACCAACAACATTCCTGCAATTGAGAAACAGATTAGTCGTGGAGACATGTACTGAACTTTTGAATCTTCTGGGACTAAAGTTGTTACAAATGGACCTACTGTGTACAAGCTATGTGGGGGGAATACAGAGATGATATAAGATGGATCCTTGAGGTGAATTTCACAGGGCACGCTGGATATTAAAAGCTAAAACTACTTAGGCAATTAAGAAGCTGCTAATACGTTTAAACCATCCGCCATTTTAAAAGACGGTCAAGTCAATGCAGGTCGTGTGATACTGTAAAACAAGGCAATTACACGAGTATTGAATGATCTTGTAGATCATGCATTTTAGCGGCAATTAGTTTTGATGTTTTTATAGGGAATTTTGAAGTTCTTGACATTGTTTTCATGTAGACTGTAACCAAGGAATTTGGAGAGAACTTAGAAACAGCTGTTTTAGCCTGCTGCATATCTCGCAACTGTTGCTGGTCATGCTTGTACGCTTTCTCCTAGCCGCTGCTCCAGCCAGCCTGACATTAGCGGCAACAGTCCCTCCCCTCTCCCCTAAATCATCAGGTATATCTTGGCTGGGGTCTGGTGATGCATCTCTCTACATCGGCAGGTTATCTTGGCTGGGATCTGGTGCCGCATTAACAGCAACAGTCCCTCCCCTCTCCCCTATATCGGCAGGTTTATCTTGGCTGGGGTCTAGTGACAATAGGTCGCTACCACAGCCTGGAACACCAGATGGCTTCAGGTTCCTCAGCTAACTCATAGCTGGCCTGACACAACAATGGCTACCAGTACTGGCTCTATCTAAACTCATATCTACAATTTGGCCTGACACAACAATGGCTACCACATGGCTCTCATATCTACAACAATGTTAACTTAACTTGGCCTGGCACAACAATGGTCACCACAGCTGGCTTTATCTAAACTCATAGCTACAATGCTAACTTGGCCTGACACAAAAATGGCTACCACTACTGGCTACAATGGGCAATGGCTACCACAGCTGACTCTATCTAAACTCATAGCTACAATGCTAACTTGGCCTGACACAAAAATGGCTACTATACTGGCTACAATGGGTTGCACAACAATGGCTACCACTACTGGCTACAATGGATTACACAGCAATAGCTGGGTCTATCTAGACCCATGTACAATATTAACTTAACTTGGCCAGGCACAACAATGGCTACCACTAACGGCTCTGTCAAAATACATGGTGAGCTACACTTAACATGGGAGTTGCTAGCTAATATTACCGTTTTGCAGTATGCATGCATGCGCCTTAATTATGATGAAGTTCAAAGTTCACATTTGGTGGTGGCCTCGAAACTTTATCTATGAATTGTCTCCCGAGATCAAATACACGAAATCCCCCCCCCCCCCCCCCCCCCTTCCCCTAACAACATATTCATTATTTGGTAATAGTTGATGCAGAAGTTCTGTGGTCTGGGTCACAATCTTTCGCAGGTTTGGCGGGGGACAGATCTGATAAACTCACATTTCCCACTAACTGACTATTGGCACATGTGATGACAACCATTGGCACATGTGATGACAACCATTGGCACATGTGATGACAACCATTGGCACATGTGATGACAACCATTGGCACATGTGATGACGCCCATTGGCACATGTGATAACGGCCCATTCTTGTGTTTAGAGTGAAGTGCTAGAAGAAACGTACGAGAAGTTCTTGGTGGACAGCCAGAGAGTGATGGAGGCCCAGCAGCAGATGATGCGGTCTTGGGAGGACTTGTACGCCACCAGCACGGCTCCTGCCACAGAAGTGGAAGGCGCGGAGCAGCAAATTTCGGGTATGCGACCATGTCATCTCTGCCACGAACGTGCATATCTCTGTGCCATTCCTTCTAAACCTTTTTGTGTGTAGATGCAAGGGCAGCTACTTCGATGGCAAGCCAGCAGCTCAAAGCAGCCACAATGGAGTACGAAGCTACTTGTAAGAACCTGAAGGAGCTGGTCCGAACTGCGCCTGACGAAGGGTATGCGACTAGAGCATCTGCTATCTCAAGCGAGATGAAACTGAAGGCTGCAGAAGTCAGCCTGGGCCTCGTTCTAGTCAAGGAGGAAATGACTAATGCTAGGGTGGCTGAGGCTTACCAAAGTGCCGTCAAGGAGAGCAGAAACCTGCTCCAAAAGTGAGTGTTGTATTAGAGGATAAGTTTTTATTTTAAATGCCAACTTTTAGGGTTCCACTCATACGTAATATATATATACAGGCTTAGGTTGATCCGTACATGTAGGCGGAGTTAGTGGGAGGAGTTGATATGCCCATGTGGAGCACATTGCGATATGCAATGAGAGCATAATAGTCACGAGATATCCTAGTCACCGCTGGAATTTTCAAACTGTAAACTGAAGAGTTTGCAGATGTTCAGTGAGAATCTAATTTGCCACAGGCAGTACTATACAAATACTATACAAAGCTGAGCTTGAGTTTTGCATATTCGGGGCCTTATAAACCAATCAAAATTTGGATAACTGGGTTTGACTTAGACTCTGGAAAATGTTGGTACCTTAACACATTCATAGTTGGTTTAGTTCATGTATGTGGAATCCAGGGAACTCAAGGACGCTGCAGCTCTGATAGATCCGGAGGAGAAGGATGGTTTGATTGGGTCTCTCAGCAAGAAGCTGGGAATTCTTCAACGTAAGCTGAAGGATGCTGAAACCGAGCATGCTCGACGACTGATGTTAGGTGTGCATTAAATAAAACAATTTGTGGCTTGTTTTATCATGGTGTGCTTTATTTAGCTTTGGAGGTGCAGAGGAGAAGTTTGGAGCAGCTGAGTGAGGACAAGCAGGAACGTACTCTCGAGGAGAGGGAAGCCAAGTACCAGCATCAACTCAACACCAAGGTAACACTCCCCAAGTGTATTCACAACCTATTGCTGTGCATTTGGTGATAATGATACCTTACTGTATGCCGTAAACTCGGGTTGTTAGCCTCTCACTGTTTAGCACACAAAAAGACTCTCTCGGTGTCGTTACAAACTGTCTGTGGTTGCCATGGTATGAGAAGCACTGTTCATGAGTATATTGGTTATGTGCATGCGCTGATGCTTGACAGGAAACGTCTCTCCCTTGCTTATGGAGTTCCAACTCTCCAATCTATCCATCTGGCTTGTGAAGGACGTCAACAGCTTGCCTGTTACAAGAAACAAGAATTGCTCTCATCTTCATGATTGTGTCCAAATAGTTTTGTAGACGAGCATACTTGGAGGAGTGAAGTTAGACACAAGCGTGTGCTTGAGATCCTTCTTAGTCTGCCTCAAGAGTTTGGGTAGATGAATCAATGGATGTGCGTTATTTAGTAACAGTATTAAGTAAGTGCCTTTGTTGGGGTTGAAGCAGAGCACTCAGCAACCAGAGGATTGGGGTTGAAGCAGAGGACTCAGCAACCAGAGGGTTGTGGGTGAAGCAGAACACTCAGCAACCAGAGGGTTGGGTTGAAGCAGAGCACTCAGCAACCAGAGGGTTGGGGATGAAGCAGAGCACTCAGCAACCAGAGGGTTGGGGGTGAAGCACACTCAACAACCAGAGGGTTGGGGGTGAAGCAGAGGACTCAGCAACCAGAGGGTTGGGGTTGAAGCAGAGGACTCAGCAACCAGAGGGTTGGGGGTGAAGCAGAGGACTCAGCAACCAGAGGGTTGTGGGTGAAGCACACTCAGCAACCAGAGGGTTGGGGGTGAAACACACTCAGCAACCAGAGGGTTGGGGGTGAAGCAGAGGACTCAGCAACCAGAGGGTTGGGGGTGAAACACACTCAGCAACCAGAGGGTTGGGGGTGAAGCAGAGGACTCAGCAACCAGAGGGTTGGGGGTGAAGCAGAGGACTCAGCAACCAGAGGGTTGGGGTTGAAGCAGAGGACTCAGCAACCAGAGGGTTGGGGGTGAAGCAGAGGACTCAGCAACCAGAGGGTTGGGGGTGAAGCAGAGGACTCAGCAACCAGAGGGTTGGGGTTGAAGCAGAGGACTCAGCAACCAGAGGGTTGGGGGTGAAGCAGAGGACTCAGCAACCAGAGGGTTGGGGGTGAAGCACACTCAGCAACCAGAGGGTTGGGGTTGAAGCAGAGGACTCAGCAACCAGAGGGTTGGGGTTGAAGCACACTCAGCAACCAGAGGGTTGGGGGTGAAGCAGAGGACTCAGCAACCAGAGGGTTGGGGGTGAAGCAGAGGACTCAGCAACCAGAGGGTTGGGGGTGAAACACACTCAGCAACCAGAGGGTTGGGGGTGAAGCAGAGGACTCAGCAACCAGAGGGTTGGGGTTGAAGCAGAGGACTCAGCAACCAGAGGGTTGGGGTTGAAGCAGAGGACTCGGCAACCAGAGGGTTGGGGGTGAAGCAGAGGACTCAGCAACCAGAGGGTTGGGGTTGAAGCAGAGGACTCAGCAACCAGAGGGTTGGGGTTGAAGCAGAGGACTCGGCAACCAGAGGGTTGGGGGTGAAGCAGAGGACTCAGCAACCAGAGGGTTGGGGGTGAAGCAGAGGACTCGGCAACCAGAGGGTTGGGGGTGAAGCAGAGGACTCAGCAACCAGAGGGTTGGGGTTGAAGCAGAGGACTCAGCAACCAGAGGGTTGGGGTTGAAGCAGAGGACTCAGCAACCAGAGGGTTGGGGGTGAAGCAGAGGACTCGGCAACCAGAGGGTTGGGGGTGAAGCAGAGGACTCAGCAACCAGAGGGTTGGGGTTGAAGCACACTCAGCAACCAGAGGGTTGGGGGTGAAGCAGAGGACTCAGCAACCAGAGGGTTGGGGGTGAAGCAGAGGACTCAGCAACCAGAGGGTTGGGGTTGAAGCAGAGGACTCAGCAACCAGAGGGTTGGGGGTGAAGCACACTCAGCAACCAGAGGGTTGGGGTTGAAGCAGAGCACTCAGCAACCAGAGGGTTGGGGTTGAAGCAGAGGACTCAGCAACCAGAGGGTTGGGGTTGAAGCAGAGGACTCGGCAACCAGAGGGTTGGGGGTGAAGCAGAGGACTCAGCAACCAGAGGGTTGGGGTTGAAGCAGAGGACTCAGCAACCAGAGGGTTGGGGTTGAAGCACACTCAGCAACCAGAGGGTTGGGGGTGAAGCAGAGGACTCAGCAACCAGAGGGTTGGGGGTGAAGCAGAGGACTCAGCAACCAGAGGGTTGGGGTTGAAGCAGAGGACTCAGCAACCAGAGGGTTGGGGGTGAAGCACACTCAGCAACCAGAGGGTTGGGGTTGAAGCAGAGCACTCAGCAACCAGAGGGTT
This sequence comes from Cladorhizidae sp. MBARI D1340-BT2, assembly GCA_028752905.1. Taxonomy (NCBI): domain Eukaryota; kingdom Metazoa; phylum Porifera; class Demospongiae; order Poecilosclerida; family Cladorhizidae; species Cladorhizidae sp. MBARI D1340-BT2. The sequence goes on from JAQNBH010000005.1 coordinate 4,412,203, forward strand.
GGGGTTGAAGCAGAGGACTCAGCAACCAGAGGGTTGGGGTTGAAGCAGAGCACTCAGCAACCAGAGGGTTGGGGGTGAAGCAGAGCACTCAGCAACCAGAGGGTTGGGGTTGAAGCAGAGGACTCAGCAACCAGAGGGTTGGAGTTGAAACACACTCAGCAACCAGAGGGTTGGGGGTGAAGCAGAGGACTCGGCAACCAGAATTAACACCTATCCTTGATTAGTAAATGGGCACTATTAGGGCTGCCTTAGTTGTCTCCTATTGGAGGGCAGCATGCTTAGCGTATGGAACCATCTAATAAATAGCTTGTGCTCTAGCAAGTGGCAACAGCTGTTGTTAGGAGTATTTGTCGTCTCTTAACTTCCTCTTCCTTGTCAGCTTCATCACTCTTGAAGGGATCATCAGACTTACAGAGGATGAAGTCATCTTTGGGGTATACGTCTCCACGCAGAAACACTATGATTTCTGAAGGATTTCTTCCACCAATTGCTCCTCACAGATCACTTTGAGAAACTGGATATTTATGTGTTTCGAAATGCCAGGCTGGGTTTCACTTACAAGCAGTCATGATATATATATATATACCCTGGTCAGGGGTGTATTTAGGGGGGGGCGGGGGGGGGGGGCATTCGCCCCCCCTTGTATCATTCTCGCCCCCCCCCCTTGAAATTAGAGATATTTTTAAAAATAATGTCAAGAAAGGTGTAATACAAGAAAGGTGTAATAAGCTTATGATATCAGGTTCAAATGATAGGAATGTCAAACTGAGGTTCTTCTTGGTTTTCTCTGCCATACGTCCACAATCTCTTCAAGGTCGCTCTCAGAGAGTACTTCTGGTGCCTCTATAGCAATCCTCATAAGGTGAGAAAGGCTGCAGTCACTTAGAGAATTACGCAAACGAGTCTTGATCATCTTCATCTGTGAGAAGCTTCTCTCCACAGAAGCAGTAGAAACTGGAATCGATAAGCAGATGGAGGCAATCTTGTGCAAATTGGGAAACATGGCCTTGAGCATGTCGTTTGAAACAAGTTCTTTCAGCTGTGATGCAGTAGTATCCCGTGGTTGCTTGACTAACAGCTGGCGGAATGTTTTCCACTCTGTAAGTATTTCAGTGGAAATCATGGCTGTCTTCACTGTTTCTTCTCCATCCAATGTTTCTGCATCTCTATCTTCTCCGTAGTGAGCAATCAGTTTCTCAACAGACGTGTCTCCATAAGTGGGAAAAGATACTGAATCTGGTTTTGGAACTTTCCGTGGATCGAATATAGACAATGCTGATACAACAGCGTTGGATGAAGAAAATCGGCTTGTTATGTTGGCCTTTAAATCAGCAACAAAAGGCTTACCAACAACATTCTGGAACGAAAGTATTTTATCAGCGTCAATAGACACCTTTGTAGATGACTTCAAGTCTTCAACGTTTTCAAGAAGCTCCAACACCCAGTTCGCTCCAGGCAAAACTGCATCATCCAAGGATTTAACAGTAGCATCAACAAGGAATGATATCAACGAGAGGTCAAGCTGCTCTGCCTGAAGTGCTTTGCTGAGCTTGGCTACTTGTGGTAGAGTGAAATCAAGCAAATATATAGCTGCAATCGTAGACAATTTGCAGAGGGCACCATGGATTCCAAGAGCTTCTGGCTCGTGGGACGTCTCGTAGATGTTCCCAATGGTGATTACAATTGCAGAATAACTTGCTTTGACAGCTTTGACACACCTTTCATGTGCCAGCCAGCGTGTGTCAGATGGCTTGATCACTTTCATTTCTGGAAGTTCAAGAACGTGCTGTACCTCCTTCAGACACTCTGCTCGCTTGGGGGAATTGCGAAAATGCTTCCAAAGAGTAGTCAATGTTCTGTAAACATGAGCAATTCCAGGAGTTTTATTGGCAGCTTGCACACAAGCCAACTGCAGTAAGTGACAGTGGCAGTGTATAAACAGAGCGTGAGGAGTATGTTTCTTGATACGTGCCTGAACCCCGGTCTTTCGTCCAGAAAAAGTTGCAGCTCCATCAAATCCCAATCCAACTATTCTTCCGACTTGTAGACCTTTCTTCTTTAAACAATCGATGAGATTAGAATAGATGGTCTCTGCATCAGCCTTCTTCAATGGAATAAGCTCCAGAAAGCACTCTACTGGTACACCATCTTCCTCCCAGCGGCAAAACACAGACAATTCTTCTACGTTGGTGACATCTGTGCACTCATCTGCCATGAGGCTGTACATAGGTGCCTTTTGAAGTCGCTTCAGAATCGACTCCTCCACCCATGTCCCCAATGATTCGATGAATTCAACCACAGCCACTCTTGATGTGTACACAGCATTTCTTGGTGCAGTTTCTAAGAATTGCTTCAAATGTTGGCTGCCACATCGAACCACCACGTCAACCAGCTTCTCAAATTTTGTCGAATGTGCAACTTGTTCTTTCGTAAGAAAATGAGTGAGTAGGATCAGGCACTTCACTGCAGCTCTGTTCTGAGCTCTTTTGCGAGCTAAAACATTCTGGAGTTGCTGTACAACTGTTCCACCTTTGGCTGCTCCTTTAGCTGCAAAAAGAGCTTGAGTTGCATGGATATGGAAGTCACTTCTCGCATGAGCTTTCATTTTTTCAACAGCTTTCTTCCAATTTCTGCAAGGTTGTGTGACCCACACTCCTCCAGTACGCTGCAGACCAGATTGCTTGCAAACCTTGCAAAAGGCACCATCGCTATCCTCGTCATAATAGAGCCAACTGAAATCTTTCTCCCAGCTCTTAGAGTATTTTCTCTTCGTGGATACAGAAGAGCGGTGTTTGTTTTGCTTGCTTTTCTTTGAAGGTGGAGGACTAAGGCTAGGACTAGATGCCTCGACATGCTCAGAGCTATCTGTTCTGCTATCTTCGCTATCGCTGCTATTAGCATGAGAAGAGGCTTGAGAAGTACTTGCAAAGTATGAGCGAATATCCATATTAATATGAAGAGAAATCAGCTAGTAAGGTTTCTTTTATAGAGACTTTAAGACCATGACATAATGGACTGAGTTAAAAATACTGAGAGAGAGTGGGAAAGAAGGAGGGAACTGAAGAAGTGACAAAGTGACAAACCTACAAAGGAGAACACGTGGTGGCGTGTGATGACATCATGTCTAAGATTAGACTTGAAGACCATGACATAATGGACTGAGTTAAAAATACTGAGAGAGAGGGAGTGGGAAAGAAGGAGAAACAAAAGAAGTGACAAACCTACAAAGGAGAGCACGTGGTGGTGTGTGATGTCATCGTGTCATGACACATGCTCTCCTTTTTCCAAGCAGCTACAATATCATGAGAAATATATACAGTCTAGCCATAGTTCGGTATAGCATAATGCCATTGGTAGTCAGTCAAAATAGCTATCCTCAGACATTGTAAAAGCAAAAAAAAATATGGGGGGATCTTCCCCCCAGACCCCCCTTTTACGACTTATGAACATGTTAAGAAAATATTAACAAAAATTAGGGCACCAAGTGACCAACCATTTCCACCCCCCCCCCCCCCCCCCCCCCTAGAGAACTAGAGAAAAATTGTGTATGAAACCTGTTGTCCATGATTTTGTAAGAAAATGCATGGAATGCAACATAATTCGATTTCACAAAAGCCCACCTCCATTATACGAGTGACAAGTGACTATATCTAATCTATATATGCTGATTGCCGTAGCATGCAACTTCAGCAAATATTTAAGATGGAATGTTGTACTAAAGATTTTAGAAAAAGTGCATGCCATCATAAGTAGCAGCTATATATACAGTTAGTACTGCAAAAATACCTGTGGGTAAAACACTTTCGTACTCCACGCGGAAGCCCAGGGTGCACGTCCCCTTTCCGCACCATCCAGGCTCTCCGCCCCCCCTTATTTTTCCATATCTCAAGTTCGCCCCCCCTTGGCAAAATTTCTGTATACAACCCTGCCTGGTGAAGGCTAGCACTTAGCTGGTTGGGTGTTGAGTCATGATATATATATATATACCCTGGTGAAGGCTAGCACCTAGCTGGTTGGGTGTTGAGAAAGACATTATAGTAGTATAATTTTGGGGGGTTCTGAGATATTGGGGCAATGGCATGCAAAAGTTTAAGTTTACTCAACATTTTGCATTGTGTGTGTGTGTGTGTTGTCTCAGATCCGGTGTTGAAGGTACTTTCTTTCTTATGAAGAAGACTTCTTCACTTCATTAGATGGCAGAGCTCTGCACCTCTTCACTCTAGCTCATGCTTATGCCATCTCATTACTGGAGCATTGCCTATTCAAAAGGAGAAAAAATATCTCAACCATGGGCACTTAGTTATATAGCATGAGAGACCTCATTATACAGCATGAGAGACCTCATTATACAGCATGAGAGACCTCGTTATATAGCATGGGAGACCTCATTATACAGCATGAGAGACCTCATTATACAGCATGAGGGACCTCATTATATAGCATGAGAGACCTCATTATACAGCATGAGAGACCTCATTATATAGCATGAGAGACCTCATTATACAGCATGAGAGACCTCATTATATAGCATGAGAGACCTCATTATATAGCATGAGAGACCTCATTATACAGCATGAGGGACCTCATTATACAGCATGAGAGACCTCATTATATAGCATGAGAGACCTCATTATACAGCATGAGAGACCTCATTATACAGCATGAGAGACCTCATTATACAGCATGAGAGACCTCATTATATAGCATGAGAGACCTCATTATACAGCATGAGGGACCTCATTATACAGCATGAGAGACCTCATTATATAGCATGAGAGACCTCATTATACAGCATGAGGGACCTCATTATACAGCATGAGAGACCTCATTATATAGCATGAGAGACCTCATTATATAGCATGAGAGACCTCATTATATAGCATGAGGGACCTCATTATATAGCATGAGAGACCTCATTATACAGCATGAGAGACCTCATTATATAGCATGAGAGACCTCATTATACAGCATGAGAGACCTCATTATACAGCATGAGAGACCTCATTATATAGCATGAGAGACCTCATTATATAGCATGAGAGACCTCATTATACAGCATGAGGGACCTCATTATACAGCATGAGAGACCTCATTATACAGCATGAGAGACCTCATTATACAGCATGAGAGACCTCATTATATAGCATGAGAGACCTCATTATATAGCATGAGAGACCTCATTATACAGCATGAGAGACCTCATTATACAGCATGAGAGACCTCATTATACAGCATGAGAGACCTCATTATACAGCATGAGAGACCTCATTATACAGCATGAGAGACCTCATTATACAGCATGAGAGACCTCATTATATAGCATGAGAGACCTCATTATACAGCATGAGAGACCTCATTATACAGCATGAGAGACCTCATTATATAGCATGAGAGACCTCATTATACAGCATGAGAGACCTCATTATATAGCATGAGAGACCTCATTATACAGCATGAGAGACCTCATTATATAGCATGAGAGACCTCATTATACAGCATGAGAGACCTCATTATACAGCATGAGAGACCTCATTATATAGCATGAGAGACCTCATTATACAGCATGAGAGACCTCATTATATAGCATGAGAGACCTCATTATACAGCATGAGAGACCTCATTATATAGCATGAGAGACCTCATTATACAGCATGAGAGACCTCATTATATAGCATGAGAGACCTCATTATATAGCATGAGAGACCTCATTATACAGCATGAGAGCACCTCATTATATAGCATGAGAGACCTCATTATACAGCATGAGAGACCTCATTATACAGCATGAGAGACCTCATTATACAGCATGAGAGACCTCATTATATAGCATGAGAGACCTCATTATATAGCATGAGAGACCTCATTATACAGCATGAGAGACCTCATTATATAGCATGAGAGACCTCATTATACAGCATGAGAGACCTCATTATACAGCATGAGAGACCTCATTATACAGCATGAGAGACCTCATTATATAGCATGAGAGACCTCATTATATAGCATGAGAGACCTCATTATATAGCATGAGAGACCTCATTATATAGCATGAGAGACCTCATTATACAGCATGAGAGACCTCATTATACAGCATGAGAGACCTCATTATACAGCATGAGAGACCTCATTATATAGCATGAGAGACCTCATTATATAGCATGAGAGACCTCATTATATAGCATGAGAGACCTCATTATATAGCATGAGAGACCTCATTATACAGCATGAGAGACCTCATTATACAGCATGAGAGACCTCATTATATAGCATGAGAGACCTCATTATACAGCATGAGAGACCTCATTATATAGCATGAGAGACCTCATTATACAGCATGAGAGACCTCATTATACAGCATGAGAGACCTCATTATACAGCATGAGAGACCTCATTATATAGCATGAGAGACCTCATTATACAGCATGAGAGACCTCATTATATAGCATGAGAGACCTCATTATACAGCATGAGAGACCTCATTATATAGCATGAGAGACCTCATTATATAGCATGAGAGACCTCATTATATAGCATGAGAGACCTCATTATATAGCATGAGAGACCTCATTATACAGCATGAGAGACCTCATTATACAGCATGAGAGACCTCATTATATAGCATGAGAGACCTCATTATATAGCATGAGAGACCTCATTATACAGCATGAGAGACCTCATTATACAGCATGAGAGACCTCATTATACAGCATGAGAGCACCTCATTATATAGCATGAGAGACCTCATTATACAGCATGAGAGACCTCATTATACAGCATGAGAGACCTCATTATACAGCATGAGAGCACCTCATTATATAGCATGAGAGACCTCATTATACAGCATGAGAGACCTCATTATATAGCATGAGAGACCTCATTATACAGCATGAGAGACCTCATTATATAGCATGAGAGACCTCATTATATAGCATGAGAGACCTCATTATACAGCATGAGGGACCTCATTATACAGCATGAGAGACCTCATTATATAGCATGAGAGACCTCATTATATAGCATGAGAGACCTCATTATACAGCATGAGAGACCTCATTATACAGCATGAGAGACCTCATTATACAGCATGAGAGACCTCATTATATAGCATGAGAGACCTCATTATATAGCATGAGAGACCTCATTATATAGCATGAGAGACCTCATTATATAGCATGAGAGACCTCATTATACAGCATGAGAGACCTCATTATATAGCATGAGAGACCTCATTATACAGCATGAGAGACCTCATTATATAGCATGAGAGACCTCATTATACAGCATGAGAGACCTCATTATACAGCATGAGAGACCTCATTATATAGCATGAGAGACCTCATTATACAGCATGAGAGACCTCATTATACAGCATGAGAGACCTCATTATACAGCATGAGAGACCTCATTATACAGCATGAGAGACCTCATTATACAGCATGAGAGACCTCATTATATAGCATGAGAGACCTCATTATACAGCATGAGAGACCTCATTATACAGCATGAGAGACCTCATTATACAGCATGAGAGACCTCATTATACAGCATGAGAGACCTCATTATACAGCATGAGAGACCTCATTATATAGCATGAGAGACCTCATTATACAGCATGAGAGACCTCATTATACAGCATGAGAGACCTCATTATACAGCATGAGAGACCTCATTATATAGCATGAGAGACCTCATTATATAGCATGAGAGACCTCATTATATAGCATGAGAGACCTCATTATACAGCATGAGAGACCTCATTATATAGCATGAGAGACCTCATTATATAGCATGAGAGACCTCATTATATAGCATGAGAGACCTCATTATACAGCATGAGAGACCTCATTATATAGCATGAGAGACCTCATTATACAGCATGAGGGACCTCATTATACAGCATGAGAGACCTCATTATATAGCATGAGAGACCTCATTATATAGCATGAGAGACCTCATTATACAGCATGAGAGACCTCATTATACAGCATGAGAGACCTCATTATACAGCATGAGAGACCTCATTATATAGCATGAGAGACCTCATTATACAGCATGAGAGACCTCATTATACAGCATGAGAGACCTCATTATACAGCATGAGAGACCTCATTATACAGCATGAGAGACCTCATTATATAGCATGAGAGACCTCATTATACAGCATGAGAGACCTCATTATACAGCATGAGAGACCTCATTATACAGCATGAGAGACCTCATTATACAGCATGAGAGACCTCATTATACAGCATGAGAGACCTCATTATACAGCATGAGAGACCTCATTATACAGCATGAGAGACCTCATTATACAGCATGAGAGACCTCATTATACAGCATGAGAGACCTCATTATACAGCATGAGAGACCTCATTATACAGCATGAGAGACCTCATTATACAGCATGAGAGACCTCATTATACAGCATGAGAGACCTCATTATATAGCATGAGAGACCTCATTATACAGCATGAGAGACCTCATTATACAGCATGAGAGACCTCATTATATAGCATGAGAGACCTCATTATACAGCATGAGAGACCTCATTATATAGCATGAGAGACCTCATTATATAGCATGAGAGACCTCATTATACAGCATGAGAGACCTCATTATATAGCATGAGAGACCTCATTATACAGCATGAGAGACCTCATTATACAGCATGAGAGACCTCATTATACAGCATGAGAGACCTCATTATACAGCATGAGAGACCTCATTATATAGCATGAGAGACCTCATTATACAGCATGAGGGACCTCATTATATAGCATGAGAGACCTCATTATACAGCATGAGAGAGCACCTCATTATGCAGCTTGAGAGCACCTCATTATGCAGCTTCCAGTTCCACTACTTGTGTTTCTCAAAGAGTAGGTTAATCAAATGAAGCATACCACCATAGGCATTACACTGGCTCGAGTAAAAGGGAACTGGTAAAGATCTCATTTCAATCTACACTTCTCCATAAGCCTTTCCTAATTGTCAATGCCCTCCATTTCTGTATTCTATTGGCCAAGAGTTGATATGATTGAACAAGACAGTGTCACCTGTATTATGGACTGTTATTGGTACTCCTAGGTTAATGAAGTGTCTGAGAAATATCATGGCATGCTGAGGGAGCAGTTGCGTCTCCAGCATGAGTCCCACATCCAACAAACGGAGGAGTATCTGAGGAAGCTAGCAGGACACTTGTCTTCCCGGTGTCAGGCGGAAAAGGAGCAGCTGCTGTCTAATCAGAAGACCCACTACCAGTTCGAGCTGGCAAGAGCTCAAGCCAGGCTGATGGGAGTGGAGGGCATGGTAGATGCAATAGCAAGTTCTGGTAATGGTTATGCACAGTTTATATATATATATATATATATATGTGTGTGTGTGTAGATGATAGATAGATAGATATAGATAAATAGGTAGATGAGATACTGTAAAAGCTGGTTGGTGCTCATGGCGTCGGTCAGAAAGAAAATAGGAGCTTAAGAAAGAGTTGTTGCTTAACAACCTATGCTCGTTCATAGGTGTGATCAACTTCCTATAAGTAAGGTTACCTAGGGCATGTACCAGGCTAGGATGAAGAACCGTTGAATTGCTGCCGAGCACAGCCTGGAGGGTTTTGTGTGTGGATATCACATCAATAAATTTGTGAACTCATCAGGAAGTGGAGGAAGCAGCGACTCTAGAGCAGAAGAACCCCTTCCTACACTTAAACAAATAGAGGCTAGAACTAATCGCTCAACAAATAGAGGCTAGAACTATCGCTTAACAAATAGAGGCTAGAACTATCGCTTAACAAATAGAGGCTAGAACTATCGCTTAAGGGGGTAGTAAACCATTTTTCTGAAAATTTTCTTTTTAAAAATTCTTCCTTTTATATCCTACCTATAGCTCTGCATGACCTGTGTAAAAAACTTGGAAGGCTGTTCTGGTTCAGAAAAAAAGTTATGGAGGATTTCATGCATGCATTTTGTACACACCTGTACTGCATGGGGTGTGTAAATGATGTCTGTTTCCCCCCCAAAACTTATGGTTACCACTTTAGAGCTCCGTAGATTCTGCAAACTTCATGGTATGGACTTGATATATAGCTCAAAAGATAGGTCTCTCTGTGTGCTCTCTTTTGATACTAAAATATGTTTCATAGGTATAACTATAGGCAAGTTACTAGACCTAAAGTGGAGGGACCTAAAAACCTGAATGCCTGCAACCTCCACATAAATAACTCCAGATTGCTAAGTGCTAAAAATTTAAAATTAGCATGGGTGGCTAGAGGAAGCCCTACTCGATGTAATGAGTGTTTTCATTAGGCGTTAAAATTTACGTACGTGGTCAAGCGCTCGGGTGGAAAATGAGTTTTATGGATTTTTAAAGAGATTCATTTTCTACCCGCACGCTTGACCACGTACTTAAATTTTAACGCCTAATAAAAACACTCGTTACATAGAGTAGGGCTTCCTCTAGCCACCCGTGCTAATTTTAAATTTTTAGCACTTAGCAATCTGGAGTTATTTATGTGGGCATTCAGGTTTTTAGGTCCCTCCACTTGTAGCTCCCCTAACTTGGCTATAGTTATACCTGTGAAAAATATTTTTGTATCAACAGAGAGCACATAGAGAGACCTATCTTTTGAGCTATATATCAAGTCCATACCATGAAGTTTACGGAATCTATGGAGTTATAAAGTGGTTATCACACAAAAAAAGCATGTGGGTCATTCCCCCCCCCCCCCCCCAAAATGCAACTGTCTCCCCTTCAAAGCTGTATTATGAGTATTATGAAAAAGGTGTGTTTTTGGACTTTCAAAAAATCTCTCTCGGTGAATATTTATCTAGAACAATTCCATAATATACCCTTTTATAGCTCTTTCTATGCTCTAAAGTTTGATAGAATCCTTTTTCTTATTTTGTGTACTGGTCTTGAGTTATGCATTGATGTTCGACACGGATTTCATGCTTTTTCATTACGAATTTTCATTGACCTCCCAAATCACTTCCAAGTACATTGTGGCAAAACTGTCTCTATCATACTTTACGTATGTGGCTATGTTACACAAACTGTGAATGGGAAGTGGTCACTGACAATCTGTGATTTTTAAGATTTTTGTCGAGTGACAAGGGTAAGGTTCTAAGGGAGTCCATCTGTGGCAAATGTACAAACATGAAAAATCATTAGTAGCCTTCATGTAATATGTCATTTTAAAGCTATTGAACCAGTCTTTCTTTTGATCTAAAAAGTATCTGTAAAGGATGAAAAACAAAAAAGTTATGAACGATACAAATTTGGAACACAGATCTTCAGAAAAATGGTTTACTACCCCCTTAACAAATAGAGGCTAGAACTAATCGCTTCAAATCGAGGGCTAGAACTAATCACTTAACAAATAGAGGCTAGTACTAATCATTTAACAAATAGAGACTAGAACTAATCACTTCAAATAGAGGCTAGAGATAATTGTTTTTTTGACCAATAGAGACTAGAACTAATTGCTTCAAATAGAGGCTAGAACTAATCACTTAACAAATAGAGGCTAGAACTAATCGCTTTACTCTTCACAAAATTAGAGGCTAGAACTAATCACTTAACAAATAGAGGCTAGAACTAATCGCTTACTCTTCACAAATAGAGGCTAGAACTAATCACTTCAATAGAACTAATTGCTTCACGCTAGAACTAATCGCTCATGCTTCACAAATAGAGGCTGGAACTAATCCTCAAGTGCCTTGAACTCATTTGTTAAACACCTATCGAGCTGTTAAGCGCCGGTATAATTGCGTTGGCACATGTTAGGCATCTCTGCGAAGCCTGGTCTTGTTGTCATTGATGAATAAACAGTATTCTGTGCATGTGTAGTAGCATCACTACCAAGTCTGTGCATGTGTAGTAGCATTACCACCAAGTCTATGCATGTGTGGTAGCATCACTACCAAGTCTATGCATGTGTGGTGATGCCAAGTCTGTGCATGTGTGGTAGCATCACTACCAAGTCTGTGCATGTGTGGTAGCAAGTCTATGCATGTGTGGTAGCATCACTACCAAGTCTGTGCATGTGTGGTAGCATCACTACCAAGTCTATGCATGTGTGGTGTGTGGTAGCATCACTACCAAGTATATGCATGTGTGGTAGCAAGTCTGTGCATGTGTGTTAGCATCACTACCAAGTCTATGCATGTGTGGTGTGTGGTAGCATCACTACCAAGTATATGCATGTGTGGTAGCAAGTCTGTGCATGTGTGGTAGCATCACCAAGGCAATGTGGGGACTTCACCAAACATTGAAGCAATAATTACCATATGACCACACCCATTACTAGCTATAGTTGTCCTTAGTTTCCCAATGAGCTTCCTGCAGCCATTGAAAAATCTAAAAAAGTATACTTGAGATAAAATGCAGTTAGAGTCCAACTCTTCTGTTAGAGTCCAAACATATTCATAGTTGACATGCAAACCTCCTCCATTATTCAGTTTGGACATGGGGTGCTATAATAAAATATAAAATAAAATTTAAAAACGCCTGTCCCTAACCTTGCTTTGGTACTCTGCTTACAGCTTAAAGCTTTGCAACCCTATAAACTCTTGCTAGTAGTTTACTAATAGGTAATTGATTTAGCTATTACGTAAATATACTCTTGATAGTAGGATAATTGATAGTTTGCTTAATTGATCATTACTTACAAATGTAAATACACTCTTGCTAGTTGGTTGTGTACAATTGGCTAATTGATTTTGGCACCCAAGTTCTTATAGGTAAATCTACCCTCACATTGTGTAGGTGCTGCCTGTGGTTATGGGGATCTCTGAGGAACAGGGAGGTTCACTGTAGAGGATGCTGCCTGTGTAGAGATGCCAGTGTGTTTGTGGGGGTCACTGTAGAATTGTTAATGTTGTGCAGCAGAGAGTGCTTCTCACTAAAGTCAAATCAAGATCCATACACATGTAGCTATTATTATTAAAACTGTTGTGATCTATTTGAGGATGGAAATGTCTTTACTGCTGCAGGTGAAAGGACTATTCAACTGCAGATGCTACGCAACTCGTGCAATGCTCTCGTGGAAAGTCTGCAGAAGCTCAACTCAAACCAAGATGAGACCGGTCGTTTTGTCTTGGGAGTAGAATTAGAGTCCATTCGTCACGTCGCTCGTGAAGATCCCTTCATTATTACCGTTCTCGATTCTGTGCCTGCTCGTGTGCATGGGATGGGAATCCAGTCAGAGGCGGGGCTGCGGGTGAGGTTTGGGAAAGTCAGACGTGTGTGCAGAAGCATGGCTTTGGTGCCTCCCGAGGGTGCAGGACCCTTGATGTGTCTTCTGTCCTACATACAGTCACTGCTTACTTTCAGAGTTGGGCTACCCGAGATATCCCAAGAAGCAGAACTGGAAAAGTTAGACACCTACGATATTTTACGTCTTGCAGATGGAAGAATGAGGAGGGGAGATCTGGAAGGAGTCGTAGACTGCATGGCATTCCTTAAAGGAGAGCCAAAGAGGGTGGCAAAGGACTGGTTGGAGGATGCTAGAGCTTATCTAGAGACAAGACAAGCCATTCAACTGATACAGACCTATGCATCTGCGAATACTCTAAATAACTGAAGAAATTTGTACTAGGTGTATATATTTAACAATCCCGTCATAATTATTATTTTTTTAGATGAATAATTAAAATTCTGTACGTAAAGTCATGTCTGCCCAAGGCCTAGGAGCTTTGTTCTGGAGTTGAAGAACGATATGAGCCACTTAGACCTGGTGTACCTCCGGTAGAGTTCGTAACCTTTAATACAGGCTTATGGTTCTTGGGGGAGGAGCTTGACTCTGCAGCGTTCGTATCAGAGCTACTGTCCATGGATTTCTTCTTTTTGCTGTGCTTCATCTCCTCATACTCCTCCATATCCGACATCTTGAACGAAATTCTACTCAACTTCTGGCTCAACATTTTCAGCCCGTGCTGTTGCCGATTCTTCCCAGAGCTTTCACTCGTCAGCACGTTGCAGTATAATTGATTGGTCACGCCTATCACAGCTATTTGCGTTTCCCTACACACCTTGTGCGAAAGGGCTGGTGAGCGCCGCACTTGGTCGTCCATTGGAGTACGAGATGTCGGAAGTGTATTCCTGTCAAGTGGTGGTCTTGGACGGCTCCACCGTGGCCATAGATATCAATGTAAGAAACCAAGGTAACTGCCACACCCTATGACACTCGTTTATGTTCTACAGAAAAGAACCTTGGGTGAAGTGCTGTTGAGTGAGGTGTTCAAACATCTTGGCTTGGAGGAGAATGACTACTTTGGTCTCCAGTACAGAGATACTAAGGAGCAAGTGGTGAGATATATTATATCATATATATTGTAGGTGCTACTATTAGTAGTTTATAGTAATGTAGTGAAAAAACCAATTAGGCTCATGCTAGGATCCAACTGTGTGCACTTGGGAAGTTGATATGATACACCAACTTCAATATACATCACCTTCTACACATAGACTAAGGCAGCTGCTGAAGGGAGCTGTGTGGGATCTTAGTGATTATGAATAGTTTAGACCACAAGTCCTCCCTCCCTTAGCCGTGGGTGTGTAGTAAGTTAGTATACCGGAGTAATTTGAATTATCTGATGCTTGCTAGAACCATGGGCTGATGGGGTGACAAAGCTGTGGGGTGTGCTGTCTCGGAAGCATTAGGTTTTAGCCTCGGGGTCTACCTTTGGAATTAGGCTAACCATATCTTTACTGATCATATTTTTCCACTTAGATGTGTTTGTGGCCACTAGGTACTTTATCTACCTTAATGGCTTCAAAAGACATTTGTCTTAAATACGGAGGTGTGTGTGTGGTGTGCATGATATATGAGTTAATAGGAGTGTGTAGATAATTAGGTGTTGTTTTTTTACCTAGGTAGCCCAGCTTGGTGGTTACTTCTGGTCTTACAGCACCTTATATCATGTTCGCTGTTGTGTGATAAGTAAGCACACAGAAGAGAACTTGGCCACTTTTTTGGTCTGCAGCTACAAGTTCTTAGCTGCAGTTATTGGGTTGGCCTACATGTCTTGGCCACCATGACATGTAGCAGGTTTCTGAGATTTATCTTGGACAGCGTGTGACCTGGGTTTTTTAAAAATTATTTTATTTTTATTCGTATTATATTTTTATTCGTATTATTATTATTGTTTATTTTTGTCTGCATACAGCACTGGCTGGACCCTATTAAGCCCATCAAGAAGCAAGTGAAAAGTGAGGTTCTAAACATGGCGTCGAATCGCATTCACCATGATTATTTGTTGTACGTCTATTAGAAAAATCCGGGGATTATTCCTTTCGGTTCAGAGTGAAGCTTTATCCAGTGTCCTCTACTTATATTTTCGACGAAGTCACGAGGTATGTTGGCCGTGTGTTGTGTGATGAGCAGATACCACAGTCTCAGTCCTGCAATAAGGACAAAGTAGCTAGAACACGAGAGAACAAACCTACTTTTCCATCTTTCCTGTATCTTTGATGGACCAGTCCAACATTCTTTGTGTGATTAAAGGCTGGTTCACAATACGATGCAAACGGCCAACGTCGCGTCCTAAAGCATCTTGTGAACTGTGCACGTCCGTACGCGTTAAAAAAAAAAGTGAACGCTCCAAGACATTCGGATAAACTCGAGTTCTATTTCTGCATGCAGGTGCAAAGCATCCTCATCCGTCCAGCCAATCAGATTGCTTCTTCATCCCATGTGATTTTTTTCAACCTGTGCATTATTTAGAAAGCTATACTAAGTGGTGTTTCTAAGCAATGGATGTGGTGTGTTGTAGTCATCAGCTGTCGTCGAAGTTGGACTCCCAAGTATTTGCAATCTTCAATAAAGAGGTCAAAGGTCAGAATTCAGTAAACCATCGTTCACACCGCATGTCTTGGAACAACATTATGAACCATGACGATGCGGTAGAATGCTACTTTTGTGAACCATGACGACACAGTAGAACGCTACTTTTGAGGATGCTTTGCACAGCGACGCAGCAGAAAAAATGTATTGTGAACCAGCGCGAGACTGAGTGGTGAACAGCCAGGACAAAATACCTGAACAACTCAGCAACCAGTTGAGATGACTTGACTATTTTCTTTGACTTATGTGCACACAAACTGCAGACATGATAGAGTCTTCTAACAATAGGTCTCTAGTCTCCATGGAGATCAGTGGGGGAGGGGAGGGGGGGGGGGGGGGGAAATGTTCATGCTGAACCAATGTGTACTCGAACTCTTTAGGACTAAAATGGATGCACCCAGGCACATCTGAGGTTCTCATTGACTACAGCAGCTAACAGAGGCTGCAACTTGACGGTAAAAGCTACCCTGGAGCTTACACGTTGAAATTTAACTCGAGTTATTATTTGCTAGCGAGGCTGCTAACTTTATAAGCTTTGACAAAAAATGAGAGCCATTTTTCTAGCTACCGCTGAATACTACATGAAGAACTCTGAGACAAATTCATATGTCCGAGTTAGACCTGATGTATATCTGATCCTACCCAATCCCATCCACACTGTCCCACTTTGGGTACAAAGTTCAATTGCTGACTGTGTCTACCATGGCATCTGGCTGGGGGGTGTAGAGATAAGGTTTTGTTGGGAGTTCTGGAGAGAGGAAGGTGTTCAAACCAGCTGGATGAATGTCCAGAAACAAGATCGAGTATGGAATGGTCCAGAGGCTGATCAAGGGTGTGAGTGTACATGGCAGAATTGCTGAACAAATGTCAAGAACTTGTCTTTGAGGTATAGTAGCTATAGCAGTGCAATTCCTACCTAGCAAGCTTAATTAACTGCACACAAGTTCCTTCAATAGGTTTTGTTGTTGTTGCTTTTCTTGGTTGTTTTTCTTCGGATAATGTGATAGAGTTTCTGGAGGAAGCAGAGAACAAAGATAGCTGTAGATGGAGGCAAAGCTTTGGAAGAAAGAGAAATGGCTTATGTCTTGCTTGGGGTTGTAATGAAGGTAACTAGGAGTAGTAGTAGGTCATCTGTTGGTGCCACGCCACCCTTCAAGGTTCCCAGCGGTCTCCCCTTTCACCTCTACTACATACATTCATCTCCAGTGAATCCTCCCATCCCCTCCCCTTCGTCCTATTCACATCAGCTTTTACAAACTCCCTAAATGTATTATTCTTAAAACCTTTACAGACATTTTGGGGGGATGGGGGACACAAAATATCACCATACAATGATGTACATGAAGAGGACACAGTTGTGTTACGCTGACCTGAGCAAATCTCTTGCATTTCCTGTCTGTTCTCAATCTTTCTGCCACTTGACTCAGGTTGTCAATCAATAGTGGGCATTCTGCTAGTGTTAATGCCAGATCCTGACTCTAGCGAGAGATCCTAACTCTAGCGAGCCAGATCCTAACTTTAGCGAGCTTGATCCTAACTCTAGCGAGCCAGATCCTACTCTAGTGTGGACAGGCCTTTAGTCTCCATAGCCAAGAGCTAGCGAAAACACTAGCGTGCATGATGAGCCAAAAAAAAAGTGCTTTGTTTACTTTTATTGTCGCTAGGCAACCCAACCCCAACATCGCTTATCTGGTAGAGGTCTCAAGATAAGAACAAGGCAACCATGACTCTACAGTTCGTCACATGACTTTTAAAAATAATTAATTGAAGTGCGTGCCTGCTCCACTGTTTCAATTTTTGGGCGTAAAAGAGCTGCTGTTTAAAATACTAAAAACCACATTAGGGGCATCAGTTGTAGAGTATTTGAGTTATTGGTATTAGGTTTGGGAACGCAATGTTACCTGCAGAATGGAACTTGGATCACAATATATGAACACTTCCAGGGTTGTATACAGAAATTTTGCCAAGGGGGGGCGAACTTGAGATATGGAAAAATAAGGGGGGGCGGAGAGCCTGGATGGTGCGGAAAGGGGACGTGCACCCTGGGCTTCCGCGTGGAGTACGAAAGTGTTTTACCCACAGGTATTTTTGCAGTACTAACTGTATATATAGCTGCTACTTATGATGGCATGCACTTTTTCTAAAATCTTTAGTACAACATTCCATCTTAAATATTTGCTGAAGTTGCATGCTACGGCAATCAGCATATATAGATTAGATATAGTCACTTGTCACTCGTATAATGGAGGTGGGCTTTTGTGAAATCGAATTATGTTGCATTCCATGCATTTTCTTACAAAATCATGGACAACAGGTTTCATACACAATTTTTCTCTAGTTCTCTAGGGGGGGGGGGGGGGGGGGGTGGAAATGGTTGGTCACTTGGTGCCCTAATTTTTGTTAATATTTTCTTAACATGTTCATAAGTCGTAAAAGGGGGGTCTGGGGGGAAGATCCCCCCATATTTTTTTTTGCTTTTACAATGTCTGAGGATAGCTATTTTGACTGACTACCAATGGCATTATGCTATACCGAACTATGGCTAGACTGTATATATTTCTCATGATATTGTAGCTGCTTGGAAAAAGGAGAGCATGTGTCATGACACGATGACATCACACACCACCACGTGCTCTCCTTTGTAGGTTTGTCACTTCTTTTGTTTCTCCTTCTTTCCCACTCCCTCTCTCTCAGTATTTTTAACTCAGTCCATTATGTCATGGTCTTCAAGTCTAATCTTAGACATGATGTCATCACACGCCACCACGTGTTCTCCTTTGTAGGTTTGTCACTTTGTCACTTCTTCAGTTCCCTCCTTCTTTCCCACTCTCTCTCAGTATTTTTAACTCAGTCCATTATGTCATGGTCTTAAAGTCTCTATAAAAGAAACCTTACTAGCTGATTTCTCTTCATATTAATATGGATATTCGCTCATACTTTGCAAGTACTTCTCAAGCCTCTTCTCATGCTAATAGCAGCGATAGCGAAGATAGCAGAACAGATAGCTCTGAGCATGTCGAGGCATCTAGTCCTAGCCTTAGTCCTCCACCTTCAAAGAAAAGCAAGCAAAACAAACACCGCTCTTCTGTATCCACGAAGAGAAAATACTCTAAGAGCTGGGAGAAAGATTTCAGTTGGCTCTATTATGACGAGGATAGCGATGGTGCCTTTTGCAAGGTTTGCAAGCAATCTGGTCTGCAGCGTACTGGAGGAGTGTGGGTCACACAACCTTGCAGAAATTGGAAGAAAGCTGTTGAAAAAATGAAAGCTCATGCGAGAAGTGACTTCCATATCCATGCAACTCAAGCTCTTTTTGCAGCTAAAGGAGCAGCCAAAGGTGGAACAGTTGTACAGCAACTCCAGAATGTTTTAGCTCGCAAAAGAGCTCAGAACAGAGCTGCAGTGAAGTGCCTGATCCTACTCACTCATTTTCTTACGAAAGAACAAGTTGCACATTCGACAAAATTTGAGAAGCTGGTTGACGTGGTGGTTCGATGTGGCAGCCAACATTTGAAGCAATTCTTAGAAACTGCACCAAGAAATGCTGTGTACACATCAAGAGTGGCTGTGGTTGAATTCATCGAATCATTGGGGACATGGGTGGAGGAGTCGATTCTGAAGCGACTTCAAAAGGCACCTATGTACAGCCTCATGGCAGATGAGTGCACAGATGTCACCAACGTAGAAGAATTGTCTGTGTTTTGCCGCTGGGAGGAAGATGGTGTACCAGTAGAGTGCTTTCTGGAGCTTATTCCATTGAAGAAGGCTGATGCAGAGACCATCTATTCTAATCTCATCGATTGTTTAAAGAAGAAAGGTCTACAAGTCGGAAGAATAGTTGGATTGGGATTTGATGGAGCTGCAACTTTTTCTGGACGAAAGACCGGGGTTCAGGCACGTATCAAGAAACATACTCCTCACGCTCTGTTTATACACTGCCACTGTCACTTACTGCAGTTGGCTTGTGTGCAAGCTGCCAATAAAACTCCTGGAATTGCTCATGTTTACAGAACATTGACTACTCTTTGGAAGCATTTTCGCAATTCCCCCAAGCGAGCAGAGTGTCTGAAGGAGGTACAGCACGTTCTTGAACTTCCAGAAATGAAAGTGATCAAGCCATCTGACACACGCTGGCTGGCACATGAAAGGTGTGTCAAAGCTGTCAAAGCAAGTTATTCTGCAATTGTAATCACCATTGGGAACATCTACGAGACGTCCCACGAGCCAGAAGCTCTTGGAATCCATGGTGCCCTCTGCAAATTGTCTACGATTGCAGCTATATATTTGCTTGATTTCACTCTACCACAAGTAGCCAAGCTCAGCAAAGCACTTCAGGCAGAGCAGCTTGACCTCTCGTTGATATCATTCCTTGTTGATGCTACTGTTAAATCCTTGGATGATGCAGTTTTGCCTGGAGCGAACTGGGTGTTGGAGCTTCTTGAAAACGTTGAAGACTTGAAGTCATCTACAAAGGTGTCTATTGACGCTGATAAAATACTTTCGTTCCAGAATGTTGTTGGTAAGCCTTTTGTTGCTGATTTAAAGGCCAACATAACAAGCCGATTTTCTTCATCCAACGCTGTTGTATCAGCATTGTCTATATTCGATCCACGGAAAGTTCCAAAACCAGATTCAGTATCTTTTCCCACTTATGGAGACACGTCTGTTGAGAAACTGATTGCTCACTACGGAGAAGATAGAGATGCAGAAACATTGGATGGAGAAGAAACAGTGAAGACAGCCATGATTTCCACTGAAATACTTACAGAGTGGAAAACATTCCGCCAGCTGTTAGTCAAGCAACCACGGGATACTACTGCATCACAGCTGAAAGAACTTGTTTCAAACGACATGCTCAAGGCCATGTTTCCCAATTTGCACAAGATTGCCTCCATCTGCTTATCGATTCCAGTTTCTACTGCTTCTGTGGAGAGAAGCTTCTCACAGATGAAGATGATCAAGACTCGTTTGCGTAATTCTCTAAGTGACTGCAGCCTTTCTCACCTTATGAGGATTGCTATAGAGGCACCAGAAGTACTCTCTGAGAGCGACCTTGAAGAGATTGTGGACGTATGGCAGAGAAAACCAAGAAGAACCTCAGTTTGACATTCCTATCATTTGAACCTGATATCATAAGCTTATTACACCTTTCTTGTATTACACCTTTCTTGACATTATTTTTAAAAATATCTCTAATTTCAAGGGGGGGGGCGAGAATGATACAAGGGGGGGCGAATGCCCCCCCCCCCCGCCCCCCCCTAAATACACCCCTGACTTCAAGTTCAAAAGGCGAGCATTTCTGGATGCCTAAAAAAATGCTGAACAATTCCTTTTCTGTGCAATTGGCCTCTTCTCTCAGGTCTGTAGAGTTTGAGTGTCTGTCATTGCTCTTTGGTTGCTTTTCCTTCCTCCTCCTTACACGCAGGTACTTTCTCTCCCTGCAACTCAAGGAAGATATGGTCAATGACAAGTTCAAGTGTTCAGAAGAGACTTATAGCATTCTGGCAGGTTTTGTGGTCCAGGGGGAATTTGGCGATTATGACCCCCTTGACCACACTTCTGGGTATCTTGACGAGTTTCCATTCCTGGAGTCAAAGTCTTCAAAAGTGAAGTATGACGTGGAAAAACTGCACCAGAAGAATAGGTTTGTGCGTGTATGCATGTGTGGGTGGGTTGTCCTTTCCTAGACTCAACACTGGAGGGAGTGAAGCCCTGCTTCTCACCTCAATGAGGTCGAGGAATGCTTTGATGTGATCTGGCTTTTCTGCCTACTTGACAATACAAGTCTTATCCAGGAATGATGGATGTCTTGTCTCAAATACCCCACCCCACCCTTATGATACACTTCAAGCCTTAGCCCTAGAATGACCCTAGCCCTAGCATCATCCTAGCCCTAGAATACACTTCAAGCCTTAGCCTCTAGCCCTAGAATACCCCTGGTTGTAGCACGCCTTAGCCTTAGAATAACCTTAGCCCTAGAATACCCCTGGTTGTATCACCCTAGCCCTATATAACACACTTCAAGCCTTAGCCTCTAGCCCTAGAATACCCAGGGCTGGGTGTAGCACGCCTTAGCCTTAGAATAACCCTAGCCCTAGAATACCCCTGGTTGTATCACCCTAGCCCTATATAACACACTTCAAGCCTTAGCCTCTAGCCCTAGAATACCCAGGGCTGGTTGTAGCACCCTAGCCCTATATAACACACTTCAAGCCTTAGCCTCTAGCCCTAGAATACCCCTGGTTGTAGCACCCTAGCCCTATATAACACACTTCAAGCCTTAGCCTCTAGCCCTAGAATACCCCTGGTTGTAGCACCCTAGCCCTATATAACACACTTCAAGCCTTAGCCTCTAGCCATAGAATACCCCTGGTTGTAGCACCCTAGCCCTATATAATACACTTCAATCCTTAGCCATAGAAGAACCCAAGAATAGCATATCACTTGCCCTAACTCATAGTTTCCTAGCCCTATAATATATAATATTTGTTCATGTGTTTGGTACAGGACTCTCGCACCAGCAGAGTGTGATAGGAGGTTCTTGGAACTGGCTTGTCGGTTGGACCGCTATGGAATGGACTTCCACCCAGTCATGGTGAGTGGAAGTGTCCTGCTTTGTAGTCAGGAGTTTTTTGCATATACAAGTATACCTTGCATCTGCCATTGGAGTTTTTTTTGCATATACAAGTATACCTTGCATCTGCCATTGGAATTTGTGTTTGTCATTGTGTTGGCTCGTCTCAGGACATCTCCAACATCAAGTTGGAAATGGGTGTATCCGGCCGAGGAGTAACTATCTTCTGTGGTGAACATCCAAACTTCACGGCTCTCAACAACTTCCCTTGGTGAGTGTTGGGGGGGGGGGGGTGAATGAGCATGAGGTTGTTCTCACTGCTCGGAGCGAGCCCAGGAGTGCCAAAGAATGTGCGTGTGTGTATGCCACATGCGGGATATGGTGGTGTTTAACTGATGAAAATTAAATTACACGACGCGTGTGTGTGCGTGTGCCCAAGTTTTATTTTAAAGTCATACATGTGATGTGATTACAGCAAGAGTCGTCAAGGGAGCCTTCTTTATGGCTTGAGGGAGGGACCTATCGGATCGGGTAAACAGATTGATGCACCATCTAGTCTAGCGACAATTGAAGCAAACAAAACAGTTGGAAAATATTTTTGTTTCTTTTGCACGCTGACATTTAGAGCAGCCATTTTATCTAGCTGGTACCTCGGGTCTTCTAAGCTCTAGTACCAGATAGGCAATCATCTTCTCTCAGAGAACATTTCCACATTATATCATTTACTGCCTTCTAGAGCTAGTTATAAGACGTTTGCTTTTTGTCAAAGACGATGATGCTTGCTCCTGTGAACCTCGCCATTTCAGCAATGGTGGGATTATTCTAGTGAGTAGGGTTAGATGCAACCTTGCTAGCCAATAGCTTGAGTTAAATTTCACCGTGCAAACTTGAGCAAAGCTTTTTCGTAATGCTGCTATTTTGGGGCAGATATATCCGCTATCGTCTGGAATGTAAACTTGCATGCATGCGTGGATATATCCACTGTCGACCCTAAGGAGTTAAAATCTCCCATAGCAGACATGTTCCATTGTCCTGACCTTTGTAGCGAGAGACTTGAATATTGGGTAGCCCAATATAGCAAGTGCCCGAGGAGTTAATCGTAATACAATTAGACGTGTGGACAATTAGACGTGTGGTAATATCAGTACGTCAGGGAGTGGTAAAAATGAAAGATCCCAAGATCGCAAAATAATAAAGAAAGAAAGAAAGCTCTTATCCAGATTTCAGTTTCCTGCAGCATGAACTAGTTTTGATTATGTACAAAAGAGGTGGTTTGACTTTGTGTCTGTGTGTGTGTGTTTGTATGATTTTCACACGCAGGGTGCGGATATCCGGTGTGAACTTCAGGGGGAAGCAGCTGCAACTGGAAATGGTTGCCCCTGCAGTAAGTTTGCTATTGTTCTCGTGAACGAGCACGTATGAAAACCCTCTCTGTTCTCTTCTGCCTCGTCCAGAATCAAAGCTATGCTGAGATCATCATGTTTACCTGCCCCTCCAAGTCCTCGTGTAAAATTCTGTGGAAGTCCTGTGTGGAACATCACACATTCTTCAGGTTGTCAAGACACCTCGTGTTGTGTGGCTTCTATTCTCTCCCACATACTCCGAGTCACTCACGCTGTCGGTTCCCTCCCACCATTTCCTCTCTCCTTCTCTCTTTTTTCCTCTCCCCTCTCATCACTTTCCTTCGCCCTTTCTCTTGATGCAGGACTGTGAAGACAGATAAAGTGAAGCGGCCATCCACCAACAGTCTATTCAGGAGAGGCTCCACTTTCCGGTTCAGTGGCAGGACTCAGTTCAAGCTTTTGCAGGAAGGAACACAGCAAACCAGACGTTCATCCAGGCGCTTCGAGAGGTGAGACTATTACAGGTGATGGTTTTGTGTGTGTGTGGCTTTTTATCTCTCTCTCATACACACACACTTGAATGTAGAATCAGCAGCCGGAATAGGTTTGCTCGCAGGACTCTCTAATTCAACGATACATCAAATAATGTATATACACTGTCTGTGTTGCATTTTCAGCAGACATTTTTATAACAAAAACTATATATATACATATATATATACCCCTTATAATTTTAAATGCTCATAGATTTTTTCTTTCTTCCAGTATCACACATATTTTTATATTTGCCAGACTCTTTTATGTGTGACTTCATCATTCCAGTTTGGTTGTCAAGGTTACGAGATGCCCTGATAATATTAACAAGTCTGCTGAGGAATTGAGAGATCATCTGGGTGCCCCCACCTTCTGTACAAGAGCAGCTCATGTCAGGACTTATTCTCCAAAATAAGTAGATAATTTTATTTTCTTTTTCCCCGTTGAAAAAGAAGGTATACCACTCTGTGTGGTTGTTAAAGGGAAATAGATATTTTAGTGTTTGTTTTAAAAACACAGGAGAGGCACATGTATTGGGTCGGATTTTTACGAGAGTGGGGTAGTGCATTTGGTAGTAGTGTAATGAAGACTTATATGCGATCTACATGACAAGAACATTTTTATGATCTGGTAATTATTGCTAATGCACTATATACAAGGAACGAATACCTGTGGATGATATTTGCCATGCGTTTGTGCAGGAAGGATGTTTGAAGCGTCACTTTTTACTGACTTAACTACTGTTAAATCAATAAATTTTATTGTTACGTTCCATCCAATCTATGATCTATAGATTGTGCAGCACAATCTCCAATCTATACACAATCTATGAATGCCCATCTTGCCTGCCACAATACACTTCAAACATGGTAGCATATTAACACCCTTTGCAACAGAAAAAGTGATGAGATTGCAACTGAGAGTGTAATAATGTAGATGCATGTACTGAGAAAAAGTTCCACATGGACTTGGCAGATAAATAACTAAAAGTGTAGCTAGAGCCAATAAATATATTTGAAGAATATTGCTCTGTCAAAAAAAAATGCACAGTTTGTAATACCCACGAACACTCGCACAACTGCAAATGTAGAGAAACTTGCCTCACAAATGGCTCTTCTCCTTTCGTGGGAGAGCGCGGGCTTTGTAAATTCCCGTCAACTAATCCCATATTGTGTGGGTGGGTTTGGATAGTTGGTTTGCACACTCGCTCAGTATAGCTAATCGATAATAAGTATTGGTGGATATGTTCCATCCAATCTATGAATCTGTTGCAAAGGGTGTCAATATGCTACCATGTTTTGAAGTGTATTGATTGACAGGCAAGGCATTCATAGATTGTGCAGCACGATCTATAGATTGGCATCCAATCTATGAATTCAGATTGGATGGAACACAAATATTTTCGTTGTTTTTCTATGGCAGTTGTTAACATATGAGTATATACTATGAGATGCATCTCAAATTGTGGTGAATTTTCAGATTGTTAAACTGTTGGTGAATTATCAGTTTTGTGTTCTGAATGGACCTTATGGCCAATATCCTGGATACCTGTATGATCTACAACCCCCCCTTGTTAAAATTCCTGGATCCGGCCCTGAGCCTCCTAGATAGTCTGTGTGCAAGACTTTGTGTGCACTGTGTGTAAGCCTCCTATATAGTCTGTGCAAGACCTTGTGTGCACTGTGTGTAAGCCTCCTATATAGTCTGTGCAAGACCTTGTGTGCACTGTGTGTAAGCCTCCTATATAGTCTGTGCAAGACCTTGTGTGCACTGTGTCTAAGCCTCCTATATAGTCTGTGCAAGACCTTGTGTGCACTGTGTGTAAGCCTCCTATATAGTCTGTGCAAGACCTTGTGTGCACTGTGTGTAAGCCTCCTATATAGTCTGTGCAAGACCTTGTGTGCACTGTGTGTAAGCCTCCTATATAGTCTGTGCAAGACCTTGTGTGCACTGTGTGTAAGCCTCCTATATAGTCTGTGTGCAAGACCTTGTGTGCACTGTGTGTAAGCCTCCTATATAGTCTGTGTGCAAGACCTTGTGTGCACTGTGTGTAAGCCTCCTATATAGTCTGTGCAAGACCTTGTGTGCACTGTGTGCAAGCCTCCTATATAGTCTGTGCAAGACCTTGTGTGCACTGTGTGTAAGCCTCCTATATAGTCTGTGCAAGACCTTGTGTGCACTGTGTGTAAGCCTCCTATATAGTCTGTGTGTGCAAGACCTTGTGTGCACTGTGTGTAAGCCTCCTATATAGTCTGTGCAAGACCTTGTGTGCACTGTGTGTAATCCTCCTATATAGTCTGTGCAAGACCTTGTGTGCACTGTGTGTAAGCCTCCTATATAGTCTGTGTGCAAGACCTTGTGTGCACTGTGTGTAAGCCTCCTATATAGTCTGTGCAAGACCTTGTGTGCACTGTGTGTAAGCCTCCTATATAGTCTGTGTGCAAGACCTTGTGTGCACTGTGTGTAAGCCTCCTATATAGTCTGTGCAAGACCTTGTGTGCACTGTGTGTAGGCCTCCTATATAGTCTGTGCAAGACCTTGTGTGCACTGTGTGTAAGCCTCCTATACAGTCTGTGCAAGACCTTGTGTGCACTGTGTGTAAGCCTCCTATATAGTCTGTGTGTGCAAGACCTTGTGTGCACTGTGTGTAAGCCTCCTATATAGTCTGTGTGCAAGACCTTGTGTGCACTGTGTGTAAGCCTCCTATATAGTCTGTGCAAGACCTTGTGTGCACTGTGTGTAAGCCTCCTATATAGTCTGTGTGCAAGACCTTGTGTGCACTGTGTGTAAGCCTCCTATATAGTCTGTACAAGACCTTGTGTGCACTGTGTACGCCTCCTATATAGTCTGTGCAAGACCTTGTGTGCACTGTGTGTAGGCCTCCTATATAGTCTGTGCAAGGCCTTGTGTGCACTGTGTGTAAGCCTCCTATATAGTCTGTGTGTGCAAGACCTTGTGTGCACTGTGTGTGAGCCTCCTATATAGTCTGTGTGCAAGACCTTGTGTGCACTGTGTGTAGGCCTCCTATATAGTCTGTGTGCAAGACCTTGTGTGCACTGTGAGTAAGCCTCCTATATAGTCTGTGTGCAAGACCTTGTGTGCACTGTGTGTAGGCCTCCTATATAGTCTGTGCAAGACCTTGTGTGCACTGTGTGTGAGCCTCCTATATAGTCTGTGTGCAAGACCTTGTGTGCACTGTGTGTAAGCGTCCTATATAGGGAAGTGTGGTAGCACTCTATATATAGGGAAGTGTGGTAGTACTCTATATATAGGGAAGTGTGGTAGTACTCTCTATATTGGGAAGTGTGGTAGCACTCTCTATATAGGGAAGTGTGGTAGCACTCTCTATATATTGGGAAGTGTGGTAGCACTCTCTATATATAGGGAAGTGTGGTAGTACTCTCTATATAGGGAAGTGTGGTAGCACTCTATATATAGGGAAGTGTGGTAGCACTCTCTATATTGGGAAGTGTACTAGCACTCTCTATATTGGGAAGTGTGGTAGTGTCAGAGAAAGCCCTGACAGCGGAAGCTGTTAGAGGGGAAACACGTCAGAGGGAGGTTGACACTACACACCCACAAGTGGCAGTAGACACCCACCAACTCAGAACCAAAACCGCAACTATGGATCATCCCACTTCAACAGCAGAGACCCCTGATTGGTTGGAAAAAGGAACTCCTGATTGGTCAGATCAGTCTCTGAGGAGAATGATCCTAGGCACAACACAAGATAAACCAGCTGCCTATAAAAGAACAAGAGACTTCGAGAGAGGAGGAGAAGGAGTAATCAACAAGCCGGAAGAAAGAAGGAAAGCCCCTCAACAAACTAACTCCTCAATGAACTGAAGAGAGAGACTCAGAACTGAGCTGACTTGGCTCTGCGTAATATATAATTTGGTAGAAAACAATAGGAGTAATGATGTATTGATGGACGTTGTGGTCGTGTACATCATTTTGTTATTGTTGATTATAATCAACTTACCTTATACAGAAAAGGAGGGCAGAGGTCTAGAGAGAGAGAGAGAGAGAAGACTCTGTTTGATTATATACTTGGTCTAGATAAGGCTATTGTGAGAGAGAAGCAATAGTAAGGTCTGGGCGTCAAAGAAAGCGAACCTGGAAAGAGAAGTTGTGCTGAGACTTCTTCTGAAGATTTATATTGTTAGGAAGTAATATTCCTAGAGTGCATGGCCGTAGTCCGTTGGACCGAACAAGCCTACTTCACAAAAACCACTCTTTTTTTAATTTTTTTTATATTTTTTTATTTTTTTTAATATTTTTTTTTATACCTATGAAACGTATTTTAGTATCAAAAGAGAGCACACAGAGAGACCTAACTTGAGCTATATATCAAGTCCATACCATGAAGTTTGCAGAATCTACTGAGCTCTAAAGTTGTAACAACAGGTTAAAATTTTTTTTAATTTTAAATGCAGATGTCCCCCCCTTATAAAGCGTGTCATGGAATTTTACCACGATGACGTCAATGAGTCTAGTCTAGCTATATACCAGTACAGCAATGGGAACCACCAGAAGTGAGCATTCCCTGTGCAAAGCCCTGCAGATGATTGTTATAATTATTATTCATGAGAGTGATTAATATATATTTCAGAATCAAACATCTAACCCCCCCCCCCCCCCCCCCTAACAAAAATTTCTGTATGAATCCTGCTGTGTAGCTCCAAAAGGAGTGCTATTAGATAGAGTATAAGTTGGGTGTGTTTACTCCAGTAGCAAGTAAAGCCACTCCCATTGTGGGTGTGGCTTAGTTGCCGTACAGGTTTACATTTGCTTCCTACGGGCCTGTACAAGTCTGATGAGAACTAGCACTGGGTTGACTATTATACAAGTCTGATGAGAACTAGCACTGGGTTGACTATTATACAAGTCTGATGAGAACTAGCACTGGGTTGACTATTATACAAGTCTGATGAGAACTAGCACTGGGTTGACTATTATACAAGTCTGATGAGAACTAGCACTGGGTTGACTATTATACAAGTCTGATGAGAACTAGCACTGGGTTGACTATTATACAAGTCTGATGAGAACTAGCACTGGGTTGACTATTATACAAGTCTGATGAGAACTAGCACTGGGTTGACTATTATACAAGTCTGATGAGAACTAGCACTGGGTTGACTATTATACAAGTCTGATGAGAACTAGCACTGGGTTGACTATTATACAAGTCTGATGAGAACTAGCACTGGGTTGACTATTATACAAGTCTGATGAGAACTAGCACTGGGTTGACTATTATACAAGTCTGATGAGAACTAGCACTGGGTTGACTATTATACAAGTCTGATGAGAACTAGCACTGGGTTGACTATTATACAAGTCTGATGAGAACTAGCACTGGGTTGACTATTATACAAGTCTGATGTTGGGAAGTGTGGTAGCACTCTCTATATAGGGAAGTGTGGTAGCACTCTCTATATAGGGAAGTGTGGTATATATAGGGAAGTGTACTAGCACTCTATATTGGGAAGTGTGGTAGCACTCTCTATATAGGGAAGTGTACTAGCACTCTCTATATTGGGAAGTGTGGTAGCACTCTCTATATAGGGAAGTGTACTAGCACTCTATATTGGGAAGTGTGGTAGCACTCTCTATATAGGGAAGTGTACTAGCACTCTATATTGGGAAGTGTGGTAGCACTCTCTATATAGGGAAGTGTGGTAGCACTCTCTATATTGGGAAGTGTGGTGGCACTCTATATATAGGGAAGTGTGGTAGCACTCTATATATAGGGAAGTGTGGTAGCACTCTATATATAGGGAAGTGTGTGCACTGTGTGTAGGCCTCCTATATAGTCTGTGCAAGACCTTGTGTGCACTGTGTGTAAGCCTCCTATATAGTCTGTGTGCAAGACCTTGTGTGCACTGTGTGTAAGCCTCCTATATAGTCTGTGCAAGACCTTGTGTGCACTGTGTGTAAGCCTCCTATATAGTCTGTGTGCAAGACCTTGTGTGCACTGTGTGTAGGCCTCCTATATAGTCTGTGTGCAAGACCTTGTGTGCACTGTGTAAGCCTCCTATATAGTCTGTGTGCAAGACCTTGTGTGCACTGTGTGTAAGCCTCCTATATAGTCTGTGTGCAAGACCTTGTGTGCACTGTGTGTAAGCCTCCTATATAGTCTGTGCAAGACCTTGTGTGCACTGTGTGTGAGCCTCCTATATAGTCTGTGTGCAAGACCTTGTGTGCACTGTGTGTAGGCCTCCTATATAGTCTGTGCAAGACCTTGTGTGCACTGTGTGTAAGCCTCCTATATAGTCTGTGCAAGACCTTGTGTGCACTGTGTGTAGGCCTCCTATATAGTCTGTGTGCAAGACCTTGTGTGCACTGTGTGTAAGCCTCCTATATAGTCTGTGCAAGACCTTGTGTGCACTGTGTGTAAGCCTCCTATATAGTCTGTGTGCAAGACCTTGTGTGCACTGTGTGTAAGCCTCCTATATAGTCTGTGCAAGACCTTGTGTGCACTGTGTGTAAGCCTCCTATATAGTCTGTGTGCAAGACCTTGTGTGCACTGTGTGTAAGCCTCCTATATAGTCTGTGCAAGACCTTGTGTGCACTGTGTGTAAGCCTCCTATATAGTTTGTGTGCAAGACCTTGTGTGCACTGTGTGTAGGCCTCCTATATAGTCTGTGCAAGATCTTGTGTGCACTGTGTGTAAGCCTCCTATATAGTCTGTGCAAGACCTTGTGTGCACTGTGTGTAAGCCTCCTATATAGTCTGTGCAAGACCTTGTGTGCACTGTGTGTAGGCCTCCTATATAGTCTGTGTGCAAGACCTTGTGTGCACTGTGTGTAAGCCTCCTATATAGTCTGTGCAAGACCTTGTGTGCACTGTGTGTAAGCCTCCTATATAGTCTGTGTGTGCAAGACCTTGTGTGCACTGTGTGTAAGCCTCCTATATATTCTGTGTGCAAGACCTTGTGTGCACTGTGTGTAAGCCTCCTATATAGTCTGTGCAAGACCTTGTGTGCACTGTGTGTAAGCCTCCTATATAGTCTGTGCAAGACCTTGTGTGCACTGTGTGTAAGCCTCCTATACAGTCTGTGCAAGACCTTGTGTGCACTGTGTGTAAGCCTCCTATATAGTCTGTGTGCAAGACCTTGTGTGCACTGTGTGTAAGCCTCCTATATAGTCTGTGTGCAAGACCTTGTGTGCACTGTGTGTAAGCCTCCTATATAGTCTGTGCAAGACCTTGTGTGCACTGTGTGTAAGCCTCCTATATAGTCTGTGTGCAAGACCTTGTGTGCACTGTGTGTAAGCCTCCTATATAGTCTGTACAAGACCTTGTGTGCACTGTGTACGCCTCCTATATAGTCTGTGCAAGACCTTGTGTGCACTGTGTGTAGGCCTCCTATATAGTCTGTGCAAGACCTTGTGTGCACTGTGTGTAGGCCTCCTATATAGTCTGTGCAAGGCCTTGTGTGCACTGTGTGTAAGCCTCCTATATAGTCTGTGTGTGCAAGACCTTGTGTGCACTGTGTGTGAGCCTCCTATATAGTCTGTGTGCAAGACCTTGTGTGCACTGTGTGTAGGCCTCCTATATAGTCTGTGTGCAAGACCTTGTGTGCACTGTGAGTAAGCCTCCTATATAGTCTGTGTGCAAGACCTTGTGTGCACTGTGTGTAGGCCTCCTATATAGTCTGTGCAAGACCTTGTGTGCACTGTGTGTGAGCCTCCTATATAGTCTGTGTGCAAGACCTTGTGTGCACTGTGTGTAAGCGTCCTATATAGGGAAGTGTGGTAGCACTCTATATATAGGGAAGTGTGGTAGTACTCTATATATAGGGAAGTGTGGTAGTACTCTCTATATTGGGAAGTGTGGTAGCACTCTCTATATAGGGAAGTGTGGTAGCACTCTCTATATATTGGGAAGTGTGGTAGCACTCTCTATATATAGGGAAGTGTGGTAGTACTCTCTATATAGGGAAGTGTGGTAGCACTCTATATATAGGGAAGTGTGGTAGCACTCTCTATATTGGGAAGTGTACTAGCACTCTCTATATTGGGAAGTGTGGTAGTGTCAGAGAAAGCCCTGACAGCGGAAGCTGTTAGAGGGGAAACACGTCAGAGGGAGGTTGACACTACACACCCACAAGTGGCAGTAGACACCCACCAACTCAGAACCAAAACCGCAACAATGGATCATCCCACTTCAACAGCAGAGACCCCTGATTGGTTGGAAAAAGGAACTCCTGATTGGTCAGATCAGTCTCTGAGGAGAATGATCCTAGGCACAACACAAGATAAACCAGCTGCCTATAAAAGAACAAGAGACTTCGAGAGAGGAGGAGAAGGAGTAATCAACAAGCCGGAAGAAAGAAGGAAAGCCCCTCAACAAACTAACTCCTCAATGAACTGAAGAGAGAGACTCAGAACTGAGCTGACTTGGCTCTGCGTAATATATAATTTGGTAGAAAACAATAGGAGTAATGATGTATTGATGGACGTTGTGGTCGTGTACATCATTTTGTTATTGTTGATTATAATCAACTTACCTTATACAGAAAAGGAGGGCAGAGGTCTAGAGAGAGAGAGAAGACTCTGTTTGATTATATACTTGGTCTAGATAAGGCTATTGTGAGAGAGAAGCAATAGTAAGGTCTGGGCGTCAAAGAAAGCGAACCTGGAAAGAGAAGTTGTGCTGAGACTTCTTCTGAAGATTTATATTGTTAGGAAGTAATATTCCTAGAGTGCATGGCCGTAGTCCGTTGGACCGAACAAGCCTACTTCACGAAAACCACTCTTTTTTTTTTTTTTTTTTTTTTTTTTTTTTTTTTTTTACCTATGAAACGTATTTTAGTATCAAAAGAGAGCACACAGAGAGACCTAACTTGAGCTATATATCAAGTCCATACCATGAAGTTTGCAGAATCTACTGAGCTCTAAAGTTGTAACAACAGGTTAAAATTTTTTTTAATTTTAAATGCAGATGTCCCCCCCTTATAAAGCGTGTCATGGAATTTTACCACGATGACGTCAATGAGTCTAGTCTAGCTATATACCAGTACAGCAATGGGAACCACCAGAAGTGAGCATTCCCTGTGCAAAGCCCTGCAGATGATTGTTATAATTATTATTCATGAGAGTGATTAATATATATTTCAGAATCAAACATCTAACCCCCCCCCCTCCCCCCTAACAAAAATTTCTGTATGAATCCTGCTGTGTAGCTCCAAAAGGAGTGCTATTAGATAGAGTATAAGTTGGGTGTGTTTACTCCAGTAGCAAGTAAAGCCACTCCCATTGTGGGTGTGGCTTAGTTGCCGTACAGGTTTACATTTGCTTCCTACGGGCCTGTACAAGTCTGATGAGAACTAGCACTGGGTTGACTATTATACAAGTCTGATGAGAACTAGCACTGGGTTGACTATTATACAAGTCTGATGAGAACTAGCACTGGGTTGACTATTATACAAGTCTGATGAGAACTAGCACTGGGTTGACTATTATACAAGTCTGATGAGAACTAGCACTGGGTTGACTATTATACAAGTCTGATGAGAACTAGCACTGGGTTGACTATTATACAAGTCTGATGAGAACTAGCACTGGGTTGACTATTATACAAGTCTGATGAGAACTAGCACTGGGTTGACTATTATACAAGTCTGATGAGAACTAGCACTGGGTTGACTATTATACAAGTCTGATGAGAACTAGCACTGGGTTGACTATTATACAAGTCTGATGAGAACTAGCACTGGGTTGACTATTATACAAGTCTGATGAGAACTAGCACTGGGTTGACTATTATACAAGTCTGATGAGAACTAGCACTGGGTTGACTATTATACAAGTCTGATGAGAACTAGCACTGGGTTGACTATTATACAAGTCTGATGTTGGGAAGTGTGGTAGCACTCTCTATATAGGGAAGTGTGGTAGCACTCTCTATATAGGGAAGTGTGGTATATATAGGGAAGTGTACTAGCACTCTATATTGGGAAGTGTGGTAGCACTCTCTATATAGGGAAGTGTACTAGCACTCTCTATATTGGGAAGTGTGGTAGCACTCTCTATATAGGGAAGTGTACTAGCACTCTATATTGGGAAGTGTGGTAGCACTCTCTATATAGGGAAGTGTACTAGCACTCTATATTGGGAAGTGTGGTAGCACTCTCTATATAGGGAAGTGTGGTAGCACTCTCTATATTGGGAAGTGTGGTGGCACTCTATATATAGGGAAGTGTGGTAGCACTCTATATATAGGGAAGTGTGGTAGCACTCTATATATAGGGAAGTGTGTGCACTGTGTGTAGGCCTCCTATATAGTCTGTGCAAGACCTTGTGTGCACTGTGTGTAAGCCTCCTATATAGTCTGTGTGCAAGACCTTGTGTGCACTGTGTGTAAGCCTCCTATATAGTCTGTGCAAGACCTTGTGTGCACTGTGTGTAAGCCTCCTATATAGTCTGTGTGCAAGACCTTGTGTGCACTGTGTGTAGGCCTCCTATATAGTCTGTGTGCAAGACCTTGTGTGCACTGTGTAAGCCTCCTATATAGTCTGTGTGCAAGACCTTGTGTGCACTGTGTGTAAGCCTCCTATATAGTCTGTGTGCAAGACCTTGTGTGCACTGTGTGTAAGCCTCCTATATAGTCTGTGCAAGACCTTGTGTGCACTGTGTGTAAACCTCCTATATAGTCTGTGCAAGACCTTGTGTGCACTGTGTGTGAGCCTCCTATATAGTCTGTGTGCAAGACCTTGTGTGCACTGTGTGTAGGCCCCCTATATAGTCTGTGTGCAAGACCTTGTGTGCACTGTGTGTAAGCCTCCTATATAGTCTGTGCAAGACCTTGTGTGCACTGTGTGTAAGCCTCCTATATAGTCTGTGTGCAAGACCTTGTGTGCACTGTGTGTAAGCCTCCTATATAGTCTGTGTGCAAGACCTTGTGTGCACTGTGTGTAAGCCTCCTATATAGTCTGTGCAAGACCTTGTGTGCACTGTGTGTAAGCCTCCTATATAGTCTGTGTGTGCAAGACCTTGTGTGCACTGTGTGTAAGCCTCCTATATAGTCTGTGCAAGACCTTGTGTGCACTGTGTGTAGGCCTCCTATATAGTCTGTGTGCAAGACCTTGTGTGCACTGTGTGTGAGCCTCCTATATAGTCTGTGCAAGACCTTGTGTGCACTGTGTGTAAGCCTCCTATATAGTTTGTGTGCAAGACCTTGTGTGCACTGTGTGTAGGCCTCCTATATAGTCTGTGCAAGACCTTGTGTGCACTGTGTGTAAGCCTCCTATATAGTCTGTGCAAGACCTTGTGTGCACTGTGTGTAAGCCTCCTATATAGTCTGTGCAAGACCTTGTGTGCACTGTGTGTAAGCCTCCTATATAGTTTGTGTGCAAGACCTTGTGTGCACTGTGTGTAGGCCTCCTATATAGTCTGTGCAAGATCTTGTGTGCACTGTGTGTAAGCCTCCTATATAGTCTGTGCAAGACCTTGTGTGCACTGTGTGTAAGCCTCCTATATAGTCTGTGCAAGACCTTGTGTGCACTGTGTGTAGGCCTCCTATACAGTCTGTGCAAGACCTTGTGTGCACTGTGTGTAAGCCTCCTATATAGTCTATGTGTGCAAGACCTTGTGTGCACTGTGTGTAAGCCTCCTATATAGTCTGTGTGCAAGACCTTGTGTGCACTGTGTGTAAGCCTCCTATATAGTCTGTGCAAGACCTTGTGTGCACTGTGTGTAAGCCTCCTATATAGTCTGTGTGCAAGACCTTGTGTGCACTGTGTGTAAGCCTCCTATATAGTCTGTGTGCAAGACCTTGTGTGCACTGTGTGTAAGCCTCCTATATAGTCTGTACAAGACCTTGTGTGCACTGTGTACGCCTCCTATATAGTCTGTGCAAGACCTTGTGTGCACTGTGTGTAGGCCTCCTATATAGTCTGTGCAAGGCCTTGTGTGCACTGTGTGTAAGCCTCCTATATAGTCTGTGTGTGCAAGACCTTGTGTGCACTGTGTGTAAGCCTCCTATATAGTCTGTGCAAGACCTTGTGTGCACTGTGTGTAAGCCTCCTATATAGTCTGTGTGCAAGACCTTGTGTGCACTGTGTGTAAGCCTCCTATATAGTCTGTGTGCAAGACCTTGTGTGCACTGTGTGTAAGCCTCCTATATAGTCTGTACAAGACCTTGTGTGCACTGTGTACGCCTCCTATATAGTCTGTGCAAGACCTTGTGTGCACTGTGTGTAGGCCTCCTATATAGTCTGTGCAAGGCCTTGTGTGCACTGTGTGTAAGCCTCCTATATAGTCTGTGTGCAAGACCTTGTGTGCACTGTGTGTAAGCCTCCTATATAGTCTGTGTGCAAGACCTTGTGTGCACTGTGTGTAAGCCTCCTATATAGTCTGTGTGCAAGACCTTGTGTGCACTGTGTGTAAGCCTCCTATATAGTCTGTGCAAGACCTTGTGTGCACTGTGTGTAAGCCTCCTATATAGTCTGTGTGCAAGACCTTGTGTGCACTGTGTGTAAGCCTCCTATATAGTCTGTGTGCAAGACCTTGTGTGCACTGTGTGTAAGCCTCCTATATAGTCTGTGCAAGACCTTGTGTGCACTGTGTGTAAGCCTCCTATATAGTCTGTGTGTGCAAGACCTTGTGTGCACTGTGTGTAAGCCTCCTATATAGTCTGTGCAAGACCTTGTGTGCACTGTGTGTAGGCCTCCTATATAGTCTGTGCAAGACCTTGTGTGCACTGTGTGTAGGCCTCCTATATAGTCTGTGCAAGACCTTGTGTGCACTGTGTGTGAGCCTCCTATATAGTCTGTGCAAGACCTTGTGTGCACTGTGTGTAAGCCTCCTATATAGTTTGTGTGCAAGACCTTGTGTGCACTGTGTGTAGGCCTCCTATATAGTCTGTGCAAGATCTTGTGTGCACTGTGTGTAAGCCTCCTATATAGTCTGTGCAAGACCTTGTGTGCACTGTGTGTAAGCCTCCTATATAGTCTGTGCAAGACCTTGTGTGCACTGTGTGTAAGCCTCCTATATAGTTTGTGTGCAAGACCTTGTGTGCACTGTGTGTAGGCCTCCTATATAGTCTGTGCAAGATCTTGTGTGCACTGTGTGTAAGCCTCCTATATAGTCTGTGCAAGACCTTGTGTGCACTGTGTGTAAGCCTCCTATATAGTCTGTGCAAGACCTTGTGTGCACTGTGTGTAAGCCTCCTATATAGTCTGTGCAAGACCTTGTGTGCACTGTGTGTAAGCCTCCTATATAGTCTGTGCAAGACTTTGTGTGCACTGTGTGTAAGCCTCCTATACAGTCTGTGCAAGACCTTGTGTGCACTGTGTGTAAGCCTCCTATATAGTCTGTGTGTGCAAGACCTTGTGTGCACTGTGTGTAAGCCTCCTATATAGTCTGTGTGCAAGACCTTGTGTGCACTGTGTGTAAGCCTCCTATATAGTCTGTGCAAGACCTTGTGTGCACTGTGTGTAAGCCTCCTATATAGTCTGTGTGCAAGACCTTGTGTGCACTGTGTGTAAGCCTCCTATATAGTCTGTACAAGACCTTGTGTGCACTGTGTACGCCTCCTATATAGTCTGTGCAAGACCTTGTGTGCACTGTGTGTAGGCCTCCTATATAGTCTGTGCAAGGCCTTGTGTGCACTGTGTGTAAGCCTCCTATATAGTCTGTGTGTGCAAGACCTTGTGTGCACTGTGTGTGAGCCTCCTATATAGTCTGTGTGCAAGACCTTGTGTGCACTGTGTGTAGGCCTCCTATATAGTCTGTGTGCAAGACCTTGTGTGCACTGTGAGTAAGCCTCCTATATAGTCTGTGTGCAAGACCTTGTGTGCACTGTGTGTAGGCCTCCTATATAGTCTGTGCAAGACCTTGTGTGCACTGTGTGTGAGCCTCCTATATAGTCTGTGTGCAAGACCTTGTGTGCACTGTGTGTAAGCCTCCTATATAGTCTGTGCAAGACCTTGTGTGCACTGTGTGTAAGCGTCCTATATAGGGAAGTGTGGTAGCACTCTATATATAGGGAAGTGTGGTAGTACTCTATATATAGGGAAGTGTGGTAGTACTCTCTATATTGGGAAGTGTGGTAGCACTCTCTATATAGGGAAGTGTGGTAGCACTCTCTATATATTGGGAAGTGTGGTAGCACTCTCTATATATAGGGAAGTGTGGTAGTACTCTCTATATAGGGAAGTGTGGTAGCACTCTATATATAGGGAAGTGTGGTAGCACTCTCTATATTGGGAAGTGTACTAGCACTCTCTATATTGGGAAGTGTGGTAGTGTCAGAGAAAGCCCTGACAGCGGAAGCTGTTAGAGGGGAAACACGTCAGAGGGAGGTTGACACTACACACCCACAAGTGGCAGTAGACACCCACCAACTCAGAACCAAAACCGCAACTATGGATCATCCCACTTCAACAGCAGAGACCCCTGATTGGTTGGAAAAAGGAACTCCTGATTGGTCAGATCAGTCTCTGAGGAGAATGATCCTAGGCACAACACAAGATAAACCAGCTGCCTATAAAAGAACAAGAGACTTCGAGAGAGGAGGAGAAGGAGTAATCAACAAGCCGGAAGAAAGAAGGAAAGCCCCTCAACAAACTAACTCCTCAATGAACTGAAGAGAGAGACTCAGAACTGAGCTGACTTGGCTCTGCGTAATATATAATTTGGTAGAAAACAATAGGAGTAATGATGTATTGATGGACGTTGTGGTCGTGTACATCATTTTGTTATTGTTGATTATAATCAACTTACCTTATACAGAAAAGGAGGGCAGAGGTCTAGAGAGAGAGAGAGAGAGAAGACTCTGTTTGATTATATACTTGGTCTAGATAAGGCTATTGTGAGAGAGAAGCAATAGTAAGGTCTGGGCGTCAAAGAAAGCGAACCTGGAAAGAGAAGTTGTGCTGAGACTTCTTCTGAAGATTTATATTGTTAGGAAGTAATATTCCTAGAGTGCATGGCCGTAGTCCGTTGGACCGAACAAGCCTACTTCACAAAAACCACTCTTTTTTTAATTTTTTTTATATTTTTTTATTTTTTTTAATATTTTTTTTTATACCTATGAAACGTATTTTAGTATCAAAAGAGAGCACACAGAGAGACCTAACTTGAGCTATATATCAAGTCCATACCATGAAGTTTGCAGAATCTACTGAGCTCTAAAGTTGTAACAACAGGTTAAAATTTTTTTTAATTTTAAATGCAGATGTCCCCCCCTTATAAAGCGTGTCATGGAATTTTACCACGATGACGTCAATGAGTCTAGTCTAGCTATATACCAGTACAGCAATGGGAACCACCAGAAGTGAGCATTCCCTGTGCAAAGCCCTGCAGATGATTGTTATAATTATTATTCATGAGAGTGATTAATATATATTTCAGAATCAAACATCTAACCCCCCCCCCCCCCCCCCTAACAAAAATTTCTGTATGAATCCTGCTGTGTAGCTCCAAAAGGAGTGCTATTAGATAGAGTATAAGTTGGGTGTGTTTACTCCAGTAGCAAGTAAAGCCACTCCCATTGTGGGTGTGGCTTAGTTGCCGTACAGGTTTACATTTGCTTCCTACGGGCCTGTACAAGTCTGATGAGAACTAGCACTGGGTTGACTATTATACAAGTCTGATGAGAACTAGCACTGGGTTGACTATTATACAAGTCTGATGAGAACTAGCACTGGGTTGACTATTATACAAGTCTGATGAGAACTAGCACTGGGTTGACTATTATACAAGTCTGATGAGAACTAGCACTGGGTTGACTATTATACAAGTCTGATGAGAACTAGCACTGGGTTGACTATTATACAAGTCTGATGAGAACTAGCACTGGGTTGACTATTATACAAGTCTGATGAGAACTAGCACTGGGTTGACTATTATACAAGTCTGATGAGAACTAGCACTGGGTTGACTATTATACAAGTCTGATGAGAACTAGCACTGGGTTGACTATTATACAAGTCTGATGAGAACTAGCACTGGGTTGACTATTATACAAGTCTGATGAGAACTAGCACTGGGTTGACTATTATACAAGTCTGATGAGAACTAGCACTGGGTTGACTATTATACAAGTCTGATGAGAACTAGCACTGGGTTGACTATTATACAAGTCTGATGAGAACTAGCACTGGGTTGACTATTATACAAGTCTGATGTTGGGAAGTGTGGTAGCACTCTCTATATAGGGAAGTGTGGTAGCACTCTCTATATAGGGAAGTGTGGTATATATAGGGAAGTGTACTAGCACTCTATATTGGGAAGTGTGGTAGCACTCTCTATATAGGGAAGTGTACTAGCACTCTCTATATTGGGAAGTGTGGTAGCACTCTCTATATAGGGAAGTGTACTAGCACTCTATATTGGGAAGTGTGGTAGCACTCTCTATATAGGGAAGTGTACTAGCACTCTATATTGGGAAGTGTGGTAGCACTCTCTATATAGGGAAGTGTGGTAGCACTCTCTATATTGGGAAGTGTGGTGGCACTCTATATATAGGGAAGTGTGGTAGCACTCTATATATAGGGAAGTGTGGTAGCACTCTATATATAGGGAAGTGTGTGCACTGTGTGTAGGCCTCCTATATAGTCTGTGCAAGACCTTGTGTGCACTGTGTGTAAGCCTCCTATATAGTCTGTGTGCAAGACCTTGTGTGCACTGTGTGTAAGCCTCCTATATAGTCTGTGCAAGACCTTGTGTGCACTGTGTGTAAGCCTCCTATATAGTCTGTGTGCAAGACCTTGTGTGCACTGTGTGTAGGCCTCCTATATAGTCTGTGTGCAAGACCTTGTGTGCACTGTGTAAGCCTCCTATATAGTCTGTGTGCAAGACCTTGTGTGCACTGTGTGTAAGCCTCCTATATAGTCTGTGCAAGACCTTGTGTGCACTGTGTGTAAACCTCCTATATAGTCTGTGCAAGACCTTGTGTGCACTGTGTGTGAGCCTCCTATATAGTCTGTGTGCAAGACCTTGTGTGCACTGTGTGTAGGCCCCCTATATAGTCTGTGTGCAAGACCTTGTGTGCACTGTGTGTAAGCCTCCTATATAGTCTGTGCAAGACCTTGTGTGCACTGTGTGTAAGCCTCCTATATAGTCTGTGTGCAAGACCTTGTGTGCACTGTGTGTAAGCCTCCTATATAGTCTGTGTGCAAGACCTTGTGTGCACTGTGTGTAAGCCTCCTATATAGTCTGTGCAAGACCTTGTGTGCACTGTGTGTAAGCCTCCTATATAGTCTGTGTGTGCAAGACCTTGTGTGCACTGTGTGTAAGCCTCCTATATAGTCTGTGCAAGACCTTGTGTGCACTGTGTGTAGGCCTCCTATATAGTCTGTGTGCAAGACCTTGTGTGCACTGTGTGTGAGCCTCCTATATAGTCTGTGCAAGACCTTGTGTGCACTGTGTGTAAGCCTCCTATATAGTTTGTGTGCAAGACCTTGTGTGCACTGTGTGTAGGCCTCCTATATAGTCTGTGCAAGATCTTGTGTGCACTGTGTGTAAGCCTCCTATATAGTCTGTGCAAGACCTTGTGTGCACTGTGTGTAAGCCTCCTATATAGTCTGTGCAAGACCTTGTGTGCACTGTGTGTAAGCCTCCTATATAGTTTGTGTGCAAGACCTTGTGTGCACTGTGTGTAGGCCTCCTATATAGTCTGTGCAAGATCTTGTGTGCACTGTGTGTAAGCCTCCTATATAGTCTGTGCAAGACCTTGTGTGCACTGTGTGTAAGCCTCCTATATAGTCTGTGCAAGACCTTGTGTGCACTGTGTGTAAGCCTCCTATATAGTCTGTGCAAGACCTTGTGTGCACTGTGTGTAAGCCTCCTATACAGTCTGTGCAAGACCTTGTGTGCACTGTGTGTAAGCCTCCTATATAGTCTGTGTGTGCAAGACCTTGTGTGCACTGTGTGTAAGCCTCCTATATAGTCT
The DNA here is from genome assembly GCA_028752905.1 of Cladorhizidae sp. MBARI D1340-BT2. NCBI lineage: Eukaryota > Metazoa > Porifera > Demospongiae > Poecilosclerida > Cladorhizidae > Cladorhizidae sp. MBARI D1340-BT2. Next base: position 4,454,405 of record JAQNBH010000005.1, read on the forward strand.
GTGTGCAAGACCTTGTGTGCACTGTGTGTAAGCCTCCTATATAGTCTGTGCAAGACCTTGTGTGCACTGTGTGTAAGCCTCCTATATAGTCTGTGTGCAAGACCTTGTGTGCACTGTGTGTAAGCCTCCTATATAGTCTGTACAAGACCTTGTGTGCACTGTGTACGCCTCCTATATAGTCTGTGCAAGACCTTGTGTGCACTGTGTGTAGGCCTCCTATATAGTCTGTGCAAGGCCTTGTGTGCACTGTGTGTAAGCCTCCTATATAGTCTGTGTGTGCAAGACCTTGTGTGCACTGTGTGTGAGCCTCCTATATAGTCTGTGTGCAAGACCTTGTGTGCACTGTGTGTAGGCCTCCTATATAGTCTGTGTGCAAGACCTTGTGTGCACTGTGAGTAAGCCTCCTATATAGTCTGTGTGCAAGACCTTGTGTGCACTGTGTGTAGGCCTCCTATATAGTCTGTGCAAGACCTTGTGTGCACTGTGTGTGAGCCTCCTATATAGTCTGTGTGCAAGACCTTGTGTGCACTGTGTGTAAGCCTCCTATATAGTCTGTGCAAGACCTTGTGTGCACTGTGTGTAAGCGTCCTATATAGGGAAGTGTGGTAGCACTCTATATATAGGGAAGTGTGGTAGTACTCTATATATAGGGAAGTGTGGTAGTACTCTCTATATTGGGAAGTGTGGTAGCACTCTCTATATAGGGAAGTGTGGTAGCACTCTCTATATATTGGGAAGTGTGGTAGCACTCTCTATATATAGGGAAGTGTGGTAGTACTCTCTATATAGGGAAGTGTGGTAGCACTCTATATATAGGGAAGTGTGGTAGCACTCTCTATATTGGGAAGTGTACTAGCACTCTCTATATTGGGAAGTGTGGTAGTGTCAGAGAAAGCCCTGACAGCGGAAGCTGTTAGAGGGGAAACACGTCAGAGGGAGGTTGACACTACACACCCACAAGTGGCAGTAGACACCCACCAACTCAGAACCAAAACCGCAACTATGGATCATCCCACTTCAACAGCAGAGACCCCTGATTGGTTGGAAAAAGGAACTCCTGATTGGTCAGATCAGTCTCTGAGGAGAATGATCCTAGGCACAACACAAGATAAACCAGCTGCCTATAAAAGAACAAGAGACTTCGAGAGAGGAGGAGAAGGAGTAATCAACAAGCCGGAAGAAAGAAGGAAAGCCCCTCAACAAACTAACTCCTCAATGAACTGAAGAGAGAGACTCAGAACTGAGCTGACTTGGCTCTGCGTAATATATAATTTGGTAGAAAACAATAGGAGTAATGATGTATTGATGGACGTTGTGGTCGTGTACATCATTTTGTTATTGTTGATTATAATCAACTTACCTTATACAGAAAAGGAGGGCAGAGGTCTAGAGAGAGAGAGAGAGAGAAGACTCTGTTTGATTATATACTTGGTCTAGATAAGGCTATTGTGAGAGAGAAGCAATAGTAAGGTCTGGGCGTCAAAGAAAGCGAACCTGGAAAGAGAAGTTGTGCTGAGACTTCTTCTGAAGATTTATATTGTTAGGAAGTAATATTCCTAGAGTGCATGGCCGTAGTCCGTTGGACCGAACAAGCCTACTTCACAAAAACCACTCTTTTTTTAATTTTTTTTATATTTTTTTATTTTTTTTAATATTTTTTTTTATACCTATGAAACGTATTTTAGTATCAAAAGAGAGCACACAGAGAGACCTAACTTGAGCTATATATCAAGTCCATACCATGAAGTTTGCAGAATCTACTGAGCTCTAAAGTTGTAACAACAGGTTAAATTTTTTTTTAATTTTAAATGCAGATGTCCCCCCCTTATAAAGCGTGTCATGGAATTTTACCACGATGACGTCAATGAGTCTAGTCTAGCTATATACCAGTACAGCAATGGGAACCACCAGAAGTGAGCATTCCCTGTGCAAAGCCCTGCAGATGATTGTTATAATTATTATTCATGAGAGTGATTAATATATATTTCAGAATCAAACATCTAACCCCCCCCCCCCCCCCCCTAACAAAAATTTCTGTATGAATCCTGCTGTGTAGCTCCAAAAGGAGTGCTATTAGATAGAGTATAAGTTGGGTGTGTTTACTCCAGTAGCAAGTAAAGCCACTCCCATTGTGGGTGTGGCTTAGTTGCCGTACAGGTTTACATTTGCTTCCTACGGGCCTGTACAAGTCTGATGAGAACTAGCACTGGGTTGACTATTATACAAGTCTGATGAGAACTAGCACTGGGTTGACTATTATACAAGTCTGATGAGAACTAGCACTGGGTTGACTATTATACAAGTCTGATGAGAACTAGCACTGGGTTGACTATTATACAAGTCTGATGAGAACTAGCACTGGGTTGACTATTATACAAGTCTGATGAGAACTAGCACTGGGTTGACTATTATACAAGTCTGATGAGAACTAGCACTGGGTTGACTATTATACAAGTCTGATGAGAACTAGCACTGGGTTGACTATTATACAAGTCTGATGAGAACTAGCACTGGGTTGACTATTATACAAGTCTGATGAGAACTAGCACTGGGTTGACTATTATACAAGTCTGATGAGAACTAGCACTGGGTTGACTATTATACAAGTCTGATGAGAACTAGCACTGGGTTGACTATTATACAAGTCTGATGTTGGGAAGTGTGGTAGCACTCTCTATATAGGGAAGTGTGGTAGCACTCTCTATATAGGGAAGTGTGGTATATATAGGGAAGTGTACTAGCACTCTATATTGGGAAGTGTGGTAGCACTCTCTATATAGGGAAGTGTACTAGCACTCTCTATATTGGGAAGTGTGGTAGCACTCTCTATATAGGGAAGTGTACTAGCACTCTATATTGGGAAGTGTGGTAGCACTCTCTATATAGGGAAGTGTACTAGCACTCTATATTGGGAAGTGTGGTAGCACTCTCTATATAGGGAAGTGTGGTAGCACTCTCTATATTGGGAAGTGTGGTGGCACTCTATATATAGGGAAGTGTGGTAGCACTCTATATATAGGGAAGTGTGGTAGCACTCTATATATAGGGAAGTGTGTGCACTGTGTGTAGGCCTCCTATATAGTCTGTGCAAGACCTTGTGTGCACTGTGTGTAAGCCTCCTATATAGTCTGTGTGCAAGACCTTGTGTGCACTGTGTGTAAGCCTCCTATATAGTCTGTGCAAGACCTTGTGTGCACTGTGTGTAAGCCTCCTATATAGTCTGTGTGCAAGACCTTGTGTGCACTGTGTGTAGGCCTCCTATATAGTCTGTGTGCAAGACCTTGTGTGCACTGTGTAAGCCTCCTATATAGTCTGTGTGCAAGACCTTGTGTGCACTGTGTGTAAGCCTCCTATATAGTCTGTGTGCAAGACCTTGTGTGCACTGTGTGTAAGCCTCCTATATAGTCTGTGCAAGACCTTGTGTGCACTGTGTGTAAGCCTCCTATATAGTCTGTGTGCAAGACCTTGTGTGCACTGTGTGTGAGCCTCCTATATAGTCTGTGTGCAAGACCTTGTGTGCACTGTGTGTAGGCCTCCTATATAGTCTGTGCAAGACCTTGTGTGCACTGTGTGTAAGCCTCCTATATAGTCTGTGCAAGACCTTGTGTGCACTGTGTGTAGGCCTCCTATATAGTCTGTGTGCAAGACCTTGTGTGCACTGTGTGTAAGCCTCCTATATAGTCTGTGCAAGACCTTGTGTGCACTGTGTGTAAGCCTCCTATATAGTCTGTGTGCAAGACCTTGTGTGCACTGTGTGTAAGCCTCCTATATAGTCTGTGCAAGACCTTGTGTGCACTGTGTGTAAGCCTCCTATATAGTCTGTGTGCAAGACCTTGTGTGCACTGTGTGTAAGCCTCCTATATAGTCTGTGCAAGACCTTGTGTGCACTGTGTGTAAGCCTCCTATATAGTTTGTGTGCAAGACCTTGTGTGCACTGTGTGTAGGCCTCCTATATAGTCTGTGCAAGATCTTGTGTGCACTGTGTGTAAGCCTCCTATATAGTCTGTGCAAGACCTTGTGTGCACTGTGTGTAAGCCTCCTATATAGTCTGTGCAAGACCTTGTGTGCACTGTGTGTAGGCCTCCTATATAGTCTGTGTGCAAGACCTTGTGTGCACTGTGTGTAAGCCTCCTATATAGTCTGTGCAAGACCTTGTGTGCACTGTGTGTAAGCCTCCTATATAGTCTGTGTGTGCAAGACCTTGTGTGCACTGTGTGTAAGCCTCCTATATATTCTGTGTGCAAGACCTTGTGTGCACTGTGTGTAAGCCTCCTATATAGTCTGTGCAAGACCTTGTGTGCACTGTGTGTAAGCCTCCTATATAGTCTGTGCAAGACCTTGTGTGCACTGTGTGTAAGCCTCCTATACAGTCTGTGCAAGACCTTGTGTGCACTGTGTGTAAGCCTCCTATATAGTCTGTGTGCAAGACCTTGTGTGCACTGTGTGTAAGCCTCCTATATAGTCTGTGTGCAAGACCTTGTGTGCACTGTGTGTAAGCCTCCTATATAGTCTGTGCAAGACCTTGTGTGCACTGTGTGTAAGCCTCCTATATAGTCTGTGTGCAAGACCTTGTGTGCACTGTGTGTAAGCCTCCTATATAGTCTGTACAAGACCTTGTGTGCACTGTGTACGCCTCCTATATAGTCTGTGCAAGACCTTGTGTGCACTGTGTGTAGGCCTCCTATATAGTCTGTGCAAGGCCTTGTGTGCACTGTGTGTAAGCCTCCTATATAGTCTGTGTGTGCAAGACCTTGTGTGCACTGTGTGTGAGCCTCCTATATAGTCTGTGTGCAAGACCTTGTGTGCACTGTGTGTAGGCCTCCTATATAGTCTGTGTGCAAGACCTTGTGTGCACTGTGAGTAAGCCTCCTATATAGTCTGTGTGCAAGACCTTGTGTGCACTGTGTGTAGGCCTCCTATATAGTCTGTGCAAGACCTTGTGTGCACTGTGTGTGAGCCTCCTATATAGTCTGTGTGCAAGACCTTGTGTGCACTGTGTGTAAGCGTCCTATATAGGGAAGTGTGGTAGCACTCTATATATAGGGAAGTGTGGTAGTACTCTATATATAGGGAAGTGTGGTAGTACTCTCTATATTGGGAAGTGTGGTAGCACTCTCTATATAGGGAAGTGTGGTAGCACTCTCTATATATTGGGAAGTGTGGTAGCACTCTCTATATATAGGGAAGTGTGGTAGTACTCTCTATATAGGGAAGTGTGGTAGCACTCTATATATAGGGAAGTGTGGTAGCACTCTCTATATTGGGAAGTGTACTAGCACTCTCTATATTGGGAAGTGTGGTAGTGTCAGAGAAAGCCCTGACAGCGGAAGCTGTTAGAGGGGAAACACGTCAGAGGGAGGTTGACACTACACACCCACAAGTGGCAGTAGACACCCACCAACTCAGAACCAAAACCGCAACAATGGATCATCCCACTTCAACAGCAGAGACCCCTGATTGGTTGGAAAAAGGAACTCCTGATTGGTCAGATCAGTCTCTGAGGAGAATGATCCTAGGCACAACACAAGATAAACCAGCTGCCTATAAAAGAACAAGAGACTTCGAGAGAGGAGGAGAAGGAGTAATCAACAAGCCGGAAGAAAGAAGGAAAGCCCCTCAACAAACTAACTCCTCAATGAACTGAAGAGAGAGACTCAGAACTGAGCTGACTTGGCTCTGCGTAATATATAATTTGGTAGAAAACAATAGGAGTAATGATGTATTGATGGACGTTGTGGTCGTGTACATCATTTTGTTATTGTTGATTATAATCAACTTACCTTATACAGAAAAGGAGGGCAGAGGTCTAGAGAGAGAGAGAAGACTCTGTTTGATTATATACTTGGTCTAGATAAGGCTATTGTGAGAGAGAAGCAATAGTAAGGTCTGGGCGTCAAAGAAAGCGAACCTGGAAAGAGAAGTTGTGCTGAGACTTCTTCTGAAGATTTATATTGTTAGGAAGTAATATTCCTAGAGTGCATGGCCGTAGTCCGTTGGACCGAACAAGCCTACTTCACGAAAACCACTCTTTTTTTTTTTTTTTTTTTTTTTTTTTTTTTTTTTTACCTATGAAACGTATTTTAGTATCAAAAGAGAGCACACAGAGAGACCTAACTTGAGCTATATATCAAGTCCATACCATGAAGTTTGCAGAATCTACTGAGCTCTAAAGTTGTAACAACAGGTTAAAATTTTTTTTAATTTTAAATGCAGATGTCCCCCCCTTATAAAGCGTGTCATGGAATTTTACCACGATGACGTCAATGAGTCTAGTCTAGCTATATACCAGTACAGCAATGGGAACCACCAGAAGTGAGCATTCCCTGTGCAAAGCCCTGCAGATGATTGTTATAATTATTATTCATGAGAGTGATTAATATATATTTCAGAATCAAACATCTAACCCCCCCCCCCCCCCCCCTAACAAAAATTTCTGTATGAATCCTGCTGTGTAGCTCCAAAAGGAGTGCTATTAGATAGAGTATAAGTTGGGTGTGTTTACTCCAGTAGCAAGTAAAGCCACTCCCATTGTGGGTGTGGCTTAGTTGCCGTACAGGTTTACATTTGCTTCCTACGGGCCTGTACAAGTCTGATGAGAACTAGCACTGGGTTGACTATTATACAAGTCTGATGAGAACTAGCACTGGGTTGACTATTATACAAGTCTGATGAGAACTAGCACTGGGTTGACTATTATACAAGTCTGATGAGAACTAGCACTGGGTTGACTATTATACAAGTCTGATGAGAACTAGCACTGGGTTGACTATTATACAAGTCTGATGAGAACTAGCACTGGGTTGACTATTATACAAGTCTGATGAGAACTAGCACTGGGTTGACTATTATACAAGTCTGATGAGAACTAGCACTGGGTTGACTATTATACAAGTCTGATGAGAACTAGCACTGGGTTGACTATTATACAAGTCTGATGAGAACTAGCACTGGGTTGACTATTATACAAGTCTGATGAGAACTAGCACTGGGTTGACTATTATACAAGTCTGATGAGAACTAGCACTGGGTTGACTATTATACAAGTCTGATGAGAACTAGCACTGGGTTGACTATTATACAAGTCTGATGAGAACTAGCACTGGGTTGACTATTATACAAGTCTGATGAGAACTAGCACTGGGTTGACTATTATACAAGTCTGATGTTGGGAAGTGTGGTAGCACTCTCTATATAGGGAAGTGTGGTAGCACTCTCTATATAGGGAAGTGTGGTATATATAGGGAAGTGTACTAGCACTCTATATTGGGAAGTGTGGTAGCACTCTCTATATAGGGAAGTGTACTAGCACTCTCTATATTGGGAAGTGTGGTAGCACTCTCTATATAGGGAAGTGTACTAGCACTCTATATTGGGAAGTGTGGTAGCACTCTCTATATAGGGAAGTGTACTAGCACTCTATATTGGGAAGTGTGGTAGCACTCTCTATATAGGGAAGTGTGGTAGCACTCTCTATATTGGGAAGTGTGGTGGCACTCTATATATAGGGAAGTGTGGTAGCACTCTATATATAGGGAAGTGTGGTAGCACTCTATATATAGGGAAGTGTGTGCACTGTGTGTAGGCCTCCTATATAGTCTGTGCAAGACCTTGTGTGCACTGTGTGTAAGCCTCCTATATAGTCTGTGTGCAAGACCTTGTGTGCACTGTGTGTAGGCCTCCTATATAGTCTGTGTGCAAGACCTTGTGTGCACTGTGTAAGCCTCCTATATAGTCTGTGTGCAAGACCTTGTGTGCACTGTGTGTAAGCCTCCTATATAGTCTGTGTGCAAGACCTTGTGTGCACTGTGTGTAAGCCTCCTATATAGTCTGTGCAAGACCTTGTGTGCACTGTGTGTAAACCTCCTATATAGTCTGTGCAAGACCTTGTGTGCACTGTGTGTGAGCCTCCTATATAGTCTGTGTGCAAGACCTTGTGTGCACTGTGTGTAGGCCCCCTATATAGTCTGTGTGCAAGACCTTGTGTGCACTGTGTGTAAGCCTCCTATATAGTCTGTGCAAGACCTTGTGTGCACTGTGTGTAAGCCTCCTATATAGTCTGTGTGCAAGACCTTGTGTGCACTGTGTGTAAGCCTCCTATATAGTCTGTGTGCAAGACCTTGTGTGCACTGTGTGTAAGCCTCCTATATAGTCTGTGCAAGACCTTGTGTGCACTGTGTGTAGGCCTCCTATATAGTCTGTGCAAGATCTTGTGTGCACTGTGTGTAAGCCTCCTATATAGTCTGTGCAAGACCTTGTGTGCACTGTGTGTAAGCCTCCTATATAGTCTGTGCAAGACCTTGTGTGCACTGTGTGTAAGCCTCCTATATAGTTTGTGTGCAAGACCTTGTGTGCACTGTGTGTAGGCCTCCTATATAGTCTGTGCAAGATCTTGTGTGCACTGTGTGTAAGCCTCCTATATAGTCTGTGCAAGACCTTGTGTGCACTGTGTGTAAGCCTCCTATATAGTCTGTGCAAGACCTTGTGTGCACTGTGTGTAAGCCTCCTATATAGTCTGTGCAAGACCTTGTGTGCACTGTGTGTAAGCCTCCTATACAGTCTGTGCAAGACCTTGTGTGCACTGTGTGTAAGCCTCCTATATAGTCTGTGTGTGCAAGACCTTGTGTGCACTGTGTGTAAGCCTCCTATATAGTCTGTGTGCAAGACCTTGTGTGCACTGTGTGTAAGCCTCCTATATAGTCTGTGCAAGACCTTGTGTGCACTGTGTGTAAGCCTCCTATATAGTCTGTGTGCAAGACCTTGTGTGCACTGTGTGTAAGCCTCCTATATAGTCTGTACAAGACCTTGTGTGCACTGTGTACGCCTCCTATATAGTCTGTGCAAGACCTTGTGTGCACTGTGTGTAAGCCTCCTATATAGTCTGTGTGTGCAAGACCTTGTGTGCACTGTGTGTGAGCCTCCTATATAGTCTGTGTGCAAGACCTTGTGTGCACTGTGTGTAGGCCTCCTATATAGTCTGTGTGCAAGACCTTGTGTGCACTGTGAGTAAGCCTCCTATATAGTCTGTGTGCAAGACCTTGTGTGCACTGTGTGTAGGCCTCCTATATAGTCTGTGTGCAAGACCTTGTGTGCACTGTGTGTAGGCCTCCTATATAGTCTGTGTGCAAGACCTTGTGTGCACTGTGAGTAAGCCTCCTATATAGTCTGTGTGCAAGACCTTGTGTGCACTGTGTGTAGGCCTCCTATATAGTCTGTGCAAGACCTTGTGTGCACTGTGTGTGAGCCTCCTATATAGTCTGTGTGCAAGACCTTGTGTGCACTGTGTGTAAGCCTCCTATATAGTCTGTGCAAGACCTTGTGTGCACTGTGTGTAAGCGTCCTATATAGGGAAGTGTGGTAGCACTCTATATATAGGGAAGTGTGGTAGTACTCTATATATAGGGAAGTGTGGTAGTACTCTCTATATTGGGAAGTGTGGTAGCACTCTCTATATAGGGAAGTGTGGTAGCACTCTCTATATATTGGGAAGTGTGGTAGCACTCTCTATATATAGGGAAGTGTGGTAGTACTCTCTATATAGGGAAGTGTGGTAGCACTCTATATATAGGGAAGTGTGGTAGCACTCTCTATATTGGGAAGTGTACTAGCACTCTCTATATTGGGAAGTGTGGTAGTGTCAGAGAAAGCCCTGACAGCGGAAGCTGTTAGAGGGGAAACACGTCAGAGGGAGGTTGACACTACACACCCACAAGTGGCAGTAGACACCCACCAACTCAGAACCAAAACCGCAACTATGGATCATCCCACTTCAACAGCAGAGACCCCTGATTGGTTGGAAAAAGGAACTCCTGATTGGTCAGATCAGTCTCTGAGGAGAATGATCCTAGGCACAACACAAGATAAACCAGCTGCCTATAAAAGAACAAGAGACTTCGAGAGAGGAGGAGAAGGAGTAATCAACAAGCCGGAAGAAAGAAGGAAAGCCCCTCAACAAACTAACTCCTCAATGAACTGAAGAGAGAGACTCAGAACTGAGCTGACTTGGCTCTGCGTAATATATAATTTGGTAGAAAACAATAGGAGTAATGATGTATTGATGGACGTTGTGGTCGTGTACATCATTTTGTTATTGTTGATTATAATCAACTTACCTTATACAGAAAAGGAGGGCAGAGGTCTAGAGAGAGAGAGAGAGAGAAGACTCTGTTTGATTATATACTTGGTCTAGATAAGGCTATTGTGAGAGAGAAGCAATAGTAAGGTCTGGGCGTCAAAGAAAGCGAACCTGGAAAGAGAAGTTGTGCTGAGACTTCTTCTGAAGATTTATATTGTTAGGAAGTAATATTCCTAGAGTGCATGGCCGTAGTCCGTTGGACCGAACAAGCCTACTTCACAAAAACCACTCTTTTTTTAATTTTTTTTATATTTTTTTATTTTTTTTAATATTTTTTTTTATACCTATGAAACGTATTTTAGTATCAAAAGAGAGCACACAGAGAGACCTAACTTGAGCTATATATCAAGTCCATACCATGAAGTTTGCAGAATCTACTGAGCTCTAAAGTTGTAACAACAGGTTAAATTTTTTTTTAATTTTAAATGCAGATGTCCCCCCCTTATAAAGCGTGTCATGGAATTTTACCACGATGACGTCAATGAGTCTAGTCTAGCTATATACCAGTACAGCAATGGGAACCACCAGAAGTGAGCATTCCCTGTGCAAAGCCCTGCAGATGATTGTTATAATTATTATTCATGAGAGTGATTAATATATATTTCAGAATCAAACATCTAACCCCCCCCCCCCCCCCCCTAACAAAAATTTCTGTATGAATCCTGCTGTGTAGCTCCAAAAGGAGTGCTATTAGATAGAGTATAAGTTGGGTGTGTTTACTCCAGTAGCAAGTAAAGCCACTCCCATTGTGGGTGTGGCTTAGTTGCCGTACAGGTTTACATTTGCTTCCTACGGGCCTGTACAAGTCTGATGAGAACTAGCACTGGGTTGACTATTATACAAGTCTGATGAGAACTAGCACTGGGTTGACTATTATACAAGTCTGATGAGAACTAGCACTGGGTTGACTATTATACAAGTCTGATGAGAACTAGCACTGGGTTGACTATTATACAAGTCTGATGAGAACTAGCACTGGGTTGACTATTATACAAGTCTGATGAGAACTAGCACTGGGTTGACTATTATACAAGTCTGATGAGAACTAGCACTGGGTTGACTATTATACAAGTCTGATGAGAACTAGCACTGGGTTGACTATTATACAAGTCTGATGAGAACTAGCACTGGGTTGACTATTATACAAGTCTGATGAGAACTAGCACTGGGTTGACTATTATACAAGTCTGATGAGAACTAGCACTGGGTTGACTATTATACAAGTCTGATGAGAACTAGCACTGGGTTGACTATTATACAAGTCTGATGAGAACTAGCACTGGGTTGACTATTATACAAGTCTGATGAGAACTAGCACTGGGTTGACTATTATACAAGTCTGATGAGAACTAGCACTGGGTTGACTATTATACAAGTCTGATGAGAACTAGCACTGGGTTGACTATTATACAAGTCTGATGAGAACTAGCACTGGGTTGACTATTATACAAGTCTGATGTTGGGAAGTGTGGTAGCACTCTCTATATAGGGAAGTGTGGTAGCACTCTCTATATAGGGAAGTGTGGTATATATAGGGAAGTGTACTAGCACTCTATATTGGGAAGTGTGGTAGCACTCTCTATATAGGGAAGTGTACTAGCACTCTCTATATTGGGAAGTGTGGTAGCACTCTCTATATAGGGAAGTGTACTAGCACTCTATATTGGGAAGTGTGGTAGCACTCTCTATATAGGGAAGTGTACTAGCACTCTATATTGGGAAGTGTGGTAGCACTCTCTATATAGGGAAGTGTGGTAGCACTCTCTATATTGGGAAGTGTGGTGGCACTCTATATATAGGGAAGTGTGGTAGCACTCTATATATAGGGAAGTGTGGTAGCACTCTATATATAGGGAAGTGTGTGCACTGTGTGTAGGCCTCCTATATAGTCTGTGCAAGACCTTGTGTGCACTGTGTGTAAGCCTCCTATATAGTCTGTGTGCAAGACCTTGTGTGCACTGTGTGTAAGCCTCCTATATAGTCTGTGCAAGACCTTGTGTGCACTGTGTGTAAGCCTCCTATATAGTCTGTGTGCAAGACCTTGTGTGCACTGTGTGTAGGCCTCCTATATAGTCTGTGTGCAAGACCTTGTGTGCACTGTGTAAGCCTCCTATATAGTCTGTGTGCAAGACCTTGTGTGCACTGTGTGTAAGCCTCCTATATAGTCTGTGTGCAAGACCTTGTGTGCACTGTGTGTAAGCCTCCTATATAGTCTGTGCAAGACCTTGTGTGCACTGTGTGTAAACCTCCTATATAGTCTGTGCAAGACCTTGTGTGCACTGTGTGTGAGCCTCCTATATAGTCTGTGTGCAAGACCTTGTGTGCACTGTGTGTAGGCCCCCTATATAGTCTGTGTGCAAGACCTTGTGTGCACTGTGTGTAAGCCTCCTATATAGTCTGTGCAAGACCTTGTGTGCACTGTGTGTAAGCCTCCTATATAGTCTGTGTGCAAGACCTTGTGTGCACTGTGTGTAAGCCTCCTATATAGTCTGTGTGCAAGACCTTGTGTGCACTGTGTGTAAGCCTCCTATATAGTCTGTGCAAGACCTTGTGTGCACTGTGTGTAAGCCTCCTATATAGTCTGTGTGTGCAAGACCTTGTGTGCACTGTGTGTAAGCCTCCTATATAGTCTGTGCAAGACCTTGTGTGCACTGTGTGTAGGCCTCCTATATAGTCTGTGCAAGACCTTGTGTGCACTGTGTGTAGGCCTCCTATATAGTCTGTGCAAGACCTTGTGTGCACTGTGTGTGAGCCTCCTATATAGTCTGTGCAAGACCTTGTGTGCACTGTGTGTAAGCCTCCTATATAGTTTGTGTGCAAGACCTTGTGTGCACTGTGTGTAGGCCTCCTATATAGTCTGTGCAAGATCTTGTGTGCACTGTGTGTAAGCCTCCTATATAGTCTGTGCAAGACCTTGTGTGCACTGTGTGTAAGCCTCCTATATAGTCTGTGCAAGACCTTGTGTGCACTGTGTGTAAGCCTCCTATATAGTTTGTGTGCAAGACCTTGTGTGCACTGTGTGTAGGCCTCCTATATAGTCTGTGCAAGATCTTGTGTGCACTGTGTGTAAGCCTCCTATATAGTCTGTGCAAGACCTTGTGTGCACTGTGTGTAAGCCTCCTATATAGTCTGTGCAAGACCTTGTGTGCACTGTGTGTAAGCCTCCTATATAGTCTGTGCAAGACCTTGTGTGCACTGTGTGTAAGCCTCCTATATAGTCTGTGCAAGACTTTGTGTGCACTGTGTGTAAGCCTCCTATACAGTCTGTGCAAGACCTTGTGTGCACTGTGTGTAAGCCTCCTATATAGTCTGTGTGTGCAAGACCTTGTGTGCACTGTGTGTAAGCCTCCTATATAGTCTGTGTGCAAGACCTTGTGTGCACTGTGTGTAAGCCTCCTATATAGTCTGTGCAAGACCTTGTGTGCACTGTGTGTAAGCCTCCTATATAGTCTGTGTGCAAGACCTTGTGTGCACTGTGTGTAAGCCTCCTATATAGTCTGTACAAGACCTTGTGTGCACTGTGTACGCCTCCTATATAGTCTGTGCAAGACCTTGTGTGCACTGTGTGTAGGCCTCCTATATAGTCTGTGCAAGGCCTTGTGTGCACTGTGTGTAAGCCTCCTATATAGTCTGTGTGTGCAAGACCTTGTGTGCACTGTGTGTGAGCCTCCTATATAGTCTGTGTGCAAGACCTTGTGTGCACTGTGTGTAGGCCTCCTATATAGTCTGTGTGCAAGACCTTGTGTGCACTGTGAGTAAGCCTCCTATATAGTCTGTGTGCAAGACCTTGTGTGCACTGTGTGTAGGCCTCCTATATAGTCTGTGCAAGACCTTGTGTGCACTGTGTGTGAGCCTCCTATATAGTCTGTGTGCAAGACCTTGTGTGCACTGTGTGTGAGCCTCCTATATAGTCTGTGTGCAAGACCTTGTGTGCACTGTGTGTAAGCCTCCTATATAGTCTGTGCAAGACCTTGTGTGCACTGTGTGTAAGCGTCCTATATAGGGAAGTGTGGTAGCACTCTATATATAGGGAAGTGTGGTAGTACTCTATATATAGGGAAGTGTGGTAGTACTCTCTATATTGGGAAGTGTGGTAGCACTCTCTATATAGGGAAGTGTGGTAGCACTCTCTATATATTGGGAAGTGTGGTAGCACTCTCTATATATAGGGAAGTGTGGTAGTACTCTCTATATAGGGAAGTGTGGTAGCACTCTATATATAGGGAAGTGTGGTAGCACTCTCTATATTGGGAAGTGTACTAGCACTCTCTATATTGGGAAGTGTGGTAGTGTCAGAGAAAGCCCTGACAGCGGAAGCTGTTAGAGGGGAAACACGTCAGAGGGAGGTTGACACTACACACCCACAAGTGGCAGTAGACACCCACCAACTCAGAACCAAAACCGCAACTATGGATCATCCCACTTCAACAGCAGAGACCCCTGATTGGTTGGAAAAAGGAACTCCTGATTGGTCAGATCAGTCTCTGAGGAGAATGATCCTAGGCACAACACAAGATAAACCAGCTGCCTATAAAAGAACAAGAGACTTCGAGAGAGGAGGAGAAGGAGTAATCAACAAGCCGGAAGAAAGAAGGAAAGCCCCTCAACAAACTAACTCCTCAATGAACTGAAGAGAGAGACTCAGAACTGAGCTGACTTGGCTCTGCGTAATATATAATTTGGTAGAAAACAATAGGAGTAATGATGTATTGATGGACGTTGTGGTCGTGTACATCATTTTGTTATTGTTGATTATAATCAACTTACCTTATACAGAAAAGGAGGGCAGAGGTCTAGAGAGAGAGAGAGAGAGAAGACTCTGTTTGATTATATACTTGGTCTAGATAAGGCTATTGTGAGAGAGAAGCAATAGTAAGGTCTGGGCGTCAAAGAAAGCGAACCTGGAAAGAGAAGTTGTGCTGAGACTTCTTCTGAAGATTTATATTGTTAGGAAGTAATATTCCTAGAGTGCATGGCCGTAGTCCGTTGGACCGAACAAGCCTACTTCACAAAAACCACTCTTTTTTTAATTTTTTTAATATTTTTTTATTTTTTTTAATATTTTTTTTTATACCTATGAAACGTATTTTAGTATCAAAAGAGAGCACACAGAGAGACCTAACTTGAGCTATATATCAAGTCCATACCATGAAGTTTGCAGAATCTACTGAGCTCTAAAGTTGTAACAACAGGTTAAATTTTTTTTTAATTTTAAATGCAGATGTCCCCCCCTTATAAAGCGTGTCATGGAATTTTACCACGATGACGTCAATGAGTCTAGTCTAGCTATATACCAGTACAGCAATGGGAACCACCAGAAGTGAGCATTCCCTGTGCAAAGCCCTGCAGATGATTGTTATAATTATTATTCATGAGAGTGATTAATATATATTTCAGAATCAAACATCTAACCCCCCCCCCCCCCCCCTAACAAAAATTTCTGTATGAATCCTGCTGTGTAGCTCCAAAAGGAGTGCTATTAGATAGAGTATAAGTTGGGTGTGTTTACTCCAGTAGCAAGTAAAGCCACTCCCATTGTGGGTGTGGCTTAGTTGCCGTACAGGTTTACATTTGCTTCCTACGGGCCTGTACAAGTCTGATGAGAACTAGCACTGGGTTGACTATTATACAAGTCTGATGAGAACTAGCACTGGGTTGACTATTATACAAGTCTGATGAGAACTAGCACTGGGTTGACTATTATACAAGTCTGATGAGAACTAGCACTGGGTTGACTATTATACAAGTCTGATGAGAACTAGCACTGGGTTGACTATTATACAAGTCTGATGAGAACTAGCACTGGGTTGACTATTATACAAGTCTGATGAGAACTAGCACTGGGTTGACTATTATACAAGTCTGATGAGAACTAGCACTGGGTTGACTATTATACAAGTCTGATGAGAACTAGCACTGGGTTGACTATTATACAAGTCTGATGAGAACTAGCACTGGGTTGACTATTATACAAGTCTGATGAGAACTAGCACTGGGTTGACTATTATACAAGTCTGATGAGAACTAGCACTGGGTTGACTATTATACAAGTCTGATGAGAACTAGCACTGGGTTGACTATTATACAAGTCTGATGAGAACTAGCACTGGGTTGACTATTATACAAGTCTGATGAGAACTAGCACTGGGTTGACTATTATACAAGTCTGATGTTGGGAAGTGTGGTAGCACTCTCTATATAGGGAAGTGTGGTAGCACTCTCTATATAGGGAAGTGTGGTATATATAGGGAAGTGTACTAGCACTCTATATTGGGAAGTGTGGTAGCACTCTCTATATAGGGAAGTGTACTAGCACTCTCTATATTGGGAAGTGTGGTAGCACTCTCTATATAGGGAAGTGTACTAGCACTCTATATTGGGAAGTGTGGTAGCACTCTCTATATAGGGAAGTGTACTAGCACTCTATATTGGGAAGTGTGGTAGCACTCTCTATATAGGGAAGTGTGGTAGCACTCTCTATATTGGGAAGTGTGGTGGCACTCTATATATAGGGAAGTGTGGTAGCACTCTATATATAGGGAAGTGTGGTAGCACTCTATATATAGGGAAGTGTGTGCACTGTGTGTAGGCCTCCTATATAGTCTGTGCAAGACCTTGTGTGCACTGTGTGTAAGCCTCCTATATAGTCTGTGTGCAAGACCTTGTGTGCACTGTGTGTAAGCCTCCTATATAGTCTGTGCAAGACCTTGTGTGCACTGTGTGTAAGCCTCCTATATAGTCTGTGTGCAAGACCTTGTGTGCACTGTGTGTAGGCCTCCTATATAGTCTGTGTGCAAGACCTTGTGTGCACTGTGTAAGCCTCCTATATAGTCTGTGTGCAAGACCTTGTGTGCACTGTGTGTAAGCCTCCTATATAGTCTGTGCAAGACCTTGTGTGCACTGTGTGTAAACCTCCTATATAGTCTGTGCAAGACCTTGTGTGCACTGTGTGTGAGCCTCCTATATAGTCTGTGTGCAAGACCTTGTGTGCACTGTGTGTAGGCCCCCTATATAGTCTGTGTGCAAGACCTTGTGTGCACTGTGTGTAAGCCTCCTATATAGTCTGTGCAAGACCTTGTGTGCACTGTGTGTAAGCCTCCTATATAGTCTGTGTGCAAGACCTTGTGTGCACTGTGTGTAAGCCTCCTATATAGTCTGTGTGCAAGACCTTGTGTGCACTGTGTGTAAGCCTCCTATATAGTCTGTGCAAGACCTTGTGTGCACTGTGTGTAAGCCTCCTATATAGTCTGTGTGTGCAAGACCTTGTGTGCACTGTGTGTAAGCCTCCTATATAGTCTGTGCAAGACCTTGTGTGCACTGTGTGTAGGCCTCCTATATAGTCTGTGTGCAAGACCTTGTGTGCACTGTGTGTGAGCCTCCTATATAGTCTGTGCAAGACCTTGTGTGCACTGTGTGTAAGCCTCCTATATAGTTTGTGTGCAAGACCTTGTGTGCACTGTGTGTAGGCCTCCTATATAGTCTGTGCAAGATCTTGTGTGCACTGTGTGTAAGCCTCCTATATAGTCTGTGCAAGACCTTGTGTGCACTGTGTGTAAGCCTCCTATATAGTCTGTGCAAGACCTTGTGTGCACTGTGTGTAAGCCTCCTATATAGTTTGTGTGCAAGACCTTGTGTGCACTGTGTGTAGGCCTCCTATATAGTCTGTGCAAGATCTTGTGTGCACTGTGTGTAAGCCTCCTATATAGTCTGTGCAAGACCTTGTGTGCACTGTGTGTAAGCCTCCTATATAGTCTGTGCAAGACCTTGTGTGCACTGTGTGTAGGCCTCCTATATAGTCTGTGTGCAAGACCTTGTGTGCACTGTGTGTAAGCCTCCTATATAGTCTGTGCAAGACCTTGTGTGCACTGTGTGTAAGCCTCCTATATAGTCTGTGTGTGCAAGACCTTGTGTGCACTGTGTGTAAGCCTCCTATATATTCTGTGTGCAAGACCTTGTGTGCACTGTGTGTAAGCCTCCTATATAGTCTGTGCAAGACCTTGTGTGCACTGTGTGTAAGCCTCCTATATAGTCTGTGTGCAAGACCTTGTGTGCACTGTGTGTAAGCCTCCTATATAGTCTGTGTGCAAGACCTTGTGTGCACTGTGTGTAAGCCTCCTATATAGTCTGTGCAAGACCTTGTGTGCACTGTGTGTAAGCCTCCTATACAGTCTGTGCAAGACCTTGTGTGCACTGTGTGTAAGCCTCCTATATAGTCTGTGTGTGCAAGACCTTGTGTGCACTGTGTGTAAGCCTCCTATATAGTCTGTGTGCAAGACCTTGTGTGCACTGTGTGTAAGCCTCCTATATAGTCTGTGTGAAAGACCTTGTGTGCACTGTGTGTAAGCCTCCTATATAGTCTGTGCAAGACCTTGTCTGCACTGTGTGTAAGCCTCCTATATAGTCTGTGTGCAAGACCTTGTGTGCACTGTGTGTAAGCCTCCTATATAGTCTGTGCAAGACCTTGTGTGCACTGTGTGTAGGCCTCCTATATAGTCTGTGCAAGACCTTGTGTGCACTGTGTGTAAGCCTCCTATATAGTCTGTGTGCAAGACCTTGTGTGCACTGTGTGTAGGCCTCCTATATAGTCTGTGCAAGACCTTGTCTGCACTGTGTGTAAGCCTCCTATATAGTCTGTGTGCAAGACCTTGTGTGCACTGTGTGTAAGCCTCCTATATAGTCTGTGCAAGACCTTGTGTGCACTGTGTGTAAGCCTCCTATATAGTCTGTGCAAGACCTTGTGTGCACTGTGTGTAAGCCTCCTATATAGTCTGTGTGCAAGACCTTGTGTGCACTGTGTGTAGGCCTCCTATATAGTCTGTTCAAGACCTTGTGTGCACTGTGTGTGAGCCTCCTATATAGTCTGTGTGCAAGACCTTGTGTGCACTGTGTGTAAGCCTCCTATATAGTCTGTGCAAGACCTTGTGTGCACTGTGTGTGAGCCTCCTATATAGTCTGTGTGCAAGACCTTGTGTGCACTGTGTGTAGGCCTCCTATATAGTCTGTGTGCAAGACCTTGTGTACACTGTGTGTAAGCCTCCTATATAGTCTGTGTGCAAGACCTTGTGTGCACTGTGTGTAAGCCTCCTATATAGTCTGTGTGCAAGACCTTGTGTGCACTGTGTGTAAGCCTCCTATATAGTCTGTGTGCAAGACCTTGTGTGCACTGTGTGTAAGCCTCCTATATAGTCTGTGTGCAAGACCTTGTGTGCACTGTGTGTAAGCCTCCTATATAGTCTGTGTGCAAGACCTTGTGTGCACTGTGTGTAAGCCTCCTATATAGTCTGTGCAAGACCTTGTGTGCACTGTGTGTGAGCCTCCTATATAGTCTGTGTGCAAGACCTTGTGTGCACTGTGTGTAAGCGTCCTATATAGGGAAGTGTGGTAGCACTCTATATATAGGGAAGTGTGGTAGTACTCTATATATAAGGAAGTGTGGTAGTACTCTCTATATTGGGAAGTGTGGTAGCACTCTCTATATAGGGAAGTGTGGTAGCACTCTCTCTATATAGGGAAGTGTGGTAGCACTCTCTATATAGGGAAGTGTGGTAGCACTCTCTATATTGGGAAGTGTGGTAGCACTCTATATATAGGGAAGTGTGGTAGCACTCTATATATAGGGAAGTGTGGTAGTACTCTATATATAGGGAAGTGTGGTAGTACTCTATATATAGGGAAGTGTGGTAGTACTCTCTATATAGGGAAGTGTGGTAGCACTCTCTATATAGGGAAGTGTGGTAGTACTCTCTATATAGGGAAGTGTGGTAGCACTCTCTATATAGGGAAGTGTGGTAGCACTCTCTATATTGAGAAGTGTGGTAGCACTCTATATATAGGGAAGTGTGGTAGCACTCTCTATATATAGGGAAGTGTGGTAGCACTCTTTATATTGGGAAGTGTACTAGCACTCTCTATATTGGGAAGTGTGGTAGTGTCAGAGAAAGCCCTGACAGCGGAAGCTGTTAGAGGGGAAACACGTCAGAGGGAGGTTGACACTACACACCCACAAGTGGCAGTAGACACCCACCAACTCAGAACCAAAACCGCAACTATGGATCATCCCACTTCAACAGCAGAGACCCCTGATTGGTTGGAAAAAGGAACTCCTGATTGGTCAGATCAGTCTCTGAGGAGAATGATCCTAGGCACAACACAAGATAAACCAGCTGCCTATAAAAGAACAAGAGACTTCGAGAGAGGAGGAGAAGGAGTAATCAACAAGCCGGAAGAAAGAAGGAAAGCCCCTCAACAAACTAACTCCTCAATGAACTGAAGAGAGAGACTCAGAACTGAGCTGACTTGGCTCTGCGTAATATATAATTTGGTAGAAAACAATAGGAGTAATGATGTATTGATGGACGTTGTGGTCGTGTACATCATTTTGTTATTGTTGATTATAATCAACTTACCTTATACAGAAAAGGAGGGCAGAGGTCTAGAGAGAGAGAGAGAGAGAAGACTCTGTTTGATTATATACTTGGTCTAGATAAGGCTATTGTGAGAGAGAAGCAATAGTAAGGTCTGGGCGTCAAAGAAAGCGAACCTGGAAAGAGAAGTTGTGCTGAGACTTCTTCTGAAGATTTATATTGTTAGGAAGTAATATTCCTAGAGTGCATGGCCGTAGTCCGTTGGACCGAACAAGCCTACTTCACGAAAACCACTCTTTTTTTTCTTTCTTTTTTTTTTTTTTTTTTTTTACCTATGAAACATATTTTAGTATCAAAAGAGAGCACACAGAGAGACCTAACTTGAGCTATATATCAAGTCCATACCATGAAGTTTGCAGAATCTACTGAGCTCTAAAGTTGTAACCACAGGTTAAAAAAAATTTTTTTTTTTAATGCAGATGTCCCCCCCTTATAAAGCGTGTCATGGAATTTTACCACAATGACGTCAATGAGTCTAGTCTAGCTATATACCAGTACAGCAATGGGAACCACCAGAAGTGAGCATTCCCTGTGCAAAGCCCTGCAGATGATTGTTATAATTATTATTCATGAGAGTGATTAATATATATTTCAGAATCAAACATCTAACCCCCCCCCCCCCCCCCTAACAAAAATTTCTGTATGAATCCTGCTGTGTAGCTCCAAAAGGAGTGCTATTAGATAGAGTATAAGTTGGGTGTGTTTACTCCAGTAGCAAGTAAAGCCACTCCCATTGTGGGTGTGGCTTAGTTGCCGTACAGGTTTACATTTGCTTCCTACGGGCCTGTACAAGTCTGATGAGAACTAGCACTGGGTTGACTATTATACAAGTCTGATGAGAACTAGCACTGGGTTGACTATTATACAAGGTCTGATGAGAACTAGCACTGGGTTGACTATTATACAAGTCTGATGAGAACTAGCACTGGGTTGACTATTATACAAGTCTGATGAGAACTAGCACTGGGTTGACTATTATACAAGTCTGATGAGAACTAGCACTGGGTTGACTATTATACAAGTCTGATGTTGGGAAGTGTGGTAGCACTCTCTATATAGGGAAGTGTGGTAGCACTCTCTATATAGGGAAGTGTGGTAGCACTCTATATATAGGGAAGTGTGGTAGCACTCTCTATATAGGGAAGTGTGGTAGTACTCTATATATAGGGAAGTGTGGTAGTACTCTCTATATAGGGAAGTGTGGTAGCACTCTCTATATAGGGAAGTGTGGTAGTACTCTATATATAGGGAAGTGTGGTAGTACTCTCTATATAGGGAAGTGTGGTAGCACTCTCTATATAGGGAAGTGTGGTAGTACTCTCTATATAGGGAAGTGTGGTAGCACTCTCTATATAGGGAAGTGTGGTAGCACTCTCTATATTGGGAAGTGTGGTAGCACTCTATATATAGGGAAGTGTGGTAGCACTCTATATATAGGGAAGTGTGTGCACTGTGTGTAGGCCTCCTATATAGTCTGTGCAAGACCTTGTGTGCACTGTGTGTAAGCCTCCTATATAGTCTGTGTGCAAGACCTTGTGTGCACTGTGTGTAGGCCTCCTATATAGTCTGTGCAAGACCTTGTGTGCACTGTGTGTATGCCTCCTATATAGTCTGTGCAAGACCTTGTGTGCACTGTGTGTAAGCCTCCTATATAGTCTGTGTGCAAGACCTTGTGTGCACTGTGTGTAAGCCTCCTATATAGTCTGTGCAAGACCTTGTGTGCACTGTGTGTAGGCCTCCTATATAGTCTGTGCAAGACCTTGTGTGCACTGTGTGTATGCCTCCTATATAGTCTGTGCAAGACCTTGTGTGCACTGTGTGTAAGCCTCCTATATAGTCTGTGCAAGACCTTGTGTGCACTGTGTGTAAGCCTCCTATATAGTCTGTGTGCAAGACCTTGTGTGCACTGTGTGTAGGCCTCCTATATAGTCTGTGCAAGACCTTGTGTGCACTGTGTGTAAGCCTCCTATATAGTCTGTGTGCAAGACCTTGTGTGCACTGTGTGTAAGCCTCCTATATAGTCTGTGTGCAGGACCTTGTGTGCACTGTGTGTAAGCCTCCTATATAGTCTGTGCAAGACCTTGTGTGCTCTGTGTGTAGGCCTCCTATATAGTCTGTGCAAGACCTTGTGTGCACTGTGTGTAAGCCTCCTATATAGTCTGTGCAAGACCTTGTCTGCACTGTGTGTAAGCCTCCTATATAGTCTGTGTGCAAGACCTTGTGTGCACTGTGTGTAAGCCTCCTATATAGTCTGTGTGCAAGACCTTGTGTGCACTGTGTGTAAGCCTCCTATATAGTCTGTGCAAGACCTTGTGTGCACTGTGTGTGAGCCTCCTATATAGTCTGTGTGCAAGACCTTGTGTGCACTGTGTGTAAGCCTCCTATATAGTCTGTGCAAGACCTTGTGTGCACTGTGTGTAAGCCTCCTATATAGTCTGTGTGCAAGACCTTGTGTGCACTGTGTGTAAGCCTCCTATATAGTCTGTGCAAGACCTTGTGTGCACTGTGTGTAGGCCTCCTATATAGTCTGTGCAAGACCTTGTCTGCACTGTGTGTAAGCCTCCTATATAGTCTGTGTGCAAGACCTTGTGTGCACTGTGTGTAAGCCTCCTATATAGTCTGTGCAAGACCTTGTGTGCACTGTGTGTAGGCCTCCTATATAGTCTGTGCAAGACCTTGTGTGCACTGTGTGTAAGCCTCCTATATAGTCTGTGCAAGACCTTGTGTGCACTGTGTGTAAGCCTCCTATATAGTCTGTGCAAGACCTTGTGTGCACTGTGTGTAAGCCTCCTATATAGTCTGTGTGCAAGACCTTGTGTGCACTGTGTGTAGGCCTCCTATATAGTCTGTGCAAGACCTTGTGTGCACTGTGTGTAAGCCTCCTATATAGTCTGTGTGCAAGACCTTGTGTGCACTGTGTGTAAGCCTCCTATATAGTCTGTGCAAGACCTTGTGTGCACTGTGTGTAAGCCTCCTATATAGTCTGTGCAAGACCTTGTGTGCACTGTGTGTAGGCCTCCTATATAGTCTGTGCAAGACCTTGTGTGCACTGTGTGTAAGCCTCCTATATAGTCTGTGTGCAAGACCTTGTGTGCACTGTGTGTAAGCCTCCTATATAGTCTGTGTGCAAGACCTTGTGTGCACTGTGTGTAGGCCTCCTATATAGTCTGTGCAAGACCTTGTGTGCACTGTGTGTAAGCCTCCTATATAGTCTGTGTGCAAGACCTTGTGTGCACTGTGTGTAAGCCTCCTATATAGTCTGTGTGTGCAAGACCTTGTGTGCACTGTGTGTGAGCCTCCTATATAGTCTGTGCAAGACCTTGTGTGCACTGTGTGTAAGCCTCCTATATAGTCTGTGTGCAAGACCTTGTGTGCACTGTGTGTAGGCCTCCTATATAGTCTGTGTGCAAGACCTTGTGTACACTGTGTGTAGGCCTCCTATATAGTCTGTGTGCAGGACCTTGTGTGCACTGTGTGTAAGCCTCCTATATAGTCTGTGCAAGACCTTGTGTGCACTGTGTGTAAGCCTCCTATATAGTCTGTGCAAGACCTTGTGTGCACTGTGTGTAGGCCTCCTATATAGTCTGTGTGCAAGACCTTGTGTGCACTGTGTGTAAGCCTCCTATATAGTCTGTGCAAGACCTTGTGTGCACTGTGTGTAAGCCTCCTATATAGTCTGTGCAAGACCTTGTGTGCACTGTGTGTGAGCCTCCTATATAGTCTGTGTGCAAGACCTTGTGTGCACTGTGTGTAAGCCTCCTATATAGTCTGTGCAAGACCTTGTGTGCACTGTGTGTGAGCCTCCTATATAGTCTGTGTGCAAGACCTTGTGTGCACTGTGTGTAGGCCTCCTATATAGTCTGTGCAAGACCTTGTGTGCACTGTGTGTAAGCCTCCTATATAGTCTGTGCAAGACCTTGTGTGCACTGTGTGTAAGCGTCCTATATAGGGAAGTGTGGTAGCACTCTATATATAGGGAAGTGTGGTAGTACTCTATATATAGGGAAGTGTGGTAGTACTCTCTATATTGGGAAGTGTGGTAGCACTCTCTATATAGGGAAGTGTGGTAGCACTCTCTCTATATAGGGAAGTGTGGTAGCACTCTCTATATAGGGAAGTGTGGTAGCACTCTCTATATTGGGAAGTGTGGTAGCACTCTATATATAGGGAAGTGTGGTAGCACTCTATATATAGGGAAGTGTGGTAGTACTCTATATATAGGGAAGTGTGGTAGTACTCTATATATAGGGAAGTGTGGTAGTACTCTCTATATAGGGAAGTGTGGTAGCACTCTCTATATAGGGAAGTGTGGTAGTACTCTCTATATAGGGAAGTGTGGTAGCACTCTCTATATAGGGAAGTGTGGTAGCACTCTCTATATTGGGAAGTGTGGTAGCACTCTATATATAGGGAAGTGTGGTAGCACTCTCTATATATAGGGAAGTGTGGTAGCACTCTCTATATTGGGAAGTGTACTAGCACTCTCTATATTGGGAAGTGTGGTAGTGTCAGAGAAAGCCCTGACAGCAGAAGCTGTTAGAGGGGAAACACGTCAGAGGGAGGTTGACACTACACACCCACAAGTGGCAGTAGACACCCACCAACTCAGAACCAAAACCGCAACTATGGATCATCCCACTTCAACAGCAGAGACCCCTGATTGGTTGGAAAAAGGAACTCCTGATTGGTCAGATCAGTCTCTGAGGAGAATGATCCTAGGCACAACACAAGATAAACCAGCTGCCTATGAAAGAACAAGAGACTTCGAGAGAGGAGGAGAAGGAGTAATCAACAAGCCGGAAGAAAGAAGGAAAGCCCCTCAACAAACTAACTCCTCAATGAACTGAAGAGAGAGACTCAGAACTGAGCTGACTTGGCTCTGCGTAATATATAATTTGGTAGAAAACAATAGGAGTAATGATGTATTGATGGACGTTGTGGTCGTGTACATCATTTTGTTATTGTTGATTATAATCAACTTACCTTATACAGAAAAGGAGGGCAGAGGTCTAGAGAGAGAGAGAGAGAGAAGACTCTGTTTGATTATATACTTGGTCTAGATAAGGCTATTGTGAGAGAGAAGCAATAGTAAGGTCTGGGCGTCAAAGAAAGCGAACCTGGAAAGAGAAGTTGTGCTGAGACTTCTTCTGAAGATTTATATTGTTAGGAAGTAATATTCCTAGAGTGCATGGCCGTAGTCCGTTGGACCGAACAAGCCTACTTCACGAAAACCACTCTTTTTTTTTTTTTTCTTTTTTTTTTTTTTTACCTATGAAACGTATTTTAGTATCAAAAGAGAGCACACAGAGAGACCTAACTTGAGCTATATATCAAGTCCATACCATGAAGTTTGCAGAATCTACTGAGCTCTAAAGTTGTAACCACAGGTTAAAAAAAAATTTTTTTTTAAATGCAGATGTCCCCCCCTTATAAAGCGTGTCATGGAATTTTACCACGATGACGTCAATGAGTCTAGTCTAGCTATATACCAGTACAGCAATGGGAACCACCAGAAGTGAGCATTCCCTGTGCAAAGCCCTGCAGATGATTGTTATAATTATTATTCATGAGAGTGATTAATATATATTTCAGAATCAAACATCTAACCCCCCCCCCCCCCCCCCCCCCTAACAAAAATTTCTGTATGAATCCTGCTGTGTAGCTCCAAAAGGAGTGCTATTAGATAGAGTATAAGTTGGGTGTGTTTACTCCAGTAGCAAGTAAAGCCACTCCCATTGTGGGTGTGGCTTAGTTGCCGTACAGGTTTACATTTGCTTCCTACGGGCCTGTACAAGTCTGATGAGAACTAGCACTGGGTTGACTATTATACAAGTCTGATGAGAACTAGCACTGGGTTGACTATTATACAAGTCTGATGAGAACTAGCACTGGGTTGACTATTATACAAGTCTGATGAGAACTAGCACTGGGTTGACTATTATACAAGTCTGATGAGAACTAGCACTGGGTTGACTATTATACAAGTCTGATGAGAACTAGCACTTGGTTGACTATTATACAAGTCTGATGAGAACTAGCACTGGGTTGACTATTATACAAGTCTGATGAGAACTAGCACTGGGTTGACTATTATACAAGTCTGATGAGAACTAGCACTGGGTTGACTATTATACAAGTCTGATGAGAACTAGCACTGGGTTGACTATTATACAAGTCTGATGAGAACTAGCACTGGGTTGACTATTATACAAGTCTGATGAGAACTAGCACTGGGTTGACTATTATACAAGTCTGATGAGAACTAGCACTGGGTTGACTATTATACAAGTCTGATGAGAACTAGCACTGGGTTGACTATTATACAAGTCTGATGAGAACTAGCACTGGGTTGACTATTATACAAGTCTGATGAGAACTAGCACTGGGTTGACTATTATACAAGTCTGATGTTGGGAAGTGTGGTAGCACTCTCTATATAGGGAAGTGTGGTAGCACTCTCTATATAGGGAAGTGTGGTAGCACTCTATATATAGGGAAGTGTGGTAGTACTCTATATATAGGGAAGTGTGGTAGTACTCTCTATATAGGGAAGTGTGGTAGCACTCTCTATATAGGGAAGTGTGGTAGTACTCTATATATAGGGAAGTGTGGTAGTACTCTCTATATAGGGAAGTGTGGTAGCACTCTCTATATAGGGAAGTGTGGTAGTACTCTCTATATAGGGAAGTGTGGTAGCACTCTCTATATAGGGAAGTGTGGTAGTACTCTATATATAGGGAAGTGTGGTAGTACTCTCTATATAGGGAAGTGTGGTAGCACTATCTATATAGGGAAGTGTGGTAGACTCTCTATATTGGGAAGTGTGGTACCACTCTATATATAGGGAAGTGTGGTAGCACTCTATATATAGGGAAGTGTGGTAGCACTCTATATATAGGGAAGTGTGGTAGCACTCTCTATATAGGGAAGTGTGGTAGTACTCTATATATAGGGAAGTGTGGTAGTACTCTCTATATAGGGAAGTGTGGTAGCACTCTCTATATAGGGAAGTGTGGTAGTACTCTCTATATAGGGAAGTGTGGTAGCACTCTCTATATAGAGAAGTGTGGTAGTACTCTATATATAGGGAAGTGTGATCTATATAGGGAAGTGTGGTAGCACTCTCTATATAGGGAAGTGTGGTAGCACTCTCTATATTGGGAAGTGTGGTAGCACTCTATATATAGGGAAGTGTGGTAGCACTCTATATATAGGGAAGTGTGTGCAGTGTGTGTAGGCCTCCTATATAGTCTGTGCAAGACCTTGTGTGCACTGTGTGTAAGCCTCCTATATAGTCTGTGCAAGACCTTGTGTGCACTGTGTGTAGGCCTCCTATATAGTCTGTGTGCAAGACCTTGTGTGCACTGTGTGTAGGCCTCCTATATAGTCTGTGCAAGACCTTGTGTGCACTGTGTGTAGGCCTCCTATATAGTCTGTGTGCAAGACCTTGTGTGCACTGTGTGTAGGCCTCCTATATAGTCTGTGCAAGACCTTGTGTGCACTGTGTGTAAGCCTCCTATATAGTCTGTGCAAGACCTTGTGTGCACTGTGTGTAGGCCTCCTATATAGTCTGTGTGCAAGACCTTGTGTGAACTGTGTGTGAGCCTCCTATATAGTCTGTGCAAGACCTTGTGTGCACTGTGTGTAGGCCTCCTATATAGTCTGTGCAAGACCTTGTGTGCACTGTGTGTAAGCCTCCTATATAGTCTGTGCAAGACCTTGTGTGCACTGTGTGTAAGCCTCCTATATAGTCTGTGTGCAAGACCTTGTGTGCACTGTCTGTAGGCCTCCTATATAGTCTGTGCAAGACCTTGTGTGCACTGTGTGTAAGCCTCCTATATAGTCTGTGTGCAAGACCTTGTGTGCACTGTGTGTAAGCCTCCTATATAGTCTGTGCAAGACCTTGTGTGCACTGTGTGTAGGCCTCCTATATAGTCTGTGCAAGACCTTGTGTGCACTGTGTGTAAGCCTCCTATATAGTCTGTGCAAGACCTTGTGTGCACTGTGTGTAAGCCTCCTATATAGTCTGTGCAAGACCTTGTGTGCACTGTGTGTAGGCCTCCTATATAGTCTGTGCAAGACCTTGTGTGCACTGTGTGTAGGCCTCCTATGTAGTCTGTGCAAGACCTTGTGTGCACTGTGTGTAAGCCTCCTATATAGTCTGTGCAAGACCTTGTGTGCACTGTGTGTAGGCCTCCTATATAGTCTGTGCAAGACCTTGTGTGCACTGTGTGTAAGCCTCCTATATAGTCTGTGCAAGACCTTGTGTGCACTGTGTGTAAGCCTCCTATATAGTCTGTGTGCAAGACCTTGTGTGCACTGTGTGTGAGCCTCCTATATAGTCTGTGTGCAAGACCTTGTGTGCACTGTGTGTAAGCCTCCTATATAGTCTGTGCAAGACCTTGTGTGCACTGTGTGTAAGCCTCCTATATAGTCTGTGCAAGACCTTGTGTGCACTGTGTGTAAGCCTCCTATATAGTCTGTGTGCAAGACCTTGTGTGTACTGTGTGTAAGCCTCCCATATAGTCTGTGCAAGACCTTGTGTGTACTGTGTGTAAGCCTCCCATATAGTCTGTGCAAGACCTTGTGTGCACTGTGTGTAGGCCTCCTATATAGTCTGTGTACAAGACCTTGTGTGCACTGTGTGTAAGCCTCCTATATAGTCTGTGCAAGACCTTGTGTGCACTGTTTGTAAGCCTCCTATATAGTCTGTGCAAGACCTTGTGTGCACTGTGTGTAAGCCTCCTATATAGTCTGTGTGTAAGACCTTGTGTGCACTGTGTGTAGGCCTCCTATATAGTCTGTGCAAGACCTTGTGTGCACTGTGTGTAAGCCTCCTATATAGTCTGTGCAAGACCTTGTGTGCACTGTGTGTAAGCCTCCTATATAGTCTGTGCAAGACCTTGTGTGCACTGTGTGTAAGCCTCCTATATAGGGAAGTGTGGTAGCACTCTATATATAGGGAAGTGTGGTAGTACTCTATATATAGGGAAGTGTGGTAGCACTCTATATATAGGGAAGTGTGGTAGCACTCTCTATATTGGGAAGTGTGGTAGCACTCTATATATAGGGAAGTGTGGTAGCACTCTCTATATTGGGAAGTGTACTAGCACTCTCTATATTGGGAAGTGTGGTAGTGTCAGAGAAAGCCCTGACAGCGGAAGCTGTTAGAGGGGAAACACGTCAGAGGGAGGTTGACACTACACACCCACAAGTGGCAGTAGACACCCACCAACTCAGAACCAAAACCGCAACTATGGATCATCCCACTTCAACAGCAGAGACCCCTGATTGGTTGGAAAAAGGAACTCCTGATTGGTCAGATCAGTCTCTGAGGAGAATGATCCTAGGCACAACACAAGATAAACCAGCTGCCTATAAAAGAACAAGAGACTTCGAGAGAGGAGGAGAAGGAGTAATCAACAAGCCGGAAGAAAGAAGGAAAGCCCCTCAACAAACTAACTCCTCAATGAACTGAAGAGAGAGACTCAGAACTGAGCTGACTTGGCTCTGCGTAATATATATTTTGGTAGAAAACAATAGGAGTAATGATGTATTGATGGACGTTGTGGTCGTGTACATCATTTTGTTATTGTTGATTATAATCAACTTACCTTATACAGAAAAGGAGGGCAGAGGTCTAGAGAGAGAGAGAGAGAGAAGACTCTGTTTGATTATATACTTGGTCTAGATAAGGCTATTGTGAGAGAGAAGCAATAGTAAGGTCTGGGCGTCAAAGAAAGCGAACCTGGAAAGAGAAGTTGTGCTGAGACTTCTTCTGAAGATTTATATTGTTAGGAAGTAATATTCCTAGAGTGCATGGCCGTAGTCCGTTGGACCGAACAAGCCTACTTCACGAAAACCACTCTTTTTTTTTTTCTTTTTTTTTTTTTTTTTTTTTTTTTTTTTTAACCTATGAAACATATTTTAGTATCAAAAGAGAGCACACAGAGAGACCTAACTTTTGAGCTATATATCAAGTCCATACCATGAAGTTTGCAGAATCTACTGAGCTCTAAAGTTGTAACCACAGGTTTAAAAAAAATTTTTTTTTAAATGCAGATGTCCCCCCCTTATAAAGCGTGTCATGGAATTTTACCACGATGACGTCAATGAGTCTAGTCTAGCTATATACCAGTACAGCAATGGGAACCACCAGAAGTGAGCATTCCCTGTGCAAAGCCCTGCAGATGATTGTTATAATTATTATTCATGAGAGTGATTAATATATATTTCAGAATCAAACATCTAACCCCCCCCCCCCCCCCCCACCCCTAACAAAAATTTCTGTATGAATCCTGCTGTGTAGCTCCAAAAGGAGTGCTATTAGATAGAGTATAAGTTGGGTGTGTTTACTCCAGTAGCAAGTAAAGCCACTCCCATTGTGGGTGTGGCTTAGTTGCCGTACAGGTTTACATTTGCTTCCTACGGGCCTGTACAAGTCTGATGAGAACTAGCACTGGGTTGACTATTATACAAGTCTGATGAGAACTAGCACTGGGTTGACTATTATACAAGTCTGATGAGAACTAGCACTGGGTTGACTATTATACAAGTCTGATGAGAACTAGCACTGGGTTGACTATTATACAAGTCTGATGAGAACTAGCACTGGGTTGATTATTATACAAGTCTGATGAGAACTAGCACTTGGTTGACTATTATACAAGTCTGATGAGAACTAGCACTGGGTTGACTATTATACAAGTCTGATGAGAACTAGCACTGGGTTGACTATTATACAAGTCTGATGAGAACTAGCACTGGGTTGACTATTATACAAGTCTGATGAGAACTAGCACTGGGTTGACTATTATACAAGTCTGATGAGAACTAGCACTGGGTTGACTATTATACAAGTCTGATGAGAACTAGCACTGGGTTGACTATTATACAAGTCTGATGAGAACTAGCACTGGGTTGACTATTATACAAGTCTGATGAGAACTAGCACTGGGTTGACTATTATACAAGTCTGATGAGAACTAGCACTGGGTTGACTATTATACAAGTCTGATGAGAACTAGCACTGGGTTGACTATTATACAAGTCTGATGTTGGGAAGTGTGGTAGCACTCTCTATATAGGGAAGTGTGGTAGCACTCTCTATATAGGGAAGTGTGGTAGCACTCTATATATAGGGAAGTGTGGTAGTACTCTATATATAGGGAAGTGTGGTAGTACTCTCTATATAGGGAAGTGTGGTAGCACTCTCTATATAGGGAAGTGTGGTAGTACTCTATATATAGGGAAGTGTGGTAGTACTCTCTATATAGGGAAGTGTGGTAGCACTCTCTATATAGGGAAGTGTGGTAGTACTCTCTATATAGGGAAGTGTGGTAGCACTCTCTATATAGGGAAGTGTGGTAGTACTCTCTATATAGGGAAGTGTGGTAGCACTATCTATATAGGGAAGTGTGGTAGCACTCTCTATATTGGGAAGTGTGGTACCACTCTATATATAGGGAAGTGTGGTAGCACTCTATATATAGGGAAGTGTGGTAGCACTCTATATATAGGGAAGTGTGGTAGCACTCTCTATATAGGGAAGTGTGGTAGTACTCTCTATATAGGGAAGTGTGGTAGTACTCTCTATATAGGGAAGTGTGGTAGCACTCTCTATATAGGGAAGTGTGGTAGTACTCTCTATATAGGGAAGTGTGGTAGCACTCTCTATATAGGGAAGTGTGGTAGTACTCTATATATAGGGAAGTGTGATCTATATAGGGAAGTGTGGTAGCACTCTCTATATAGGGAAGTGTGGTAGCACTCTCTATATTGGGAAGTGTGGTAGCACTCTATATATAGGGAAGTGTGGTAGCACTCTATATATAGGGAAGTGTGTGCAGTGTGTGTAGGCCTCCTATATAGTCTGTGCAAGACCTTGTGTGCACTGTGTGTAGGCCTCCTATATAGTCTGTGTGCAAGACCTTGTGTGCACTGTGTGTAGGCCTCCTATATAGTCTGTGTGCAAGACCTTGTGTGCACTGTGTGTGAGCCTCCTATATAGAATGTGCAAGACCTTGTGTGCACTGTGTGTAGGCCTCCTATATAGTCTGTGCAAGACCTTGTGTTCACTGTGTGTAAGCCTCCTATATAGTCTGTGCAAGACCTTGTGTGCACTGTGTGTAGGCCTCCTATATAGTCTGTGCAAGACCTTGTGTGCACTGTGTGTAAGCCTCCTATATAGTCTGTGTGCAAGACCTTGTGTGCACTGTGTGTAAGCCTCCTATATAGTCTGTGCAAGACCTTGTGTGCACTGTGTGTAGGCCTCCTATATAGTCTGTGCAAGACCTTGTGTGCACTGTGTGTAGGCCTCCTATGTAGTCTGTGCAAGACCTTGTGTGCACTGTGTGTAAGCCTCCTATATAGTCTGTGCAAGACCTTGTGTGCACTGTGTGTAAGCCTCCTATATAGTCTGTGTGCAAGACCTTGTGTGCACTGTGTGTAAGCCTCCTATATAGTCTGTGCAAGACCTTGTGTGCACTGTTTGTAAGCCTCCTATATAGTCTGTGCAAGACCTTGTGTGCACTGTGTGTAGGCCTCCTATATAGTCTGTGCAAGACCTTGTGTGCACTGTGTGTAAGCCTCCTATATAGTCTGTGCAAGACCTTGTGTGCACTGTGTGTAAGCCTCCTATATAGTCTGTGCAAGACCTTGTGTGCACTGTGTGTAAGCCTCCTATATAGGGAAGTGTGGTAGCACTCTATATATAGGGAAGTGTGGTAGTACTCTATATATAGGGAAGTGTGGTAGCACTCTATATATAGGGAAGTGTGGTAGCACTCTCTATATTGGGAAGTGTGGTAGCACTCTATATATAGGGAAGTGTGGTAGCACTCTCTATATTGGGAAGTGTACTAGCACTCTCTATATTGGGAAGTGTGGTAGTGTCAGAGAAAGCCCTGACAGCGGAAGCTGTTAGAGGGGAAACACGTCAGAGGGAGGTTGACACTACACACCCACAAGTGGCAGTAGACACCCACCAACTCAGAACCAAAACCGCAACTATGGATCATCCCACTTCAACAGCAGAGACCCCTGATTGGTTGGAAAAAGGAACTCCTGATTGGTCAGATCAGTCTCTGAGGAGAATGATCCTAGGCACAACACAAGATAAACCAGCTGCCTATAAAAGAACAAGAGACTTCGAGAGAGGAGGAGAAGGAGTAATCAACAAGCCGGAAGAAAGAAGGAAAGCCCCTCAACAAACTAACTCCTCAATGAACTGAAGAGAGAGACTCAGAACTGAGCTGACTTGGCTCTGCGTAATATATAATTTGGTAGAAAACAATAGGAGTAATGATGTATTGATGGACGTTGTGGTCGTGTACATCATTTTGTTATTGTTGATTATAATCAACTTACCTTATACAGAAAAGGAGGGCAGAGGTCTAGAGAGAGAGAGAGAGAGAAGACTCTGTTTGATTATATACTTGGTCTAGATAAGGCTATTGTGAGAGAGAAGCAATAGTAAGGTCTGGGCGTCAAAGAAAGCGAACCTGGAAAGAGAAGTTGTGCTGAGACTTCTTCTGAAGATTTATATTGTTAGGAAGTAATATTCCTAGAGTGCATGGCCGTAGTCCGTTGGACCGAACAAGCCTACTTCACGAAAACCACTCTTTTTTTTCTTTCTTTTTTTTTTTTTTCTTTTTTTTTTTAACCTATGAAACATATTTTAGTATCAAAAGAGAGCACACAGAGAGACCTAACTTTTGAGCTATATATCAAGTCCATACCATGAAGTTTGCAGAATCTACTGAGCTCTAAAGTTGTAACCACAGGTTTAAAAAAAAATTTTTTTTAAATGCAGATGTCCCCCCCTTATAAAGCGTGTCATGGAATTTTACCACGATGACGTCAATGAGTCTAGTCTAGCTATATACCAGTACAGCAATGGGAACCACCAGAAGTGAGCATTCCCTGTGCAAAGCCCTGCAGATGATTGTTATAATTATTATTCATGAGAGTGATTAATATATATTTCAGAATCAAACATCTAACCCCCCCCCCCCCCCACCCCTAACAAAAATTTCTGTATGAATCCTGCTGTGTAGCTCCAAAAGGAGTGCTATTAGATAGAGTATAAGTTGGGTGTGTTTACTCCAGTAGCAAGTAAAGCCACTCCCATTGTGGGTGTGGCTTAGTTGCCGTACAGGTTTACATTTGCTTCCTACGGGCCTGTACAAGTCTGATGAGAACTAGCACTGGGTTGACTATTATA
This sequence comes from Cladorhizidae sp. MBARI D1340-BT2, assembly GCA_028752905.1. Classification (NCBI taxonomy): domain Eukaryota; kingdom Metazoa; phylum Porifera; class Demospongiae; order Poecilosclerida; family Cladorhizidae; species Cladorhizidae sp. MBARI D1340-BT2. Next base: position 4,489,185 of record JAQNBH010000005.1, read on the forward strand.
CAAGTCTGATGAGAACTAGCACTGGGTTGACTATTATACAAGTCTGATGAGAACTAGCACTGGGTTGACTATTATACAAGTCTGATGAGAACTAGCACTGGGTTGACTATTATACAAGTCTGATGAGAACTAGCACTGGGTTGACTATTATACAAGTCTGATGAGAACTAGCACTTGGTTGACTATTATACAAGTCTGATGAGAACTAGCACTGGGTTGACTATTATACAAGTCTGATGAGAACTAGCACTGGGTTGACTATTATACAAGTCTGATGAGAACTAGCACTGGGTTGACTATTATACAAGTCTGATGAGAACTAGCACTGGGTTGACTATTATACAAGTCTGATGAGAACTAGCACTGGGTTGACTATTATACAAGTCTGATGAGAACTAGCACTGGGTTGACTATTATACAAGTCTGATGAGAACTAGCACTGGGTTGACTATTATACAAGTCTGATGAGAACTAGCACTGGGTTGACTATTATACAAGTCTGATGAGAACTAGCACTGGGTTGACTATTATACAAGTCTGATGAGAACTAGCACTGGGTTGACTATTATACAAGTCTGATGTTGGGAAGTGTGGTAGCACTCTCTATATAGGGAAGTGTGGTAGCACTCTCTATATAGGGAAGTGTGGTAGCACTCTATATATAGGGAAGTGTGGTAGTACTCTATATATAGGGAAGTGTGGTAGTACTCTCTATATAGGGAAGTGTGGTAGCACTCTCTATATAGGGAAGTGTGGTAGTACTCTATATATAGGGAAGTGTGGTAGTACTCTCTATATAGGGAAGTGTGGTAGCACTCTCTATATAGGGAAGTGTGGTAGTACTCTCTATATAGGGAAGTGTGGTAGCACTCTCTATATAGGGAAGTGTGGTAGTACTCTATATATAGGGAAGTGTGGTAGTACTCTCTATATAGGGAAGTGTGGTAGCACTCTCTATATAGGGAAGTGTGGTAGTACTCTCTATATAGGGAAGTGTGGTAGCACTCTCTATATAGGGAAGTGTGGTAGTACTCTATATATAGGGAAGTGTGGTAGTACTCTCTATATAGGGAAGTGTGGTAGCACTATCTATATAGGGAAGTGTGGTAGCACTCTCTATATTGGGAAGTGTGGTACCACTCTATATATAGGGAAGTGTGGTAGCACTCTATATATAGGGAAGTGTGGTAGCACTCTATATATAGGGAAGTGTGGTAGCACTCTCTATATAGGGAAGTGTGGTAGTACTCTATATATAGGGAAGTGTGGTAGTACTCTCTATATAGGGAAGTGTGGTAGCACTCTCTATATAGGGAAGTGTGGTAGTACTCTCTATATAGGGAAGTGTGGTAGCACTCTCTATATAGGGAAGTGTGGTAGTACTCTATATATAGGGAAGTGTGATCTATATAGGGAAGTGTGGTAGCACTCTCTATATAGGGAAGTGTGGTAGCACTCTCTATATTGGGAAGTGTGGTAGCACTCTATATATAGGGAAGTGTGGTAGCACTCTATATATAGGGAAGTGTGTGCAGTGTGTGTAGGCCTCCTATATAGTCTGTGCAAGACCTTGTGTGCACTGTGTGTAAGCCTCCTATATAGTCTGTGCAAGACCTTGTGTGCACTGTGTGTAGGCCTCCTATATAGTCTGTGCAAGACCTTGTGTGCACTGTGTGTAAGCCTCCTATATAGTCTGTGCAAGACCTTGTGTGCACTGTGTGTAAGCCTCCTATATAGTCTGTGTGCAAGACCTTGTGTGCACTGTGTGTAGGCCTCCTATATAGTCTGTGCAAGACCTTGTGTGCACTGTGTGTAGGCCTCCTATATAGTCTGTGCAAGACCTTGTGTGCACTGTGTGTAAGCCTCCTATATAGTCTGTGTGCAAGACCTTGTGTGCACTGTGTGTAAGCCTCCTATATAGTCTGTGCAAGACCTTGTGTGCACTGTGTGTAGGCCTCCTATATAGTCTGTGTGCAAGACCTTGTCTGCACTGTGTGTAAGCCTCCTATATAGTCTGTGCAAGACCTTGTGTGCACTGTGTGTAGGCCTCCTATATAGTCTGTGTGCAAGACCTTGTGTGCACTGTGTGTAGGCCTCCTATATAGTCTGTGTGCAAGACCTTGTGTGCACTGTGTGTAAGCCTCCTATATAGTCTGTGTGCAAGACCTTGTGTGCACTGTGTGTAAGCATCCTATATAGTCTGTGCAAGACCTTGTGTGCACTGTGTGTAAGCCTCCTATATAGTCTGTGTGCAAGACCTTGTGTGCACTGTGTGTAAGCCTCCTATATAGTCTGTGCAAGACCTTGTGTGTACTGTGTGTAAGCCTCCCATATAGTCTGTGCAAGACCTTGTGTGCACTGTGTGTAAGCCACCTATATAGTCTGTGCAAGACCTTGTGTGCACAGTGTGTAAGCCTCCTATATAGTCTGTGTGCAAGACCTTGTGTGCACTGTGTGTAGGCCTCCTATATAGTCTGTGTGCAAGACCTTGTGTGCACTGTGTGTAAGCCTCCTATATAGTCTGTGCAAGACCTTGTGTGCACTGTGTGTAGGCCTCCTATATAGTCTGTGCAAGACCTTGTGTGCACTGTGTGTAAGCCACCTATATAGTGTGTGCAAGACCTTGTGTGCACTGTGTGTAAGCCTCCTATATAGTCTGTGCAAGACCTTGTGTGCACTGTGTGTAAGCCTCCTATATAGTCTGTGCAAGACCTTGTGTGCACTGTGTGTGAGCCTCCTATATAGTCTGTGCAAGACCTTGTGTGCACTGTGTGTAGGCCTCCTATATAGTCTGTGCAAGACCTTGTGTGCACTGTGTGTAAGCCTCCTATATAGTCTGTGCAAGACCTTGTGTGCACTGTGTGTAGGCCTCCTATATAGTCTGTGCAAGACCTTGTGTGCACTGTGTGTAGGCCTCCTATATAGTCTGTGTACAAGACCTTGTGTGCACTGTGTGTAAGCCTCCTATATAGTCTGTTTGCAAGACCTTGTGTGCACTGTGTGTAGGCCTCCTATATAGTCTGTGTGCAAGACCTTGTGTGCTCTGTGTGTAAGCCTCCTATATAGTCTGTGCAAGACCTTGTGTGCACTGTGTGTAGGCCTCCTATATAGTCTGTGCAAGACCTTGTGTGCACTGTGTGTAAGCCACCTATATAGTGTGTGCAAGACCTTGTGTGCACTGTGTGTAGGCCTCCTATATAGTCTGTGTGCAAGACCTTGTGTGCACAGTGTGTAGGCCTCCTATATAGTCTGTGCAAGACCTTGTGTGCACTGTGTGTAAGCCACCTATATAGTGTGTGCAAGACCTTGTGTGCACTGTGTGTAGGCCTCCTATATAGTCTGTGTGCAGGACCTTGTGTGCACTGTGTGTAGGCCTCCTATATAGTCTGTCCAAGACCTTGTGTGCACTGTGTGTAAGCCTAAAGTCTGTGTGCAAGACCTTGTGTGCACTGTGTGTAAGCCTCCTATATAGTCCGTGTGCAAGACCTTGTGTGCACTGTGTCTAAGCCTCCTATATAGTCTGTGCAAGACCTTGTGTGCACAGTGTGTAGGCCTCCTATATAGTCTGTGCAAGACCTTGTGTGCACTGTGTGTAAGCCTCCTATATAGTCTGTGCAAGACCTTGTGTGCACTGTGTGTAAGCCTCCTATATAGTCTGTGCAAGACCTTGTGTGCACTGTGTGTAAGCCTCCTATATAGTCTGTGTGCAAGACCTTGTGTGCACTGTGTGTAAGCCTCCTATATAGTCTGTGTGCAAGACCTTGTGTGCACTGTGTGTAAGCCTCCTATATAGTCTGTGCAAGACCTTGTGTGCACTGTGTGTAAGCCTCCTATATAGTCTGTGTGCAAGACCTTGTGTGCACTGTGTGTAGGCCTCCTATATAGTCTGTGCAAGACCTTGTGTGCACTGTTTGTAAGCCTCCTATATAGTCTGTGTGCAAGACCTTGTGTGCACTGTGTGTAAGCCTCCTATATAGTCTGTGCAAGACCTTGTGTGCACTGTGTGTAAGCCTCCTATATAGTCTGTGTGTGCAAGACCTTGTGTGCACTGTGTGTAAGCCTCCTATATAGTCTGTGCAAGACCTTGTGTGCACTGTGTGTAAGCCTCCTATATAGTCTGTGCAAGACCTTGTGTGCACTGTGTGTAGGCCTCCTATATAGTCTGTGCAAGACCTTGTGTGCACTGTGTGTAAGCCTCCTATATAGTCTGTGCAAGACCTTGTGTGCACTGTGTGTAAGCCTCCTATATAGTCTGTGCAAGACCTTGTGTGCACTGTGTGTAAGCCTCCTATATAGGGAAGTGTGGTAGCACTCTATATATAGGGAAGTGTGGTAGTACTCTATATATAGGGAAGTGTGGTAGCACTCTATATATAGGGAAGTGTGGTAGCACTCTCTATATTGGGAAGTGTGGTAGCACTCTATATATAGGGAAGTGTGGTAGCACTCTCTATATTGGGAAGTGTACTAGCACTCTCTATATTGGGAAGTGTGGTAGTGTCAGAGAAAGCCCTGACAGCGGAAGCTGTTAGAGGGGAAACACGTCAGAGGGAGGTTGACACTACACACCCACAAGTGGCAGTAGACACCCACCAACTCAGAACCAAAACCGCAACTATGGATCATCCCACTTCAACAGCAGAGACCCCTGATTGGTTGGAAAAAGGAACTCCTGATTGGTCAGATCAGTCTCTGAGGAGAATGATCCTAGGCACAACACAAGATAAACCAGCTGCCTATAAAAGAACAAGAGACTTCGAGAGAGGAGGAGAAGGAGTAATCAACAAGCCGGAAGAAAGAAGGAAAGCCCCTCAACAAACTAACTCCTCAATGAACTGAAGAGAGAGACTCAGAACTGAGCTGACTTGGCTCTGCGTAATATATATTTTGGTAGAAAACAATAGGAGTAATGATGTATTGATGGACGTTGTGGTCGTGTACATCATTTTGTTATTGTTGATTATAATCAACTTACCTTATACAGAAAAGGAGGGCAGAGGTCTAGAGAGAGAGAGAGAGAGAAGACTCTGTTTGATTATATACTTGGTCTAGATAAGGCTATTGTGAGAGAGAAGCAATAGTAAGGTCTGGGCGTCAAAGAAAGCGAACCTGGAAAGAGAAGTTGTGCTGAGACTTCTTCTGAAGATTTATATTGTTAGGAAGTAATATTCCTAGAGTGCATGGCCGTAGTCCGTTGGACCGAACAAGCCTACTTCACGAAAACCACTCTTTTTTTTATATTTTATTTTTTTTAATATTTTTTTTTTTAACCTATGAAACATATTTTAGTATCAAAAGAGAGCACACAGAGAGACCTAACTTTTGAGCTATATATCAAGTCCATACCATGAAGTTTGCAGAATCTACTGAGCTCTAAAGTTGTAACCACAGGTTTAAAAAAATTTTTTTTTTAAATGCAGATGTCCCCCCCTTATAAAGCGTGTCATGGAATTTTACCACGATGACGTCAATGAGTCTAGTCTAGCTATATACCAGTACAGCAATGGGAACCACCAGAAGTGAGCATTCCCTGTGCAAAGCCCTGCAGATGATTGTTATAATTATTATTCATGAGAGTGATTAATATATATTTCAGAATCAAACATCTAACCCCCCCCCCCCCCCACCCCTAACAAAAATTTCTGTATGAATCCTGCTGTGTAGCTCCAAAAGGAGTGCTATTAGATAGAGTATAAGTTGGGTGTGTTTACTCCAGTAGCAAGTAAAGCCACTCCCATTGTGGGTGTGGCTTAGTTGCCGTACAGGTTTACATTTGCTTCCTACGGGCCTGTACAAGTCTGATGAGAACTAGCACTGGGTTGACTATTATACAAGTCTGATGAGAACTAGCACTGGGTTGACTATTATACAAGTCTGATGAGAACTAGCACTGGGTTGACTATTATACAAGTCTGATGAGAACTAGCACTGGGTTGACTATTATACAAGTCTGATGAGAACTAGCACTGGGTTGACTATTATACAAGTCTGATGAGAACTAGCACTGGGTTGACTATTATACAAGTCTGATGAGAACTAGCACTGGGTTGACTATTATACAAGTCTGATGAGAACTAGCACTGGGTTGACTATTATACAAGTCTGATGAGAACTAGCACTGGGTTGACTATTATACAAGTCTGATGAGAACTAGCACTGGGTTGACTATTATACAAGTCTGATGAGAACTAGCACTGGGTTGACTATTATACAAGTCTGATGAGAACTAGCACTTGGTTGACTATTATACAAGTCTGATGAGAACTAGCACTGGGTTGACTATTATACAAGTCTGATGAGAACTAGCACTGGGTTGACTATTATACAAGTCTGATGAGAACTAGCACTGGGTTGACTATTATACAAGTCTGATGAGAACTAGCACTGGGTTGACTATTATACAAGTCTGATGAGAACTAGCACTGGGTTGACTATTATACAAGTCTGATGAGAACTAGCACTGGGTTGACTATTATACAAGTCTGATGAGAACTAGCACTGGGTTGACTATTATACAAGTCTGATGAGAACTAGCACTGGGTTGACTATTATACAAGTCTGATGAGAACTAGCACTGGGTTGACTATTATACAAGTCTGATGAGAACTAGCACTGGGTTGACTATTATACAAGTCTGATGTTGGGAAGTGTGGTAGCACTCTCTATATAGGGAAGTGTGGTAGCACTCTCTATATAGGGAAGTGTGGTAGCACTCTATATATAGGGAAGTGTGGTAGCACTCTATATATAGGGAAGTGTGGTAGTACTCTATATATAGGGAAGTGTGGTAGTACTCTCTATATAGGGAAGTGTGGTAGCACTCTCTATATAGGGAAGTGTGGTAGTACTCTATATATAGGGAAGTGTGGTAGTACTCTCTATATAGGGAAGTGTGGTAGCACTCTCTATATAGGGAAGTGTGGTAGTACTCTCTATATAGGGAAGTGTGGTAGCACTCTCTATATAGGGAAGTGTGGTAGTACTCTATATATAGGGAAGTGTGGTAGTACTCTCTATATAGGGAAGTGTGGTAGCACTATCTATATAGGGAAGTGTGGTAGCACTCTCTATATTGGGAAGTGTGGTACCACTCTATATATAGGGAAGTGTGGTAGCACTCTATATATAGGGAAGTGTGGTAGCACTCTATATATAGGGAAGTGTGGTAGCACTCTCTATATAGGGAAGTGTGGTAGTACTCTATATATAGGGAAGTGTGGTAGTACTCTCTATATAGGGAAGTGTGGTAGCACTCTCTATATAGGGAAGTGTGGTAGTACTCTCTATATAGGGAAGTGTGGTAGCACTCTCTATATAGGGAAGTGTGGTAGTACTCTATATATAGGGAAGTGTGATCTATATAGGGAAGTGTGGTAGCACTCTCTATATAGGGAAGTGTGGTAGCACTCTCTATATTGGGAAGTGTGGTAGCACTCTATATATAGGGAAGTGTGGTAGCACTCTATATATAGGGAAGTGTGTGCACTGTGTGTAAGCCTCCTATATAGTCTGTGCAAGACCTTGTGTGCACTGTGTGTAGGCCTCCTATATAGTCTGTGCAAGACCTTGTGTGCACTGTGTGTAGGCCTCCTATATAGTCTGTGCAAGACCTTGTGTGCACTGTGTGTAGGCCTCCTATATAGTCTGTGTGCAAGACCTTGTGTGCACTGTGTGTAGGCCTCCTATATAGTCTGTGTGCAAGACCTTGTGTGCACTGTGTGTGAGCCTCCTATATAGTCTGTGCAAGACCTTGTGTGCACTGTGTGTAGGCCTCCTATATAGTCTATGCAAGACCTTGTGTGCACTGTGTGTAAGCCTCCTATATAGTCTGTGCAAGACCTTGTGTGCACTGTGTGTAAGCCTCCTATATAGTCTGTGTGCAAGACCTTGTGTGCACTGTGTGTAAGCCTCCTATATAGTCTGTGCAAGACCTTGTGTGCACTGTGTGTAAGCCTCCTATATAGTCTGTGCAAGACCTTGTGTGCACTGTGTGTAAGCCTCCTATATAGTCTGTGCAAGACCTTGTGTGCACTGTGTGTAAGCCTCCTATATAGTCTGTGTGCAAGACCTTGTGTGCACTGTGTGTAAGCCTCCTATATAGTCTGTGTGTGCAAGACCTTGTGTGCACTGTGTGTAAGCCTCCTATATAGTCTGTGCAAGACCTTGTGTGCACTGTGTGTAAGCCTCCTATATAGTCTGTGTGCAAGACCTTGTGTGCACTGTGTGTAGGCCTCCTATATAGTCTGTGCAAGACCTTGTGTGCACTGTGTGTAAGCCTCCTATATAGTCTGTGTGCAAGACCTTGTGTGCACTGTTTGTAAGCCTCCTATATAGTCTGTGCAAGACCTTGTGTGCACTGTGTGTAAGCCTCCTATATAGTCTGTGTGCAAGACCTTGTGTGCACTGTGTGTAAGCCTCCTATATAGTCTGTGCAAGACCTTGTGTGCACTGTGTGTAAGCCTCCTATATAGTCTGTGTGCAAGACCTTGTGTGCACTGTGTGTGAGCCTCCTATATAGTCTGTGCAAGACCTTGTGTGCACTGTGTGTAAGCCTCCTATATAGTCTGTGCAAGACCTTGTGTGCACTGTGTGTAAGCCTCCTATATAGTCTGTGTGCAAGACCTTGTGTGCACTGTGTGTAAGCCTCCTATATAGTCTGTGCAAGACCTTGTGTGCACTGTGTGTAAGCCTCCTATATAGTCTGTGTGCAAGACCTTGTGTGCACTGTGTGTAAGCCTCCTATATAGTCTGTGCAAGACCTTGTGTGCACTGTGTGTAAGCCTCCTATATAGTCTGTGTGCAAGACCTTGTGTGCACTGTGTGTAAGCCTCCTATATAGTCTGTGTGCAAGACCTTGTGTGCACTGTGTGTAGGCCTCCTATATAGTCTGTGTGCAAGACCTTGTGTGCACTGTGTGTAAGCCTCCTATATAGTCTGTGCAAGACCTTGTGTGCACTGTGTGTAAGCCTCCTATATAGTCTGTGCAAGACTTTGTGTGCACTGTGTGTAGGCCTCCTATATAGTCTGTGCAAGACCTTGTGTGCACTGTGTGTAAGCCTCCTATATAGTCTGTGTGCAAGACCTTGTGTGCACTGTGTGTAGGCCTCCTATATAGTCTGTGCAAGACCTTGTGTGCACTGTGTGTAAGCCTCCTATATAGTCTGTGAAAGACCTTGTGTGCACTGTGTGTGAGCCTCCTATATAGTCTGTGTGCAAGACCTTGTGTGCACTGTGTGTAAGCCTCCTATATAGTCTGTGCAAGACCTTGTGTGCACTGTGTGTAGGCCTCCTATATAGTCTGTGCAAGACCTTGTGTGCACTGTGTGTAAGCCTCCTATATAGTCTGTGTGTGCAAGACCTTGTGTGCACTGTGTGTAAGCCTCCTATATAGTCTGTGTGCAAGACCTTGTCTGCACTGTGTGTAAGCCTCCTATATAGTCTGTGTGCAAGACCTTGTGTGCACTGTGTGTAAGCCTCCTATATAGTCTGTGTGTGCAAGACCTTGTGTGCACTGTGTGTAAGCCTCCTATATAGTCTGTGCAAGACCTTGTGTGCACTGTGTGTAAGCCTCCTATATAGTCTGTGCAAGACCTTGTGTGCACTGTGTGTAAGCCTCCTATATAGTCTGTGCAAGACCTTGTGTGCACTGTGTGTAGGCCTCCTATATAGTCTGTGTGCAAGACCTTGTGTGCACTGTGTGTAAGCCTCCTATATAGTCTGTGTGCAAGACCTTGTGTGCACTGTGTGTAAGCCTCCTATATAGTCTGTGTGCAAGACCTTGTGTGCACTGTGTGTAAGCCTCCTATATAGTCTGTGTGCAAGACCTTGTGTGCACTGTGTGTGAGCCTCCTATATAGTCTGTGCAAGACCTTGTGTGCACTGTGTGTAAGCCTCCTATATAGTTTGTGTGCAAGACCTTGTGTGCACTGTGTGTAGGCCTCCTATATAGTCTGTGCAAGATCTTGTGTGCACTGTGTGTAAGCCTCCTATATAGTCTGTGCAAGACCTTGTGTGCACTGTGTGTAGGCCTCCTATATAGTCTGTGCAAGACCTTGTGTGCACTGTGTGTAGGCCTCCTATATAGTCTGTGTGTAAGACCTTGTGTGCACTGTGTGTATGCCTCCTATATAGTCTGTGTGCAAGACCTTGTGTGCACTGTGTGTAAGCCTCCTATATAGTCTGTTGCAAGACCTTGTGTGCACTGTGTGTGAGCCTCCTATATAGTCTGTGCAAGACCTTGTGTGCACTGTGTGTAAGCCTCCTATATAGTCTGTGCAAGACCTTGTGTGCACTGTGTGTAAGCCTCCTATATAGTCTGTGCAAGACCTTGTGTGCACTGTGTGTGAGCCTCCTATATAGTCTGTGTGCAAGACCTTGTGTGCACTGTGTGTAGGCCTCCTATATAGTCTGTGTGCAAGACCTTGTGTGCACTGTGTGTAAGCCTCCTATATAGTCTGTGCAAGACCTTGTGTGCACTGTGTGTAAGCCTCCTATATAGTCTGTGCAAGACCTTGTGTGCACTGTGTGTAAGCCTCCTATATAGTCTGTGCAAGGCCTTGTGTGCACTGTGTGTAGGCCTCCTATATAGTCTGTGCAAGACCTTGTGTGCACTGTGTGTGAGCCTCCTATATAGTCTGTGTGCAAGACCTTGTGTGCACTGTGTGTAAGCGTCCTATATAGGGAAGTGTGGTAGCACTCTATATATAGGGAAGTGTGGTAGTACTCTATATATAGGGAAGTGTGGTAGTACTCTCTATATTGGGAAGTGTGGTAGCACTCTCTATATAGGGAAGTGTGGTAGCACTCTCTCTATATAGGGAAGTGTGGTAGCACTCTCTATATAGGGAAGTGTGGTAGCACTCTCTATATTGGGAAGTGTGGTAGCACTCTATATATAGGGAAGTGTGGTAGCACTCTATATATAGGGAAGTGTGGTAGTACTCTATATATAGGGAAGTGTGGTAGTACTCTATATATAGGGAAGTGTGGTAGTACTCTCTATATAGGGAAGTGTGGTAGCACTCTCTATATAGGGAAGTGTGGTAGTACTCTCTATATAGGGAAGTGTGGTAGCACTCTCTATATAGGGAAGTGTGGTAGCACTCTCTATATTGGGAAGTGTGGTAGCACTCTATATATAGGGAAGTGTGGTAGCACTCTCTATATATAGGGAAGTGTGGTAGCACTCTCTATATTGGGAAGTGTACTAGCACTCTCTATATTGGGAAGTGTGGTAGTGTCAGAGAAAGCCCTGACAGCGGAAGCTGTTAGAGGGGAAACACGTCAGAGGGAGGTTGACACTACACACCCACAAGTGGCAGTAGACACCCACCAACTCAGAACCAAAACCGCAACTATGGATCATCCCACTTCAACAGCAGAGACCCCTGATTGGTTGGAAAAAGGAACTCCTGATTGGTCAGATCAGTCTCTGAGGAGAATGATCCTAGGCACAACACAAGATAAACCAGCTGCCTATAAAAGAACAAGAGACTTCGAGAGAGGAGGAGAAGGAGTAATCAACAAGCCGGAAGAAAGAAGGAAAGCCCCTCAACAAACTAACTCCTCAATGAACTGAAGAGAGAGACTCAGAACTGAGCTGACTTGGCTCTGCGTAATATATAATTTGGTAGAAAACAATAGGAGTAATGATGTATTGATGGACCTTGTGGTCGTGTACATCATTTTGTTATTGTTGATTATAATCAACTTACCTTATACAGAAAAGGAGGGCAGAGGTCTAGAGAGAGAGAGAGAGAGAAGACTCTGTTTGATTATATACTTGGTCTAGATAAGGCTATTGTGAGAGAGAAGCAATAGTAAGGTCTGGGCGTCAAAGAAAGCGAACCTGGAAAGAGAAGTTGTGCTGAGACTTCTTCTGAAGATTTATATTGTTAGGAAGTAATATTCCTAGAGTGCATGGCCGTAGTCCGTTGGACCGAACAAGCCTACTTCACGAAAACCACTCTTTTTTTTCCCTTTTTTTCTTTTTTTTTTTTTTACCTATGAAACATATTTTAGTATCAAAAGAGAGCACACAGAGAGACCTAACTTGAGCTATATATCAAGTCCATACCATGAAGTTTGCAGAATCTACTGAGCTCTAAAGTTGTAACAACAGGTTAAAAATTTTTTTTATTTTAAATGCAGATGTCCCCCCCTTATAAAGCGTGTCATGGAATTTTACCACGATGACGTCAATGAGTCTAGTCTAGCTATATACCAGTACAGCAATGGGAACCACCAGAAGTGAGCATTCCCTGTGCAAAGCCCTGCAGATGATTGTTATAATTATTATTCATGAGAGTGATTAATATATATTTCAGAATCAAACATCTAACCCCCCCCCCCCCCCCCCCCTAACAAAAATTTCTGTATGAATCCTGCTGTGTAGCTCCAAAAGGAGTGCTATTAGATAGAGTATAAGTTGGGTGTGTTTACTCCAGTAGCAAGTAAAGCCACTCCCATTGTGGGTGTGGCTTAGTTGCCGTACAGGTTTACATTTGCTTCCTACAGGCCTGTACAAGTCTGATGAGAACTAGCACTGGGTTGACTATTATACAAGTCTGATGAGAACTAGCACTGGGTTGACTATTATACAAGTCTGATGAGAACTAGCACTGGGTTGACTATTATACAAGTCTGATGAGAACTAGCACTGGGTTGACTATTATACAAGTCTGATGAGAACTAGCACTGGGTTGACTATTATACAAGTCTGATGAGAACTAGCACTGGGTTGACTATTATACAAGTCTGATGTTGGGAAGTGTGGTAGCACTCTCTATATAGGGAAGTGTGGTAGCACTCTCTATATAGGGAAGTGTGGTATATATAGGGAAGTGTACTAGCACTCTATATTGGGAAGTGTGGTAGCACTCTCTATATAGGGAAGTGTACTAGCACTCTCTATATTGGGAAGTGTGGTAGCACTCTCTATATAGGGAAGTGTACTAGCACTCTATATTGGGAAGTGTGGTAGCACTCTCTATATAGGGAAGTGTGGTAGCACTCTCTATATTGGGAAGTGTGGTGGCACTCTATATATAGGGAAGTGTGGTAGCACTCTATATATAGGGAAGTGTGGTAGCACTCTATATATAGGGAAGTGTGTGCACTGTGTGTAGGCCTCCTATATAGTCTGTGCAAGACCTTGTGTGCACTGTGTGTAAGCCTCCTATATAGTCTGTGTGCAAGACCTTGTGTGCACTGTGTGTAAGCCTCCTATATAGTCTGTGCAAGACCTTGTGTGCACTGTGTGTAAGCCTCCTATATAGTCTGTGTGCAAGACCTTGTCTGCACTGTGTGTAAGCCTCCTATATAGTCTGTGTGTGCAAGACCTTGTGTGCACTGTGTGTAAGCCTCCTATATAGTCTGTGCAAGACCTTGTGTGCACTGTGTGTAGGCCTCCTATATAGTCTGTGCAAGATCTTGTGTGCACTGTGTGTAGGCCTCCTATATAGTCTGTGCAAGACCTTGTGTGCACTGTGTGTAAGCCTCCTATATAGTCTGTGTGCAAGACCTTGTGTGCACTGTGTGTAGGCCTCCTATATAGTCTGTGTGCAAGACCTTGTGTGCACTGTGTGTAGGCCTCCTATATAGTCTGTGCAAGACCTTGTGTGCACTGTGTGTAGGCCTCCTATATAGTCTGTGCAAGACCTTGTCTGCACTGTGTGTAGGCCTCCTATATAGTCTGTGCAAGACCTTGTGTGCACTGTGTGTAAGCCTCCTATATAGTCTGTGTGCAAGACCTTGTGTGCACTGTGTGTAAGCCTCCTATATAGTCTGTGTGCAAGACCTTGTGTGCACTGTGTGTAAGCCTCCTATATAGTCTGTGCAAGACCTTGTGTGCACTGTGTGTGAGCCTCCTATATAGTCTGTGTGCAAGACCTTGTGTGCACTGTGTGTAAGCCTCCTATATAGTCTGTGCAAGACCTTGTGTGCACTGTGTGTAAGCCTCCTATATAGTCTGTGTGCAAGACCTTGTGTGCACTGTGTGTAAGCCTCCTATATAGTCTGTGCAAGACCTTGTGTGCACTGTGTGTAAGCCTCCTATATAGTCTGTGTGCAAGACCTTGTGTGCACTGTGTGTAGGCCTCCTATATAGTCTGTGCAAGACCTTGTGTGCACTGTGTGTAGGCCTCCTATATAGTCTGTGTGCAAGACCTTGTGTGCACTGTGTGTAGGCCTCCTATATAGTCTGTGCAAGACCTTGTGTGCACTGTGTGTGAGCCTCCTATATAGTCTGTGCAAGACCTTGTGTGCACTGTGTGTAAGCCTCCTATATAGTCTGTGTGTGCAAGACCTTGTGTGCACTGTGTGTAAGCCTCCTATATAGTCTGTGCAAGACCTTGTGTGCACTGTGTGTAAGCCTCCTATATAGTCTGTGTGCAAGACCTTGTGTGCACTGTGTGTAAGCCTCCTATATAGTCTGTGCAAGACCTTGTGTGCACTGTGTGTGAGCCTCCTATATAGTCTGTGCAAGACCTTGTGTGCACTGTGTGTAAGCCTCCTATATAGTCTGTGTAAGACCTTGTGTGCACTGTGTGTAAGCCTCCTATATAGTCTGTGTGCAAGACCTTGTGTGCACTGTGTGTAAGCCTCCTATATAGTCTGTGCAAGACCTTGTGTGCACTGTGTGTAAGCCTCCTATATAGTCTGTGTGTGCAAGACCTTGTGTGCACTGTGTGTAGGCCTCCTATATAGTCTGTGCAAGACCTTGTGTGCACTGTGTGTGAGCCTCCTATATAGTCTGTGCAAGACCTTGTGTGCACTGTGTGTAAGCCTCCTATATAGTCTGTGTGTGCAAGACCTTGTGTGCACTGTGTGTAAGCCTCCTATATAGTCTGTGCAAGACCTTGTGTGCACTGTGTGTAAGCCTCCTATATAGTCTGTGTGCAAGACCTTGTGTGCACTGTGTGTGAGCCTCCTATATAGTCTGTGCAAGACCTTGTGTGCACTGTGTGTAAGCCTCCTATATAGTCTGTGCAAGACCTTGTGTGCACTGTGTGTAAGCCTCCTATATAGTCTGTGCAAGACCTTGTGTGCACTGTGTGTAAGCCTCCTATATAGTCTGTGTGCAAGACCTTGTGTGCACTGTGTGTGAGCCTCCTATATAGTCTGTGCAAGACCTTGTGTGCACTGTGTGTAAGCCTCCTATATAGTCTGTGCAAGACCTTGTGTGCACTGTGTGTAAGCCTCCTATATAGTCTGTGTGCAAGACCTTGTGTGCACTGTGTGTAAGCCTCCTATATAGTCTGTGCAAGATCTTGTGTGCACTGTGTGTAGGCCTCCTATATAGTCTGTGCAAGACCTTGTGTGCACTGTGTGTAGGCCTCCTATATAGTCTGTGCAAGACCTTGTGTGCACTGTGTGTAAGCCTCCTATATAGTCTGTGCAAGACCTTGTGTGCACTGTGTGTAAGCCTCCTATATAGTCTGTGCAAGACCTTGTGTGCACTGTGTGTATGCCTCCTATATAGTCTGTGTGCAAGACCTTGTGTGCACTGTGTGTAAGCCTCCTATATAGTCTGTTGCAAGACCTTGTGTGCACTGTGTGTGAGCCTCCTATATAGTCTGTGCAAGACCTTGTGTGCACTGTGTGTAAGCCTCCTATATAGTCTGTGCAAGACCTTGTGTGCACTGTGTGTAAGCCTCCTATATAGTCTGTGCAAGACCTTGTGTGCACTGTGTGTGAGCCTCCTATATAGTCTGTGTGCAAGACCTTGTGTGCACTGTGTGTAGGCCTCCTATATAGTCTGTGTGCAAGACCTTGTGTGCACTGTGTGTAAGCCTCCTATATAGTCTGTGCAAGACCTTGTGTGCACTGTGTGTAGGCCTCCTATATATTCTGTGTGCAAGACCTTGTGTGCACTGTGTGTAAGCCTCCTATATAGTCTGTGCAAGACCTTGTGTGCACTGTGTGTAAGCCTCCTATATAGTCTGTGCAAGACCTTGTGTGCACTGTGTGTAAGCCTCCTATATAGTCTGTGCAAGACCTTGTGTGCACTGTGTGTAAGCCTCCTATATAGTCTGTGCAAGACCTTGTGTGCACTGTGTGTAAGCCTCCTATATAGTCTGTGTGTGCAAGACCTTGTGTGCACTGTGTGTGAGCCTCCTATATAGTCTGTGTGCAAGACCTTGTGTGCACTGTGTGTAAGCGTCCTATATAGGGAAGTGTGGTAGCACTCTATATATAGGGAAGTGTGGTAGTACTCTATATATAGGGAAGTGTGGTAGTACTCTCTATATTGGGAAGTGTGGTAGCACTCTCTATATAGGGAAGTGTGGTAGCACTCTCTCTATATAGGGAAGTGTGGTAGCACTCTCTATATAGGGAAGTGTGGTAGCACTCTCTATATTGGGAAGTGTGGTAGCACTCTATATATAGGGAAGTGTGGTAGCACTCTATATATAGGGAAGTGTGGTAGTACTCTATATATAGGGAAGTGTGGTAGTACTCTATATATAGGGAAGTGTGGTAGTACTCTCTATATAGGGAAGTGTGGTAGCACTCTCTATATAGGGAAGTGTGGTAGTACTCTCTATATAGGGAAGTGTGGTAGCACTCTCTATATAGGGAAGTGTGGTAGCACTCTCTATATTGGGAAGTGTGGTAGCACTCTATATATAGGGAAGTGTGGTAGCACTCTCTATATATAGGGAAGTGTGGTAGCACTCTCTATATTGGGAAGTGTACTAGCACTCTCTATATTGGGAAGTGTGGTAGTGTCAGAGAAAGCCCTGACAGCGGAAGCTGTTAGAGGGGAAACACGTCAGAGGGAGGTTGACACTACACACCCACAAGTGGCAGTAGACACCCACCAACTCAGAACCAAAACCGCAACTATGGATCATCCCACTTCAACAGCAGAGACCCCTGATTGGTTGGAAAAAGGAACTCCTGATTGGTCAGATCAGTCTCTGAGGAGAATGATCCTAGGCACAACACAAGATAAACCAGCTGCCTATAAAAGAACAAGAGACTTCGAGAGAGGAGGAGAAGGAGTAATCAACAAGCCGGAAGAAAGAAGGAAAGCCCCTCAACAAACTAACTCCTCAATGAACTGAAGAGAGAGACTCAGAACTGAGCTGACTTGGCTCTGCGTAATATATAATTTGGTAGAAAACAATAGGAGTAATGATGTATTGATGGACCTTGTGGTCGTGTACATCATTTTGTTATTGTTGATTATAATCAACTTACCTTATACAGAAAAGGAGGGCAGAGGTCTAGAGAGAGAGAGAGAGAGAAGACTCTGTTTGATTATATACTTGGTCTAGATAAGGCTATTGTGAGAGAGAAGCAATAGTAAGGTCTGGGCGTCAAAGAAAGCGAACCTGGAAAGAGAAGTTGTGCTGAGACTTCTTCTGAAGATTTATATTGTTAGGAAGTAATATTCCTAGAGTGCATGGCCGTAGTCCGTTGGACCGAACAAGCCTACTTCACGAAAACCACTCTTTTTTTTCCCTTTTTTTTTTTTTTTTTTTTTACCTATGAAACATATTTTAGTATCAAAAGAGAGCACACAGAGAGACCTAACTTGAGCTATATATCAAGTCCATACCATGAAGTTTGCAGAATCTACTGAGCTCTAAAGTTGTAACCACATGTTAAAAAAAATTTTTTTTTTAAATGCAGATGTCCCCCCCTTATAAAGCGTGTCATGGAATTTTACCACAATGACGTCAATGAGTCTAGTCTAGCTATATACCAGTACAGCAATGGGAACCACCAGAAGTGAGCATTCCCTGTGCAAAGCCCTGCAGATGATTGTTATAATTATTATTCATGAGAGTGATTAATATATATTTCAGAATCAAACATCTAACCCCCCCCCCCCCCTAACAAAAATTTCTGTATGAATCCTGCTGTGTAGCTCCAAAAGGAGTGCTATTAGATAGAGTATAAGTTGGGTGTGTTTACTCCAGTAGCAAGTAAAGCCACTCCCATTGTGGGTGTGGCTTAGTTGCCGTACAGGTTTACATTTGCTTCCTACGGGCCTGTACAAGTCTGATGAGAACTAGCACTGGGTTGACTATTATACAAGTCTGATGAGAACTAGCACTGGGTTGACTATTATACAAGGTCTGATGAGAACTAGCACTGGGTTGACTATTATACAAGTCTGATGAGAACTAGCACTGGGTTGACTATTATACAAGTCTGATGAGAACTAGCACTGGGTTGACTATTATACAAGTCTGATGAGAACTAGCACTGGGTTGACTATTATACAAGTCTGATGAGAACTAGCACTGGGTTGACTATTATACAAGTCTGATGAGAACTAGCACTGGGTTGACTATTATACAAGTCTGATGAGAACTAGCACTGGGTTGACTATTATACAAGTCTGATGAGAACTAGCACTGGGTTGACTATTATACAAGTCTGATGAGAACTAGCACTGGGTTGACTATTATACAAGTCTGATGAGAACTAGCACTGGGTTGACTATTATACAAGTCTGATGAGAACTAGCACTGGGTTGACTATTATACAAGTCTGATGAGAACTAGCACTGGGTTGACTATTATACAAGTCTGATGTTGGGAAGTGTGGTAGCACTCTCTATATAGGGAAGTGTGGTAGCACTCTCTATATAGGGAAGTGTGGTAGCACTCTATATATAGGGAAGTGTGGTAGCACTCTCTATATAGGGAAGTGTGGTAGTACTCTATATATAGGGAAGTGTGGTAGTACTCTCTATATAGGGAAGTGTGGTAGCACTCTCTATATAGGGAAGTGTGGTAGTACTCTATATATAGGGAAGTGTGGTAGTACTCTCTATATAGGGAAGTGTGGTAGCACTCTCTATATAGGGAAGTGTGGTAGTACTCTCTATATAGGGAAGTGTGGTAGCACTCTCTATATAGGGAAGTGTGGTAGCACTCTCTATATTGGGAAGTGTGGTAGCACTCTATATATAGGGAAGTGTGGTAGCACTCTATATATAGGGAAGTGTGTGCACTGTGTGTAGGCCTCCTATATAGTCTGTGCAAGACCTTGTGTGCACTGTGTGTATGCCTCCTATATAGTCTGTGCAAGACCTTGTGTGCACTGTGTGTAAGCCTCCTATATAGTCTGTGCAAGACCTTGTGTGCACTGTGTGTAAGCCTCCTATATAGTCTGTGTGCAAGACCTTGTGTGCACTGTGTGTGAGCCTCCTATATAGTCTGTGTGCAAGACCTTGTGTGCACTGTGTGTAGGCCTCCTATATAGTCTGTGCAAGACCTTGTGTGCACTGTGTGTAAGCCTCCTATATAGTCTGTGTGCAAGACCTTGTGTGCACTGTGTGTAAGCCTCCTATATAGTCTGTGTGCAGGACCTTGTGTGCACTGTGTGTAAGCCTCCTATATAGTCTGTGCAAGACCTTGTGTGCTCTGTGTGTAGGCCTCCTATATAGTCTGTGCAAGACCTTGTGTGCACTGTGTGTAAGCCTCCTATATAGTCTGTGCAAGACCTTGTCTGCACTGTGTGTAAGCCTCCTATATAGTCTGTGTGCAAGACCTTGTGTGCACTGTGTGTAAGCCTCCTATATAGTCTGTGTGCAAGACCTTTGTGTGCACTGTGTGTAAGCCTCCTATATAGTCTGTGCAAGACCTTGTGTGCACTGTGTGTAAGCCTCCTATATAGTCTGTGTGCAAGACCTTGTGTGCACTGTGTGTAAGCCTCCTATATAGTCTGTGCAAGACCTTGTGTGCACTGTGTGTAAGCCTCCTATATAGTCTGTGCAAGACCTTGTGTGCACTGTGTGTAGGCCTCCTATATAGTCTGTGCAAGACCTTGTGTGCACTGTGTGTAAGCCTCCTATATAGTCTGTGTGCAAGACCTTGTGTGCACTGTGTGTAAGCCTCCTATATAGTCTGTGTGCAAGACCTTGTGTGCACTGTGTGTAGGCCTCCTATATAGTCTGTGTGCAAGACCTTGTGTGCACTGTGTGTAGGCCTCCTATATAGTCTGTGTGCAAGACCTTGTGTGCACTGTGTGTAAGCCTCCTATATAGTCTGTGCAAGACCTTGTGTGCACTGTGTGTAAGCCTCCTATATAGTCTGTGTGCAAGACCTTGTGTGCACTGTGTGTAAGCCTCCTATATAGTCTGTGCAAGACCTTGTGTGCACTGTGTGTAAGCCTCCTATATAGTCTGTGCAAGACCTTGTGTGCACTGTGTGTAAGCCTCCTATATAGTCTGTGTGCAAGACCTTGTGTGCACTGTGTGTAAGCCTCCTATATAGTCTGTGTGCAAGACCTTGTGTGCACTGTGTGTAAGCCTCCTATATAGTCTGTGCAAGACCTTGTGTGCACTGTGTGTAAGCCTCCTATATAGTCTGTGTGCAAGACCTTGTGTGCACTGTGTGTAGGCCTCCTATATAGTCTGTGCAAGACCTTGTGTGCACTGTGTGTAGGCCTCCTATATAGTCTGTGCAAGACCTTGTGTGCACTGTGTGTAAGCCTCCTATATAGTCTGTGTGCAAGACCTTGTGTGCACTGTGTGTAAGCCTCCTATATAGTCTGTGCAAGACCTTGTGTGCACTGTGTGTAAGCCTCCTATATAGTCTGTGCAAGACCTTGTGTGCACTGTGTGTAAGCCTCCTATATAGTCTGTGTGCAAGACCTTGTGTGCACTGTGTGTAAGCCTCCTATATAGTCTGTGCAAGACCTTGTGTGCACTGTGTGTAAGCCTCCTATATAGTCTGTGCAAGACCTTGTGTGCACTGTGAGTAAGCCTCCTATATAGTCTGTGTGCAAGACCTTGTGTGCACTGTGTGTAAGCCTCCTATATAGTCTGTGTGTGCAAGACCTTGTGTGCACTGTGTGTAAGCCTCCTATATAGTCTGTGTGCAAGACCTTGTGTGCACTGTGTGTAGGCCTCCTATATAGTCTGTGCAAGACCTTGTGTGCACTGTGTGTAAGCCTCCTATATAGTCTGTGCAAGACCTTGTGTGCACTGTGTGTAAGCCTCCTATATAGTCTGTGCAAGACCTTGTGTGCACTGTGTGTAGGCCTCCTATATAGTCTGTGCAAGACCTTGTGTGCACTGTGTGTGAGCCTCCTATATAGTCTGTGTGCAAGACCTTGTGTGCACTGTGTGTAGGCCTCCTATATAGTCTGTGCAAGACCTTGTGTGCACTGTGTGTAAGCGTCCTATATAGGGAAGTGTGGTAGCACTCTATATATAGGGAAGTGTGGTAGTACTCTATATATAGGGAAGTGTGGTAGTACTCTCTATATTGGGAAGTGTGGTAGCACTCTCTATATAGGGAAGTGTGGTAGCACTCTCTATATATTGGGAAGTGTGGTAGCACTCTCTATATATAGGGAAGTGTGGTAGTACTCTCTATATAGGGAAGTGTGGTAGCACTCTCTATATAGGGAAGTGTGGTAGCACTCTCTATATAGGGAAGTGTGGTAGCACTCTATATATAGGGAAGTGTGGTAGTACTCTATATATAGGGAAGTGTGGTAGCACTCTCTATATTGGGAAGTGTACTAGCACTCTCTATATTGGGAAGTGTGGTAGTGTCAGAGAAAGCCCTGACAGCGGAAGCTGTTAGAGGGGAAACACGTCAGAGGGAGGTTGACACTACACACCCACAAGTGGCAGTAGACACCCACCAACTCAGAACCAAAACCGCAACTATGGATCATCCCACTTCAACAGCAGAGACCCCTGATTGGTTGGAAAAAGGAACTCCTGATTGGTCAGATCAGTCTCTGAGGAGAATGATCCTAGGCACAACACAAGATAAACCAGCTGCCTATAAAAGAACAAGAGACTTCGAGAGAGGAGGAGAAGGAGTAATCAACAAGCCGGAAGAAAGAAGGAAAGCCCCTCAACAAACTAACTCCTCAATGAACTGAAGAGAGAGACTCAGAACTGAGCTGACTTGGCTCTGCGTAATATATAATTTGGTAGAAAACAATAGGAGTAATGATGTATTGATGGACGTTGTGGTCGTGTACATCATTTTGTTATTGTTGATTATAATCAACTTACCTTATACAGAAAAGGAGGGCAGACGTCTAGAGAGAGAGAGAGAGAGAAGACTCTGTTTGATTATATACTTGGTCTAGATAAGGCTATTGTGAGAGAGAAGCAATAGTAAGGTCTGGGCGTCAAAGAAAGCGAACCTGGAAAGAGAAGTTGTGCTGAGACTTCTTCTGAAGATTTATATTGTTAGGAAGTAATATTCCTAGAGTGCATGGCCGTAGTCCGTTGGACCGAACAAGCCTACTTCACGAAAACCACTCTTTTTTTTTTTTCTTTTTTTTTTTTTTTTTTTTTTTTTTTACCTATGAAACGTATTTTAGTATCAAAAGAGAGCACACAGAGAGACCTAACTTGAGCTATATATCAAGTCCATACCATGAAGTTTGCAGAATCTACTGAGCTCTAAAGTTGTAACAACAGGTTAAAATTTTTTTTAATTTTAAATGCAGATGTCCCCCCCTTATAAAGCGTGTCATGGAATTTTACCACGATGACGTCAATGAGTCTAGTCTAGCTATATACCAGTACAGCAATGGGAACCACCAGAAGTGAGCATTCCCTGTGCAAAGCCCTGCAGATGATTGTTATAATTATTATTCATGAGAGTGATTAATATATATTTCAGAATCAAACATCTAACCCCCCCCCCCCCCCCCCCCTAACAAAAATTTCTGTATGAATCCTGCTGTGTAGCTCCAAAAGGAGTGCTATTAGATAGAGTATAAGTTGGGTGTGTTTACTCCAGTAGCAAGTAAAGCCACTCCCATTGTGGGTGTGGCTTAGTTGCCGTACAGGTTTACATTTGCTTCCTACAGGCCTGTACAAGTCTGATGAGAACTAGCACTGGGTTGACTATTATACAAGTCTGATGAGAACTAGCACTGGGTTGACTATTATACAAGTCTGATGAGAACTAGCACTGGGTTGACTATTATACAAGTCTGATGAGAACTAGCACTGGGTTGACTATTATACAAGTCTGATGAGAACTAGCACTGGGTTGACTATTATACAAGTCTGATGAGAACTAGCACTGGGTTGACTATTATACAAGTCTGATGTTGGGAAGTGTGGTAGCACTCTCTATATAGGGAAGTGTGGTAGCACTCTCTATATAGGGAAGTGTGGTATATATAGGGAAGTGTACTAGCACTCTATATTGGGAAGTGTGGTAGCACTCTCTATATAGGGAAGTGTACTAGCACTCTCTATATTGGGAAGTGTGGTAGCACTCTCTATATAGGGAAGTGTACTAGCACTCTATATTGGGAAGTGTGGTAGCACTCTCTATATAGGGAAGTGTGGTAGCACTCTCTATATTGGGAAGTGTGGTGGCACTCTATATATAGGGAAGTGTGGTAGCACTCTATATATAGGGAAGTGTGGTAGCACTCTATATATAGGGAAGTGTGTGCACTGTGTGTAGGCCTCCTATATAGTCTGTGCAAGACCTTGTGTGCACTGTGTGTAAGCCTCCTATATAGTCTGTGTGCAAGACCTTGTGTGCACTGTGTGTAAGCCTCCTATATAGTCTGTGCAAGACCTTGTGTGCACTGTGTGTAAGCCTCCTATATAGTCTGTGTGCAAGACCTTGTGTGCACTGTGTGTAAGCCTCCTATATAGTCTGTGTGCAAGACCTTGTCTGCACTGTGTGTAAGCCTCCTATATAGTCTGTGTGCAAGACCTTGTCTGCACTGTGTGTAAGCCTCCTATATAGTCTGTGTGTGCAAGACCTTGTGTGCACTGTGTGTAAGCCTCCTATATAGTCTGTGTGCAAGACCTTGTGTGCACTGTGTGTAGGCCTCCTATATAGTCTGTGCAAGATCTTGTGTGCACTGTGTGTAGGCCTCCTATATAGTCTGTGCAAGACCTTGTGTGCACTGTGTGTAAGCCTCCTATATAGTCTGTGTGCAAGACCTTGTGTGCACTGTGTGTAGGCCTCCTATATAGTCTGTGTGCAAGACCTTGTGTGCACTGTGTGTAGGCCTCCTATATAGTCTGTGCAAGACCTTGTGTGCACTGTGTGTAGGCCTCCTATATAGTCTGTGCAAGACCTTGTCTGCACTGTGTGTAGGCCTCCTATATAGTCTGTGCAAGACCTTGTGTGCACTGTGTGTAAGCCTCCTATATAGTCTGTGTGCAAGACCTTGTGTGCACTGTGTGTAAGCCTCCTATATAGTCTGTGCAAGACCTTGTGTGCACTGTGTGTGAGCCTCCTATATAGTCTGTGCAAGACCTTGTGTGCACTGTGTGTAAGCCTCCTATATAGTCTGTGCAAGACCTTGTGTGCACTGTGTGTAAGCCTCCTATATAGTCTGTGTGCAAGACCTTGTGTGCACTGTGTGTAAGCCTCCTATATAGTCTGTGCAAGACCTTGTGTGCACTGTGTGTAAGCCTCCTATATAGTCTGTGTGCAAGACCTTGTGTGCACTGTGTGTAGGCCTCCTATATAGTCTGTGCAAGACCTTGTGTGCACTGTGTGTAGGCCTCCTATATAGTCTGTGTGCAAGACCTTGTGTGCACTGTGTGTAGGCCTCCTATATAGTCTGTGCAAGACCTTGTGTGCACTGTGTGTGAGCCTCCTATATAGTCTGTGCAAGACCTTGTGTGCACTGTGTGTAAGCCTCCTATATAGTCTGTGTGTGCAAGACCTTGTGTGCACTGTGTGTAAGCCTCCTATATAGTCTGTGCAAGACCTTGTGTGCACTGTGTGTAAGCCTCCTATATAGTCTGTGTGCAAGACCTTGTGTGCACTGTGTGTAAGCCTCCTATATAGTCTGTGCAAGACCTTGTGTGCACTGTGTGTGAGCCTCCTATATAGTCTGTGCAAGACCTTGTGTGCACTGTGTGTAAGCCTCCTATATAGTCTGTGTAAGACCTTGTGTGCACTGTGTGTAAGCCTCCTATATAGTCTGTGTGCAAGACCTTGTGTGCACTGTGTGTAAGCCTCCTATATAGTCTGTGCAAGACCTTGTGTGCACTGTGTGTAAGCCTCCTATATAGTCTGTGTGTGCAAGACCTTGTGTGCACTGTGTGTAAGCCTCCTATATAGTCTGTGCAAGACCTTGTGTGCACTGTGTGTAAGCCTCCTATATAGTCTGTGTGCAAGACCTTGTGTGCACTGTGTGTGAGCCTCCTATATAGTCTGTGCAAGACCTTGTGTGCACTGTGTGTAAGCCTCCTATATAGTCTGTGTAAGACCTTGTGTGCACTGTGTGTAAGCCTCCTATATAGTCTGTGTGCAAGACCTTGTGTGCACTGTGTGTAAGCCTCCTATATAGTCTGTGCAAGATCTTGTGTGCACTGTGTGTAGGCCTCCTATATAGTCTGTGCAAGACCTTGTGTGCACTGTGTGTAGGCCTCCTATATAGTCTGTGCAAGATCTTGTGTGCACTGTGTGTAGGCCTCCTATATAGTCTGTGCAAGACCTTGTGTGCACTGTGTGTAAGCCTCCTATATAGTCTGTGCAAGACCTTGTGTGCACTGTGTGTAAGCCTCCTATATAGTCTGTGCAAGACCTTGTGTGCACTGTGTGTATGCCTCCTATATAGTCTGTGTGCAAGACCTTGTGTGCACTGTGTGTAAGCCTCCTATATAGTCTGTGTGCAAGACCTTGTGTGCACTGTGTGTGAGCCTCCTATATAGTCTGTGTGCAAGACTTTGTGTGCACTGTGTGTAAGCCTCCTATATAGTCTGTTGCAAGACCTTGTGTGCACTGTGTGTGAGCCTCCTATATAGTCTGTGCAAGACCTTGTGTGCACTGTGTGTAAGCCTCCTATATAGTCTGTGCAAGACCTTGTGTGCACTGTGTGTAAGCCTCCTATATAGTCTGTGCAAGACCTTGTGTGCACTGTGTGTGAGCCTCCTATATAGTCTGTGTGCAAGACCTTGTGTGCACTGTGTGTAAGCCTCCTATATAGTCTGTGCAAGACCTTGTGTGCACTGTGTGTAGGCCTCCTATATAGTCTGTGTGCAAGACCTTGTGTGCACTGTGTGTAAGCCTCCTATATAGTCTGTGCAAGACCTTGTGTGCACTGTGTGTAAGCCTCCTATATAGTCTGTGCAAGACCTTGTGTGCACTGTGTGTGAGCCTCCTATATAGTCTGTGTGCAAGACCTTGTGTGCACTGTGTGTAAGCGTCCTATATAGGGAAGTGTGGTAGCACTCTATATATAGGGAAGTGTGGTAGTACTCTATATATAGGGAAGTGTGGTAGTACTCTCTATATTGGGAAGTGTGGTAGCACTCTCTATATAGGGAAGTGTGGTAGCACTCTCTCTATATAGGGAAGTGTGGTAGCACTCTCTATATAGGGAAGTGTGGTAGCACTCTCTATATTGGGAAGTGTGGTAGCACTCTATATATAGGGAAGTGTGGTAGCACTCTATATATAGGGAAGTGTGGTAGTACTCTATATATAGGGAAGTGTGGTAGTACTCTATATATAGGGAAGTGTGGTAGTACTCTCTATATAGGGAAGTGTGGTAGCACTCTCTATATAGGGAAGTGTGGTAGTACTCTCTATATAGGGAAGTGTGGTAGCACTCTCTATATAGGGAAGTGTGGTAGCACTCTCTATATTGGGAAGTGTGGTAGCACTCTATATATAGGGAAGTGTGGTAGCACTCTCTATATATAGGGAAGTGTGGTAGCACTCTCTATATTGGGAAGTGTACTAGCACTCTCTATATTGGGAAGTGTGGTAGTGTCAGAGAAAGCCCTGACAGCGGAAGCTGTTAGAGGGGAAACACGTCAGAGGGAGGTTGACACTACACACCCACAAGTGGCAGTAGACACCCACCAACTCAGAACCAAAACCGCAACTATGGATCATCCCACTTCAACAGCAGAGACCCCTGATTGGTTGGAAAAAGGAACTCCTGATTGGTCAGATCAGTCTCTGAGGAGAATGATCCTAGGCACAACACAAGATAAACCAGCTGCCTATAAAAGAACAAGAGACTTCGAGAGAGGAGGAGAAGGAGTAATCAACAAGCCGGAAGAAAGAAGGAAAGCCCCTCAACAAACTAACTCCTCAATGAACTGAAGAGAGAGACTCAGAACTGAGCTGACTTGGCTCTGCGTAATATATAATTTGGTAGAAAACAATAGGAGTAATGATGTATTGATGGACCTTGTGGTCGTGTACATCATTTTGTTATTGTTGATTATAATCAACTTACCTTATACAGAAAAGGAGGGCAGAGGTCTAGAGAGAGAGAGAGAGAGAAGACTCTGTTTGATTATATACTTGGTCTAGATAAGGCTATTGTGAGAGAGAAGCAATAGTAAGGTCTGGGCGTCAAAGAAAGCGAACCTGGAAAGAGAAGTTGTGCTGAGACTTCTTCTGAAGATTTATATTGTTAGGAAGTAATATTCCTAGAGTGCATGGCCGTAGTCCGTTGGACCGAACAAGCCTACTTCACGAAAACCACTCTTTTTTTTCCCTTTTTTTCTTTTTTTTTTTTTTACCTATGAAACATATTTTAGTATCAAAAGAGAGCACACAGAGAGACCTAACTTGAGCTATATATCA
Organism: Cladorhizidae sp. MBARI D1340-BT2; assembly: GCA_028752905.1. Classification (NCBI taxonomy): domain Eukaryota; kingdom Metazoa; phylum Porifera; class Demospongiae; order Poecilosclerida; family Cladorhizidae; species Cladorhizidae sp. MBARI D1340-BT2. Next base: position 4,516,715 of record JAQNBH010000005.1, read on the forward strand.
AGTCCATACCATGAAGTTTGCAGAATCTACTGAGCTCTAAAGTTGTAACAACAGGTTAAATTTTTTTTTTTTTTTAAATGCAGATGTCCCCCCCTTATAAAGCGTGTCATGGAATTTTACCACGATGACGTCAATGAGTCTAGTCTAGCTATATACCAGTACAGCAATGGGAACCACCAGAAGTGAGCATTCCCTGTGCAAAGCCCTGCAGATGATTGTTATAATTATTATTCATGAGAGTGATTAATATATATTTCAGAATCAAACATCTAACCCCCCCCCCCCCCCCCCCCCTAACAAAAATTTCTGTATGAATCCTGCTGTGTAGCTCCAAAAGGAGTGCTATTAGATAGAGTATAAGTTGGGTGTGTTTACTCCAGTAGCAAGTAAAGCCACTCCCATTGTGGGTGTGGCTTAGTTGCCGTACAGGTTTACATTTGCTTCCTACAGGCCTGTACAAGTCTGATGAGAACTAGCACTGGGTTGACTATTATACAAGTCTGATGAGAACTAGCACTGGGTTGACTATTATACAAGTCTGATGAGAACTAGCACTGGGTTGACTATTATACAAGTCTGATGAGAACTAGCACTGGGTTGACTATTATACAAGTCTGATGAGAACTAGCACTGGGTTGACTATTATACAAGTCTGATGAGAACTAGCACTGGGTTGACTATTATACAAGTCTGATGTTGGGAAGTGTGGTAGCACTCTCTATATAGGGAAGTGTGGTAGCACTCTCTATATAGGGAAGTGTGGTATATATAGGGAAGTGTACTAGCACTCTATATTGGGAAGTGTGGTAGCACTCTCTATATAGGGAAGTGTACTAGCACTCTCTATATTGGGAAGTGTGGTAGCACTCTCTATATAGGGAAGTGTACTAGCACTCTATATTGGGAAGTGTGGTAGCACTCTCTATATAGGGAAGTGTGGTAGCACTCTCTATATTGGGAAGTGTGGTGGCACTCTATATATAGGGAAGTGTGGTAGCACTCTATATATAGGGAAGTGTGGTAGCACTCTATATATAGGGAAGTGTGTGCACTGTGTGTAGGCCTCCTATATAGTCTGTGCAAGACCTTGTGTGCACTGTGTGTAAGCCTCCTATATAGTCTGTGTGCAAGACCTTGTGTGCACTGTGTGTAAGCCTCCTATATAGTCTGTGCAAGACCTTGTGTGCACTGTGTGTAAGCCTCCTATATAGTCTGTGTGCAAGACCTTGTGTGCACTGTGTGTAAGCCTCCTATATAGTCTGTGTGCAAGACCTTGTCTGCACTGTGTGTAAGCCTCCTATATAGTCTGTGTGCAAGACCTTGTCTGCACTGTGTGTAAGCCTCCTATATAGTCTGTGTGTGCAAGACCTTGTGTGCACTGTGTGTAAGCCTCCTATATAGTCTGTGTGCAAGACCTTGTGTGCACTGTGTGTAGGCCTCCTATATAGTCTGTGCAAGATCTTGTGTGCACTGTGTGTAGGCCTCCTATATAGTCTGTGCAAGACCTTGTGTGCACTGTGTGTAAGCCTCCTATATAGTCTGTGTGCAAGACCTTGTGTGCACTGTGTGTAGGCCTCCTATATAGTCTGTGTGCAAGACCTTGTGTGCACTGTGTGTAGGCCTCCTATATAGTCTGTGCAAGACCTTGTGTGCACTGTGTGTAGGCCTCCTATATAGTCTGTGCAAGACCTTGTCTGCACTGTGTGTAGGCCTCCTATATAGTCTGTGCAAGACCTTGTGTGCACTGTGTGTAAGCCTCCTATATAGTCTGTGTGCAAGACCTTGTGTGCACTGTGTGTAAGCCTCCTATATAGTCTGTGCAAGACCTTGTGTGCACTGTGTGTGAGCCTCCTATATAGTCTGTGTGCAAGACCTTGTGTGCACTGTGTGTAAGCCTCCTATATAGTCTGTGCAAGACCTTGTGTGCACTGTGTGTAAGCCTCCTATATAGTCTGTGTGTGCAAGACCTTGTGTGCACTGTGTGTAAGCCTCCTATATAGTCTGTGCAAGACCTTGTGTGCACTGTGTGTAAGCCTCCTATATAGTCTGTGTGCAAGACCTTGTGTGCACTGTGTGTAAGCCTCCTATATAGTCTGTGCAAGACCTTGTGTGCACTGTGTGTGAGCCTCCTATATAGTCTGTGCAAGACCTTGTGTGCACTGTGTGTAAGCCTCCTATATAGTCTGTGTAAGACCTTGTGTGCACTGTGTGTAAGCCTCCTATATAGTCTGTGTGCAAGACCTTGTGTGCACTGTGTGTAAGCCTCCTATATAGTCTGTGCAAGACCTTGTGTGCACTGTGTGTAAGCCTCCTATATAGTCTGTGTGTGCAAGACCTTGTGTGCACTGTGTGTAGGCCTCCTATATAGTCTGTGCAAGACCTTGTGTGCACTGTGTGTGAGCCTCCTATATAGTCTGTGCAAGACCTTGTGTGCACTGTGTGTAAGCCTCCTATATAGTCTGTGTGTGCAAGACCTTGTGTGCACTGTGTGTAAGCCTCCTATATAGTCTGTGCAAGACCTTGTGTGCACTGTGTGTAAGCCTCCTATATAGTCTGTGTGCAAGACCTTGTGTGCACTGTGTGTAAGCCTCCTATATAGTCTGTGCAAGACCTTGTGTGCACTGTGTGTAGGCCTCCTATATAGTCTGTGCAAGACCTTGTGTGCACTGTGTGTAAGCCTCCTATATAGTCTGTGTAAGACCTTGTGTGCACTGTGTGTAAGCCTCCTATATAGTCTGTGCAAGACCTTGTGTGCACTGTGAGTAAGCCTCCTATATAGTCTGTGTGCAAGACCTTGTGTGCACTGTGTGTAAGCCTCCTATATAGTCTGTGCAAGATCTTGTGTGCACTGTGTGTAGGCCTCCTATATAGTCTGTGTGCAAGACCTTGTGTGCACTGTGTGTAAGCCTCCTATATAGTCTGTGTGCAAGACCTTGTGTGCACTGTGTGTAAGCCTCCTATATAGTCTGTGCAAGACCTTGTGTGCACTGTGTGTAAGCCTCCTATATAGTCTGTGTGCAAGACCTTGTGTGCACTGTGTGTAAGCCTCCTATATAGTCTGTGCAAGACCTTGTGTGCACTGTGTGTAAGCCTCCTATATAGTCTGTGCAAGACCTTGTGTGCACTGTGTGCAAGCCTCCTATATAGTCTGTGCAAGACCTTGTGTGCACTGTGTGTAAGCCTCCTATATAGTCTGTGCAAGACCTTGTGTGCACTGTGTGTAAGCCTCCTATATAGTCTGTGTGCAAGACCTTGTGTGCACTGTGTGTAAGCCTCCTATATAGTCTGTGTGCAAGACCTTGTGTGCACTGTGTGTAAGCCTCCTATATAGTCTGTGTGTGCAAGACATTGTGTGCACTGTGTGTAAGCCTCCTATATAGTCTGTGCAAGACCTTGTGTGCACTGTGTGTAAGCCTCCTATATATTCTGTGTGCAAGACCTTGTGTGCACTGTGTGTAGGCCTCCTATATAGTCTGTGCAAGACCTTGTGTGCACTGTGTGTAGGCCTCCTATATAGTCTGTGCAAGACCTTGTGTGCACTGTGTGTAAGCCTCCTATATAGTCTGTGTGCAAGACCTTGTGTGCACTGTGTGTAAGCCTCCTATATAGTCTGTGTGCAAGACCTTGTGTGCACTGTGTGTAAGCCTCCTATATAGTCTGTGTGCAAGACCTTGTGTGCACTGTGTGTAAGCCTCCTATATAGTCTGTGCAAGACCTTGTGTGCACTGTGTGTAAGCCTCCTATATAGTCTGTGTGCAAGACCTTGTGTGCACTGTGTGTAGGCCTCCTATATAGTCTGTGCAAGACCTTGTGTGCACTGTGTGCAAGCCTCCTATATAGTCTGTGCAAGACCTTGTGTGCACTGTGTGTAGGCCTCCTATATAGTCTGTGTGCAAGACCTTGTGTGCACTGTGTGTAAGCCTCCTATATAGTCTGTGCAAGACCTTGTGTGCACTGTGTGTAGGCCTCCTATATAGTCTGTGCAAGACCTTGTGTGCACTGTGTGTAAGCCTCCTATATAGTCTGTGTGCAAGACCTTGTGTGCACTGTGTGTAAGCCTCCTATATAGTCTGTGCAAGACCTTGTGTGCACTGTGTGTGAGCCTCCTATATAGTCTGTGTGCAAGACCTTGTGTGCACTGTGTGTAGGCCTCCTATATAGTCTGTGTGCAAGACCTTGTGTGCACTGTGTGTAAGCCTCCTATATACTCTTGTGTGCAAGACCTTGTGTGCACTGTGTGTAAGCCTCCTATATAGTCTGTGTGCAAGACCTTGTGTGCACTGTGTGTAGGCCTCCTATATAGTCTGTGCAAGACCTTGTGTGCACTGTGTGTAAGCCTCCTATATAGTCTGTGCAAGACCTTGTGTGCACTGTGTGTAAGCCTCCTATATAGTCTGTGCAAGACCTTGTGTGCACTGTCTGTAGGCCTCCTATATAGTCTGTGTGCAAGACCTTGTGTGCACTGTGTGTAAGCCTCCTATATAGTCTGTGTGCAAGACCTTGTGTGCACTGTGTGTAGGCCTCCTATATAGTCTGTGCAAGACCTTGTGTGCACTGTGTGTAAGCCTCCTATATAGTCTGTGCAAGACCTTGTGTGCACTGTGTGTAAGCCTCCTATATAGTCTGTGCAAGACCTTGTGTGCACTGTGTGTAAGCCTCCTATATAGTCTGTGTGCAAGACCTTGTGTGCACTGTGTGTAGGCCTCCTATATAGTCTGTGCAAGACCTTGTGTGCACTGTGTGTAAGCCTCCTATATAGTCTGTGCAAGACCTTGTGTGCACTGTGTGTAGGCTTCCTATATAGTCTGTGTGTGCAAGACCTTGTGTGCACTGTGTGTAAGCCTCCTATATAGTCTGTGTGCAGGACCTTGTGTGCACTGTGTGTAAGCCTCCTATATAGTCTGTGTGTGCAAGACCTTGTGTGCACTGTGTGTAAGCCTCCTATATAGTCTGTGCAAGACCTTGTGTGCACTGTGTGTAAGCCTCCTATATAGTCTGTGCAAGACCTTGTGTGCACTGTGTGTAAGCCTCCTATATAGTCTGTGTGTGCAAGACCTTGTGTGCACTGTGTGTAAGCCTCCTATATAGTCTGTGCAAGACCTTGTGTGCACTGTGTGTAAGCCTCCTATATAGTCTGTGTGCAAGACCTTGTGTGCACTGTGTGTAAGCCTCCTATATAGTCTGTGTGTGCAAGACCTTGTGTGCACTGTGTGTAAGCCTCCTATATAGTCTGTGTAAGACCTTGTGTGCACTGTGTGTAAGCCTCCTATATAGTCTGTGCAAGACTTTGTGTGCACTGTGTGTAAGCCTCCTATATAGTCTGTGCAAGACCTTGTGTGCACTGTGTGTAAGCCTCCTATATAGTCTGTGTGCAAGACCTTGTGTGCACTGTGTGTAAGCCTCCTATATAGTCTGTGCAAGACCTTGTGTGCACTGTGTGTAAGCCTCCTATATAGTCTGTGCAAGACCTTGTGTGCACTGTGTGTAAGCCTCCTATATAGTCTGTGTGCAAGACCTTGTGTGCACTGTGTGTAAGCCTCCTATATAGTCTGTGTGCAAGACCTTGTGTGCACTGTGTGTAAGCGTCCTATATAGGGAAGTGTGGTAGTACTCTCTATATATAGGGAAGTGTGGTAGTACTCTATATATAGGGAAGTGTGGTAGTACTCTCTATATAGGGAAGTGTGGTAGCACTCTCTATATAGGGAAGTGTGGTAGTACTCTCTATATAGGGAAGTGTGGTAGCACTCTCTATATAGGGAAGTGTGGTAGCACTCTCTCTATATAGGGAAGTGTGGTAGTACTCTATATATAGGGAAGTGTGGTAGTACTCTATATATAGGGAAGTGTGGTAGCACTCTATATATAGGGAAGTGTGGTAGTACTCTATATATAGGGAAGTGTGGTAGTACTCTCTATATTGGGAAGTGTGGTAGCACTCTCTATATAGGGAAGTGTGGTAGCACTCTCTCTATATAGGGAAGTGTGGTAGTACTCTATATATAGGGATAGCACTCTCTATATTGGGAAGTGTGGTAGCACTCTATATATAGGGAAGTGTGGTAGTACTCTATATATAGGGAAGTGTGGTAGTACTCTCTATATTGGGAAGTGTGGTAGCACTCTCTATATAGGGAAGTGTGGTAGCACTCTCTATATAGGGAAGTGTGGTAGCACTCTCTATATATAGGGAAGTGTGGTAGTACTCTCTATATAGGGAAGTGTGGTAGCACTCTATATATAGGGAAGTGTGGTAGCACTCTCTATATTGGGAAGTGTACTAGCACTCTCTATATTGGGAAGTGTGGTAGTGTCAGAGAAAGCCCTGACAGCGGAAGCTGTTAGAGGGGAAACACGTCAGAGGGAGGTTGACACTACACACCCACAAGTGGCAGTAGACACCCACCAACTCAGAACCAAAACCGCAACTATGGATCATCCCACTTCAACAGCAGAGACCCCTGATTGGTTGGAAAAAGGAACTCCTGATTGGTCAGATCAGTCTCTGAGGAGAATGATCCTAGGCACAACACAAGATAAACCAGCTGCCTATAAAAGAACAAGAGACTTCGAGAGAGGAGGAGAAGGAGTAATCAACAAGCCGGAAGAAAGAAGGAAAGCCCCTCAACAAACTAACTCCTCAATGAACTGAAGAGAGAGACTCAGAACTGAGCTGACTTGGCTCTGCGTAATATATAATTTGGTAGAAAACAATAGGAGTAATGATGTATTGATGGACGTTGTGGTCGTGTACATCATTTTGTTATTGTTGATTATAATCAACTTACCTTATACAGAAAAGGAGGGCAGAGGTCTAGAGAGAGAGAGAGAGAGAAGACTCTGTTTGATTATATACTTGGTCTAGATAAGGCTATTGTGAGAGAGAAGCAATAGTAAGGTCTGGGCGTCAAAGAAAGCGAACCTGGAAAGAGAAGTTGTGCTGAGACTTCTTCTGAAGATTTATATTGTTAGGAAGTAATATTCCTAGAGTGCATGGCCGTAGTCCGTTGGACCGAACAAGCCTACTTCACAAAAACCACTCTTTTTTTTTTTTTTTAACCTATGAAACGTATTTTAGTATCAAAAGAGAGCACACAGAGAGACCTAACTTGAGCTATATATCAAGTCCATACCATGAAGTTTGCAGAATCTACTGAGCTCTAAAGTTGTAACAACAGGTTAAAAATTTATTTTATTTTAAATGCAGATGTCCCCCCCTTATAAAGCGTGTCATGGAATTTTACCACGATGACGTCAATGAGTCTAGTCTAGCTATATACCAGTACAGCAATGGGAACCACCAGAAGTGAGCATTCCCTGTGCAAAGCCCTGCAGATGATTGTTATAATTATTATTCATGAGAGTGATTAATATATATTTCAGAATCAAACATCTAACCCCCCCCCCCCCCCCCCCCTAACAAAAATTTCTGTATGAATCCTGCTGTGTAGCTCCAAAAGGAGTGCTATTAGATAGAGTATAAGTTGGGTGTGTTTACTCCAGTAGCAAGTAAAGCCACTCCCATTGTGGGTGTGGCTTAGTTGCCGTACAGGTTTACATTTGCTTCCTACGGGCCTGTACAAGTCTGATGAGAACTAGCACTGGGTTGACTATTATACAAGTCTGATGAGAACTAGCACTGGGTTGACTATTATACAAGTCTGATGAGAACTAGCACTGGGTTGACTATTATACAAGTCTGATGAGAACTAGCACTGGGTTGACTATTATACAAGTCTGATGAGAACTAGCACTGGGTTGACTATTATACAAGTCTGATGAGAACTAGCACTGGGTTGACTATTATACAAGTCTGATGAGAACTAGCACTGGGTTGACTATTATACAAGTCTGATGAGAACTAGCACTGGGTTGACTATTATACAAGTCTGATGAGAACTAGCACTGGGTTGACTATTATACAAGTCTGATGTTGGGAAGTGTGGTAGCACTCTCTATATAGGGAAGTGTGGTAGCACTCTCTATATAGGGAAGTGTGGTATATATAGGGAAGTGTACTAGCACTCTATATTGGGAAGTGTGGTAGCACTCTCTATATAGGGAAGTGTACTAGCACTCTCTATATTGGGAAGTGTGGTAGCACTCTCTATATAGGGAAGTGTACTAGCACTCTATATTGGGAAGTGTGGTAGCACTCTCTATATAGGGAAGTGTGGTAGCACTCTCTATATTGGGAAGTGTGGTGGCACTCTATATATAGGGAAGTGTGGTAGCACTCTATATATAGGGAAGTGTGGTAGCACTCTATATATAGGGAAGTGTGTGCACTGTGTGTAGGCCTCCTATATAGTCTGTGCAAGACCTTGTGTGCACTGTGTGTAAGCCTCCTATATAGTCTGTGCAAGACCTTGTGTGCACTGTGTGTAAGCCTCCTATATAGTCTGTGTGCAAGACCTTGTGTGCACTGTGTGTAGGCCTCCTATATAGTCTGTGCAAGACCTTGTGTGCACTGTGTGTAAGCCTCCTATATAGTCTGTGTGCAAGACCTTGTGTGCACTGTGTGTAGGCCTCCTATATAGTCTGTGTGCAAGACCTTGTGTGCACTGTGTAAGCCTCCTATATAGTCTGTGTGCAAGACCTTGTGTGCACTGTGTGTAAGCCTCCTATATAGTCTGTGCAAGACCTTGTGTGCACTGTGTGTAGGCCTCCTATATAGTCTGTGTGCAAGACCTTGTGTGCACTGTGTGTAGGCCTCCTATATAGTCTGTGCAAGACCTTGTGTGCACTGTGTGTAAGCCTCCTATATAGTCTGTGCAAGACCTTGTCTGCACTGTGTGTAAGCCTCCTATATAGTCTGTGTGCAAGACCTTGTGTGCACTGTGTGTAAGCCTCCTATATAGTCTGTGTGTGCAAGACCTTGTGTGCACTGTGTGTAAGCCTCCTATATAGTCTGTGTGCAAGACCTTGTGTGCACTGTGTGTAAGCCTCCTATATAGTCTGTGTGCAAGACCTTGTGTGCACTGTGTGTAGGCCTCCTATATAGTCTGTGCAAGACCTTGTGTGCACTGTGTGTGAGCCTCCTATATAGTCTGTGTGCAAGACCTTGTGTGCACTGTGTGTAAGCGTCCTATATAGGGAAGTGTGGTAGCACTCTATATATAGGGAAGTGTGGTAGTACTCTATATATAGGGAAGTGTGGTAGTACTCTCTATATTGGGAAGTGTGGTAGCACTCTCTATATAGGGAAGTGTGGTAGCACTCTCTATATATTGGGAAGTGTGGTAGCACTCTCTATATATAGGGAAGTGTGGTAGTACTCTCTATATAGGGAAGTGTGGTAGCACTCTATATATAGGGAAGTGTGGTAGCACTCTCTATATTGGGAAGTGTACTAGCACTCTCTATATTGGGAAGTGTGGTAGTGTCAGAGAAAGCCCTGACAGCGGAAGCTGTTAGAGGGGAAACACGTCAGAGGGAGGTTGACACTACACACCCACAAGTGGCAGTAGACACCCACCAACTCAGAACCAAAACCGCAACTATGGATCATCCCACTTCAACAGCAGAGACCCCTGATTGGTTGGAAAAAGGAACTCCTGATTGGTCAGATCAGTCTCTGAGGAGAATGATCCTAGGCACAACACAAGATAAACCAGCTGCCTATAAAAGAACAAGAGACTTCGAGAGAGGAGGAGAAGGAGTAATCAACAAGCCGGAAGAAAGAAGGAAAGCCCCTCAACAAACTAACTCCTCAATGAACTGAAGAGAGAGACTCAGAACTGAGCTGACTTGGCTCTGCGTAATATATAATTTGGTAGAAAACAATAGGAGTAATGATGTATTGATGGACGTTGTGGTCGTGTACATCATTTTGTTATTGTTGATTATAATCAACTTACCTTATACAGAAAAGGAGGGCAGAGGTCTAGAGAGAGAGAGAGAGAGAAGACTCTGTTTGATTATATACTTGGTCTAGATAAGGCTATTGTGAGAGAGAAGCAATAGTAAGGTCTGGGCGTCAAAGAAAGCGAACCTGGAAAGAGAAGTTGTGCTGAGACTTCTTCTGAAGATTTATATTGTTAGGAAGTAATATTCCTAGAGTGCATGGCCGTAGTCCGTTGGACCGAACAAGCCTACTTCACAAAAACCACTCTTTTTTTTTTTTTTTTACCTATGAAACGTATTTTAGTATCAAAAGAGAGCACACAGAGAGACCTAACTTGAGCTATATATCAAGTCCATACCATGAAGTTTGCAGAATCTACTGAGCTCTAAAGTTGTAACAACAGGTTAAAAATTTATTTTATTTTAAATGCAGATGTCCCCCCCTTATAAAGCGTGTCATGGAATTTTACCACGATGACGTCAATGAGTCTAGTCTAGCTATATACCAGTACAGCAATGGGAACCACCAGAAGTGAGCATTCCCTGTGCAAAGCCCTGCAGATGATTGTTATAATTATTATTCATGAGAGTGATTAATATATATTTCAGAATCAAACATCTAACCCCCCCCCCCCCCCCCCCTAACAAAAATTTCTGTATGAATCCTGCTGTGTAGCTCCAAAAGGAGTGCTATTAGATAGAGTATAAGTTGGGTGTGTTTACTCCAGTAGCAAGTAAAGCCACTCCCATTGTGGGTGTGGCTTAGTTGCTGTACAGGTTTACATTTGCTTCCTACGGGCCTGTACAAGTCTGATGAGAACTAGCACTGGGTTGACTATTATACAAGTCTGATGAGAACTAGCACTGGGTTGACTATTATACAAGTCTGATGAGAACTAGCACTGGGTTGACTATTATACAAGTCTGATGAGAACTAGCACTGGGTTGACTATTATACAAGTCTGATGAGAACTAGCACTGGGTTGACTATTATACAAGTCTGATGAGAACTAGCACTGGGTTGACTATTATACAAGTCTGATGAGAACTAGCACTGGGTTGACTATTATACAAGTCTGATGTTGGGAAGTGTGGTAGCACTCTCTATATAGGGAAGTGTGGTAGCACTCTCTATATAGGGAAGTGTGGTATATATAGGGAAGTGTACTAGCACTCTATATTGGGAAGTGTGGTAGCACTCTCTATATAGGGAAGTGTACTAGCACTCTCTATATTGGGAAGTGTGGTAGCACTCTCTATATAGGGAAGTGTACTAGCACTCTATATTGGGAAGTGTGGTAGCACTCTCTATATAGGGAAGTGTGGTGGCACTCTATATATAGGGAAGTGTGGTAGCACTCTCTATATTGGGAAGTGTGGTGGCACTCTATATATAGGGAAGTGTGGTAGCACTCTATATATAGGGAAGTGTGGTAGCACTCTCTATATAGGGAAGTGTGTGCACTGTGTGTAGGCCTCCTATATAGTCTGTGCAAGACCTTGTGTGCACTGTGTGTAAGCCTCCTATATAGTCTGTGTGCAAGACCTTGTGTGCACTGTGTGTAAGCCTCCTATATAGTCTGTGCAAGACCTTGTGTGCACTGTGTGTAAGCCTCCTATATAGTCTGTGTGCAAGACCTTGTGTGCACTGTGTGTAGGCCTCCTATATAGTCTGTGTGCAAGACCTTGTGTGCACTGTGTGTAGGCCTCCTATATAGTCTGTGCAAGACCTTGTGTGCACTGTGTGTAAGCCTCCTATATAGTCTGTGTGCAAGACCTTGTGTGCACTGTGTGTAGGCCTCCTATATAGTCTGTGTGCAAGACCTTGTGTGCACTGTGTAAGCCTCCTATATAGTCTGTGTGCAAGACCTTGTGTGCACTGTGTGTAAGCCTCCTATATAGTCTGTGCAAGACCTTGTGTGCACTGTGTGTAAGCCTCCTATATAGTCTGTGTGCAAGACCTTGTGTGCACTGTGTGTAAGCCTCCTATATAGTCTGTGCAAGACCTTGTGTGCACTGTGTGTAGGCCTCCTATATAGTCTGTGTGCAAGACCTTGTGTGCACTGTGTGTAGGCCTCCTATATAGTCTGTGCAAGACCTTGTGTGCACTGTGTGTAAGCCTCCTATATAGTCTGTGCAAGACCTTGTGTGCACTGTGTGTAAGCCTCCTATATAGTCTGTGTGCAAGACCTTGTGTGCACTGTGTGTAGGCCTCCTATATAGTCTGTGCAAGACCTTGTGTGCACTGTGTGTAAGCCTCCTATATAGTCTGTGCAAGACCTTGTGTGCACTGTGTGTAAGCCTCCTATATAGTCTGTGTGCAAGACCTTGTGTGCACTGTGTGTAAGCCTCCTATATAGTCTGTGCAAGACCTTGTGTGCACTGTGTGTAAGCCTCCTATATAGTCTGTGCAAGACCTTGTGTGCACTGTGTGTAAGCCTCCTATATAGTCTGTGTGCAAGACCTTGTGTGCACTGTGTGTGAGCCTCCTATATAGTCTGTGTGCAAGACCTTGTGTGCACTGTGTGTAAGCCTCCTATATAGTCTGTGTGCAAGACCTTGTGTGCACTGTGTGCAAGCCTCCTATATAGTCTGTGTGCAAGACCTTGTGTGCACTGTGTGTAGGCCTCCTATATAGTCTGTGCAAGACCTTGTGTGCACTGTGTGTAAGCGTCCTATATAGGGAAGTGTGGTAGCACTCTATATATAGGGAAGTGTGGTAGTACTCTATATATAGGGAAGTGTGGTAGTACTCTCTATATTGGGAAGTGTGGTAGCACTCTCTATATAGGGAAGTGTGGTAGCACTCTCTCTATATAGGGAAGTGTGGTAGCACTCTCTATATAGGGAAGTGTGGTAGCACTCTCTATATTGGGAAGTGTGGTAGCACTCTATATATAGGGAAGTGTGGTAGCACTCTATATATAGGGAAGTGTGGTAGCACTCTCTATATTGGGAAGTGTACTAGCACTCTCTATATTGGGAAGTGTGGTAGTGTCAGAGAAAGCCCTGACAGCGGAAGCTGTTAGAGGGGAAACACGTCAGAGGGAGGTTGACACTACACACCCACAAGTGGCAGTAGACACCCACCAACTCAGAACCAAAACCGCAACTATGGATCATCCCACTTCAACAGCAGAGACCCCTGATTGGTTGGAAAAAGGAACTCCTGATTGGTCAGATCAGTCTCTGAGGAGAATGATCCTAGGCACAACACAAGATAAACCAGCTGCCTATAAAAGAACAAGAGACTTCGAGAGAGGAGGAGAAGGAGTAATCAACAAGCCGGAAGAAAGAAGGAAAGCCCCTCAACAAACTAACTCCTCAATGAACTGAAGAGAGAGACTCAGAACTGAGCTGACTTGGCTCTGCGTAATATATAATTTGGTAGAAAACAATAGGAGTAATGATGTATTGATGGACGTTGTGGTCGTGTACATCATTTTGTTATTGTTGATTATAATCAACTTACCTTATACAGAAAAGGAGGGCAGAGGTCTAGAGAGAGAGAGAGAGAGAAGACTCTGTTTGATTATATACTTGGTCTAGATAAGGCTATTGTGAGAGAGAAGCAATAGTAAGGTCTGGGCGTCAAAGAAAGCGAACCTGGAAAGAGAAGTTGTGCTGAGACTTCTTCTGAAGATTTATATTGTTAGGAAGTAATATTCCTAGAGTGCATGGCCGTAGTCCGTTGGACCGAACAAGCCTACTTCACGAAAACCACTCTTTTTTTTTTTTTTTTTTTTTTTTTTTTTACCTATGAAACATATTTTAGTATCAAAAGAGAGCACACAGAGAGACCTAACTTGAGCTATATATCAAGTCCATACCATGAAGTTTGCAGAATCTACTGAGCTCTAAAGTTGTAACCACAGGTTAAATTTTTTTTTAATTTTAAATGCAGATGTCCCCCCCTTATAAAGCGTGTCATGGAATTTTACCACGATGACGTCAATGAGTCTAGTCTAGCTATATACCAGTACAGCAATGGGAACCACCAGAAGTGAGCATTCCCTGTGCAAAGCCCTGCAGATGATTGTTATAATTATTATTCATGAGAGTGATTAATATATATTTCAGAATCAAACATCTAACCCCCCCCCCCCCCCTAACAAAAATTTCTGTATGAATCCTGCTGTGTAGCTCCAAAAGGAGTGCTATTAGATAGAGTATAAGTTGGGTGTGTTTACTCCAGTAGCAAGTAAAGCCACTCCCATTGTGGGTGTGGCTTAGTTGCCGTACAGGTTTACATTTGCTTCCTACGGGCCTGTACAAGTCTGATGAGAACTAGCACTGGGTTGACTATTATACAAGTCTGATGAGAACTAGCACTGGGTTGACTATTATACAAGTCTGATGAGAACTAGCACTGGGTTGACTATTATACAAGTCTGATGAGAACTAGCACTGGGTTGACTATTATACAAGTCTGATGAGAACTAGCACTGGGTTGACTATTATACAAGTCTGATGAGAACTAGCACTGGGTTGACTATTATACAAGTCTGATGAGAACTAGCAATGGGTTGACTATTATACAAGTCTGATGTTGGGAAGTGTGGTAGCACTCTCTATATAGGGAAGTGTGGTAGTACTCTATATATAGGGAAGTGTGGTAGTACTCTCTATATAGGGAAGTGTGGTAGCACTCTCTATATAGGGAAGTGTGGTAGTACTCTATATATAGGGAAGTGTGGTAGTACTCTCTATATAGGGAAGTGTGGTAGCACTCTCTATATAGGGAAGTGTGGTAGTACTCTCTATATAGGGAAGTGTGGTAGCACTCTCTATATAGGGAAGTGTGGTAGCACTCTCTATATTGGGAAGTGTGGTAGCACTCTATATATAGGGAAGTGTGGTAGCACTCTATATATAGGGAAGTGTGGTAGCACTCTATATATAGGGAAGTGTGTGCACTGTGTGTAGGCCTCCTATATAGTCTGTGCAAGACCTTGTGTGCACTGTGTGTAAGCCTCCTATATAGTCTGTGCAAGACCTTGTGTGCACTGTGTGTAAGCCTCCTATATAGTCTGTGCAAGACCTTGTGTGCACTGTGTGTAAGCCTCCTATATAGTCTGTGCAAGACCTTGTGTGCACTGTGTGTAAGCCTCCTATATAGTCTGTGTGCAAGACCTTGTGTGCACTGTGTGTAAGCCTCCTATATAGTCTGTGTGCAAGACCTTGTGTGCACTGTGTGTAGGCCTCCTATATAGTCTGTGTGCAAGACCTTGTGTGCACTGTGTGTAAGCCTCCTATATAGTCTGTGCAAGACCTTGTGTGCACTGTGTGTAAGCCTCCTATATAGTCTGTGTGCAAGACCTTGTGTGCACTGTGTGTAAGCCTCCTATATAGTCTGTGTGCAAGACCTTGTGTGCACTGTGTGTAAGCCTCCTATATAGTCTGTGCAAGACCTTGTGTGCACTGTGTGTAAGCCACCTATATAGTCTGTGCAAGACCTTGTGTGCACTGTGTGTAGGCCTCCTATATAGTCTGTGTGCAAGACCTTGTGTGCACTGTGTGTAGGCCTCCTATATAGTCTGTGCAAGACCTTGTGTGCACTGTGTGTAAGCCTCCTATATAGTCTGTGTGCAAGACCTTGTGTGCACTGTGTGTAAGCCTCCTATATAGTCTGTGCAAGACCTTGTGTGCACTGTGTGTAAGCCTCCTATATAGTCTGTGTGTGCAAGACCTTGTGTGCACTGTGTGTAAGCCTCCTATATAGTCTGTGTGCAAGACCTTGTGTGCACTGTGTGTAGGCCTCCTATATAGTCTGTGCAAGACCTTGTGTGCACTGTGTGTAAGCCTCCTATATAGTCTGTGCAAGACCTTGTGTGCACTGTGTGTAGGCCTCCTATATAGTCTGTGCAAGACCTTGTGTGCACTGTGTGTGAGCCTCCTATATAGTCTGTGTGCAAGACCTTGTGTGCACTGTGTGTAAGCGTCCTATATAGGGAAGTGTGGTAGCACTCTATATATAGGGAAGTGTGGTAGTACTCTATATATAGGGAAGTGTGGTAGTACTCTCTATATTGGGAAGTGTGGTAGCACTCTCTATATAGGGAAGTGTGGTAGCACTCTCTATATATTGGGAAGTGTGGTAGCACTCTCTATATATAGGGAAGTGTGGTAGTACTCTCTATATAGGGAAGTGTGGTAGCACTCTCTATATAGGGAAGTGTGGTAGCACTCTCTATATATTGGGAAGTGTGGTAGCACTCTCTATATATAGGGAAGTGTGGTAGTACTCTCTATATAGGGAAGTGTGGTAGCACTCTCTATATAGGGAAGTGTGGTAGCACTCTCTATATAGGGAAGTGTGGTAGCACTCTATATATAGGGAAGTGTGGTAGTACTCTATATATAGGGAAGTGTGGTAGCACTCTCTATATTGGGAAGTGTACTAGCACTCTCTATATTGGGAAGTGTGGTAGTGTCAGAGAAAGCCCTGACAGCGGAAGCTGTTAGAGGGGAAACACGTCAGAGGGAGGTTGACACTACACACCCACAAGTGGCAGTAGACACCCACCAACTCAGAACCAAAACCGCAACTATGGATCATCCCACTTCAACAGCAGAGACCCCTGATTGGTTGGAAAAAGGAACTCCTGATTGGTCAGATCAGTCTCTGAGGAGAATGATCCTAGGCACAACACAAGATAAACCAGCTGCCTATAAAAGAACAAGAGACTTCGAGAGAGGAGGAGAAGGAGTAATCAACAAGCCGGAAGAAAGAAGGAAAGCCCCTCAACAAACTAACTCCTCAATGAACTGAAGAGAGAGACTCAGAACTGAGCTGACTTGGCTCTGCGTAATATATAATTTGGTAGAAAACAATAGGAGTAATGATGTATTGATGGACGTTGTGGTCGTGTACATCATTTTGTTATTGTTGATTATAATCAACTTACCTTATACAGAAAAGGAGGGCAGAGGTCTAGAGAGAGAGAGAGAGAGAAGACTCTGTTTGATTATATACTTGGTCTAGATAAGGCTATTGTGAGAGAGAAGCAATAGTAAGGTCTGGGCGTCAAAGAAAGCGAACCTGGAAAGAGAAGTTGTGCTGAGACTTCTTCTGAAGATTTATATTGTTAGGAAGTAATATTCCTAGAGTGCATGGCCATAGTCCGTTGGACCGAACAAGCCTACTTCACGAAAACCACTCTTTTTTTTTTTTTTTTTTTTTTTTTTTTTTACCTATGAAACGTATTTTAGTATCAAAAGAGAGCACACAGAGAGACCTAACTTGAGCTATATATCAAGTCCATACCATGAAGTTTGCAGAATCTACTGAGCTCTAAAGTTGTAACCACAGGTTAAAAAATTTTTTTTTTTTAAATGCAGATGTCCCCCCCTTATAAAGCGTGTCATGGAATTTTACCACGATGACGTCAATGAGTCTAGTCTAGCTATATACCAGTACAGCAATGGGAACCACCAGAAGTGAGCATTCCCTGTGCAAAGCCCTGCAGATGATTGTTATAATTATTATTCATGAGAGTGATTAATATATATTTCAGAATCAAACATCTAACCCCCCCCCCCCCCCCCTAACAAAAATTTCTGTATGAATCCTGCTGTGTAGCTCCAAAAGGAGTGCTATTAGATAGAGTATAAGTTGGGTGTGTTTACTCCAGTAGCAAGTAAAGCCACTCCCGTTGTGGGTGTGGCTTAGTTGCCGTACAGGTTTACATTTGCTTCCTACGGGCCTGTACAAGTCTGATGAGAACTAGCACTGGGTTGACTATTATACAAGTCTGATGAGAACTAGCACTGGGTTGACTATTATACAAGTCTGATGAGAACTAGCACTGGGTTGACTATTATACAAGTCTGATGAGAACTAGCACTGGGTTGACTATTATACAAGTCTGATGAGAACTAGCACTGGGTTGACTATTATACAAGTCTGATGAGAACTAGCACTGGGTTGACTATTATAAAAGTCTGATGTTGGGAAGTGTGGTAGCACTCTCTATATAGGGAAGTGTGGTAGCACTCTCTATATAGGGAAGTGTGGTATATATAGGGAAGTGTACTAGCACTCTATATTGGGAAGTGTGGTAGCACTCTCTATATAGGGAAGTGTACTAGCACTCTCTATATTGGGAAGTGTGGTAGCACTCTCTATATAGGGAAGTGTGGTAGCACTCTCTATATTGGGAAGTGTGGTAGCACTCTATATATAGGGAAGTGTGGTAGCACTCTATATATAGGGAAGTGTGGTAGCACTCTATATATAGGGAAGTGTGTGCACTGTGTGTAGGCCTCCTATATAGTCTGTGCAAGACCTTGTGTGCACTGTGTGTAAGCCTCCTATATAGTCTGTGCAAGACCTTGTGTGCACTGTGTGTAAGCCTCCTATATAGTCTGTGCAAGACCTTGTGTGCACTGTGTGTAGGCCTCCTATATAGTCTGTGCAAGACCTTGTGTGCACTGTGTGTAAGCCTCCTATATAGTCTGTGTGCAAGACCTTGTGTGCACTGTGTGTAAGCCTCCTATATAGTCTGTGCAAGACCTTGTGTGCACTGTGTGTAAGCCTCCTATATAGTCTGTGTGCAAGACCTTGTGTGCACTGTGTGTAGGCCTCCTATATAGTCTGTGCAAGACCTTGTGTGCACTGTGTGTAGGCTTCCTATATAGTCTGTGTGCAAGACCTTGTGTGCACTGTGTGTAAGCCTCCTATATAGTCTGTGTGCAAGACCTTGTGTGCACTGTGTGTAAGCCTCCTATATAGTCTGTGTGCAAGACCTTGTGTGCACTGTGTGTAGGCCTCCTATATAGTCTGTGTGCAAGACCTTGTGTGCACTGTGTGTAAGCCTCCTATATAGTCTGTGCAAGACCTTGTGTGCACTGTGTGTAAGCCTCCTATATAGTCTGTGTGCAAGACCTTGTGTGCACTGTGTGTGAGCCTCCTATATAGTCTGTGCAAGACCTTGTGTGCACTGTGTGTGAGCCTCCTATATAGTCTGTGTGCAAGACCTTGTGTGCACTGTGTGTAAGCCTCCTATATAGTCTGTGTGCAAGACCTTGTGTGCACTGTGTGTAAGCCTCCTATATAGTCTGTGCAAGACCTTGTGTGCACTGTGTGTAGGCCTCCTATATAGTCTGTGCAAGACCTTGTGTGCACTGTGTGTGAGCCTCCTATATAGTCTGTGTGCAAGACCTTGTGTGCACTGTGTGTAAGCGTCCTATATAGGGAAGTGTGGTAGCACTCTATATATAGGGAAGTGTGGTAGTACTCTATATATAGGGAAGTGTGGTAGTACTCTCTATATTGGGAAGTGTGGTAGCACTCTCTATATAGGGAAGTGTGGTAGCACTCTCTATATATTGGGAAGTGTGGTAGCACTCTCTATATATAGGGAAGTGTGGTAGTACTCTCTATATAGGGAAGTGTGGTAGCACTCTCTATATAGGGAAGTGTGGTAGCACTCTCTATATATTGGGAAGTGTGGTAGCACTCTCTATATATAGGGAAGTGTGGTAGTACTCTATATATAGGGAAGTGTGGTAGTACTCTCTATATTGGGAAGTGTGGTAGCACTCTCTATATAGGGAAGTGTGGTAGCACTCTCTCTATATAGGGAAGTGTGGTAGCACTCTCTATATAGGGAAGTGTGGTAGCACTCTCTATATTGGGAAGTGTGGTAGCACTCTATATATAGGGAAGTGTGGTAGCACTCTATATATAGGGAAGTGTGGTAGCACTCTCTATATTGGGAAGTGTACTAGCACTCTCTATATTGGGAAGTGTGGTAGTGTCAGAGAAAGCCCTGACAGCGGAAGCTGTTAGAGGGGAAACACGTCAGAGGGAGGTTGACACTACACACCCACAAGTGGCAGTAGACACCCACCAACTCAGAACCAAAACCGCAACTATGGATCATCCCACTTCAACAGCAGAGACCCCTGATTGGTTGGAAAAAGGAACTCCTGATTGGTCAGATCAGTCTCTGAGGAGAATGATCCTAGGCACAACACAAGATAAACCAGCTGCCTATAAAAGAACAAGAGACTTCGAGAGAGGAGGAGAAGGAGTAATCAACAAGCCGGAAGAAAGAAGGAAAGCCCCTCAACAAACTAACTCCTCAATGAACTGAAGAGAGAGACTCAGAACTGAGCTGACTTGGCTCTGCGTAATATATAATTTGGTAGAAAACAATAGGAGTAATGATGTATTGATGGACGTTGTGGTCGTGTACATCATTTTGTTATTGTTGATTATAATCAACTTACCTTATACAGAAAAGGAGGGCAGAGGTCTAGAGAGAGAGAGAGAGAGAAGACTCTGTTTGATTATATACTTGGTCTAGATAAGGCTATTGTGAGAGAGAAGCAATAGTAAGGTCTGGGCGTCAAAGAAAGCGAACCTGGAAAGAGAAGTTGTGCTGAGACTTCTTCTGAAGATTTATATTGTTAGGAAGTAATATTCCTAGAGTGCATGGCCGTAGTCCGTTGGACCGAACAAGCCTACTTCACGAAAACCACTCTTTTTTTTTCTTTTTTTTTTTTAATTTTTTTTTTATTTTTTTTTTTTTATTATTTTTTTTTTTACCTATGAAACGTATTTTAGTATCAAAAGAGAGCACACAGAGAGACCTAACTTGAGCTATATATCAAGTCCATACCATGAAGTTTGCAGAATCTACTGAGCTCTAAAGTTGTAACCACAGGTTAAAAAAAAAATTTTTTTTAAATGCAGATGTCCCCCCCTTATAAAGCGTGTCATGGAATTTTACCACGATGACGTCAATGAGTCTAGTCTAGCTATATACCAGTACAGCAATGGGAACCACCAGAAGTGAGCATTCCCTGTGCAAAGCCCTGCAGATGATTGTTATAATTATTATTCATGAGAGTGATTAATATATATTTCAGAATCAAACATCTAACCCCCCCCCCCCCCCTAACAAAAATTTCTGTATGAATCCTGCTGTGTAGCTCCAAAAGGAGTGCTATTAGATAGAGTATAAGTTGGGTGTGTTTACTCCAGTAGCAAGTAAAGCCACTCCCATTGTGGGTGTGGCTTAGTTGCCGTACAGGTTTACATTTGCTTCCTACGGGCCTGTACAAGTCTGATGAGAACTAGCACTGGGTTGACTATTATACAAGTCTGATGAGAACTAGCACTGGGTTGACTATTATACAAGTCTGATGAGAACTAGCACTGGGTTGACTATTATACAAGTCTGATGAGAACTAGCACTGGGTTGACTATTATACAAGTCTGATGAGAACTAGCACTGGGTTGACTATTATACAAGTCTGATGAGAACTAGCACTGGGTTGACTATTATACAAGTCTGATGAGAACTAGCAATGGGTTGACTATTATACAAGTCTGATGTTGGGAAGTGTGGTAGCACTCTCTATATAGGGAAGTGTGGTAGTACTCTATATATAGGGAAGTGTGGTAGTACTCTCTATATAGGGAAGTGTGGTAGCACTCTCTATATAGGGAAGTGTGGTAGTACTCTATATATAGGGAAGTGTGGTAGTGCTCTCTATATAGGGAAGTGTGGTAGCACTCTCTATATAGGGAAGTGTGGTAGTACTCTCTATATAGGGAAGTGTGGTAGCACTCTCTATATAGGGAAGTGTGGTAGCACTCTCTATATTGGGAAGTGTGGTAGCACTCTATATATAGGGAAGTGTGGTAGCACTCTATATATAGGGAAGTGTGGTAGCACTCTATATATAGGGAAGTGTGTGCACTGTGTGTAGGCCTCCTATATAGTCTGTGCAAGACCTTGTGTGCACTGTGTGTAAGCCTCCTATATAGTCTGTGCAAGACCTTGTGTGCACTGTGTGTAAGCCTCCTATATAGTCTGTGCAAGACCTTGTGTGCACTGTGTGTAAGCCTCCTATATAGTCTGTGCAAGACCTTGTCTGCACTGTGTGTAAGCCTCCTATATAGTCTGTGTGCAAGACCTTGTGTGCACTGTGTGTAAGCCTCCTATATAGTCTGTGCAAGACCTTGTGTGCACTGTGTGTAAGCCTCCTATATAGTCTGTGCAAGACCTTGTGTGCACTGTGTGTAAGCCTCCTATATAGTCTGTGTGCAAGACCTTGTGTGCACTGTGTGTAAGCCTCCTATATAGTCTGTGCAAGACCTTGTGTGCACTGTGTGTAAGCCTCCTATATAGTCTGTGCAAGACCTTGTCTGCACTGTGTGTAGGCCTCCTATATAGTCTGTGCAAGACCTTGTGTGCACTGTGTGTAAGCCTCCTATATAGTCTGTGCAAGACCTTGTGTGCACTGTGTGTAAGCCTCCTATATAGTCTGTGCAAGACCTTGTGTGCACTGTGTGTAAGCCTCCTATATAGTCTGTGCAAGACCTTGTGTGCACTGTGTGTAGGCCTCCTATATAGTCTGTGCAAGACCTTGTGTGCACTGTGTGTAAGCCTCCTATATAGTCTGTGTGCAAGACCTTGTGTGCACTGTGTGTAAGCCTCCTATATAGTCTGTGCAAGACCTTGTGTGCACTGTGTGTAAGCCTCCTATATAGTCTGTGTGCAAGACCTTGTGTGCACTGTGTGTAAGCCTCCTATATAGTCTGTGTGCAAGACCTTGTGTGCACTGTGTGTAAGCCTCCTATATAGTCTGTGCAAGACCTTGTGTGCACTGTGTGTAAGCCTCCTATATAGTCTGTGTGCAAGACCTTGTGTGCACTGTGTGTAGGCCTCCTATATAGTCTGTGCAAGACCTTGTGTGCACTGTGTGTAAGCCTCCTATATAGTCTGTGCAAGACCTTGTGTGCACTGTGTGTAAGCCTCCTATATAGTCTGTGTGCAAGACCTTGTGTGCACTGTGTGTAAGCCTCCTATATAGTCTGTGCAAGACCTTGTGTGCACTGTGTGTAGGCCTCCTATATAGTCTGTGCAAGACCTTGTGTGCACTGTGTGTAAGCCTCCTATATAGTCTGTGTGCAAGACCTTGTGTGCACTGTGTGTAAGCCTCCTATATAGTCTGTGCAAGACCTTGTGTGCACTGTGTGTAAGCCTCCTATATAGTCTGTGTGCAAGACCTTGTCTGCACTGTGTGTAAGCCTCCTATATAGTCTGTGCAAGACCTTGTGTGCACTGTGTGTAGGCCTCCTATATAGTCTGTGTGCAAGACCTTGTCTGCACTGTGTGTAAGCCTCCTATATAGTCTGTGCAAGACCTTGTGTGCACTGTGTGTAGGCCCCCTATATAGTCTGTGCAAGACCTTGTGTGCACTGTGTGTAGGCCTCCTATGTAGTCTGTGCAAGACCTTGTCTGCACTGTGTGTAAGCCCCCTATATAGTCTGTTTGCAAGACCTTGTGTGCACTGTGTGTAAGCCTCCTATATAGTCTGTGTGCAAGACCTTGTGTGCACTGTGTGTAAGCCTCCTATATAGTCTGTGCAAGACCTTGTGTGCACTGTGTGTAAGCCTCCTATATAGTCTGTGCAAGACTTTGTGTGCACTGTGTGTAGGCCTCCTATATAGTCTGTGCAAGACCTTGTGTGCACTGTGTGTAAGCCTCCTATATAGTCTGTGCAAGACCTTGTGTGCACTGTGTGTAGGCCTCCTATATAGTCTGTGCAAGACCTTGTGTGCACTGTGTGTAAGCCTCCTATATAGTCTGTGCAAGACCTTGTGTGCACTGTGTGTAAGCCTCCTATATAGTCTGTGTGCAAGACCTTGTGTGCACTGTGTGTAGGCCTCCTATATAGTCTGTGCAAGACCTTGTGTGCACTGTGTGTAGGCCTCCTATATAGTCTGTGCAAGGCCTTGTGTGCACTGTGTGTAAGCCTCCTATATAGTCTGTGTGTGCAAGACCTTGTGTGCACTGTGTGTGAGCCTCCTATATAGTCTGTGCAAGACCTTGTGTGCACTGTGTGTAAGCCTCCTATATAGTCTGTGCAAGACCTTGTGTGCACTGTGTGTATGCCTCCTATATAGTCTGTGTGTGCAAGACCTTGTGTGCACTGTGTGTAGGCCTCCTATATAGTCTGTGCAAGGCCTTGTGTGCACTGTGTGTAAGCCTCCTATATAGTCTGTGTGTGCAAGACCTTGTGTGCACTGTGTGTGAGCCTCCTATATAGTCTGTGTGCAAGACCTTGTGTGCACTGTGTGTAAGCCTCCTATATAGTCTGTGTGCAAGACCTTGTGTGCACTGTGTGTAGGCCTCCTATATAGTCTGTGCAAGACCTTGTGTGCACTGTGTGTAAGCCTCCTATATAGTCTGTGCAAGACCTTGTGTGCACTGTGTGTAAGCCTCCTATATAGTCTGTGTGCAAGACCTTGTGTGCACTGTGTGTAAGCCTCCTATATAGTCTGTGCAAGACCTTGTGTGCACTGTGTGTAGGCCTCCTATATAGTCTGTGTGCAAGACCTTGTGTGCACTGTGTGTAGGCCTCCTATATAGTCTGTGTGCAAGACCTTGTGTGCACTGTGTGTAAGCCTCCTATATAGTCTGTGTGCAAGACCTTGTGTGCACTGTGTGTAGGCCTCCTATATAGTCTGTGCAAGACCTTGTGTGCACTGTGTGTAGGCCTCCTATATAGTCTGTGTGTGCAAGACCTTGTGTGCACTGTGTGTAAGCCTCCTATATAGTCTGTGCAAGACCTTGTGTGCACTGTGTGCAAGCCTCCTATATAGTCTGTGCAAGACCTTGTGTGCACTGTGTGTAAGCCTCCTATATAGTCTGTGCAAGACCTTGTGTGCACTGTGTGTAGGCCTCCTATATAGTCTGTGTGCAAGACCTTGTGTGCACTGTGTGTAAGCCTCCTATATAGTCTGTGTGTGCAAGACCTTGTGTGCACTGTGTGTAAGCCTCCTATATAGTCTGTGTGCAAGACCTTGTGTGCACTGTGTGTAGGCCTCCTATATAGTCTGTGTGTGCAAGACCTTGTGTGCACTGTGTGTAGGCCTCCTATATAGTCTGTGCAAGACCTTGTGTGCACTGTGTGTAAGCCTCCTATATAGTCTGTGCAAGACCTTGTGTGCACAGTGTGTAAGCCTCCTATATAGTCTGTGCAAGACCTTGTGTGCACTGTGTGTAAGCCTCCTATATAGTCTGTGCAAGACCTTGTGTGCACTGTGTGTAAGCCTCCTATATAGTCTGTGCAAGACCTTGTGTGCACTGTGTGTAAGCCTCCTATATAGTCTGTGTGCAAGACCTTGTGTGCACTGTGTGTAAGCCTCCTATATAGTCTGTGCAAGACCTTGTGTGCACTGTGTGTAAGCCTCCTATATAGTCTGTGCAAGACCTTGTGTGCACTGTGTGTGAGCCTCCTATATAGTCTGTGTGCAAGACCTTGTGTGCACTGTGTGTAAGCCTCCTATATAGTCTGTGCAAGACCTTGTGTGCACTGTGTGTAAGCCTCCTATATAGTCTGTGTGCAAGACCTTGTGTGCACTGTGTGTAAGCCTCCTATATAGTCTGTGCAAGACCTTGTGTGCACTGTGTGTAAGCCTCCTATATAGTCTGTGTGCAAGACCTTGTGTGCACTGTGTGTGAGCCTCCTATATAGTCTGTGCAAGACCTTGTGTGCACTGTGTGTAAGCCTCCTATATAGTCTGTGTGCAAGACCTTGTGTGCACTGTGTGTAAGCCTCCTATATAGTCTGTGTGTGCAAGACCTTCTGTGCACTGTGTAAGCCTCCTATATAGTCTGTGCAAGACCTTGTGTGCACTGTGTGTAAGCCTCCTATATAGTCTGTGCAAGACCTTGTGTGCACTGTGTGTAAGCCTCCTATATAGTCTGTGCAAGGCCTTGTGTGCACTGTGTGTAAGCCTCCTATATAGTCTGTGTGTGCAAGACCTTGTGTGCACTGTGTGTAAGCCTCCTATATAGTCTGTGCAAGACCTTGTGTGTACTGTGTGTAAGCCTCCTATATAGTCTGTGCAAGACCTTGTGTGCACTGTGTGTAAGCCTCCTATATAGTCTGTGTGCAAGACCTTGTGTGCACTGTGTGTGAGCCTCCTATATAGTCTGTGCAAGACCTTGTGTGCACTGTGTGTAAGCCTCCTATATAGTCTGTGTGCAAGACCTTGTGTGCACTGTGTGTAGGCCTCCTATATAGTCTGTGCAAGACCTTGTGTGCACTGTGTGTAAGCCTCCTATATAGTCTGTGCAAGACCTTGTGTGCACTGTGTGTAAGCCTCCTATATAGTCTGTGCAAGACCTTGTGTGCACTGTGTGTAAGCCTCCTATATAGTCTGTGTGCAAGACCTTGTGTGCACTGTGTGTAAGCCTCCTATATAGTCTGTGTGCAAGACCTTGTGTGCACTGTGTGTAAGCCTCCTATATAGTCTGTGCAAGACCTTGTGTGCACTGTGTGTAAGCCTCCTATATAGTCTGTGCAAGACCTTGTGTGCACTGTGTGTAAGCCTCCTATATAGTCTGTGTGCAAGACCTTGTGTGCACTGTGTGTAAGCCTCCTATATAGTCTGTGTGCAAGACCTTGTGTGCACTGTGTGTATGCCTCCTATATAGTCTGTGCAAGACCTTGTGTGCACTGTGTGTAAGCCTCCTATATAGTCTGTGTGCAAGACCTTGTGTGCACTGTGTGTAAGCCTCCTATATAGTCTGTGCAAGACCTTGTGTGCACTGTGTGTAGGCCTCCTATATAGTCTGTGCAAGACCTTGTGTGCACTGTGTGTAAGCCTCCTATATAGTCTGTGCAAGACCTTGTGTGCACTGTGTGTAAGCCTCCTATATAGTCTGTGCAAGACCTTGTGTGCACTGTGTGTAAGCCTCCTATATAGTCTGTGTGCAAGACCTTGTGTGCACTGTGTGTAAGCCTCCTATATAGTCTGTGCAAGACCTTGTGTGCACTGTGTGTAGGCCTCCTATATAGTCTGTGCAAGACCTTGTGTGCACTGTGTGTAAGCCTCCTATATAGTCTGTGCAAGACCTTGTGTGCACTGTGTGTAAGCCTCCTATATAGTCTGTGCAAGACCTTGTGTGCACTGTGTGTAAGCCTCCTATATAGTCTGTGCAAGACCTTGTGTGCACTGTGTGTAAGCCTCCTATATAGTCTGTGTGCAAGACCTTGTGTGCACTGTGTGTAAGCCTCCTATATAGTCTGTGCAAGACCTTGTGTGCACTGTGTGTAAGCCTCCTATATAGTCTGTGCAAGACCTTGTGTGCACTGTGTGTAAGCCTCCTATATAGTCTGTGTGCAAGACCTTGTGTGCACTGTGTGTAAGCCTCCTATATAGTCTGTGCAAGACCTTGTGTGCACTGTGTGTAAGCCTCCTATATAGTCTGTGTGTGCAAGACCTTGTGTGCACTGTGTGTAAGCCTCCTATATAGTCTGTGCAAGACCTTGTGTGCACTGTGTGTAGGCCTCCTATATAGTCTGTGTGCAAGACCTTGTGTGCACTGTGTGTAAGCCTCCTATATAGTCTGTGCAAGACCTTGTGTGCACTGTGTGTAAGCCTCCTATATAGTCTGTGTAAGACCTTGTGTGCACTGTGTGTAAGCCTCCTATATAGTCTGTGTGCAAGACCTTGTGTGCACTGTGTGTAGGCTTCCTATATAGTCTGTGTGTGCAAGACCTTGTGTGCACTGTGTGTAAGCCTCCTATATAGTCTGTGCAAGACCTTGTGTGCACTGTGTGTAAGCCTCCTATATAGTCTGTGTGCAAGACCTTGTGTGCACTGTGTGTAAGCCTCCTATATAGTCTGTGCGAGACCTTGTGTGCACTGTGTGTAAGCCTCCTATATAGTCTGTGCAAGACCTTGTGTGCACTGTGTGTAAGCCTCCTATATAGTCTGTGCAAGACCTTGTGTGCACTGTGTGTAAGCCTCCTATATAGTCTGTGCAAGACCTTGTGTGCACTGTGTGTAAGCCTCCTATATAGTCTGTGTGCAGGACCTTGTGTGCACTGTGTGTAAGCCTCCTATATAGTCTGTGCAAGACCTTGTGTGCACTGTGTGTAAGCCTCCTATATAGTCTGTGTGCAAGACCTTGTGTGCACTGTGTGTGAGCCTCCTATATAGTCTGTGCAAGACCTTGTGTGCACTGTGTGTAAGCCTCCTATATAGTCTGTGTGCAAGACCTTGTGTGCACTGTGTGTAAGCCTCCTATATAGTCTGTGTGCAAGACCTTGTGTGCACTGTGTGTAAGCCTCCTATATAGTCTGTGTGCAAGACCTTGTGTGCACTGTGTGTAAGCCTCCTATATAGTCTGTGCAAGACTTTGTGTGCACTGTGTGTAAGCCTCCTATATAGTCTGTGTGCAAGACATTGTGTGCACTGTGTGTAATCCTCCTATATAGTCTGTGCAAGACCTTGTGTGCACTGTGTGTAAGCCTCCTATATAGTCTGTGCAAGACCTTGTGTGCACTGTGTGTAAGCCTCCTATATAGTCTGTGTGCAAGACCTTGTGTGCACTGTGTGTAAGCCTCCTATATAGTCTGTGCAAGACCTTGTGTGCACTGTGTGTAAGCCTCCTATATAGTCTGTGTGCAAGACCTTGTGTGCACTGTGTGTAAGCCTCCTATATAGTCTGTGCAAGACCTTGTGTGCACTGTGTGTAAGCCTCCTATAGTCTGTGCAAGACCTTGTGTGCAGTGTGTGTAGGCCTCCTATATAGTCTGTGCAAGACCTTGTGTGCACTGTGTGCAAGCCTCCTATATCAGTGTTGCCAGGTTTCTGTTGGCACTATATATATACCAAACTGCCTAAAAAATTGTACCAAACGCAGGAGAAATATACCAATTTTGCCCCATGTATATACCAAATATATACCAATTCACATTTATCGATCAAGATGAACTTTCTTATCTCATGCAGAAGCAACATAAGCAATGCATTAACTTGGTGGCTACATGTATGTGTGAATGTGATGGGAGTTATGTGAATAATTGTCTCTCACTTATTCAAAATCTTCAAACGGGAGGTCATCAGCTTGGTCATTGCTGTCACAGTACATCTCTGCAGTGTTAAACTTCTGCAACATATTCTCAGTAACAACAAAGTCTTTGCAGCACATTTTATGCATGATTAGGTGTGTACGAATCCGAATCAGAGCATCCAACATTTTTAAACTTAGCTTGTTTCTGTACTTGGTCTTGATGCAAGTTACATGAGAAAACATTCTTTCAACAATAGCATTGCTAACAGGGGAGCATAGGCAAGTCAAAGCATACATCGCAAGTTCCTTGTAAGCATATTCATCAAGACCATTTTTGTACCTCAGAATTCCAGCCCAAAATTTGACACTATCAGTTGGCAATGTTCCTTCAAAGACTGGTTCTTCTCTCCATATCTGCAAAACTACTTTTCGATATTGAGATTCAATTTGGTTGACATTTGCTGTCAGCAAATGTTGAAGCGGAAGTTGAGACAATGGAATCCTTGCTGTTTGTGAGAGAACTACACTGGGAGACAAATAACTGAGTCCTCGGAAAATGGCAGTGCTTGCTGGAAGCCTTTGTTCAAGCTGAGTTAGCAAATCCTTGAGGAAATCTTGACATCGTAGCTTCATATTTGACACTGCAACTTCAAAGTCTTGTCTCTCTTTATTTTCTCTCACACAGCGTAGCAATTCACTGTGCAAGGATGCTCCAAAATCCACCAAGGATAGAGCCAACTCATTTCCACGAATGTCGTAAAGTCTCTTCTTCAGTGACCGATGGTGCAAGTCAAGTTCCTTAACCATCTTCTCGGGATCTGCATTAGTTGACTGAAATAAAGCATTGACTTTCTCAAACTCTTGCACCACTGGCACCAAGAATACGAAGAAGAGAAAGTTGACATCATCTCACAACATGTCCAAGATCTGCCTTCCTTTGTATCTGACTTCTTGTGTTCCTGACTGTGATGCACTCAAGAAGTAAACCTTCAACTCTTCCCAGTTAGCAAGAATGTTAGCAAGCACTCTACCTCTCACCAACCATCGGGTGGCTGACATCCTTTGAAAGGGTAACCCAGTTTGACGCCTTTGCTCATCCTGACTGTTCAGTTCTTGGAAGAGTCTCTTGTACCCTTCGCGGCGTAAGGTGCTCTTAGAAAACCAGGTTGGTATTTCTGCCAGGAGATAGCCAAGATGAGATGGCAACTTCTCGAAACTCTTCTGGACACATAAGGCCAGTGAATGACATATGCATCGGAATTGAACACAGTGTGGCGACTCTGCATGGATTCTTGACCAGACAGAGTTTTTTTCCCCAATCATATTGGCTGCTCCATCACTTCCAAAGCCAATGCACTTTGTCAGAGATAATCCAATCCCTGTCAGACAGTTTTTTAGTGCCTGAAACAAGACTTCTCCAGTGGCCTCGACAACTGAAATCAGGCCCACAAAGGCCGTTTCTATCTCTTCAGTTGTGCTAGAAAAGTACCTGATGCAAATGCACATGTTTTTAGCAATTGAAATGTCGGTTGCTTCATCTATTAAGACAGAAAAGTTCTTGCCTTGCACGTCCTGTATCAAGCGCTCTTTGAGGGCAGGTGCTATCACATTTAAGATTAGCTTTGAACATTTGGTCCGATGAAGCTTAATATTTTCCATGACATTTCCTTTGGCATTTTTCTTGATCAATTCACTGAGATTCAATTCACTGAGATGGTCAATAATGTTAATGGAGCAATGACAACAAACTGCAGCTGCAAGTTCCAATTCAATCCGCTTCAGATCTGTAGAGGCCTTAGTTGCCTTTGATGTATATAATGCCATTTTTGAGGTTGATCCAGCTGCCTGAACTCGGTTCCTGTGCTCCTGGGTGGCTGCATGTTGGGCAAGAGCTGCTTTCCTTGGACTGACAAGTTTGTGACACATCTTGCAGTATGCATTGTCAGAGCCATCTGAAGCTTTGGACACCCAAGGAAAGTCCCTTTCCCAAACAGTCAGGTACTTTCTTGAACCTTCGTAGTAGGTTTTCCACTTGGATTTGGAGCTCATGGTTTCTTCTTAGGGAACCACAAAGTTAGATTCACTGTTCTGCTTGAAGTTGTCTCGAGTGCCAGACACTTCGACTTCACCTCATGAGGTAAAGGGTCTCGCAGAGCGAGAATTATAGGTATGCTTGTGAGGCAAGTTGAAAAATACCAAATATATACCAAATGCCTAAAATATACCAAGCCCCAAAAATATATACCAAGCCCTTCTGAAAGTTGGTATAAATATACCAACTGGCAACACTGAAATTTCTCAAGGTAGAGCTTCGCGTTTTCCCCCTTCATTTCATAATTTCACGCACGCGCGTTTTGGGGGTTCACGCGGGAAATACAAAAAAGGCATAATTATGGCAACACAGGCAGGAGAAGCATAATTATGGCAACACAGGTCTATTGCTCCTGTTGCATTTGGAACAACAGAAGAGGTTATAGGCTACCTCAACAGCAAGGGTCTGCTAGCTCTTTCTTTTTCATGTTCCAGGTAAGAAAGGGTACCTAGCCATCACATAATTATTATACAGTACCATGATAAATACATTATTAAATTGATACGGGGAAATATCAATTTAATAATGTATTTATCATGGGACTGAGGATGCGCAAACCTTTACTGAGCATGCGCATATCGTATAGCAACAGTTGGAAAGACGGTTGCTGTTCACAAAAGATAAAAACTCTGAGTCTGCTATGGCTAGCGAAGGCACAACAATTGACTACTTTGAAGACTTTTTCACCGAAAAAGTACTACAGTTTCTTAGTGAACCGCCTGCTGCAACAGAAGAACACGAAACCTTGCCAGAAGACCTTGCCTATGAACCTGAAATTCTCGATGATGAACAACTGGACAAGTTTGTTTTGTTAGGGACCAAATGAACAAAAACACTCTAAGGAAGACGACCTCTGACTTAAAAAAATGGTACAGTTGGTGCAGGTCAGTGAATGAAAAAAGAACACTGAAAGAAATCCCACCAAGTGACCTAGACAGTAAGTAGTCAATTGTTGTGCCTTCGCTAGCCATAGCAGACTCAGAGTTTTTATCTTTTGTGAACAGCAACCGTCTTTCCAACTGTTGCTATACGATATGCGCATGCTCAGTAAAGGTTTGCGCATCCTCAGTCCCATGATAAATACATTATTAAATTGATACGGGGAAATATCACTCGTCTGATTGGCCGGTATTTTCACTCGTGCCTTTCACTCGTGCCTGCGGCACTCGTGGAAATACTAGCCACAGACTCGTGATATTTCCCCGTATCAATGTAATAATGTATATTTACTAAAAATAATGTTCCTGAAACACAAATTATCCAATTAACTGGCCATAGAAATCTACAAAGCTTAAATTCATACAAAAAAACATCACTGGAGCAACAAAAGGACATGTCACATGTACTTAGTTCATATAAAAAGCCAGTCATGCCATCTACACCTAGATCCCCCAGTGAGAAGAGCAGCCAATCCTTCTTTGCAGGCGCAAATTTTACAGGATACACCTTCAATTTTGGGTGCCCATCAAGCTCAGTGGTCACACAGTCCCTGCAGAGCATCTCCATGGAAACTGAACCTAACATAAAAAAATGATCATGTCTGTTATATAACTCCAAACATTGTTATTGCATGTAATGTTTAAATATAGCCTTGGGGGACGTAATAACAAGTATGCGATATGGTAAAATATCACAGTAGTTCTATTTGTACTATTCTCTATGAGTGGAGTAGATAGCTACATGATAAATATATATAATTATATATAGATCTCTCTTTTGATACAAAAATATTTTTCATAGGTATAACTATAGCCAAATTACAGGAGCTAAAGTGGGCTGATTTTGGAACACATTTGATTTTCCTCCAGATTGCCAAGTGCTAGAGAGCAGAAATTAGCACCAGTGCAGAGGAAGCCGTTTAATAATTATGACGGTAGCTCAGCGTAGCGCATCGTCGCTTTGTGGTCAAGCTTTCTAGCAGCGTCAATTTGACGTTATTGACGACCAATTGGACTTTGACCTTGCACAGTTGGGGAGCTTCGCTAGTAGCCAGTTCATTTTTTGCTCGCCATGGTCGGGAGAAATTTTGTACGAGAACAGGAGGCTATAATTCTAGTATTACTGTTGAGAAGAAGGAGACTGAGGAGAGTGCGTGCACGCAAAATATTCCAACAGCGCCTGGAACAAGGAGAATATCAAAATTTACTTCAGGAGATGCGTCTATCTGACCCAAGCAGCCGTTCACGTACCTCAGGATGACAAAAGAAAGGTTTGATAGTCTCCTGAAAGAGGTATAAGTTAAGTTAAATATTCAACCAGTTATTTATTCACTCCTGTAATAATGATAAGTTAGTCATATTCAGCGACTATTTATCTATATATTTATATACATACATTTATATGTATATACAGACATTCTCAATCTGCAGCTGATGTCCCAGATGATTCAAAAAGTTCTTTTGTTCACCTGCTGGAGAAGTGTGTTTGGCAATAATTATTATAGCCATGTGTGACTCTTCTGTTTTATTACATATAGAAATCAGCATAATTTCATTTACTGATATAACAATATTGTTGCAATTGAAAGGTGTAAAAGGTATCATTGGGGTGAGTGGGAGATGAAGGACCTGTATTTACATTGTTTGGGGGATAGTGAGGAGTGGAGTAGGAATTATTGGGATATTGGGAGTTAAGTAAGATTTTGTCTATCTCTACTCGTGCTATGGCCTTAGCTCGTCCTCCTAATAGCCTGAGACAGGCAGCAACATGTTTGCCAAAGGCACCCTCTCCATCTTCCTGCTGCTGCTGTCCTTGCAGGGCGATGAGCACCGTGTCCATTTCATCAACTTCAACTTGTCGTTTTCTTTTTTTGCGTGGGTGGTCAAGTAGTTGTGGTGTGAGAGTACCTGGGGTACTTGCTGCAGTACTGCTGTTGAACATAAAAGAACGGTCATATTAATTTTGGGATGGATACTAACCTACCTGATAGCAATTGTCGGCTCATCTACATGTACGTTACTTCCTTCCTCGCTTTCCTGCGTGCGGTCTGATGTAGGAGGTCTATACCACATCAAGATTCAGTGTAACAAAGAATACATACATATCTAGAAAACATACGTGTCTGCATGAGCAGGAGTAAAGTTGGTGACGGTGCTAGGTGCTATACAAATAAGACGCAGAACATTCAAATATATAATTCAACTTCACTACATAGTCAAACTTATGGTAATCACTAACATTTTGTGCTTCACAGTGTCGGTGATAAAGCTCATTGGGCCAAACAGCCGCCAACAGGACACCAGTGCCGACTTCTTAGTTTTATTTTTTTTCAATTCCATGACGAATCTGTCCCTCAGAACCTTCCACCTTTTCATACATTCCTGGACACAGCAGTCCGCTCCAATCTATTTAAAATTTAGTATTAATAACTACCCTTCCACAAATAACTAGCTACCCTTCCACAAATTTTACATATAGCTAATATCCTACTTTGCCAGAAACCTCGATCCAGGCGTTGTCCTTGGCCCTCTGGGTCTTTGTAAGATCGCGAAGACACCTGCCAAAGGTAGCTATAAGACCGTACTGCCTCCACCAGGTCATCCATTGTAAAATGGGTAGCTTCAATTGGAAACGCTTAACGCATTGTCACGTGAAAATCTAAAACAATCTGATTGGTTGGACGCTGAGCAGTAGACGTTGGAATATAATCTACTCTAGAGTGTTTTTTTTTTTTTGTACATTAAAATTAATAATACATCAAAGATTAAACATCTCCATCCACCTCTGCAGGGATGGGTTATGGAAAACAGTTCAGTTAATTAGTCTACACCATCTACCTCCGCCAGGCGAATGGGTTGCCTCTGGACCCACAGTGAAGCGTTTCCTCTCCAAAGGGCGATGGCCAAGCGTTGAAATAAGTGGCGGGTGCTATCAACGGGGTCAATGCCAAGGCGCTGTCCCTGCAGGCGACCTATTCTTTTGATGGTGACAATAGCCTCCTCACACCAGCCTCCCAGAGTTTCCACCACCAGGGGAGTGAAATGGATGCCTGCAGAGTGGCACTCCTCTGAATGTGCCCTCATTTTTCGGTCTTCACCTACCCTGAGTGCATATCCAGGGGTTTTCGCTGCTCCCGCGATGGTCTGCTGTTGCATGGGTGAAATAACAGTCACATCCAGTGCAGCCGGCTGGCCACGTGTCCAGTTAGGGAGGTAGACGTCAGCTGGACGACTGCTGGAGCCCGGTATCATGGATGGAGCCTCCCTCCGTGGCGCTAGAGCAGCAGACTGTGCTGCCGAAAAAAGTGCGTCACGAAATGGAGTCATGTCTATGAATCCTGTCTC
The DNA here is from genome assembly GCA_028752905.1 of Cladorhizidae sp. MBARI D1340-BT2. Taxonomy (NCBI): domain Eukaryota; kingdom Metazoa; phylum Porifera; class Demospongiae; order Poecilosclerida; family Cladorhizidae; species Cladorhizidae sp. MBARI D1340-BT2. The sequence goes on from JAQNBH010000005.1 coordinate 4,551,769, forward strand.
CATTCCCCCCACAACCAACTTGATGATCCCCAAACGCATCAGCCATTCTGTGGCAAACAGGACAGGGAGAGTCCTCATTCGTCATTCGCAGCCCTAGCCAATACACCAGACAGAGACGGAAATCCCTGTCCTGAATGTGGAGGCCCAGAGAGCTGGAGGGGATGGCATTGAGCCAATCGCCCGCATGGGGGAGAGAAGATGAGAGAGCAAGGGCTGTCGACCTCTGATCAGGGGCGGACTCAAGTAGCAACCGGAAGCAGCAGTCGTCTATGGAGCGTGACAGAGGCTTCTGTCTGCGAGGGATGTCTAGCTCTTCTAATGATGTCCAGTCTGGCCTCCCAGCTGCGTCCGCAAGAGCCTCAACAGAGATGGTTTGATGAAAATTGACTGGTTCGCGGCCAAGGATCCTAGCCACCAGACCTTTTGACTGCTCCAGGGAACCTATATAGGCCGCTGGAGCATGCTGGGAAGCCCTTCTAATGTCAAGACCGCCGCGAGAGCTGGGTAGGGAAGCCTTTAACCGCGCCCAATCTGAAAGAGGCCCCCCAACCAGATCTGATACAGCTTCCCGCATGTTGTCATCAAAGAGAGTACAGGCATCCACTATATGCTGAGGAGGGCAGGTACGAAGCGAGAAGGAGATCTTAGGGAGAGCGAGACAGGACCGTAGTAAAGCTGATTCCATCTGAGCGTCCTCCAAGTCCGGTAATTTTGACAGTATCTCCATTACTTTCTCCACCTCCTCATCGTGGCTTCGCAGAATGAGGGGGGCCCGATTGGGCTGCCCAGGAGGACAAAACCTTCTCTTGTGATGGGTATCTCAGATGGAAGTGGGCTGCCCGAGGAGTCGTCATTGGCAGGAATGTAGAGGAGAGATTTTGCACGATTTAAGTAGAGATCTCTGGAGGAACCCTCCTCTTCAACGATCTCCAGGGCCTTGGCAAGATCAGAGGGGGAACCACACAAAGTTCCATCATCCAGGTACCACGCATTGATCTGGAGAGTGGGTATCTCCCTCTTGATCCTCTCCACCACAGGGTGCAACGTTAGGGCAAATCCCAAGGGACCCAAAGGGTCACCTTGCTGGACGCCACTGCAGCTTCTGATAATCTCTTCTCCAAGGTGGAGGATGGGCTGGGCGCCATAGCAACACTCAAACCATGCAGACAGGGATGGAATATGGGCTCTAATCTCTTCGAACATTGCTCCTCTAGAGATGTTGTTGAAGGCGTTCTTAAAATCTAGGAGGAGTGTCCAGCACTCATTGGAGGGGATGGAAGGGTCTTCTAAGGTATTGGCCACAGAGTGGACAATGGCCTCACATCCCACCTTGACACCCACACCCAGCTGCAATGGAGTGAGGATGTTGAAAGCCTCTACCTGCGCAAAGCGTGACAGGCATTTAAGGCCGGTTCATAATATGACGATAGCTCAGCGTAGCGCATCGTCATTGTCATCGTCAAACCTATCGTCAATTATGAACCGCTACCGTTTTGACGCTGTGACGCCACGGAGGCTGACGATAGAGTAGACTTGGATTCTATTCCAACGTCTACTGCTCAGCGTCTAACCAATCAGATTGTTTTAGATTTTCACGTGACAATGGCGTTTAAGCGTTTCCAATTGAAGCTACCCATTAATTTTTACAATGGATGAGAAAGTGGTGGAGGCAGTACGGTCTTATAGCTACCTTTGGCAGGTGTCTTCGCGATCTTACAAAGACCCAGAGGGCCAAGGACAACGCCTGGATCGAGGTTTCTGGCAAGGTAGGATATTAGCCATGTAAAATTTAGCTAGTTATTTGTGGAAGTAGTTATTAATTACTAAATTTTAAATAGATTGGAGCGGACTGCTGTGTCCAGTAATGTATGAAAAGGTGGAAGGTTCTGAGGGACAGATTGGTCATGGAATTGAAAAAAAATAAAACCAAGAAGTCTGGAGATGCTGCACTGGTGTCCTGTTGGCGGCTGTTTGGCCCAATGAGCTTTATCACCACACTGTGAAGCACAAAATGTTAGTGATTACCATAAGTTTGACTATGTAGTGAAGTTGAATTATATATTTGAATGTTCTGCAGTCTTATTTGTATAGCACCGTCACCAACTTTACTCCTGCTCGGGCAGACACGTATGTTTCCTAGATATGTATGTATTCTTTGTTACACTGAATCTTGATGTGGTATAGACCTCCTACATCAGACCGCCCGCAGGAAAGCGAGGAAGGAAGTAACGTACATGTAGATGAGACGACAATTACTCAGGTAGGTTAGTATCCATCCCAAAATTAATATGACCGTTCTTTTATGTTCAACAGCAGTACTGCAGCAAGTACCCCAGGTACCCTCACACCACAACTACTTGACCACCCACGCAAAAAAAAGAAAACGACAAGTTGAAATTGATGAAATGGACAGGGTGCTCATCGCCCTGCAAGGACAGCAGCAGCAGGAAGATGGAGAGGGTGCCTTTGGCAAACATGTTGCTGCCTGTCTCACGCTATTAGGACGAGCTAAGGCCATAGCACGAGTAGAGATAGACAAAATCTTACTTAACTCCCAATATCCCAATAATCCTTACTCCACTCCTCACTATACCCCAAACAATGTAAATACAGGTCCTTCATCTCCCATTCACCCCAATGATACCTTTTACACCTTTCAATTGCAACAATATTGTTATTTATATCAGTAAATGAAATAATGCTGATTTCTATATGTAATAAAACAGAAGTCGAGTTAGCCGATAATATTGCCAAACACACTTCTCCAGCAGGTGAACAAAAGAACTTTTTGAACTCATCTCGGACATCAGCTGCAGATTGAGAATGTCTGTATATACATATAAATATATGAGTAGGATTATGTATATAAATATATAGATAAATAGTCACTGAATAGAATACCTATCATTATTACAGGGATGGTTTCAAATAACTGGGTGAATATTTAACTGAACTTATACCTCTTTCAGGAGACTATCAAACCTTTCTTTCGTCATCCTGAGGTACGTGAAGTGGCTGCTTGGGTCAGATAGATCTCATGAAGTAAATTATGATATTCTCCTTGTTCCAGGCGCTGTTGGAATATTTTGCGTGCACGCACTCTCCTCAGTCTACTATTCCTCCTTCTTCTCAACAGTAATACTAGAATTATAGCCTCCTGTTCTCGTACAAAATTTCTCCCGACCATGGCGAGCAAAAAATGAACTGGCTACTAGCGACAAACGTGCTCAGCAACTGCAAGGTCAAAGTCCAATTGGTGGTTCGCTCTCCGTCAAAACGCCAAATTGTGAACGGCAATGACGCTGCTAGACGAAACGCTGAAGCTTGACCACAAAAGCGACGATGCGCTACGCTGAGCTATCGTCATATTATGAACCGGCCTTTAGTGTCAGCCTCCGTAGCGTCACAGCGTCAAAACGGTAGCGGTTCATAATTGACGATAGGTTTGATGATGACGATGACGATGCGCTACGGCCTTTACCTGCGATACAACGTACTTAAGTTTTAGCGCCTAATGACTTTAAAAGTGTATACCTAATGAAAAATATTTTAGTATCAAACGAGAGCACAGAGAGAGACCTATATTTTGAGCTATATATTAAGTCATCCATACTATGAAGTTCAGAATCTATGGAGCTATAAAGTGGTACCACAAGTGTTGTTTTTTAAGTTTATGGTTATGTCCCCTTGATCTCATATTCTTCTATTTTAGTCTATTTACAAACATTTTCACCAATCTGCTCTGTTCCAACACCTCCAACCTCTTACCAAACAAAACCTTCATCTCTTCCCTCCCTTCTCTTCCCGTTTCCTCCACCCCTCATCTCCCCAAATTGCCACTTCTATTATATGGAGCAATAAACGGCCTTCATGAATATGCTCTTCTCATATATGACTTACAGTGACATCAAATACTTTTTGTTTTTAGTGAACATTCTATCTAACATTCTAACAAAAATACTTCAGCCTGCATCAGAGCAAAAACAAACAACAACGCATCACACTCATGGGATGTTTTACACAACAAATACACGCAGTCCCACAATGCACTGGGGGTCCTAAATGTATAATACACAGCAACACAGATGGGTGTGGTTTCACGTCCATTAATGAAAAACCTAAGCACCAGACCTACATCTTGATTGAAGCACTGCAAATCTACATTCCATGTAGCTTCAATCCAACTGCAGTTGAAACCTCGCCCCTCTTCGTGTCCGATATTGAAGCAATTTGTTGGTGTCCTCTACTTTTGGAAATTTCTAAATCTGGTTACGCCTTTTGTGTTGCGTTAAACGTTACGCCTGTTATAACGCTGTTGTTGCTTTTTTGCGCGCAAACGCGCGAATGTGTGCGGGTGTGTGTTGATAATGCGAACAGAGTTCCACTGTAAGGGGCAGCTTGTTTTGAACAGGAAGTTAGAAAGCAGGAAATTAAGCACGGTATTTGAGAGCCAAGAAGTCATCACATTGATGCTCTTCCCATAATAGCGGTTTACTGTAGTAGTGGTATTTGACATCCAATTAACAGAAGTTGCACTCCTGCAATGGTGGTGAGCTGATATTTTATGCAGAGCTTTAGAGTGGGTGTGTCGTATCCCAGAGCTGTAGAGTGGGTGTGTCATATCCCACTAGAATATCTTCAGCTAGGAGTTAGCAAGCAGGGCTAGCTGATGACTTGAATAGTGAGACAAATGTTCTTCCATTCTCCAGGACAAAGTGGTGGGTGCCTTCACTATCCCCTTGAGTGGGATGAGAGATGTGTCTTACAGACTGACAGAGGACTTTGAGAAGGGGCTGCTAAGGGAGGGGAAGGATGTGACCGTGAAGATGCTTGTCACGTATGTGCACGATCGTCCTGATGGTACAGAGAAGGGGAACTTCCTAGCACTGGATCTAGGGGGAAGCAATTTTAGAGTTCTTCATATAAGTAAGCAGTCCCCCTCATAGCAATACTCATAGCAATACTAAGGTAGTCATGTTGATTATCTATGATTGTACTGGTATAAAGGTATTCATGATGGAGAAGTGGACCACTGTGATATGCAGGTGAAGATTGAAGATAAGACAAAACAAGGCACACAAAAGGAGCTGTTTGATTTCATCGCAGACTCTGTCGCAAAGTTCTCCAAGAACAAAAAAATCACATCCAAGCTTCCTCTTGGCGTTACCTTCTCGTTCCCCGTCCATCAGACTTCTCTCACTTCGGGAACACTCATACGGTGGACCAAGGACTTCTCGGCCAGCGGCGCTGTGGGGGAAGATGTAGTGAGACTGCTCAAGGAGGCATTCTCACGGAAGGTTAGTCGTGGTATCTGATGCTTTTTCAAAGAAGTTGCACCCTGGGTTCTCACTCCTGGGACACTGTTATAAAGCAGGTCCTCTACCAAACATCTGCTGTTGGGTTGGTGGAGTTCTCCCGTGTAACTGTTTCTCCCGTGTAACTGTTAGCAACGACTTGAAGAAAAATAAAAATAAAAACTGAATTGGATTGACTGGGAAGCGAGCCTTACCCAAGTAGACCAGTCTTTACCACATGAAATCAGTACACCAATATCATCATTTACGCCAAATATAGTTGTCTGTTTCTAAATATATTCTTGAGGTAACAAGAAGGGTGTTTTAAAGAGAATTGGATTCATTGGCACCACTAAAATACTCACATTATATATGTATATATATTTTTATTATTTACAGGTTTTGGGGGGTGAGGGGGGAAGGGTTTTCTTCACATTTACAATACACATCATCTTATTGGGGGAATTGTCATAGTAGTTTGACATCCTTCAAATGGTTGATATTTGTACATCTTCTGCTGCATGATGAAGGCTAGAGCATCTAGTCGAAACATCGAGTGAATACAATTTATTGAGAAGGTGATTTTAATGTTATTATGTCAACTGAGAGTTCATTGAGAGATGGCTTTTGTTGTGTTCAGAAAATAGATGTTGACATTGAGGCCTTGTTGAATGACACCACTGGATCCATGATGGCTGTGGCTCTCAAGGACCCTGCCTGCCACATTGGGTTGATCCTCGGCACGGGCACTAACGCCTGCTACATGGAGAGCATCGATGCCATTCCTAAGTTAGTTGGAGTTGATTCCAAGTACTCAAAAGTCATTGTCAACACAGAGTGGGGAGCGTTTGGGGATGATGGGAAGTTGGACCCGTACCTGACAGCATTCGATAAGGAGCTAGACAAGCTTGTGGTGAACAAAGGTCAACAGACGTAAGTTCAGTGGTCAACTTACTTATTATTAATGGAGCTAATAAGTACAGGGGTCAACATACTTATTATTAATGGAGCTAGTAAGTATGGGGGTCAACATACTTATTATTAATGGAGCTAGTAAGTATGGGGGTCAACTTACTTATTATTAATGGAGCTAGTAAGTACAGGGGTCAACATACTTATTGTTAATGAAGCTAGTAAGTACGGGGGTCAACATACTTATTAATGGAGCTAGTAAGTACGGGGGTCAACATACTTATTAATGGAGCTAGTAAGTACAGGGGTCAACATACTTATTAATGGAGCTAGTAAGTACAGGGGTCAACATACTTATTGTTAATGGAGCTAGTAAGTACGGGAGTCAACATACTTATTGTTAATGGAGCTAGTAAGTACAGGGGTCAACATCTTATTATTAATGGAGCTAGTAAGTACAGCGGTCAACATACTTATTGTTAATGGAGCTAGTAAGTACAGGGGTCAACATACTTATTGTTAATGGAGCTAGTAAGTACAGGGGTCAACATACTTATTGTTAATGGAGCTAGTAAGTACAGGGGTCAACATACTTATTGTTAATGGAGCTAGTAAGTACAGGTGTCAACATGGTTGGAGTCGACAGAACAATAACATACACACAACATATCAAGACGCACTCATATATATACATGCACACACACATCATATAAAACACATTTTACTAAGTACAAATTGTCAAAAAAGGAAACGATAATGTACCCGTGCCTTGCATACCGTAAGCATTAGATGACCCTTTACCATTTAAAATATTTTAAATGGTAAAGGGTCATCTAAATGTTGGCAGTCTACTTTTTTGTTTGAATTTCAAATGTTTTCACTTTATTTTTAACCCTGTCACCTGTGGATTTATATCAATCAACACAATCAACACAACTATGTGAAAATATTGCCTTGCCTAGCTAAAGTGATAGCATTTGCATTGACCAACATTGTGTAGTGTTGTTTAGCCAGTGACAATAGCAAGCTAACCAATGTTTCTTGGTCTTAGGCTGGCCACCACAGCAATAGGAAAGCTAGCAAAATTAGGAAGGGTTACTGAATTAAGTTGACGAAACTTGTCAACCGCCCACTCCATCGTTTCAGTGCAGCAGTCATGATGTTGAGAGCTACTCCAGTGCAGCAGTCATGATGTTGAGAACTACTCCAGTGCAGCTGTCATGATGTTGAGAGCTACTCCAGTGTAGCAGTCATGATGTTAAGAACTACTACAGTGCAGCAGTCATGATGTTGAGAGCTACTCCAGTGCAGCAGTCATGATGTTGAGAGCTACTCCAGTGTAGCAGTCATGATGTTGAGAGCTACTCCATCAGCAGTCATGATGTTGAGAGCTACTCCAGTGCAGCAGTCATGATGTTGAGAGCTACTCCAGTGTAGCAGTCATGATGTTGAGAGCTACTCTAGTGCAACAGTCATGATGTTGAGAGCTACTCCAGTGTAGCAGTCATGATGTTGAGAGCTACTCCAGTGCAGCAGTCATGATGTTGAGAGCTACTCCAGTGCAGCAGTCATGATGTTGAGAGCTACTCCAGTGTAGCAGTCATGATGTTGAGAGCTACTCCAGTGCAGCAGTCATGATGTTGAGAGCTACTCCAGTGTAGCAGTCATGATGTTGAGAGCTACTCCAGTGTAGCAGTCATGATGTTGAGAGCTACTCCAGTGCAGCAGTCATGATGTTGAGAGCTACTCCAGTGTAGCAGTCATGATGTTGAGAGCTACTCCATCAGCAGTCATGATGTTGAGAGCTACTCCAGTGCAGTCGTGATGTTGAGAGCTACTCCAGTGCAGCAGTCATGATGTTGAGAGCTACTCTAGTGCAGCAGTCATGATGTTGAGAGGTACTCCAGTGCAGCAGTCATGATGTTGAGAGCTACTCCAGTGCAGTCATGATGTTGAGAGCTACTCCAGTGCAGCAGTCATGATGTTGAGAGCTACTCCAGTGTAGCAGTCATGATGTTAAGAACTACTACAGTGCAGCAGTCATGATGTTGAGAGCTACTCCAGTGCAGCAGTCATGATGTTGAGAGCTACTCCAGTGTAGCAGTCATGATGTTGAGAGCTACTCCATCAGCAGTCATGATGTTGAGAGCTACTCCAGTGCAGCTGTCATGATGTTGAGAGCTACTCAAGTGTAGCAGTCATGATGTTGAGAGCTACTCCAGTGTAGCAGTCATGATGTTGAGAGCTACTCCAGTGCAGCAGTCATGATGTTGAGAGCTACTCCGGTGCAGCAGTCATGATGTTGAGAGCTACTCCATCAGCAGTCATGATGTTGAGAACTACTCCAGTGCAGCAGTCATGATGTTGAGAGCTACTCCAGTGTAGCAGTCATGATGTTGAGAGCTACTCCAGTGCAGCAGTCATGATGTTGAGAGCTACTCCAGTGCAGCAGTTATGATGTTGAGAGCTACTCCAGTGCAGCAGTCATGATGTTGAGAGCTACTCCAGTGTAGCAGTCATGATGTTGAGAACTACTCCAGTGCAGCAGTCATGATGTTGAGAGCTACTCCAGTGCAGCAGTCATGATGTTGAGAACTACTCCAGTGCAGCAGTCATGATGTTGAGAGCTACTCCAGTGCAGCAGTCATGATGTTGAGAGCTACTCCAGTGTAGCAGTCATGATGTTGAGAACTACTCCAGTGCAGCAGTCATGATGTTGAGAGCTACTCCAGTGCAGCAGTCATGATGTTGAGAGCTACTCCAGTGTAGCAGTCATGATGTTGAGAACTACTCCAGTGTAGCAGTCATGATGTTGAGAACTACTTCAGTGCAGCAGTCATGATGTTGAGAGCTACTCCAGTGTAGCAGTCATGATGTTGAGAGCTACTCCAGTGCAGCAGTCATGATGTTGAGAACTACTTCAGTGCAGCAGTCATGATGTTGAGAACTACTTCAGTGCAGCAGTCATGATGTTGAGAGCTACTCCAGTGCAGCAGTCATGATGTTTAGAGCTACTCCAGTGCAGCAGTCATGATGTTGAGAGCTACTCCAGTGCAGCAGTCATGATGTTGAGAGCTACTCCAGTGCAGAAGTCATGATGTTGAGAGCTACTCCATCAGCAGTCATGATGTTGAGAACTACTCTAGTGCAGCAGTCATGATGTTGAGAGCTACTCCAGTGTAGCAGTAATGATGTTGAGAGCTACTCCATCAGCAGTCATGATGTTGAGAGCTACTCCAGTGTAGCAGTCATGATGTTGAGAGCTACTCCAGTGCAGCAGTCATGATGTTGAGAGCTACTCCAGTGTAGCAGTCATGATGTTGAGAGAGCTCTACTCCAGTGTAGCAGTCATGATGTTGAGAGCTACTCCAGTGTAGCAGTCATGATGTTGAGAGCTACTCCTGTGCAGCAGTCATGATGTTGAGAGCTACTCCAGTGCAGCAGTCGTGATGTTGAGAGCTACTCCAGTGCAGCAGTCATGATGTTGAGAGCTACTCCAGTGCAGCAGTCATGATGTTGAGAGCTACTCCAGTGTAGCAGTCATGATGTTGAGAGCTACTCCAGTGTAGCAGTCATGATGTTGAGAGCTACTCCAATGCAGCAGTCATGATGTTGAGAGCTACTCCAGTGTAGCAGTCATGATGTTGAGAGCTACTCCAGTGCAGCAGTCATGATGTTGAGAGCTACTCCATCAGCAGTCATGATGTTGAGAGCTACTCCAATGCAGCAGTCATGATGTTGAGAGCTACTCCAGTGTAGCAGTCATGATGTTGAGAGCTACTCCAGTGTAGCAGTCATGATGTTGAGAGCTACTCCAGTGCAGCAGTCATGATGTTGAGAGCTACTCCAGTGCAGCAGTCATGATGTTGAGAGCTACTCCAGTGTAGCAGTCATGATGTTGAGAGAGCTCTACTCCAGTGTAGCAGTCATGATGTTGAGAGCTACTCCAGTGTAGCAGTCATGATGTTGAGAGCTACTCCAGTGCAGCAGTCATGATGTTGAGAGCTACTCCAGTGTAGCAGTCATGATGTTGAGAGCTACTCCAGTGCAGCAGTCATGATGTTGAGAGCTACTCCAGTGTAGCAGTCATGATGTTGAGAGCTACTCCAGTGCAGCAGTCATGATGTTGAGAGCTACTCCAGTGCAGCAGTCATGATGTTGAGAGCTACTCCAGTGTAGCAGTCATGATGTTGAGAGCTACATACTCCAGTGTAGCAGTCATGATGTTGAGAGAGCTCTACTCCAGTGTAGCAGTCATGATGTTGAGAGCTACTCCAGTGTAGCAGTCATGATGTTGAGAGCTACTCCAGTGCAGCAGTCATGATGTTGTGAGCTACTCCAGTGTAGCAGTCATGATGTTGAGAGCTACTCCAGTGCAGCAGTCATGATGTTGAGAGCTACTCCAGTGTAGCAGTCATGATGTTGAGAGCTACTCCAGTGCAGCAGTCATGATGTTGAGAGCTACTCCAGTGCAGCAGTCATGATGTTGAGAGCTACTCCAGTGTAGCAGTCATGATGTTGAGAGCTACATACTCCAGTGTAGCAGTCATGATGTTGAGAGCTACTCCAGTGCAGCAGTCATGATGTTGAGAGCTACTCCAGTGCAGCAGTCATGATTTTGAGAACTACTCCAGTGCAGCAGTCATGACGTTGAGAGCTACTTCAGTGTAGCAGTCATGATGTTGAGAGCTACTCCAGTGCAGCAGTCATGAAGTTGAGAACTACTCCATCAGCAGTCATGATGTTGAGAGCTACTCCAGTGTAGCAGTCATGATGTTGAGAGCTACACCAGTGCAGCTGTCATGATGTTGAGAGCTACTCCAGTGCAGCAGTCATGATGTTGAGAGCTACTCCAGTGCAGCAGTCATGATGTTGAGAGCTACTCCAGTGTAGCAGTCATGATGTTGAGAGCTACTCCATCAGCAGTCATGATGTTGAGAGCTACTCTAGTGCAGCAGTCATGATGTTGAGAGCTACTCCATCAGCAGTCATGATGTTGAGAGCTACTCCATCAGCAGTCATGATGTTGAGAGCTACTCTAGTGCAGCAGTCATGATGTTGAGAGCTACTCCAGTGCAGCAGTCATGATGTTGAGAGCTACTCCATCAGCAGTCATGATGTTGAGAACTACTCCAGTGCAGCAGTCATGATGTTGAGAACTACTCCAGTGCAGCAGTCATGATGTTGAGAGCTACTCCAGTGCAGCTGTCATGATGTTGAGAGCTACTCCAGTGCAGCAGTCATGATGTTGAGAGCTACTCCAGTGCAGCAGTCATGATGTTGAGAGCTACTCCAGTGTAGCAGTCATGATGTTGAGAGCTACTCCAGTGCAGCAGTCATGATGTTGAGAGCTACTCCAGTGCAGAGTCATGATGTTGAGAGCTACTCCAGTGTAGCAGTCATGATGTTGAGAGCTACTCCAGTGCAGCAGTCATGATGTTGAGAGCTACTCCAGTGTAGCAGTCGTGATGTTGAGAGCTACTCCAGTTCAGCAGTCGTGATGTTGAGAGCTACTCCAGTGCAGCAGTCATGATGTTGAGAGCTACTCCAGTGTAGCAGTCATGATGTTTAGAGCTACTCCAGTGTAGCAGTCATGATGTTGAGAGCTACTCCAGTGTAGCAGTCATGATGTTGAGAGCTACTCCAGTGCAGCAGTCATGATGTTGAGAGCTACTCCATCAGCAGTCATGATGTTGAGAGCTACTCCAGTGCAGCAGTCGTGATGTTGAGAGCTACTCTAGTGCAGCTGTCATGTTGAGAACTACTCCAGTGCAGCAGTCATGATGTTGAGAGCTACTCCATCAGCAGTCATGATGTTGAGAGCTACTCCAGTGTAGCAGTCATGATGTTGAGAGCTACTCCAGTGCAGCAGTCATGATGTTGAGAGCTACTCCTGTGCAGCTGTCATGATGTTGAGAGCTACTCCAGTGCATCAGTCATGATGTTGAGAGCTACTCCAGTGTAGCAGTCATGATGTTGAGAGCTACTCCAGTGCAGCAGTCATGATGTTGAGAGCTACTCCAGTGTAGCAGTCATGATGTTGAGAGCTACTCCAGTGCAGCAGTCATGATGTTGAGAGCTACTCCAGTGCATCAGTCATGATGTTGAGAGCTACTCCAGTGTAGCAGTCATGATGTTGAGAGCTACTCCAGTGCAGCAGTCATGATGTTGAGAGCTACTTCAGTGTAGCAGTCATGATGTTGAGAGCTACTCCAATGCAGCAGTCATGATGTTGAGAGCTACTCCAGTGCAGCAGTCATGATGTTGAGAGCTACTCCAGTGCAGCATTCATGATGTTGAGAGCTACTCCATCAGCAGTCATGATGTTGAGAGCTACTCCAGTGTAGCAGTCATGATGTTGAGAGCTACTTCAGTGTAGCAGTCATGATGTTGAGAGCTACTCCAGTGCAGCAGTCATGATGTTGAGAGCTACTTCAGTGCAGCAGTCATGATGTTGAGAGCTACTTCAGTGCAGCAGTCATGATGTTGAGAGCTACTCCAGTGTAGCAGTCATGATGTTGAGAGCTACTCCAGTGTAGCAGTCATGATGTTGAGAGCTACTCCAGTGTAGCAGTCATGATGTTGAGAGCTACTCCAGTGCAGCAGTCATGATGTTGAGAGCTACTTCAGTGCAGCAGTCATGATGTTGAGAGCTACACCAGTGCAGCAGTCATGATGTTGAGAGCTACTCCAGTGTAGCAGTCATGATGTTGAGAGCTACTCCAGTGTAGCAGTCATGATGTTGAGAGCTACTCCAGTGCAGCAGTCATGATGTTGAGAGCTACTCCAGTGCAGCAGTCATGATGTTGAGAGCTACTCCTGTGCAGCAGTCATGATGTTGAGAGCTACTCCAGTGTAGCAGTCATGATGTTGAGAGCTACTCCAGTGCAGCAGTCATGGCTACTCCAGTGCAGTCATGATGTTGAGAGCTACTCCAGTGTAGCAGTCATGATGTTGAGAGCTACTCCAGTGCAGCAGTCATGATGTTGAGAGCTACTCCTGTGCAGCTGTCATGATGTTGAGAGCTACTCCAGTGCATCAGTCATGATGTTGAGAGCTACTCCAGTGTAGCAGTCATGATGTTGAGAGCTACTCCATCAGCAGTCATGATGTTGAGAGCTACTCCAGTGCAGCAGTCATGATGTTGAGAGCTACTCCAGTGCAGCAGTCATGATGTTGAGAGCTACTTCAGTGTAGCAGTCATGATGTTGAGAGCTACTCCAGTGTAGCAGTCATGATGTTGAGAGCTACTCCAGTGCAGCAGTCGTGATGTTGAGAGCTACTTCAGTGTAGCAGTCATGATGTTGAGAGCTACTCCAATGCAGCAGTCATGATGTTGAGAGCTACTCCAGTGCAGCTGTCATGATGTTGAGAGCTACTCCAGTGCAGCAGTCATGATGTTGAGAGCTACTCCAGTGCAGCAGTCATGATGTTGAGAGCTACTCCAGTGCAACAGTCATGATGTTGAGAGCTACTCCAGTGCAGCAGTCATGATGTTGAGAGCTACTCCAGTGCAGCAGTCATGATGTTGAGAGCTACTCCAGTGTAGCAGTCATGATGTTGAGAGCTACTTCAGTGCAGCAGTCATGATGTTGAGAGCTACTCCAGTGTAGCAGTCATGATGTTGAGAGCTACTCCAGTGCAGCAGTCATGATGTTGAGAGCTACTCCAGTGCAGCAGTCATGATGTTGAGAACTACTCCAGTAAGCTTCTTAGGAGGTAAGTGCCTTGCTCTTAAGAGGGTAAGCTTCTTGCTCTTAGGAGTAAGCTTCTTGCTCTTAGGAGGTAAGTGTCTTGCTCTTAAGAGGGTAAGCTTATTGCTCGTAGGAGTAAGCTTTTTGCTCTTAGGAGGGTAAGCTTCTTGCTATTAAGAGGGTAAGGTTCTCAGCAGACCAACTGCTGTTCACTTCTTTGCATGCAAACAAATGCAGCTGCAGAATAATTAATTGAGCTGATGATCTTTACACACTTCAATCCCATCTCTTCCCCCCCTTCCTCATTATGAAGCAATGAAGCAGATTAGTCTAATTGGAAGACTGGACTTCTAGTACTAGGATGATGACCTGGCACGTGGGTCGGTGGGTCGGTGGGTCGGGTGGAAGAAAAGAGATGATGATCAAATGAAAACAAACCTGACAGTTTTCCATGTTTACTACCTTATCACACGTTGGAAGTGTTTTTGGAATTAATGACAGAGAAAACCACCATTTAGGCAGCAAAGAAACTAGTTAATGATTTGGGTTTGGGCAAGGTCTGACATTTTGAAAAATGGTCACACCAACATAGAGGACGCTTCGTCACTCTCTGATAAACAATCCACTGTGCAAGTGATGTCATTGTTGTCCACTGTGCAAGTGATGTGGTTGTTGTCCACTGTGCAAGTGATGTCATTGTTGTCCACTCTGCAAGAGATGTGGTTGTTGTCCACTGTGCAAGGGATGTGGTGTTTGAAACTTGCCAACTAATAGGATAGTTGCTATGTAACAACACAGACTGCTTTCTTGCAACTTTGAGGGAGTTTGATGCACATCTCTTGCTCCCCTCTATATGTGTGTGTATGTAGGTACGAGAAGATGATTTCTGGTAAGTATATTGGAGAGCTAGCTCGTCTAGCCATGAAGTCACTCATCAAAGATGGTCTTCTTTTTGGGGGCAAGTCCTCGGCTGCATTTGACAAGTTTGAGGAGTTTGGAACTCAATATGTCTCTATGATTGAAGATGGGTATGTGGATTAATTAATATAGCAGAACTTGATGTGTGTGTGTGTCAAGTTAGTGTTGCTCAATATCAAAAGATGAGTGTGGATATTGCTCTATAACAGCAAGTAGGTGATTAATATTGCTCTATAACAGCAAGTAGGTGATTAATATTGCTCTATAACAGCAAGTAGGTGTGTGTATTAATTAATATTGCTCTATAACAGCAAGTAGGTGATTAATATTGCTCTATAACAGCAAGTAGGTGTGTGTATTAATTAATATTGCTCTATAACAGCAAGTAGGTGATTAATATTGCTCTATAACAGCAAGTAGGTGATTAATATTGCTCTATAACAGCAAGTAGGTGATTAATATTGCTCTATAACAGCAAGTAGGTGTGTGTATTAATTAATATTGCTCTATAACAGCAAGTAGGTGATTAATGTGTGTATTAATTAATATTGCTCTATAACAGCAAGTAGGTGATTAATAACAGCAAGTAGGTGTGTGTATTAATTAATATTGCTCTATAACAGCAAGTAGGTGATTAATATTGCTCTATAACAGCAAGTAGGTGTGTATTAATTAATATTGCTCTATAACAGCAAGTAGGTGTGTGTATTAATTAAAATGGCTCTATAGCAGCAAGTAGGTGGGTGTATTAATTAAAATGGCTCTATAGCAGAAGGTGTGTGTGTGTGTTTATTTCTCTGTATAACTGAAGATGGGTGTGTGCATTACTAGTGGTTATTCTGTAGTCAGGTACTGAAGATGGGTGTGTGCATTACTAGTGGTTATTCTGTAGTCAGGTACTGAAGATGGGTGTGTGCATTACTAGTGGTTATTCTGTAGTCAGGTACTGAAGATGGGTGTGTGCATTACTAGTGGTTATTCTGTAGTCAGGTACTGAAGATGGGTGTGTGCATTACTAGTGGTTATTCTGTAGTCAGGTACTGAAGATGGGTGTGTGCATTACTAGTGGTTATTCTGTAGTCAGGTACTGAAGATGGGTGTGTGCATTACTAGTGGTTATTCTGTAGTCAGGTACTGAAGATGGGTGTGTGCATTACTAGTGGTTATTCTGTAGTCAGGTACTGAAGATGGGTGTGTGCATTACTAGTGGTTATTCTGTAGTCAGGTACTGAAGATGGGTGTGTGCATTACTAGTGGTTATTCTGTAGTCAGGTACTGAAGATGGGTGTGTGCATTACTAGTGGTTATTCTGTAGTCAGGTACTGAAGATGGGTGTGTGCATTACTAGTGGTTATTCTGTAGTCAGGTACTGAAGATGGGTGTGTGCATTACTAGTGGTTATTCTGTAGTTAACTGAAGATGGGTGTGTGCATTACTAGTGGTTATTCTGTAGTCAGGTACTGAAGATGGGTGTGTGCATTACTAGTGGTTATTCTGTAGTCAGGTACTGAAGATGGGTGTGTGCATTACTAGTGGTTATTCTGTAGTCAGGTACTGAAGATGGGTGTGTGCATTACTAGTGGTTATTCTGTAGTCAGGTACTGAAGATGGGTGTGTGCATTACTAGTGGTTATTCTGTAGTCAGGTACTGAAGATGGGTGTGTGCATTACTAGTGGTTATTCTGTAGTCAGGTACTGAAGATGGGTGTGTGCATTACTAGTGGTTATTCTGTAGTCAGGTACTGAAGATGGGTGTGTGCATTACTAGTGGTTATTCTGTAGTTAACTGAAGATGGGTGTGTGCATTACTAGTGGTTATTCTGTAGTCAGGTACTGAAGATGGGTGTGTGCATTACTAGTGGTTATTCTGTAGTCAGGTACTGAAGATGGGTGTGTGCATTACTAGTGGTTATTCTGTAGTCAGGTACTGAAGATGGGTGTGTGCATTACTAGTGGTTATTCTGTAGTCAGGTACTGAAGATGGGTGTGTGCATTACTAGTGGTTATTCTGTAGTCAGGTACTGAAGATGGGTGTGTGCATTACTAGTGGTTATTCTGTAGTCAGGTGTTTTAGATAGAGGGAAGAGAGAAAGGAAGTAGTTTTAATGGGAGGGGACTTTGAGATCAACCCTTGCAGTAAAGGTAGAAATGAAGTGTGTGTGTGATGTGTGTGTGACAGTGTATTATATATAGGTAGACCGACATGTCAGATATGAGACCGGATTTGTGAAAACAGTACTAAACACGGTGGAATGATTATTGAGGAATAGGCAGTTTTATTTGGGGGGAGGGAGAAAATAATGGCGATTTTTTTATTGCGCCAGTGGCTAAATCTATCCTTAAGTTATACGCTTGTGGCAGTGATAAGTCCAGGTGCTAGTTCTAGAGGACAAAACAAGCCTTTGCAGTGATCTAGGTCGATGCACTTACCCTTGTGAACGGAGCATTGTTGTTAGGCATACTTTCTTCAGCTGCCTTGATTTCTTCTGTCAAGTTAGCCTTGATTTACAGAGATGACTTGTGTAGGATACATAGCCAGTGCTCTAAATAGAGGCCAGGGAAAGTCTCGAAATGGTGAGAAGCTCCAAAGGTCACGTACTTAGTAGTATATGGCTTCACTTCGACCGCGTCCTAACAACGCATTTGGAATGCAACTTCTCCAATTATTAATGTTTAGTGCTTCTCAGAGGGGAAAGTGTTTCATGCCAAAACTCGTGCAATACACTCAAACCGTTTCAAATTTTCAAGACATAAACTTTAGGCATATTTAATCCTTGGTGGTGGGAGATGGTTTAGAATACCAGTTGTCGGCCGTATAAAAGCTACAATCACTTTCTCAATAATTAACCTGAAATTGTAGACGCTCTAGTTAGCCTCTATCCTTCATTATTCCTGATGAAGGTTGGAGCATCTAGTTGAACAAATAATCAAACCACCGCATTTAGTCCGGTTTTTGCAAATCAGATAGTAAATGACCTGATGATGGTTAGCGCTAAGTATTTTTTCCATTGTAATGTCTCCAAACATTATGTACTCCTTGTTGAATGGCTGTTGCATTACTTCGTGCTTCTTGTACACAGAGGTGCAGCAGCCTGCAAGAGTATCATGAAGGACAAGTTCTCCATTGCAGCATCTGAAGGTGACTGTGAGGTGGTGAGGCGAGTGTGTGAGGCTGTATCCACTCGTGCTGCAAGGCTTGCGGGTGCAGGCATCGTTGCCCTCGTCAGGAAGATCAACAAGATGTATAACTGCTCAGTGGCAGTGGATGGTTCCCTCTACAAGAAGCATCCTAAGTTTGCAGCAAAGTAAGTCAGTGTGCTGCCATGCACAGAGTAAGTCAGTGTGCTGCCATGCACAGAGTAACACAGAGTAAGTCAGTGTGCTGCCATGCACAGAGTAAGTCAGTGTGCTGCCATGCACAGAGTAAGTCAGTGTGCTGCCATGCACAGAGTAAGTCAGTGTGCTGCCATGCACAGAGTAAGTCAGTATGCTGCCATGCACAGAGTAAGTCAGTGTGCTGCCATGCAGCACAGAGTAAGTCAGTGTGCTGCCATGCACAGAGTAAGTCAGTGTGCTGCCATGCACAGAGTAAGTCAGTGTGCTGCCATGCACAGAGTAAGTCAGTGTGCTGCCATGCACAGAGTAAGTCAGTGTGCTGCCATGCACAGAGTAAGTCAGTGTGCTACCATGCACAGAGTAAGTCAGTGTGCTGCCATGCACAGAGTAAGTCAGTGTGCTGCCATGCACAGAGTAAGTCAGTATGCTGCCATGCACAGAGTAAGTCAGTGTGCTGCCTTGCACAGAGTAAGTCAGTGTGCTGCCATGCACAGAGTAAGTCAGTGTGCTGCCATGCACAGAGTAAGTCAGTGTGCTGCCATGCACAGAGTAAGTCAGTGTGCTACCATGCACAGAGTAAGTCAGTGTGCTGCCATGCACAGAGTAAGTCAGTGTGCTGCCATGCACAGAGTAAGTCAGTGTGCTGCCATGCACAGAGTAAGTCAGTATGCTGCCATGCACAGAGTAAGTCAGTGTGCTGCCATGCACAGAGTAAGTCAGTGTGCTGCCATGCACAGAGTAAGTCAGTGTGCTGCCATGCACAGAGTAAGTCAGTGTGCTGCCATGCACAGAGTAAGTCAGTGTGCTGCCATGCACAGAGTAAGTCAGTGTGCTGCCATGCACAGAGTAAGTCAGTGTGCTGCCATGCACAGAGTAAGTCAGTGTGCTGCCTTGCACAGAGTAAGTCAGTGTGCTGCCATGCACAGAGTAAGTCAGTGTGCTGCCATGCACAGAGTAAGTCAGTGTGCTGCCATGCACAGAGTAAGTCAGTGTGCTACCATGCACAGAGTAAGTCAGTGTGCTGCCATGCACAGAGTAAGTCAGTGTGCTGCCATGCACAGAGTAAGTCAGTGTGCTGCCATGCACAGAGTAAGTCAGTATGCTGCCATGCACAGAGTAAGTCAGTGTGCTGCCTTGCACAGAGTAAGTCAGTGTGCTGCCATGCACAGAGTAAGTCAGTGTGCTGCCATGCACAGAGTAAGTCAGTGTGCTGCCATGCACAGAGTAAGTCAGTGTGCTACCATGCACAGAGTAAGTCAGTGTGCTGCCATGCACAGAGTAAGTCAGTGTGCTGCCATGCACAGAGTAAGTCAGTGTGCTGCCATGCACAGGGATAGTGTGTGGAGGAGAAACAGAACCACAGCAACCTTAGGTTACATAATGCATGTGTTAGATTATAGCTACCTGCATGTATTGTTGTGCCCACCACACAGCCCTCCTCTCTTTAGACCTTCATTATACAAAAATGTTTTAAAAACAACATGGATTGACTGAAGAAGAAACAGGGTGTCCCTGTGGTCCACAACCAGTTAGATCACCTTTATTATTATTAGCTTTTTTTTGTTTGTATGTGGGTGTGTTTTTGTCGTTGTTTTTCAGTTTAACTTTGTGGCAAATTAAAACGGCCCCAAACCAGTTATAAACACTTTATATATAATTGTTGCACACTCTACAAGTCAGCACATACCACACCTTGTTGTTTTGTTATTACTGGAGTCGGCCAGGGATCAGCTACAGCCTCCTTCAAGGACTTGGCACGAGTTGCACAAGGGGACTCCAGAACTAACCAAACGGCTGATGTTCTTCTATATTGCGTTTATTGCTTAAAGTACACACACACACACACACACATAATAATTAAGTACATACACATACATTGTTGTATAGTTTGTCAACTGACTGCTCAGTTCAGATTCAGCTACACAGCATAGCATAGCTCTTCCTTGACCCAGTCCCAAGGTAGCATCTAGCTAGTTGGATTACATTATCAACAATTACCACTATCCACAGCTTTTCACCGCCATCCGAGTAATCGATGAATCATGTATGTGCATTGGAAGATTTGTTCGTCACATGGTACTCGAGTTTAATGGATGGACCTAGTGTACGCAAGTTATGCATGGGCATTAGATAGATAGAAAGATAGATCCTTGAAGATAAATTTCAATACAAGTTCACTCTTTTTATGGTTTTTGGTGTGTGCCAGTTCACTAGTCTACCTTAGAAAAAGGATTTGTGACCTATCGGTGGCTGAAACCAAGGTTTAGGCAGCTAAGGTGTGACTTTTACCCAAGGCATTTTAGGGTGTGTTTTTTTGGGGGTGGAGGAATACCGCCTGCCATTTTAAAAGTGGGTAAAACCAATATAGGGAGTAGTTACTCCCTAATTCTTTGTTGATGAGATATATGATTATTTGTCCTCGTTATTGGTGTTGTGTAGAATGGATGCTGCCATGCAAGAGTTGGCACCTGGTAACAAGATTACCATGAAGCTGTCTGAGGACGGATCTGGTCGGGGAGCTGCCATTGTTGCTGCAGTCGCAAGCAGACTGAAGGAAGCTACCCATCTATAACTTGCAATGCAACAGTTTTTGTTAACTAAGATTCTGGATTACAAGGTTGTCCAGGACAACACTAGACTGTACTATTCAACACTAGAACAACACTAGATGATATTTCTATTGTAGCATATGTAACCAACTATAAGGCATTTACTGCACATGTGGGTAAAGGTCGATAGATAAGAGCTGTTGCCATGCGCGCTCACGCGGGTGAGATACTAATCGTCATACGTTCAAAGGTCGAGGGTCGAGATGCAGACTGGAAGCTCTGGTGGGGGTTCTTCTAAGCTTCCCCCACTCCTGGGAAGTCTACGCGAGCATGGTATCCAGCACGTTCTGCCTACACATAAGCACGCCTCTGGGAACCCGCCAGTGTGAGCAATTTATTAACATTCGAATTAATACCCACCAGTAGTGCGATTTTAGATTGTTAGTGACCTGTAGGTCTCCTTCAGGTCGCTGTCTCCAAGTAGTGGTGCTAGCCCTGGAGGAGACCCTCCTTTCTTTTCTCCCCCTCCACAGATATCTTCAGCTGGGGGTGCTAACCCAACCTTCACAAGGCCTCCTTTCTTTCCCAATCCCCATTCTTCTTCCTTTCCTCCGACCTCTCTAGCAGGTGCCTAGCTGTAGGACGTGTCATCCCTACACCCCGTACTTGTGTTGGTTGGGTCCATCCATCCTATCTACCTAATACACATCATGTGACTGTCACGTGACCTGTTCCATCATACACATCGTGCATGGTAGGGGATATATGCTGTAGCTCTAACTCTTGTATATATACGAGCAACTAAAATGTTTTTAAAGGTGTGGAGACCATACTACTGAGATACTTCCCCGTTATTATTTTTTACCATAGTTATGAGTTATGAGCGACCATAGTTATGAGCGAGAATATATTCATAGAATGTGTGATGTGATTAATTAACTTATCAATCATCAGGGGTTCCCTTTTGTCCCGAACTTGTGTTGTGATGGGAGTCCACTGTAGCCGTTTAGTTGTGTAGGATCAGCATGACCCAAAATAGGTGGAGCCATAATCGTCATTTTGTAAGCTGGTCTAAATGGGCTAAATGACTTTTTGACTATTGTGAGTGGGTTAAAGCTATAAAGACTGTACCTACATCAATTACTTTAGCCCGTTTTACACAAAATCATCCCGTTTTCCATTTGGGTTTTAGGATGTAGCTAAATGTATGGGGCACGTATGGGGCATGTTGACTGTGCCCAAACAGTTGGAGAGGTGAGGGTACCTCTCCATGCTTTGTATGTAGGTCATGTCAGGGAAAGGTTTGCTGAACCAGATGTTGTCACGGTCCCTACAGTGATTGTTTCCTACACAACGATTGTTTCCATCTGGACAGGGGGAACTTAATGCATCATCAGAGTGTCTTGCCTGCTTCATTCTTTTTCAGTGTGCATTAAAAATCTGTTCCTACGTGGAGTAATATTGTTATTTACAGTGACATGGTTTGTTGGTTACTGTGACATTGGTTGTTAGTTACAGTGACATGGTTTGTTGGTTATTGTGACATGGTTTGTTAGTTACAGTGACATGGTTTGTTAGTTACAGTGGACATGGTTTGTTGGTTACAGTGACATGGTTTATTAGTTGCAGTGACATTGGCTGTTAGATACAGTGACATTGGTTGTGTTAGTTACAGTGACATGGTTTGTTGGTTACAGCGATGTTTGTTAGTTACTGTTTTAGGTGTTTGTCCTAACTCTCGATCACTTGGACCATAACCAGCACTCATTTCTGTTTAAATTAAATTTTATCGTAAAAGTTTGTTTGGTTGCCTATCTTTGAGTGTTGCGATGTGTGAGATTCGATATGTGTAGTGAGATTCGATATGTGTAGTTTGATTTGATATGTGTAGTCTGATTCGATATGTGTAGTTTGATTCGATATGTGTAGTTTGATTCGATATGTGTAGTTTGATTCGATATGTGTAGTTTGATTCGATATGTGTAGTTTGATTCGATATGTGTAGTTTGATTCGATATGTGTAGTTTGATTCGATACGTGTAGTTTGATTCGATACGTGTAGTTTGATTTGAGTTGTAGTTTGATTCGAGTGTAGTTTGATTCGAGTGTAGTTTGATTCGATGGGTGTAGTTTTTTGATTCGATGGGTGTAGTTTGATTCGATGGGTGTAGTTTGATTCGATGGGTGTAGTTTGATTCGATGGGTGTAGTTTGATTCGATGGGTGTAGTTTGATTCGATGGGTGTAGTTTGATTCGATGGGTGTAGTTTGATTCAATGGGTGTAGTTTGATTTGATGGGTGTAGTGTGATTCAATATGGATGTAGTTTGATTCGCAAAGTCTTCAGCATGCATATGAGCTGCTTGTTGCTTGGTCATCACCTGATCTGAGCCTGTCAGAAGCAGATGCACTGTCACCAACACTAATGTTGTAGATTTCTCTTTTCCCCTCCCCATTCCCAACAGGCCTGATGACACTGTTGGGGGGGGGGGGGGGGAACTAACTGAAAGAGAAATTTACAGTGTTTCTTATGAAGCCTGAAAGAAACCGTCCAAATACAAATGTGATATATTATTTTAGAGGTCAGGCTTGCAGCATTGGTACAAAGTTCAATGCCAGCAGTTTTTGTGATCAGCCGTGAAGCACATTGAACATGGCACATTCAGAGCTTACTAGCAGAAATGTGTATTATTGTGTGTGTATTTTGTATGTGTGTGTGTACATGTAATTGTACGTGCAGGCAGTG
Organism: Cladorhizidae sp. MBARI D1340-BT2; assembly: GCA_028752905.1. NCBI lineage: Eukaryota > Metazoa > Porifera > Demospongiae > Poecilosclerida > Cladorhizidae > Cladorhizidae sp. MBARI D1340-BT2. The sequence goes on from JAQNBH010000005.1 coordinate 4,575,217, forward strand.
ATATGATGCCACTTGGCATCAAGGCCTCGGGGAATAGTGCTCAACATGACTCTCAGATGCAGCAGTTGCTACCGAGAGCTATTTCTATTCCTGGTGCCTGCAGTGGTGATGAAGAGAAGCAGTCCAGGTCTGCTTCTGACTTCATTCTCCCAACATCACAACACCTTACTTCTACATCTGACTCCAACTCAACTCCCTCTGGGGCACTTACTGAGGGGAAGCCCTCTACTTCGGCTTCAGGTGTCCTACCTCCACCTCAACTACCCTTATCAATGACGCCTAATTCTCCCTTCCCCACTCATGGACGACCTCTGCTGAGTAGTTTTCAGAGTGGACCACTTTTGGGGGGTGTTTCAATGCCTCCAAGGACCGCTAGACCTCCTAGTGGACCGCCTCCTGGTGAACTCCAGATGCCTCCTGGTAGTAGACCTCCCTTCAGTGAACTCCAGAGGCATCCTGGGATGCCACTCCTGGGAGGATTTCAAAAACCTCAGTTTAGACCTGGTGTGTCTCCTGATAGTGGAAGGTTACCCCTTGGTGAATTTCGAAGACCTGGTGAATTTCAAAGACCTCCTGGTGAATTTCAAAGATCTCCTGGTGAATTTCAAAGATCTCCTGGTGAATTTCAAAGATCTCCTGGTGAATTTCAAAGACCTGGTGAATTTCAAAGACCTCCTGGTGAATTTCAAAGACCTCCTGGTGAATTTCAAAGACCCCCTGGTGAATTTCAAAGACCCCCTGGTGAATTTCAAAGACCCCCTGGTGAATTTCAAAGACCCCCTGGTGAATTTCAAAGACCTGGTGAATTTCAAAGACCTCCCGGTGAATTTCAAAGACCTCCCGGTGAATTTTCAAGACCTGGTGAATCTCAGAGGCCTCCTGGTGAATTTCAAAGACCGTCTGGTGAATCTCAAAGGCCTCCTGGTGAATTTCAAAGACCTCCTAGTGCATTTCAAAGAACCCCTGGTGAATCCCAAAAGTCTCTTGGTGAATTTCAAAGACCTCCTAGTGAATTTCAAAGAACCCCTGGTGAATCCCAAAAGTCTCCTGGTGAATTTCAAAGACCTCCTAGTGAATTTCAAAGAACCCCTGGTGAATTGCAAAGGCCTCCTGGTGAATTTCAAAGACCTGGTGTATTTCAAAGATCTGGTGAATTTCAAAGACCTCCTGGTGAATTTCAAAGACCTCCTGGTGAATTTCAAAGGCCTCCTGGTGAATTTCAAAGACCTCCTGGTGAGTTTCAAAGACCTCCTGGTGAGTTTCAAAGACCTGGTGAATTCCGAAGACCTGGTGAATCTCAAAGACCTACTAGTGAGTTTCAAAAACCCTCTGGTGAATCTCAAAGACCCTCTGGTGAATCTCAAAGACCCTCTGGTGAATCTCAAAGACCCTCTGGTGAATCTCAAAGACCTTCTGGTGAATCTCGAAGACCCTCTGGTGAATTTCAAAGACTCTCTGGTGAATCTCAAAGACCCTCTGGTGAATCTCAAAGACCCTCTGGTGAATCTCAAAGACCCTCTGGTGAATCTCAAAGACCTTCTGGTGAATCTCAAAGACCCTCTGGTGAATCTCAAAGACCCTCTGGTGAATCTCAAAGACCCTCTGGTGAATCTCAAAGACCCTCTGGTGAATCTCAAAGACCCTCTGGTGAATCTCAAAGACCCTCTGGTGAATTTCAAAGACCCTCTGGTGAATGTTCCCCTGGTGGTGAATTTCAAAGACTCCCTGGTGAATTTCAAAGACTCCCTGGTGAATTCCCTGGTGAATTTCAAAGACCCCCTGGTGAATTTCAAAGACCCCCTGGTGAATTTCAAAGACCCCCTGGTATATTTCAAAGACCCCCTGGTGAATTTCAAAGACCCCCTGGTGAAATTCAAAGACCCCCTGGTGAAATTCAACAACCACCCAGAATGCCGCCACCTAGTAATGAAATACGACACTCTAGTTTTTCTTCCCCCAGGGAGTTTCCAAAACCTCTTGGTAGACATCCTGTTATGTCTCCTGATGCTAAGATGCCCCCTGGTGAGCTCCACAGACCTGCAATGGAATTTCAGCGCCCCCCTGCAGGGATTCCTATTGGACCACCTACATGTATCCCTGAATCATCTGGAAGGACTCCTACAAGACTTCCAAGTGCCCCCCCAGGTCTACCCCCTGGTATGATGCCTCCAGGTTCCCCATCGGTTATACTTCCCCTTGCTATTTCTCCTCGCATGCTGCTTCCTGAGCCTGGTGGTCCCAGGATGCCTAATGATCTCCGAAAACCTCCACTGTTAGGAGCTGGTGGAATAATTCGATCATCTGGTGCTGTTGACCTCCCTAGACCACCAACATTTCCAGGTCTCCCCCCTGGGCATTTGAACTCCCCTGGCCCCCCAGTTAGTAGACCTAATCAGTTATCTTCACTCATGGGTGGACCCTCAGACTCAATTCCATTACAGCAGGTTAGAAATGATTTGCTTTCTATTTGGGTCCAAGTCTCTGTAGGCATTTTAACCATTTAAAAGAGTTAGAAAACAGTATTTGAGTGTTTTCCAGAGTGAAGCAAGCATTAGCAGCGCACTTGTGCACAGGTTATTGATGTAGTGGGTTGCATTATTCTACCTTCTGTGTTTTAGAGAGCACCCATCCCTGGAGAGGTTCCACATACAGCAGGGTCACCCATGGAGCTGTGGTTTGAGCACATTGCAGCTGATGGTCGCATCTATTTCTCTCATGCGCAAACACAGAAGACCACGTGGGAACGACCCCTTAATGCCAGGGTCCTCCCCTCTCCCCACACCCTTGGTAGGTTGTTGTGACGTCACCATGCAATATTACTGGCAGGCCAAGTGATGTGTACACCTGACCACATTTTCGTATGATATATAATTCTAAAAGTAGTTTGAGGAAGAGATCATATCAGAGCAAGTGTAAACGAAATTCGTTCTTATTCCATGCTTTTTAAATGTTATAACGTTTTATTAAGGATTGATAATGTTTGCTTACTGAAATGAATCGTTATGCTTGTTGTCAAATGTAACCAATGTTGACTGGTAAGTGTGCAGTTCCTTCTCCAGGTCGCAGTGGACCCCTGTCGTTCAGGCCCCTTCAGTTTCCTCCTGTGTTCCCACAGCCCCCCTTGCTACCAGGAAACCCTCAATGTGTACCCACCAGGGTGTGGGTAGAGTACCAGCCCCCTGATGGCAGGGCTTACTATTACAACAAAGTCACAAAGCAATCTGTGTGGGAGAAACCCAAGGATTTTGAGCTGGTCATGTCTCTCCCGGCTAACTTCAGCACGTTGCCAATACCCTCCACCGCCGCCGCCACCACCACCACCTTCAGTTCTTCGACCACCTCCTCTATCACCTCCTCTATCACCTCCACTATAACCTCCACTATCACCTCCACTAGTATGTCTTCAGCCACCACCACTATTACCACTGTACAGGACCAGCCACCTGGTGAGGAAGCAGGGATGTCTCGTACTGCCACATCCTTTCCTAGGATACCCCAGGTTTCCCGGGATACTTCAAGACAACCGCAGGATGCTTCTGGTGAGGATAACTGACTATACAGCCCTAGTCCTTAGCCCTAGATTTGGAAGAACTTTAGACCACACTGGTCTGGCCCTAGATCCGATTCCTGGATCCATATTTTGATACCTTTATTTTATGTTGTTTTCCCTACTCCCACTCTCTTTCTTCTCATGATAACTCAGACTCCATGGAGGTGTCTCCAACTTCTCCTGGTGAAGAGGAGGACACCGCCCGTGAGGTTAAGGAAGAGAAGGAAGACGTCAAAGGGAAGGAGGAGCTTCCTGTCCCTGAAGCAGCTGTGTCAGCTGATGAGGACACTACTAGTGAAGTAGCTGTGGAAGAGCAAGGAAAGGTGCAAGTGAGGTCTTCACAAAATCAGACATTTACATGCAGATAGATTGTTATGCCAAAATAGTCAGGGTTTAAAAAAATAGTCAGGGTTAAAAGTGGTCCGGTGACCAAAAATGAGAATGCTTGCTAAAAAAACTGTTGTGTGTCTAAACTTGGAGAATCAGGGCCTGTGCACTCACAGCTAGGTACCCTACTGGATGCCAGACACCCAGCAGGATTCCCTGTGAGTGGGGGCCTAGGTACCCACTGGCAAAGTTACTTCTTTTCTAGGATAGGGCAAGGCTTGAGCCAGGCCTTTACTTTGGCCAAGAAGGGCTGGGAGGACCAGTTTGTTGTCCCCAGACCTTATGTGACTGGACCAAAGGTTGACGAAGTTGTGTCTCTGTTTCATTTCAGAATGAAGGTGAAGTGGAAGGTGCAAGTGCCTGTTCCACCGAGTCCTCACAACATGAGGCCAAGAGTTCAAGTCTCGGCTCCACTGAGGCCACCTCACAGCTTGAAGCAACGCCTGTGGTAGGCAATACGGCCGCAGTTCCCATTCAAGTCATCCCAGTTACAATCCCCGTGCCACAGTTCAGCTCCATGTTACCGCCAACAATGCCGATGCTTCTTCCTCCACCCATCTTTATACCCCCTTCACTCCCCCCTCCTTCCATGGTCCAAGTTCCAGTGCCCATTCCAGTCAAACTAGAACCAACGGGTCCTCGTCCAATTGCCAGCATCCCAGTTCCCGCCACACCTTGGTCTGTGGTGTGGAGCAGTGACGAACGTACATTCTTCTTCAATGCCACAAATCGCACATCTCTATGGACCATTCCTGAGGAGCTGCAGGGGAACCCAAATGTGCATAAGATCTTGGACAACCCACCTGGAGGAAAGAGTGAGATTATAGGGATTCCACCCCCCCCCCCCCCCCCCCCCCCCCCTTAAATTTGGTAACCATGATGAGATCCCAGTTATACCCATTGAAGAAAGAAAAGTCAGTCAACCTGGTATCGCACTTAAGCATTGTTGAATCATAGTCTGCTTAGCACTGTATGTACATTCTTGGGAAATTAGGATGATCTTCATTTGTATAAAACACCCTAGTCAAGAATCAACTAGATTGTCTGACACCGAAAGTCAAGAAGCCGAGTATAGGCTGCATGTAAAAACTCAAGAGTATGTGGCATAACCGCTTCCCTCTAATTAGAACGCATTGCCGATATCTTGGAAGGGCCAGATACTAAACGCCTCAAACTGAAGGATTCTGATGAAGAGTCCGATGTTGAGGAGATGGAGCTGGCAGGTGTGGCTGGGCTGGATAAGATGCGGCTCAAGGTCACGAACCCTGTGGAGGCCGAGGAACTGGCAGCTCAGGCTCGTGCCAGCAAGTCTCCGGAGGAGAGACAGCGGGAGTTCAAGGCCATGCTTCTGGAGAGGGGGGTGAGTGGGTTTGGGGATTATTCCTATTCTGATAGAGCTATATATATACTTGTTTACTAGGGCTAGGGCTAGGGTAACCTGGTAGGGTCTAATTGGTAGACAACTAGAGCCCTGGGGTAGAAGGGAGAGAGACAGCTTGAACCAAAGAATTTGTCTTGCGACACATATAGCTGTATGGCTTATATGTATGCGTGTATGTCGGTACTGAACAATGAACAGGTCACCTGTCTTAACTGATTTACGATTATATGTAATTACAGGCACATAATTCACGCCGAACAGCAGATATTTTTGCAAGGACATGTCCAATAGACTGATCACCATTATATAAAATAAAAGCAGTTTGATGTGGCGAGCAAACAACAACAAATGACTGGCAATCGAAACTGCCATTGTTGAATGTCTCTTCCAGGCATTTGCTACTGCTGCTGCAGAAAAAAAAAGTAGCTGCAGCAAAATCAACAATATCACACTCGTCATCACTGTTGAAAATATGTCTTGCTTGCACGGTCATCATCATGTTGCTTTCCACTCTATCAGTCTCAATCTCCTCCAACCACCCAGGTGTGCTAACCTTCCTGAAAGTTTTTCCTGTGAAGGGTTCGTGTCTAGTTTTCGACTGCTGCATCCATCTCGAAACCCGGAGTCTTCAGCTCGTCTTTTCCCTCGTACGATGAACAGCTGGTTGAAACTGCCTGATGGGTGTGTGTGTGTGAATGAAAGATGATCACTACACGTATGGAAGAATTCTCCATAGGATGAGATGGGAGCCTAGCTAATCAAACTACGAGAACAGCGCTTCATGCCAAGGATGCTTTTCTTGGCTTGCTTTACATGAAGACAAGCTTCTGTGTGGTTGGCAAGGATCTGGAATGCTTGAAGCCGTCACTGCATCTTGAACACCCACTACAGGATCTCTAGTATAGAAACAAAGGACAGTTACATGGAAGAATAAATGCATAAAACGATAGTAGATAGGTGTATGCAATATAGGTAGCATACTATTCCACGCATAATGAACAATAATTTCATATAGAAAGTGTTGCCATGGAAAGAGGACGTAACAACCGGAAATGACAGTCAATACAACTAGTGTATGGTGCACTTCAAAACATAGACTGTGGTACAAGTAGGCTATAGTCACTTTCAGTGTCCTTCATTTTCATGCTGTTAGTTGTTGTCTTTTATAATAGTCACATACCACACATCTTCTACAGCTCTTGCTCGGTACTACCACTCAGGCTAGGACATGCACTGGCTATAGACTCTTCAGGATCATTCGACTGATGATCAGATTCTGAACTTTGGTCAGATATTGTGCTACGGTCGAACTCACTGCCGACAGGAGTTCCTTATCAACTGCAGAATATAGCTGATTGTTATCCAAACTAGGTGTGTCCAAAGTGGTGCCTAGCAGTAGCAAGGCTGGTTGGATAGAGATGGATCGAGTCTGTCTTGCGTTACTACCACCAATAGATTAATAGCACAACAATCATGACACTGCTCTATGAGATATTGAGTATCACCGAGGTGGTGAATATAGTAGAGAGTGGCGGCTACATTATTGTTACTCGCAGTGTATTAAAAGCTGTGCCGCCAAATTTTACTAGCGTCGATATTAAAAAATATTATATATATATATATATTAATGGGGGGTCTGATCTAGTGCAGTGCAGCCTACGCATCATCACTGAAGCCTGAATAACTATGGCTATGCTTATTCATAAGTTTGTAATTTTAGGAATAAGAGTCACAGCTCCCATTGCCATGCCCATTTTCACATTCCTCCATGTGAAACCTAATTTTTGTTGGCGATGCATGGAAAAATGCTATTTTAGGGTCTACTCAAGAACCACACACTTTCAAGCTTCCATATTTGGCATGGCAATGGCACACAAAATATAATTTTACAGCCACTTACAACTTTGACCTTGCCAGAGCACTTCTAGCCTGCTAGTTACAGATAAGTGCACAAAAACGGCGTCATCTTCATTCAAATCTTCTCTTCAAACTAGTGCAAGGATATGTGACGAAATAATTTTATATTGTTGATGCATGAATTCCAATGTGGTTGCCTATTATAGGTCGTTTTATCCTAATCACTGATCCTCTATTTGTTAGACATCTTCAAGCCTATTATAGGTCGTTTTATCCTAATCACTGATCCTCTATTTGTTAGACATCTTCAACATGGACTCTTCGTACTGCATCTTTCATGGCCTTGCCAGCTTTGTAACTATTTCTACAGGCCATTTCATAGTCTCTTGCTTTCAAAAAAAAAGATCCAAGTTGACAGAATCAAGAGTAGACAAAGCTTTTGCAAAGTAAAATTTGCATACACTTTTGCGTAAGTCTTTGACTGTCCCCATACATGCTCAGCGTACTGCATCTTTCATGGCCTTGCCAGCTTTGTAACTATTTCTACAGGCCATTTCATAGTCTCTTGCTTTCAAAAAAAAAGATCCAAGTTGACAGAATCAAGAGTAGACAAAGCTTTTGCAAAGTAAAATTTGCATACACTTTTGCGTAAGTCTTTGACTGTCCCCATACATGCTCAGTGGAGTCAAGTTCACAATGAAACTTTGGTAGGAAGAAACATTTCACACCCCAATTAGCAATGGTATGTTCCACCCGGGGTTTTTATCCTTGAGATCAAATGTTTCAATGAGATAATTTGCAAGTCATCTTCCCATAGACTTCCTATATTGATTCCTCTCTCTGTCAGAATAGTTTGTAGTCCCATGGCAGTTCCATCTGGGTGCACCGTGGATAGAAAATTCCCATTACCACGTTCTGTGTCCCTAACTCTTCGGGGTCCACCATCCTTCTTCAGAATATTTTTGGCAGAAAGAATTATGGGTATGATAGCTGCTTTGATTTACGATGAGGTATGAGAGAATCCGGAGGATATTTATATTGCGCAGTTCTACAATTCCTATCCACTTGCTTGTCTTGTCTCCAGTCCAATATGCATCGCATTCAACTCCATACTCAAACTGAACTCTTGCATGCTCACATATTGAGCAGTACTGTTCATTAGTGAGATGTAAATAGCCATTGTGTTTATCTACAAAGTAAGCCACTATAATGCCGCTACCCTTGGTCTTGGGTAAAAGGGATGAATGTTCCGTTCCGTTCACATATTTTCCCCATGTTCAATTCTGGCCTTCATTTGTATTGTAAATAACTCATCGTGATAGAGAAGGAAGAGTTTCTTTTTATCTTCGTCAACTTTATCACGAACTTTCTGCTTCATCATCGAAAAACATCTCAAAAAGGGCCAATGGGCATACCTCTGTACCATCTGGTAAGTTGGGCCCAGGTTCACGAAGTGGATCAAAGTTGTCACCAAAAATGGGGGGAAAGGAAGAATCATGTATAGATATACTTACAGCATACCACGGGTAGATTTGGTAACTCCTGCATTTTGAGGACTGGTAACTGATGGCCGACTCTGTCCTTGAGTTGCTCTTCTTCCTTGACCAGGTGCTCCAGGAGTTATTCCTCTTCCTCGACCCCGTGCTCTAGGAGTTATTCCTCTTCCTCGACCCCATGCTCTAGGAGTTATTCCTCTTCCTCGACCCCATGCTCCAGGAGTTATTCCTCTTCCTCGACCCCGTGCTCTAGGAGTTATTCCTCTTCCTCGACCCCATGCTCTAGGAGTTATTCCTCTTCCTCGACCCCATGCTCTAGGAGTTATTCCTCTTCCTCGACCCCGTACTCTAGGAGTTATTCCTCTTCCTCGACCAGGTGCTCTAGGAGTTATTCCTCTTCCTCGACCCCGTGCTCTAGGAGTTATTCCTCTTCCTCGACCCTGTACTCTAGGAGTTATTCCTCTTCCTCGACCAGGTGCTCCAGGAGTTATTCCTCTTCCTCGACCCCGTGCTCTAGGAGTTATTCCTCTTCCTCGACCAGGTGCTCTAGGAGTTACTCCTCTTCCTCGACCCCATGCTCTAGGAGTTATTCCTCTTCCTCGACCCCATGCTCTAGGAGTTATTCCTCTTCCTCGACCCTGTACTCTAGGAGTTATTCCTCTTCCTCGACCAGGTGCTCCAGGAGTTATTCCTCTTCCTCGACCCCGTGCTCTAGGAGTTATTCCTCTTCCTCGACCAGGTGCTCTAGGAGTTACTCCTCTTCCTCGACCCCATGCTCTAGGAGTTATTCCTCTTCCTCGACCCCATGCTCTAGGAGTTATTCCTCTTCCTCGACCCCGTACTCTAGGAGTTATTCCTCTTCCTCGACCAGGTGCTCTAGGAGTTATTCCTCTTCCTCGACCCCGTGCTCTAGGAGTTATTCCTCTTCCTCGACCCTGTACTCTAGGAGTTATTCCTCTTCCTCGACCAGGTGCTCCAGGAGTTATTCCTCTTCCTCGACCCCGTGCTCTAGGAGTTATTCCTCTTCCTCGACCAGGTGCTCTAGGAGTTACTCCTCTTCCTCGACCCCGTACTCTAGGAGTTATTCCTCTTCCTCGACCCCGTACTCTAGGAGTTATTCCTCTTCCTCGACCCCGTGCTCTAGGAGTTACTCCTCGAGATTGTCTTTGACAAAGTGATGAACTTTGCCTCGATGTAATGCCCTTGTCTGTGCAACAACCATGACCATGTGAGTCATCCTCAGTTGTACTGCTGCTTACCTCATCCTCACTAGCACTGCAACTTTCATCAGGTTCATCCTCACCAGCACTGCTTTCTTCAGTAGACAAACAGACTTCATTGTCAGCTCCATCTTGCTCATGGTCTGAACTGGTCATGTCTCCATCTGAAGTGGAATCGGTAATATCAGACTCAATTGTAGCTAATTCATAGCCCCTCCAGTTTCACTCTCAGTTTCACTTAAAACACAAGCCGGGAACTCAATCTCCCCACTAAAAAAACCAACAACATCTTCTGTGCTAGCTGAAAAGATCTAGCTACTAAAAATTTGGCTATGCGTATAAAATTACTTTTGCCATGTATTCTTGACCATAATTATGTCGTTCTAATTAAGGGTTTTATGATGCAATCAATAGTTGGTAAGGAGTGTTCAGAGCGTGAGAAAAAGTTTCAAGGCTTAGCTATTAGCAGGTAAGTCAAAATATATGTTAGAAATATGTGAATATGTGTATTTAGAGGCACAATTCTCTATGGGTGTGAAGTAGAGGCTCCACTGCAAAGACTGATCCTCATTGGACTGATGGAAAGTACTTGCATCGTAGCAAAAAGACAACTGTTTTTGACCTTTTTTTCTAGAGTAGATCCAACAGCACTTTCTGCTGGTGCATTTGTGAAATGTAGGAACCCACAACCTTCACTATTTTTCGTAACAATTCTTTACGATATTGACCACACCTGGACGCTCATGACCATGTAAGAATATTCCTTTTTTCCAGGCATGACACTTCAAATCCAAGCTTGTGAAGCCACTTTCGTGATGCTTCAAGTGCAATTTTGGGGGAAAGCCACCCTCCAAAGTTGAGATAGGAAGCAAGGTCTTATTGACCCACTTGCAAAAGTCCAAAGATGTCATATTAGGTCTTCTTTTTGCTGCTGCATTAGTTCGGACATATGTTCAAGCCTTTTCTTCATTAGACCATAAGACACCGTTTAAATCTTAATTAGACCACAAGACATCACTTCTTCGTACCAACGCTGCTTACAATTTGCCATTGTTGTCAATTAAATCTGAATGCCATTTATGCACGGATCATTCAGACTTCCTAATCCACTCAGCTAAAGATCTAGCAGCATTAGTCCAGGTAAACTTGAACTCAGTCACAAGAATGTGATATAGGAACACAGCGAGACTTTTCTTATCTTTTTCAGTCTTGAGAAAAGTCTCTGTTTTTTTCACCAGAATTTTTACGGCTAGGAATACCTGCAGTGTGCTTGTGTCTTACTAGGTCCAAGATTTACATCAGGGGTTGATGGATGTTATTCGAAGTGGAAATAGCACGAAGAGGTGTAATATGTGTAGGCCTTATGGTAGGGATACTTGGAATGCCAAGAGAAGGTAAAGAGATGGAATCATGGGAGGGACTTGAAATGCTGGACACAATAATGGATGACAGTGTGACTATTAATTCATTAGCTAGCTAACTATACCTAGCTACCTCTTACTGAAAAGAGAATAAGAATACTTTCCCTGTGGAGAAAGTATTCATAAGGCCTGTCCGCCCTGCACTGGGTGGTGTATATCACAGGTTTGAAATAGCAATTTCTCTGTGAATCTGTATTAAATCATATAAATTCAACACTTTGCAGGATTTCCTTCAAACCTGGAGAGGTGACTGGTGGATGGTTTAGGGTGAAATGTGGGTGTGATATGTTGCCATAGCAATGAAGGTGGGCATTAACAAGAAATAAGTTTGTTTTACTGGTAACAACTCTACACGATAACTATGGATATGTAGCTAATCATATTTATACTCAATATGGACATATAGGTCAAGAATATGTCGAGCATACAATAAACCTGCAAAGATCTAAAAATGTTATCAGCCAGTGCTACATACATGTACATCACTTTGGGCTATTTTGGCTACATAGAGGTCTAGATACGTGTTTAGGCACATTCTAGATACACAGGTTGCATAGATCTCATTGAGAGCATTACGAAAATATATAACAACATAGTTAAGTTAAAAATTGATCAAGATATTACCGTTACCATGCTGAAAAAGTAATTTTGAGAAAATTGCAAATCAAAGTTAGAAGACACAAGTACACATATTATAAAGTACATAATGTAACATTGTATTAACACAAATACACATACAAATCACATAATTATAGTGTTTGTACAATGTTCAAGATATATTGTGGGAACAGAGGTCAAGAAGAACGAAGACTCACTATATTATATTATATGCTATTGTACGTACATTTTACTTTTTGATGGGAATATTTTTTATTTAGATTTAGATTTTGGTTTAGTACATTTTTTGTATGTTGCTGGCGATCACCAAACTCACCCGACGCATATACAGTACCTTCTTTGTCAGCCTGAGTATCATCCTTCTCCTCTAAGCCCTTACGCTTCATTCTACATCTCTTCCTCCAAGGATTTGGCTTCATCACTCTTCTTGTAGATGGCAAGATCTCTAACCTGAAAAGAAAGCAAAGTTCTTTGAGTAGGCTGAAGACCTAACTTTTGAGCTACAGAATACAAAGAAGTCAAGCCATCATTCCATGTGCTAACAGCTAGAGCAGTCCCAGCCTTGACCAGACCAGGTCCAAAAAACAGGCTGTACCTCCACACTTTCGAGTGCAGAGCTTCATTGGCATTTTGTGTGAAACCAATAAGCACTTCGAAAGAAGTTCTGCACTACCTAGTCGACTATAGACAGGACGGATGAGCGTCATGATTGCCTCTGAAATAGGCTTATTTGTGTGCACGTACTCATCTAGCTTATTATGAAATTTCGCTACATTGTAAGAGCACCAGGAATCCTTACCCACAGGGCAATTGTGATGACTTCATCAGTAGAGTTCATGTGGGCAAGCAAGTGTTGCTTGAACAACAGCACGCATCATAGCTCTCAAGTCAACCAGAATTTGCTCTTATAGCTAATCCATAATAGTTTTGCAGCTTATCGGTATAGAAAGCCTTCCAACACCACCAATTGACTTGCCATCAGAAAGCTTCGTTCCTTTAAGCTCACTTACTACTCGGCGGAGTGCACTACCCATCCTCTTTTGAATATGACCAATTGTATTCAATTGTTACTCTGTTTTTCGCTCGTGCCTGGTCGGCTCTGAAGACCTGTTCGATCCCCAGGTACCTGTAGACGTCTTTCACTTCCTCAATGACTCCGCTTCCTAGTCTCGTCCCCTCTCCTCTCCTCGTCCTTCTGCCTTTTACCATGTGCACCGTTGCACACTTTTGGAGCCCAAGCTCCATCCCTATTGCTTGACTGACTTTCTCAGCTTTGTTTAGGGCCTCGCTCAGCTTCTTTTTCGAGGTTGCATATACCTTTAGGTCGTCCATATACATGAGGTGGGTGATTGGGGGCTTTCTGGTATTCGCTTGGGTACCCCTGCGTGCTCTTCATCGCGTGGGACAGGGGGGCCGTGCAAATGCAGAAGAGGAGAGGTGAGAGGGAGTCGCCCTGGAATATGCCTCTCAGGAAGTCGATTGGGAGTTTCGTTGTTTTGTGTTTGCTTACCCTGAGAGTTATGTTCGCTTACCCTGAGGGGGATCAGGGTTTTGATGGTTTCTCTTATTTCTCTTGGCGCTCTGATTGCTTTCAGCACTCTTGTGATCCATTCGTGCGGGGTCATGTCAAAAGCCTTCTTGTAGTCGATCCACCCCACCGACAGGTTGTTTCTGCGTGTCTGTGACAATATACACACACATACACATTCACATACGCCCATGTGTATACAACATACATGCACACGCACCCTCACACTTGCAGCGCTACCACACACATCGACTTATAGAGGCGGTATTAGTATGGTATCTCTCTTGGCCTTTTGGTTTTCTTACCTGGGCCTCCCGGGCTATGGCTTCGTCTATTACCAGTGCGTCTAGACAGCCACGCCTCTCTTTCTTGAGGGCTTTTTGTTTGGTGGGGAGAATACTATGCCTCTAGACGTGTGCCCCTAGCACCATGGTCATTGTACTAGTCAGCCATTTGTATATGGTGTTCAGGCAGGTTATGGGTCTGTAGGACAAAGTCAATAAAACATGTATTTTTATGTGGCTATTGCTTTCTTAATGTTTCTCCTACCTGTACTGCCCTGGGCCGTTTGCTGCACCATCTTTGGGGGTTAGCACTGTTCATCCCCTGACTAGCCACCCTGGGATTTCTCTTTCCCCTCTCAGGCACTCTGTCAGCATTCCATCTAGGATCCGCGCTGTATTTTTCAGGGTCTTGAGCTGTGGCTACATGTGGGCATGGTGGGCATAATGAGCATCCTGGGGCGTGTAGCTTATTGGCTGGGCATTTCTCCTCGCCTCCCCCCCCTTCTCCCCTTTCTCCCCTTTCTCGGCATCTCTCCTCCTGTCTCCCTGTCATTTATCTTGGTTACCTATTACTTTAACGGCTTACCCAGTGAGCTGAGATCTGGTCCGGTCCTGTGGCGTTCCAGCCTGGCATTTTCTTTTGGGCATCTTGCCACGCTTTCCTCCAGTTTGGGGTGGGCTGAGGGGTTTCAATGTCCTTTTGTCTCACCGCTTCCCTTGTGCTTTTTAGACACGCTCTTACATCCGGCTGGCCAGGTCTGTAGTGGCCCTTCCTCCCCCAGAGGGCCCTCCAGTACTTGGAAATCTCGTCAACAGCTTCTGTTGTGAGGGACTGTGGTTTTGGCCTTCTTGTCATGAACCGCGTGCCTTCGGACTCTAGCTTTGTCCTTTGTCTCCTGGTCCTTATGCTTCGCCTTATCCGTCGCAGCTTGAGCGCTTGAACCTGAAGGAGGTTGATTTGTCTTGATCGCAGCTTCTTTAATGTTGCCATGTTGAAGCATTTCTTGGGGAACACTCGATGTAGCCTCTGCTTGGTCTTTCTGCCTTTGTGTTTATTCGATTTGTACGGCCCCCTGATCCTGTTCATTTCTAGGGTCAGCCAGCTTAGGTGCCTTCTGGTTCTTCGCTATGGTTCTTTGCAGGGCTTGTGCTTTCCTAGTTGCTTCTTTCCCCCCGTCCTTTCTGCCCTGGTGTTCTTCATTGCTAGTTAGCTCAGACTTGTCAAGGTTGATACCGCTCTCTGATTGCGTGGATTCAGCTCCCTCCTCAGGTTCAGGCGCAGGCTCAGGTTCTGGCTCCAGTTTCCTCTTTTTTCCTTCGTTTATTACTGCCTCGCTTTGGCAGTAAATCAGGCAGTTCATCTCCCACAATCCGCTTAGTCTTTCCTCTTCCCACAGGTCGGCTCCAATCCTGTCGACGAGTGCTTCCATGCCAGCAGTGCCCTCTGGGGTGTTGTTTTGGCGTGGACCAGGTCTCTTTCTCTCGCTCAGTGACTGGGGTCCTTTGGCAATTTCGTCCTTCAGTCGCATTCTGAGGTCTTCCTTTAGGGAGTCCTCTGGGGAGTTACCTTGGGGTTTTTTCGGGGGGGTGGGGTGGGGAGTTTCATGTAAGTTAGGCAACATTATTGGGACCAGGGGGCTGTACCTGAGGGGTCTCCGTGGGCGGCACACCGCTTTGCCGGTTTGCTCTCGCCGTCTGTCCTGCGGTCCCCTCTGGCAGGGAAGCCTCCAGTGGTCGGGTCCACTGTATATGCTTCCTACACGTTTCCTTGGTGGTGTTTTCCCCCATACTTGTCAGGTCTTCAGGAATTGGATCCTTGTTAGAAGGTACAAGTATTAATGCAGGCACTGGTTTATATAACCGCTGCGTTTGGGCGGGCCTTTATCCCGCCTTCCCGCCGGCGGGCACTTATTTGCGCGAGCTCGGCTTTTCCTCATTAGCGCCGCGATCCCACTTTTTATCGCTGCGGCGGTCTTTCCGCTTTTCTTTAATTGCTTCATCAGCGCCGTCGGGACTCGCCGCCTCTTGGGCATGTGACTCTTTCATCTACCAGCCTTTGTTCTTTTCCCCGCGCAATTGGGTTGGTCACTGGTACGCCTGGTTTGGTGTGGCTGTTATTTGGCCACCTCCCCTACACCCTAGACAGCCCCCAAAGTGCTCCGGGGCAGGAATTTGGTTACCGTTAGAAGTTGTCGCAATGTTTTGGGCGTGCGCCCTTCTCTCTTTCCAAAAGATACGAAACGAAACAAATGGGCATCGAGGTTGTGGTTTGTTTTTTTTAAAGTGGGGGCGTGGGGAGGCGCGACGGGACTTGGTGTTTCCCCACCTGGGCCCGCATCCCGGCCTCGCACGGGGAGACGCGCGAGACAGCCGGGGGGCATAGCGGTCCGCCTGGGTTAGAGGCAACGTGCACGTGGGTCAGACGACGGGGTAAGACGGCGGTAATGATCCTTCCGCAGGTTCACCTACGGAAACCTTGTTACGACTTTTACGACTTGTCCAACATGGGCTCCCGTTTATTTTGCGCACAGGCAGTATTGTCTGCTGGACTACAGGCCGATCGGCGCGGGAGATGAAGTGCCTCAACGTTTGGTGGACTGCCGAGTATAAGGTCTAACCCTTTGTTTCACTTTGCCACTCCTAATGGCAATCATTCTGGCCCCTCACTTTTACCTTTTTGCCCTTTCCCGTCTCCCTGTGGAGCTCATCTTTTCGCTTTGTGGCATGTGTTGTGGGTACAATATGAGCAAGATACTTTCATGAGTAGGTATATGCGTGTGCGTGCTAGGGTTCGTTGGGGGAGTTCACTCCTCTGTCATATGCCTTTTGATCAGTTTCACCAAGGAGCAGAGGGTTTCTCTGCCCACTGGCGATAAAATCGGTAATTTCTTTTTCGGCCAAGAACCCTGCTCTCCTCAGGTGGGCTCTCATATCACCTATCAGCCCCAGGTCTCCAAATACTATTGGTACTGTAGTTATCTTGTACTGTGGCTTTTGCTGGGCCAGGTCTGCAGCTAGTTCGCTGTATTTCGAAAAATTTTGTGACTCCCTCTCTCTGATCAGCGGGTCCCACGCACACGCCACCTCAAACAGTATCACTCGTTTTTCTCCTTTCAGCTCCACAGTGAGATCAGGTCTGCATCCCGTTGTCTCACGCAGCGTGCACAGTGGCATGTCCACCTGTACGACCTTGCCTGGCGTCTCGATCACTTCTGGCTTACTTTGGCCCCCTTTCATCCTCATACTTTGTGGGATGGGTACTCGGAGACCCCTGAGGACTGCTCTTGTTAATTGGTAGAGCACCCTGTCGTGTGTCTCTTTATATAGGCCCCACTGGTGGTACTCGCAGGACGAGACTATGTGGCCCAGGATTTCTGGGCCCCGGTCACATTTTCGGCATTCCGGGTTTACTTTTGATTTCAGGACCCTCTGTTGGTAGCCTCTTGTCATTGTTACGCCGTCCTGGGCTGCCACAATGATGGCTTCGGTTTCTGGCGACAGCACTCCATCCGTCAGCCATTGTTGGTATCACCCTTGACTCTGCTGTCCGCCAGAACCTGCTGGTAATGCACCCCATGGATTACTTTTCCCGCCAGCGTCTCCCCTCTGGTCCTCTTTTGGATTGCTTTCAGTTCTTCTAGGGCAGGGGCCCGTCTTTGTCCTAGTACCCCGAAGCCTGAAGCCCTCTTCTTGCCAGGATTTTATTCGCGTCCCCTATCAGGGTTTGTTTTCCCTCACCGGCGAGGAATCGCTGGAATAGTGCACTTCTTTGTCTTCGCATGCTGTCAGGTACGTGGCTGCCGACACTGTCTCCAGTTCCCACTGGTCTTCCAGGTTCGGCAGGCCTCGTCCTCCCTCTGCTCTTGGGAGGTATAGCCTCTCTATTGCAGCTCTCTTGTTATGCATCATCTTCCCCGATAACTTTTTCCTTGTCCACCTGTCTAGGGCTCTAAGGTTCCCTCTGGACCACCGCACTGCCCTGAGGTAGTATCTGAGGAGCCCCACGCCCCATGCGTTGAGGAGCTCTGTTTTTTTCCCTGGAGCCCAAGTCTGTCCCCCACACCCTGTTAACCCTCTTCTTGTCATGCTTTTCCCATTTATTACAAGCATGGCAAAATTTTGAATAGATTCTTAATCAAATACTTTGCGTGTCTGATATTCTATGGCATACACTGAACCAATCAGTGACTGATGGCCAGCTTCTGCCATGTGCCATCAACACTTACTATAGTGATGGCCACGCTTCTGCCATGTGCCATCAACACTTACTATAGTGATGGCCACGCTTCTGCCATGTGCCATCAACACTTACTATAGCATCCACAACTTCAGTTTCGGAAACAGCTCCATAATGCTCTCTCGCCTCTTCACGTGCACGAGTGAGGCTCTCCTGAACCTCAAGCAATCAACTCTCTGTTATAAACTGATGATACTGAGTACTTTGAGGAGTTCATTGGGCCACAGAAAGTGTCAAGGGAAGAATGTGGTTCTCCTATGGCAAGAGAAGATCTGATGTTAACAGAAAACCTATGTTTGCTATCACCAGCCATTGCATATGTAATTATCATTGAGGCATCACAGTCCTCGCAAACAATAGCTGGGTACACAAGCCCTGATGTGAAGCTATATCCTGAACTATTGTAATTCTATTAGAATTACAGTTGCTACATTTCAGGGCTTGGCACATTGCACGCGTGAGCGCATCAAACGATCATAGCTTGATCCCCTTCCTCGTCATCTGAATCAGCCCAGAGAGGGGAGATTTGGTGATCTTCCTTATTGTCGCAGTTCGTGCATCGATGTGAGGAGGATCTGCAGCATCAACTTCCATCTAAATACAAACAGAAATCATATTATTTTTTTCAGCCTGTTGCTTTTTGCAGATTTCCTACCACCAAATCTGTCAGAATCAGAGGAGTCGGTTTGATGGCAATGGGTGTCGTAGAAACTTCACAATGAAAACATAATCACAATTATGTGTATTAGCTACTGCTTGCTGGTTTCTTACCTCCACCATAACTACTCCTTGAAGTTGATGGTTGGCAAGAGCTGCCCCTTCATCTGAACCAGCAAGATAATAAAGTTGTAGCTACTCAGTTTATTAGCTAGTAATAGTAGTATGTTATAATTACAGTTACCTCCACCTTCCTTTGGCTTCTTCGTAGGGTGGAAGTTCGGTACTCCCGAACTGTAGTGGTTGTTCTTCGTAGGGTGGAACCTCTTCTTTCTTCTCCTAATACTAGCAAATTTCGACATCTCTTTATTTCCTAAACTCTGAGCTTACTCTTGCTACTATAGTAACCTGGACCGTCCTCATTGGTCCGGAATATGTCAGAACTTTCACAAATTTTTTTAATTTTTTTAAATTTGCTAACGTACCGCAACTGACGTAGCTCCCGTAGCTACAAAATACCAATGACATAAGTATCATATGACTCATAATGTAGACTACATCTATCTAATTATAAGAAAACAATTTGAACTCTTTTGGACAAGCGATTATAAAGTTATGAAACAAAGCGTTGGACGGTGTCGTTTTACTGCTTCTTTCTTCCATCAGACTTGTATGGCTGGTGTTTGGAGTGAGTTCTTCAGCTGTAGATGTTATATTCTGCCTATATAGACATTGTATAATGACTCTTGATAATGACTCTTGATAGACTTACTTCATAATGATGTTAAATTTTTTTAAATTTTTTTTAATCTGTGTTTTGTTCGATCTCTTGATAATGACTCTTGATAGACTTACTTCATAATGATGTTAAATTTTTTTAATTTTTTAAAATCTGTGTTTTGTTCGATTTCAAACCTGTGATACCACCTGATGCGCATTAATGTGCGCTGGGTCAGGGGGAATGCTGATGCGCATTCATCGCATCCACACTAGCACCGAAATAAACCATAAGAAGCAATTTATAGCTCTAGCTCAGTGTGTGTTTTTTTTAAAGATTACTGGGCTAAATTCGTAATTTTTTAAATTGATCCCATGTTTAAAAAATATAATAATAATCTCAATGAACTCTCAGTTGACATAATAACATTACAATAACCTTCTCAATAATCAAGGTATTCTCTCGACGTTTCGACTAGATGCTCTCATTATTCCTGATGAAGGCTAGAGCATCTAGTCGAAACGTCAAGATAATACAATTTCAAGTTGATTATTGAGAAGGTTATTGTAATAATTTAAAAAAACTAAAAAAACTAAATAAAAAGTGGGCAATTACATCATTAACGACACTACATTATAAATTTGACTACACGTAACATTTTCCAGTAGTTGTCTGACAAGTTCCTAGTTCTTCATAGCAAGACTTGCCAGAGGCATGAAAGCTCAAACTGCTCTTGCTGAAAAGAGCCTGTCCACACTGCACAAGCCAATGCACATTAATCATGTCCACACTGAATTTTTTGATACTGATAATGTATTATGAAATGCTACGAAAAATATTAAATTATCACTCTTGTCGGATATATCCGCTTACAGCAGCGAATGGGCTAATGCAAAAAAGCAAAACTCATTCTTTCCCGAAGAGTGGTGAAGACACCAAGACCAAGCTATCTGTAACGACCCGAGTTTGCCGACCTGAGAAGCCAACCCAAGCATGGTGACCAGAGTGCAGCAGCTTGAGCAATAGTGAGAGTAGTACAAAGGCCTGAAAGTTTGAAGTAGCGTGGATTACTATTGTCAAAACATTTGCATGCAGGTATCTAAGTACAGTAAGTGATCCTTTAACTGAGTTGGTTCAAATCCCAGGTGTCTAAGTGAAAAGTAGGTTGTTTAACGTCATAAAAGTGCTTCATGATATAATCTGAGTCAGAGTCAAGTGCTGCACCTGTAAACGAATTGTTCCAGCTATTAGTCCCTTATTAAAAGTCTGTATTTAATGAGCAGACTTGCCACCAATGTTGATGTTATTTCTCCTCTGTCTTCATTATTTTTATTGTTGCTATATATGTTAATGTTATTTGTTTGTTGTTGTTGTTGACAGGTGTCTGCTTTCTCTACCTGGGACAAGGAGCTTCCTAAGTTTGTCTTTGACCCTCGTTATGTGCTGTTGGCAGTGAAGGAGAGGAAGAGCTGCTTTGAGGCCTTCATCCGCTCCCGGACCGAAGAGGAGAGGAGGGAGAAGAAAAATAAACTCAAGGAGACAAGAGACCATTTCAAGCATCTCTTGGAAGGAGCAAAGTTGCATCCAAAGTGAGGACACGTATTAGATATCCCACAAAATGTTTTCTCCCAAGTTGCCCCTCTGGTCCAAGTCCTACAGTGGTAGACATGGCTCTGAAGGCCAGCTCACAAGTAGGCCTCTTGCACTAGCAACGCAACACATCATTGATATTGTGAACTGAAGTTGCTTGGCTTGAATAGACTTCTATCCTAGCTCTGGTTGCGATGCATCGGTGATAAATGCTGGTGTGCTTTGTTTGTGTTTCTGCAAAAATGTTTCTGCTTAAATAAGGAAGAGATAAATGAGGAAAGGTTGATAGAGGTAGAGGTAGTGAAGAACTTTCCTAGAGTATGCATGTATCCCACAACTCATATAGGGATTGAAGATTTTAATTAAAAGGGGACAAAATACAAAACTTGTGTTATGACTTTTGGAGCTCCATAGATTCTGCACACTTCACTGTATGAACTAGATATATAGCTCAAATGCCCGTGTGCTCTCTTTTGATACTAAAAATGTTGCATAACTATGTCAAAATTATAGGAGCCAAAATTGGGGACCTCATGCCTGATTTTTCTGCTATTGTTGCTCCTGATTAGGAAGTGCTAAATTCTATCTGTGGCAAGAGGAAGCCTTTAAGCCCGTCCACACTGCACAAGCCAATGCGCATTGGTCGTATCCACACTGAATTTGAATTGAAATATAATGTGCATTATTCTGGTCCACTTCGATGGTACGAATCAGAGCAACAAATTAAAGCATTCAAATAACTACGTGAGTGTGCATTGAAAAGAATTTCATTTGCTCGTGTCTTCGTGATTTGGAGCTAGCTCTATACTATCTGTGGCCTGCAGCCAAACTAGCTAGCTAGAGTAGCTAGCTAGACCAACTACATAGCTAGAGAACTGTTGCTATGTTTATACGTTCTGCATCTGGGCTTCTGAATATCGTGTGGTCGCAACCTTCGTTGGTTATACCTTTCCCTCAGCTCTCTCCCCTTTCTTCTCTGCAGAAAATGTTTCCTGCGCATCTGTAGGTGGCTGATCAGCAAGAAAAGGATGCAAAAGCAAACTCCATCTCAACTACAGCTACAGTATATGATTTTGACTGACTTTGGTAGGCTGATAATTTTTGCTTCGTACGGTTTATTCTGGTGCTAGTGTGGACGCAACGAATGCGCATCGATGCCCATCTCTAATCCAATGCGTATTAATGCACATCAGTTTTAGTGCCGTGTAGACATGCCTTAACTCTACAAAATGAGAGCCTAAACTGCCGACCACTAATCAAGCATCGGTGCTGAAAATCAATTCCTTGATTTATTTTTAGCACCCACTGCTTGTCATATACTCACATTTAGTGCCTAATAACTCATTTTGTAGAACAAAGGCTGTTTTCACAATATGTCATGAGGCTGTCGCTTCACTTCGATCTACTGAAGTTGAACCTTCACCCCTAATCACGAAATTCTACCCATTAATTGATGAACCTTGACTTGTCCGATACAGCCATATACTAAGGAAGTTCCTCACTGCCTCTGTCCATGTCCATCTCTTCCTTGGAGAAACTTTTTTTGTTGCCAAAATTCAAATAAAGCACACCAGCATGTGTTGCTACTATACTCACAGTGGAAACCTAAGAGAACAATGTTGATTTGTAATACAACATTTAAACGGCCTCCGAGACTGAATTCAAGGCCGTCATTGGCTCAGGGAGATCAGCCTCGATCGTCGTTGGAACTAGAATAGAAATCTAGTCTATTCATGTGATGCAACTTCGTCTTCACAATATCACAAAAGTGACGCATAGCTAGTGCATGGAAACAGCCTTAATTGCCACTGATAGTATTTAACACTTTCCAATCAGGAGCCACAATTGCAGAGCATTCAAGTGTGCAGGTTTTGAGGTCCCCAACATTGACTGTGCTACATGTAACTTTGACATAGTTATAGTTAAATGCAACACTTTTTTAGTATCAAAAGCCAGCACACAGAAAACTTTTGAGCTATAAAGTTCACACAGTGAAGTATGCAGAAACTGTGGAGCTCCAAAGTCGTAACCACAAGTTTTTGTATTTTATGATCGCGCTCCCCACCCCCTTTTAGGTGGAGTTTGTAATTCCGGATGAAAGTTCAATTTCAATATCTAAGTGATGCAATGAGGCTGATATTGTGAACTGACGCGACATATTTGAACCAGCCACCGAGTCATAACCCACTAGCCCAAATCCTACGTACTGTTGCTGGTATACATTTCTCCCCTAACTGGCATCCCCATCTCCTTCCCATCTTCAGGTCAACCTTCAGTGAGTTTGCAGCCAAGTACAGCAAAGATGAGCGCTTCAGAGCACTGGAGAAGATGAGGGAGCGAGAGCAGCTGTTCAACGAGTACCTTGTGGAGATGAAGAAGACAGCGACCAAACACAAGGATGAGCTCAAGACTTCCAGCAAAACCAAGGCAGAGAAGGTCAGTGGGGGTAGGCTGCGGTGTCAGACTTGCAGTGTAGTTGAGATGGTTGAGCCATTGGCTGGTGTTGTTGTTGTGTTTGTGTCTGTAGGTCAAGATAGACTTTCTCAACATGTTGGAGGAGAGTGAGGCCATCACTGAGCGTGCCCAATGGAAGAAGATGAAGGGCCTATTCAGCAGTGATCCTCGCTACAAGGCAGTAGACAGCTCCAGCAAGAGAGAGGAATTGTTCGAGGAACATGTCAAGTCTCTGGGAGAGAGGGTGAGGGAGAAGGTCAGGAGCTAGGAATAGAGAGGGTGAAGGACTCGGAGGGAAAATTAACTCTTTAGGTAAAGGACTAAAATTAAATAATGCGACACACTTATGCCTGATTTATTTCAAGTTCAAGTCAAGGCTGCTTTCTTCATGGCTTGAGGGCACTACAGGTAAGCACTGTTGATATGCTAGCTAGCCTAGCGACAATAGAAGTGAAACTCTAGGAATGCTAGGCCAACGACTGTAGCAATCGTTTTAGCTCTTAGCTAGCTAGTACCACAGTCTTCAAACTCTAGTATGGCAGGCAATGATTGTCTCACAGCACTTCCACGAAATAATTTTGTTGCCTTCAGCTAGATACACTGTAACTACTCACCTTTTTTTAGCCTTTTGCTTTTGTCAAAGGCAAAAATGCTTGCCACTATAATCAACGACGCTTTCCGCTATAGCCTCTATTTCAGCAAATGTAGCATTCCAGTAGAGTAGGTTAGATACAGCCTTGCTAGCCAACAACTTGACGTAGATTTCACCGTGCGAGCTCTAGCGAAGATTTTTTGTGGTGTCTTCCAAGTTGCGATCTTTGTGCGGATGTCTACAATATCATTGGGAAGTGAAACATGAACATACGGATATATCCGCTATCGTCCCTAAGGGACAAGGAAGGGTTACTAAGGGGTCTTGGAGAAGGAGATTTAGGTGAGACGGGAGGTTGGAGGAAGCTAGTTGAAGGGGATGTCTAGGTAGGAGGAATGGTATGGTGGAGAGTTAGGTGAGGGTGTGGGGTAATGAGAGACACGAGAAGGAAGGGTCATTCATGTCCACAACTAGAGGAACTGTCCTGGGATTAGGTCTATGCTTGCTGGGAGTAGTGGAACAATCCCTGTCAATCCTAGACAACTTTCAGGAAGATGGGATGGGGATAGCATGGGTGGTGGGTGGAGAAAGTGAGAGTTGATGTACATGTAGATGAGAGCATAAAATGGAGATCTAGGTGGAGCAAGAAGTGTAGATGGAGAAAAGTCTTCAAAGGGAGGAGAATCTTGTTATTCCGTGATCAAGTAGAGCAAGGGGGATGAGGAAGGAAGGGGGGATGATAGGTAAATATGGAATGAAAAGAAGATGTCTGGGGAGAGGAGAAGGGCTCTGTGGCTCTCGTTTGATGGATGTTACTAACCTGTTGCAAATGAATGCTACATTGTGTAGGATGTTGACCGTGAGCGTGAACGACACGACCGCATCCAGGCCAGTCTGAAGGAGAGGGAGCGGGAGGTGCAGATCAGTAGGTCTGCGCATGAGAAGGAGTGGGGACGAGAGAGAGACCAGCTCAGGAAGATGGAGGCCAAGCAGCACTTCAAGACACTCCTTGTGGACACTGTGAGGGGAAGGGAGCACATACTCAAAAGTAGGGCCGGGCTTTGACGTAGAATACTCATCGGTTCTTATTGTGAAGAGGTGGACTTTTATCTTGAGAACATCAATGTTTCTCAACGAGCTGGAAATGAAACATTTTTTGGGGTGACTACCGTATTCCCTCGAATAGTTATCGCCCTTGAGTGTCATTCATCCTCAAATAGTGTTCACACCACACATGCACGGTTATGATAGTTGAGCTGAGGTGATCATAAAATCATTCAAGGCATCTCAGTAGAGACAGATGGCAGTGAAGATGGTGACATTCACTGTATATAGCTGGGAGAGGTGCAGCACCAGAAATAGCTTAAAAGTTAAAAACCAGGGACCCTTTTTCCTGACCTTGATAGTGATCATAATGACGAAGAAGTGCTGGAAACCAACAAACTACTAGTGATTGAGAGGACTATCAAACTTTGTTTGTAGTTTTGTTCAGGCCCTAGCCCTGTTCTTACTTTATGCGATATTTTTGTGCGTGCGCTAAATGGACAGGAGCTATGAACAGCGATGGGTGCTTTGAAGAAGCAGTGCACTAGCCAGGACAGCCAGTATAATGCAAGCGCATGAGTAGCCCAAGGAAATCAACTGAGTTCATTCTGTGTGGAACCTGAATTTTTGGTATCCATGGTAACCATTTGCGGAAATACGGTAACTCTTTACAGGCTACATACATGTACTGCATTTTTCATTGCCTACTCGTTATATTATTGCAATGTTGTTGATGATGCCTACCTTTTTAGTTCTTATTAAGACCACTTAGAGACCGTCTCCTAGACATTAGGCTTTGAGAATACTTGATAGAGACATCTAGGATGTAGAATATTCTATCAAGGAGTAACTGGAAGATGTGTTTATGATTGACATGCAACGCTGTGAAAAGTGTTGTGGTGTTTGTGTCATCTAAGCTCTTTTATTTTGTTGGCATGATCTTTGTCCTGTGATTTGATTAGTGAATGTTGTGGGTGCGTGTAGGTGCGGAGTGCTCAGGTACAGTGGCAGGAGGTGAAGAGGATGCTGAAGAAGGATCATCGCTGGGATCTGACCAAGTTGCTGGACCATGATGAGAAGGAACAGCTTTTCCAAGATCACGTTCTGCAGTTGAGGGAGAGAAAACGAATGCAGTTCAGGAAACTCCTTGCCGATACTTCAGGGGTAAAG
Organism: Cladorhizidae sp. MBARI D1340-BT2; assembly: GCA_028752905.1. Lineage (NCBI taxonomy): Eukaryota > Metazoa > Porifera > Demospongiae > Poecilosclerida > Cladorhizidae > Cladorhizidae sp. MBARI D1340-BT2. The sequence goes on from JAQNBH010000005.1 coordinate 4,601,421, forward strand.
GTTGAGGGGTAAAGGTTGAGGGGTAAAGGGAGAAGAGAGTGTGATAGGAGTGGGTGGACGTTTATTATTATTGGTGGACTACTTTTTATCCCTCCATAAATATGATTTATCTATTTTTAGATTGTTCTGAATATGTCCTGGAGGAAGGCCAGAAAACTGATCAAGGAGGACATACGCTATAAGAACTTCACGGACTCTGATCATGTGAGGACTCTTTGATGTTGTGTTAGTGTGGTTTTGTTGGGTGATTGTTGTGTCATGTGATTGATTGTCATGTGCTTGCACCACCTGCAGAAGAGAGAGGTGGAGTATGACAAGTACCAGCGAGATAAGATGGTGACTGCCAAGAACGAGTATCGTGCCCTCCTCAAGGAGACAAAGATCCTGACCTACAAGTCACATGACCTCAGTAGAGAGTCTGAACGTTATTACAAGGACATCCTCGACATCCTCAAGGTTAGCTGTCTGAAACGTGTGGCTCAGGTTGTGCCTTTTTTCCTCTTCTTCCCCTGCTTCCTAAAAAAATTAACTGCATCCATACCTACACACCTATTTTTCATCTTGTCTTCTCTTTCCTTCCCCTTCGCTTCTCCCACCTCCTCTCTTCAATCCCCTCCCCTTGCCTTCCATCGTTTCCTCTACCAAGAATGACAAGCGATTTCTGGTGTTGGAGTGCATTGCAGAGGAGAGAGAGGACATTCTGCATACTTACATGGACGACTTGCATCGCAAGGGACCTCCCCCCCCTCCCACTGCCACTCACCCTGGAGACAGACTAAAACGGACAGCACCTCCCTAGGACACATAACTAATCATTGCACAAGACATATCTTTCGAAAGTATTTATACTTGTTATATTACATCGTCTTTCTTATGCACCTGTTGGCACATTTAGTTCGGAGGGTACCAAGCGATTGGTAGTGGTAATTGATACCCGAGACGTGGTGAACTAAGAGTAGCCTATTATCAAAGACTAGTAGATGAACCTGCACTCCATTGTGCAAGTGTTTTCAAGCTGATGTAGAATGCAGGGTCTCAAAATGCACGTAGTTATTTAAGAGTGTTCAACAGCCAGACCACCCAAAATATTTGTCTTCGAGAACGGGGATATAATATGGGATTGTCATAGCAGCACCTTCTTCTGGCTACATATATATTACTGGCATTCTCACTCCTGTGGTTGTGTTCAGTTATCAGGACTCCTGTTGTAATGACATCTCCAACGTCATTAAATTTTGCTGAATGGCGACTTAGAGCTGGTATTATTTTTTTCTTTCCCAATGCTGCTATTTGAAAAGCTGTGTAGTCTTGCAAATAGTTGAGTCTGCACGCATAGGTAGTTTATTTCTTGGTACTGGTCGCCAAAAAAGTGATGAAGGGTTTTTTCCAGAGATGCTACCTCACCTCCTTCTCGCTGTTCAAACGCACCCTTACTTCTGCCAGAAGGCCGTGGAGCAGTTCAGTGAAGCAGTCAGTACCTACCAAGACCCAGCTCAGCATTCTTTCCGAGAAATTCCACAAGCCAGGTGAATCAGTATGTATGCACTCTAGCCCAATCATCACAAACAATGTTACATTATCCGTGTTGTCACTGTGGGACATTTTACACTGCTCTTGCTGGTTACACTCTTTTGCATTGCAAGGAAAAAATGAAGACTTTGGAGCACATCTCAAATTTAATTTCATATTAGCTTTAGGAATGAGCACCGACAGGTCTGTGAATGTTCCAAGAGTCTTAGACAATGCCACCCAGAAGCATCCTTTCTGTTTTACAATGAAAGGAAAAGATAAATAAAACTCCAGGTAGTATTATAGTTGACCTAAAGCTTCAGTATAGGCAGGAAAACAAGGAAAACAAGGTAGGAAAGCATCGTTAAGTTCCCCATTCATATTTAGAATGGGAAACATGTTCATATTCTTGGTGGCCATGTACATGGACTGTGGCTGTTTATATATTTATGTATGGCTATCAACGATATGGGGGAAGCCTCAGAAAAGTATTTTGACACAAAACTGTGCTCTCATTCAACTCCCCCATGAAAGCTCACTTTGCCAGCCGATTAGAACTCTAAAGTTGCAGTTGTTAGTCTCCATTCCTTCCTCTTGGTGAAGCATTTGACTGACAACCTCTAAAGACGGACTCACAAAATGGTGGAAGGGAATCTGTTCTATGTGCATATTGCACTTCAATCCATTGGTAGTTCACAATGGACTGGAATTCATCTTTGCTAATTTGGTGGGGCGGGGTTTAGTTTTCCTCGCTGCCTTCATCAGCGCGGAGACTGTCCGTGAGAGGTAGCGACCTGCATGCTAACTCAGTGCTCACAATCATGTCTTTGACTGGTGTGCTGTGAAAACCGAGTTTTAAGTCCTTCTCAAACACAGTCTGTTGTGGTTTACTGAGTTACCTGTCTGACCTGTTTATGATCCACTTTGCCTCTTCCACCATCCATATCCTCGTGCCTGGGATTACTGTTTTTCCTTCTGTAATTTCCTTGGATGTTTGTTACTATTTTGTTTTGCTTTTCCATAATTCCCAGTCACATATGTGCACCAGATGTTGCTGGATGTCCACCTCAAGCGGTGCCTGAATAACTTCCTAAACAAAATGGCTACTATTGCACTTGGTTCAATTTGTCGATCGTGAAACCCGATGTTCAGTAGAAACATTTTCCCTTTTTTCACAAATTTGTCTTTGCCTTCATCCCTTTCATTTTCGATGTTTCACACAGAGAGGGATATTGTTGGCTTTACACTGAGCGGGATGTTGTTAGCTTCACACTGAGCAGGATATTGTTAGCTTCACACTGAGAGGGATATTGTTAGCTTCACACTGAGCAGGATATTGTTAGCTTCACACTGAGAGGGATATTGTTAGCTTCACACTGAGCGGGATATTGTTAGCTTCACACTGAGTGGGATATTGTTAGCTGAGTGGGATGTTGTTAGTTTCACACTGAGCAGGATATTGTTAGCTTCACACTGAGAGGGGTGTTAGGTTCTCACCGAGTGGGATATTGTTAGCTTCACGCTGAGCAGGATATTGTTAGCTTCACACTGAGCAGGATATTGTTAGCTTCACACCGAGTCGGATATTGTTAGCTTCACACTGAGCAGGATATTGTTAGCTTCACACTGAGCAGGATATTGTTAGCTTCACGCTGAGCAGGATGTTGTTAGCTTCACACTGAGCAGGATATTGTTAGCTTCACACTGAGCAGGATATTGTTAGCTTCACACTTAGCAGGATATTGTTAGCTTCACACTGAGCAGGATATTGTTAGCTTCACACTGAGCAGGATATGATATTGTGGTCCACGCACACTTGATGTTAAGATTCAGTAGTTTGTCTAATGTTAGATTATGGGATAGGAGTTCTGTGAACACATTCTTGTTGAGGGAGGTACGTAAATAATTCATGGAAATCTCTAAACGTGCAGGGACAACTAGCTGTTCATTAAGAACATTTTCTTGTGACATCTATGTCTCGGAGAGAATCATCTTATTGAGGGCATTGTCACTCCCCCCAAATCTTCTGTGACATGTATTTTGACATCTATGTCTCGGAGAGAATCATCTTACTGAGGGCTATGTTGTCACTCCTCCCCAAATCTTCTGTGACATGTATTTTGACATCTATGTCTAGGAGAGAATCATCTTACTGATGGCTATGTTGTTACTCCCCACACGAAAAATTTGCTGCAAACTCATCTGTCCTGCACAGGAGGAAAGGTAGGGAGAGAGAGGGAGTGAGAGAGAGAATTTGAATTTTGAACAGATGTTAACAATAGGTGATCGATGTGTGTGCATGTTTACACACTGTATGGCAGGGAGTTTTCTTTGGGGGTAGCTTTTATTTAGCTTCGAGAACACTTTTAGATTTAATTTCCATCTGCTGCTCTCCATGACACTATCAACCATCTGGAGCATTAGAGCTAATTAATTTATTTTTAATTTACTCACAATTATTTTATTAACTGACTTAACATAGTACTTAATGTATTTCCACCAGCATTAGTTGTTAAGCTGTTCTACTTTTTTTTGGTATTGAGTATAATGGAGGCCTCATTTGGGGTTCAAACACTGAGATTTAATCGTCTGTTGCATGGCAATGCAAGTGTGTGTATGTTTGTATGCACTATACATTTAAATACATTTAAATAGGAACAAGTTGCTTTACAAGCTTATGTTCAAGAAATGCCATTCAATTATTGAATTGGTGATCAAGAGGATTGGGTCAGTGGGCTAGAGGGAAGAGTTGTGAGCTCTGCCCTCTTTTACTTCTGTCTTTTATGTAGCTGCGAAAAGACACAACTGGAATTCTTTATATTACAGTAATAGGCAATTCTGCCAACTCGAGTGTGTGGTCATGCTGAGCCTGACAGGCTGGTTCACAATATGCCAGACGCACTAGCGACGTGATGCAACGTTTCAATTTAGTGGTATTGTGAACATGATAATTTGTTGCATCGCTTGAAAAGAATCAATTCTCATGTCAAGCAGCAGTCGTGATGTTATTTGAGATTTCACCGTGTCATGATGATGAAATCTTAATCGGGTCCAGGTCTTCTTCACTTGAACATTGCTGTCGATTTCACTATCAGTTGCTTCAACATCACCGTCCCTTGCTTCAACATCACCATCCCTTGCTTCAACATCACCATCCCTTGCTTCAACATCACCATCCCTCGCTCCAACATCACCATCCATTGTTTCAACATCACCGTCCCTTGCTCCAACATCACCACCCATTGCTTCAACATCACCATCCATTGCTTCAACATCACCACCCATTGCTTCAACATCACCATCCATTGCTTCAACATCACCATCCATTGCATCAACATCACCATCCCTTGCTTCAACAACATCAGTCATTGCTTCAACATCACCATCCATTGCTTCAACATCACCATCCATTGCTTCAACATCACCATCCATTGCATCAACATCACCATCCCTTGCTTCAACATCATCATTCATTGCTTCAACATCACCATCCCTTGCTTCAACATTACCATCCTTTGCTTCAACATCACCATCCATTGCTTCAACATCACCATCCATTGCTTCAACATCACCATCCATTGCTTCAACATCACCATCCATTGCTTCAACATCACCATCCATTGCGTCAACATCACCATCCCTTGCTTCAACATCATCACCCATTGCTTCAACATCACCACCCATTGCTTCAACATCATCACCCATTGCTTCAACATCATCACCCATTGCTTCAACATCAGTCCATCCATTGCTTCAATTCAACATCACTATGCTTCAACATCCATCACTTCAACATCATCCATTGCTTCAACATCCATGGCTTCAACTTCAATATCAATTACTAGGTCAATATCAATTACTAGAAACTAAGCTTAATTTTGAATAACAGCATCACTGACGTTGATAAATTAAAGGGTGGAGTTCATAATTCGAGATGAAAGTTCAATTTCAATATGCACTGAAGATAAGCCGTTGCAGATATTGTGAGTGGCTCGAAGCGATGTGATGTGATGTTATGTGACATATTGTGAACTAGCCTTCGTCACTAGTGTGTCAGGACAGGTTGTTATTATCCATTACAAAGGCAGGCTGCTCACCAAGATCATGCACTACATACTAGTACTAGTGATAACAATAATAATATTAATAAATAATAGTATAATAATAATAATGTACAATAATAATGATAATGAAGTAGTAAATAATATATAATGATGATACTACTACTACTACTACTACTAATAATAATAATAATAATAATAATAATAATAATAATAATAATAATAATAATAATAATAATAATAATAATAATAATAATGAATAATAACAACAACAATAATAATATTAATAAATAATAGTATAATAATAATAGTATAATAATATATAATGATTAATATATAATGATAATAATAATAATAATTAGAAGTAGTAAATAATAATAATGATAATATAATGATGATACTACTACTACTAATAATAATAATAAGAATAAGAATAAGAATAAGAATAATAACAGCAATAATAATAATAAATGAAATTAGGAATAAAAGGCGAGGCCAAGGAAGCTACATAGTTAATTGCTGCGACAATTCCTTCTTGAAGACTCGTCAAGCAAGAAGAGATCACCAGGCTCAAAGCCACACACCTATAGTATATTTATATAGAACTAGAGCGAGTCCATTATTGTATGTTGCAGCAATATAACATAACTTGCCCCCTCGCATTATGATTGCCCCCTCGCATTATGATTGCCCCTCGCATTATGATTGCCCCCTCACATTATGACTTGCCTACATGCATTATGATATTTTACCTTGCCCCATTGCATACCTTGCCCCCTTGCATCATTATTCTCCCCTCACGGCCCTTGCATTATGATCTCCCCCTCGCATTCATGATTTCTCCTTCTAAGCTCTTGTATTATGATTGCTCCCCTGCATTGTCATTTCCCCCTCGCATTATGCCTTACCCCCCCCCCCCCTCCTCCCACTTTCTGCAAAGGTCATCACTAGATTCCCACCAGAACCCAATGGCTACCTACATATTGGACATGCTATGGCCATGAACTTTAGCTTCATGTATGCGAGCATACATGGAGGTGTGACCTTACTCCGTTATGACGACACGAACCCCGAGACAATGAAGGACGAGTACGTGAGGAACATCAGAGAAATGGTGGAATGGATGGGTAAGAGGCAATGGTGTTGTGTGCTACATACACAAGCAATGAGGGCATCATGATATAGGATAAGCTAATGAATGAACGTCAAACATGACTGTACCCATGCAGACTGCTAGCTGTGCCAGGCTGGTGGTAGTTTTGCTAGAAGACCCTTTACAGATTACTACACTGAGAATAGTCTGGGGATACGTTAAATGTTTCGCTGTCTGTACTGAGACATCGGTAGAGCCAATCAGCTTTGAGTTGTCACGTAACCAAGATCGGAAGGCTAGTTTTACTGGTACTGTGCAGCGTGCCTGGCTTGGCATCCTGTGCGTGCCACTTGAGCTCGGAGTGACTTGCACTCAGGCCGAGATGTACTGGTGTGTGGAGAATATTTAGGATTCACTGGAGGACAGTCCATGCTATCTCCTTCACTTGCAGGCACCCCTAAACCCCAGTAGGTAGGGGTGGAAGCTCTAAGCTATCTAGCCTCTCTCTTGTACGCTCTCCTCTTGGCTCAGGGCAGCGTGTGTTAAGCACGAGATCGCATTCCCCAGTGCTTGGTCGATACTTCCAGCACGTAACTCGGTTATCAGCTACCTTCCTAGAGCACAGGAATCATGTCTGGTATACACAGACCCTTCTCTGCTCGTGGTGGTGCGATACATTCAGCTCTGCAGAAAGGGGCTGGTTTTGAGACTAGGCTATTGGCTAGGGATACAGTAACACTGACAGCATGAGTGACCATGGCAACCAAAGTTGACAGTATGCCCAACAAATTTGTAAGCTGTCAAAAATCATTAGCCTGCACAGAAGTTCTAGCTGGCGCCATTGATGTCTGCCAGGATCCACCACAAATTCAACACACTTCTTGGAGTCTTCTGGAGCTAATAGCTACCGAACACCATGTAGGTAGCTGAGACGCTACTGGTGTGAGTTTTGGTAGGTTAGGGGATTGCTGTCTGCCATTTTAGAATGTGGGCCAGACCAATATATGGAGTGCCAGTGTGCTCCCCCTGATACAGATTTATGATGTTTGTGTATGTGATTTTTAAATAGTAAAGGGTCATCTAGCTGGAGGTAGTCTACATGGGCATACTCTGTTTCATTTCTTTATTGACCAATCAATCGAATATGTTCATTTTTTAATTTAAAGTGAATTTTTCTTGTTAATAGTTTCTGTTTTTTCTAGTTTCTTACACCATCATGGCAGACCAAACAGCAGATAGCCAACCAGCAGAGATGAACCTCTCCTATTAAACACTTCACTTAGAACTTATTTTTAAACCTTGTGCACTAAACAAGTCAGCACATGCCACACTTTGTTGTTTTGTTATTATTGTCATCGGACAATCACCTACAGCCTCTCTCCTTCAAGGATTTGGCCCGAGTTGCACAGGAGAACTCCAGAACTAACCAAACATACATTATTCTATACCATATGCTTATAACACCACATGCATCATGCAGGGCTGTAATGCTGCTTGATTTTGCTAAACCTTTAATTTGAAGAAGATTATTTATGGGCCTCTTAGTTCAGATTCACCTGCACAGTTATAGCACAGCTCCGGACACGTGTGTCATGTTCTCTCCCCAATTCTGGTTATGAATCAGCACAAGCTAGCTTGAGTGCATCATCTACACCTTTGCCCCACTCTTGTTGACTTCATAACTGTTGTGTCCCGGAAGTGATTTGTAGTCTTGTGGGACTAATGTTTTTATTATTGCGTGCAATTATGTCCAGGGGGGAGGGGGGGGGGAAACTTTTTTTTTTACACTTCTGGTTTACTACCAGTGAAGGACTCGGTTAGAGACTCTTTGGAGCTCATATTGGCTGAAACCACACCTAGGCAGCTAAAAAGCTCCAGTGTGAGTTGTAGCTGAAATAATGAGCTTTGTAGTTCTGTTTTGTGGCGGTTGCTGTCCACCATTTAAAAAAGTGGGTCAAACCAATATAGTGAGTGCTAGATACACCCTGATACTACATGTATTAACATAATAATAGCCATTGTTCTTGGCTTCACCTCCCCTCCAAGAACTTTGAAAACCATAATGCTAATTTATTCAGCATCAGTGGATGGCTCCAAAGGGTTCTCTCTTATAAACAGAAACAGCATTTATTCTTGTGTCCATAATCTTAATATGCAACCATACTCTAAGAACACTGTCCAGGGTTTTGCTGGTGGGGTATGTATGTAGTACCTGGTATTGGCACTGTCACAACCAGCACCCGACCCCTGCATGTGACGGGTATAAATTATGTAGTGCATGCACAACCAGCATCTGGCCCCTGCACATGACGGGTATAAATTACATAGCACCTGGACCCTGCACATGACAGGTATAAATTATGTAGTGCATCCACAACCAGTACCTGACCCCTGCACATGACGGGTATAAATTACATAGTGCATGCACAACCAGCACCTGGTCCCTGCACATGACGGGTATAAATTATGTAGTGCATGCACAACCAGCACCTGACCCCTGCACATGACGGGTATAAATTACATAGTGCATGCACAACCAGTACCTGGACCCTGCACATGATGGGTATAAATTATGTAGTGCATGCACAACCAGCACCTGGCCCCTGCACATGACGGGTATAAATTACATAGTGCATGCATAATGCTGTACTGTGTACAATGTACGTACAACATACACATCATATCATGACTATGTAGTGTCCTCTATAAGGCACTTGTACTCGGCCTGGTGGTCAATTTACATCCTTGACTGATAAAAACTGCATTAGAATCAACCAGTAAAATGAGAGAAAATAAGAACCAACCCCCCAACTATTCAACCCCCCAACTATTCAACCCCCCAACTATTCTTCTAAGAGGGATAGGTTTGCCTTCTCCCCCCTTCTCCCCCTTCCAAAGAAAAACTGACACTGATAGTGTTAGTAAAACCAATGTTCAAAAACACAGGCGGAACCCTCCCTTGAGATTCAGGCTTAGTACTAGTGGCTTGAAACACTAATGGATGCTGTAGCAGACACTTCTCTGTGGCACTGTTAAATAACCTGCTACCTAACGAATCTTTTCACAGCCTCTTCCCCTTTTACTCCAAACATCTTCCTTCACAGGATTCACGCCAGAAAAGGTAACCTACTCCTCAGACTACTTCCCTGATCTGTACGTCTTTGCCCAGAAGCTCATCCGAACAGGACATGCATATGTCTGCTTTCGGAACCAGCTGCAAAAAGCAGTGGGCGCCAGTCCGTGGAGAGATAGACCGGCCTTAGAGTCTCTGCAGCTGTTTGAGGTGCCAACTTTTGGTTTGTGAATAGTGAGCATGGTTGGTAAAGGTGCATCTACACAAATACCCAACGCACACAGATGTTTCTTTACTTGTTGTGAAGAGGGTTTGGCTGATAGAAGTTGTTGCTATTGTCCTGTCCTACAGGACATGAAAGAGGGACGCTTCAAGCCAGGAGAGGCTACTCTCAGAATGAAGGTTAAACTCCAGGATGGCAAGAGAGATCCAGTAGCTTACAGGATAAAGGACACACCACACCCTCGGTCGGGAGATGCATGGTGCATCTACCCTACGTATGACTTTGCTCATTGTCTCTGCGACTCCATTGAGAACATCACCCATTCCTTCTGCTCCAAGGAGTTCATGATCAAGTGAATATATATATACATGTGTGTATGTGCACACAGAGTTTAAATGCTTGTTATTAGTGGTGTGTATGCCCTCGAGCGTACCATTAGGATGTGCAGCTAGGGCTACGATCTACTCTTACATTGTAATTTCAAGCAGGAAGCTATCACAGTACTAATGTGCAATATGGGAGAAGCTCTACTTTGAAATTGAAGCCTGACCGTGGCTATGATTATGTTGATATTCTGTGGGTGGAACGTGCTAGCTTAAGGTGGCTTTAAAACCTCGAGCATGCCACTATTACAACAGAGGAGAAGCTGACATTGAAAGCTGGCCATGCTTTGTCCTATAATGATTATGTTCACTTTTGAATAATGCGTAATTATTCTGTGATTTTGAAGGCTCCACTGGAATGACTACCATGACACTAAATTAACTACATCTTGATGACCTTGAAGTTGATGGTCCTATTGTTATACTCTGCAGGAGACCCTCTTATTATTGGCTCTGCAACGCTCTCAATGTGTACTGTCCTGTCCAATGGGAATTCAGCCGCCTCAATGTCAGCCACGCCCTTGTCTCCAAGAGAAGAATACTAAAGCTCCTCACGGATGGAGTCATAAAGTTAGCTATAGACATGACAAGTTTACTATGCAGGCATCATAAAGTTAGTTATAGACATGGCAAGTTTACTATGCAGGCATCATAAAGTTAGCTATAGACATGACAAGTTTACTATGCAGGCATCATAAAGTTAGCTATAGACATGACAAGTTTACTATGCAGGCATCATAAAGTTAGCTATAGACATGACAAGTTTACTATGCAGGCATCATAAAGTTAGTTATAGACATGACAAGTTTACTATGCAGGCATCATAAAGTTAGTTATAGACATGACAAGTTTACTATGCAGGCATCATAAAGTTAGCTATAGACATGACAAGTTTACTATGCCGGCATCATAAAGTTAGTTATAGACATGACAAGTTTACTATGCAGGCATCATAAAGTTAGTTATAGACATGCCAAGTTTACTATGCAGGCATTATAAAGTTAGCTAGAGACATGACAAGTTTACTATGCAGACATCATAAAGTTAGTTATAGACATGCCACAAGTTTACTATGCAGGCATCATAAAGTTAGTTATAGACATGGCAAGTTTACTATGCAGACATCATAAAGTTAGCTAGAGACGTGACAAGTTTACTATGCAGGCATCACAAAGTTAGCTATAGACATGACAAGTTTACTATGCAGACATCATAAAGTTAGCTAGAGACATGACAAGTTTACTATGCAGGCATCATAAAGTTAGTTATAGACATGACAAGTTTACTATGCAGGCATCATAAAGTTAGTTATAGACATGACAAGTTTACTATGCAGGCATCATAAAGTTAGTTATAGACATGACAAGTTTACTATGCAGGCATCATAAAGTTAGTTATAGACATGACAAGTTTACTATGCAGGCATCATAAAGTTAGCTAGAGACATGACAAGTTTACTATGCAGGCATCATAAAGTTAGCTATAGACATGGCAAGTTTACTATGCAGGCATCATAAAGTTAGTTATAGACATGACAAGTTTACTATGCAGGCATCATAAAGTTAGTTATAGACATGACAAGTTTACTATGCAGGCATCATAAAGTTAGTTATAGACATGACAAGTTTACTATGCAGGCATCATAAAGTTAGCTATAGACATGACAAGTTTACTATGCAGGCATCATAAAGTTAGCTAGAGACATGACAAGTTTACTATGCAGGCATCATAAAGTTAGTTATAGACATGACAAGTTTACTATGCAGGCATCATAAAGTTAGTTATAGACATGACAAGTTTACTATGCAGGCATCATAAAGTTAGTTATAGACATGACAAGTTTACTATGCAGGCATCATAAAGTTAGCTAGAGACATGACAAGTTTACTATGCAGGCATCATAAAGTTAGTTATAGACATGACAAGTTTACTATGCAGGCATCATAAAGTTAGCTATAGACATGACAAGTTTACTATGCAGGCATCATAAAGTTAGCTAGAGACATGACAAGTTTACTATGCAGGCATCATAAAGTTAGCTAGAGACATGACAAGTTTACTATGCAGGCATCATAAAGTTAGTTATAGACATGACAAGTTTACTATGCAGGCATCATAAAGTTAGTTATAGACATGACAAGTTTACTATGCAGGCATCATAAAGTTAGCTAGGGACATGACAAGTTTACTATGCAGGCATCATAAAGTTAGCTAGAGACATGACAAGTTTACTATGCAGGCATCATAAAGTTAGTTATAGACATGACAAGTTTACTATGCAGGCATCATAAAGTTAGTTATAGACATGACAAGTTTACTATGCAGGCATCATAAAGTTAGCTAGAGACATGGCAAGTTTACTATGCAGGCATCATAAAGTTAGTTATAGACATGGCAAGTTTACTATGCAGGCATCATAAAGTTAGTTATAGACATGACAAGTTTACTATGCAGGCATCATAAAGTTAGTTATAGACATGACAAGTTTACTATGCAGGCATCATAAAGTTAGTTATAGACATGACAAGTTTACTATGCAGTCATCATAAAGTTAGCTAGAGACATGACAAGTTTACTATGCAGGCATCATAAAGTTAGCTAGAGACATGACAAGTTTACTATGCAGGCATCATAAAGTTAGCTATAGACATGACAAGTTTACTATGCAGGCATCATAAAGTTAGTTATAGACATGACAAGTTTACTATGCAGGCATCATAAAGTTAGTTATAGACATGACAAGTTTACTATGCAGGCATCATAAAGTTAGTTATAGACATGACAAGTTTACTATGCAGGCATCATAAAGTTAGCTATAGACATGACAAGTTTACTATGCAGGCATCATAAAGTTAGTTAGAGACATGACAAGTTTACTATGCAGGCATCATAAAGTTAGCTAGAGACATGACAAGTTTACTATGCAGGCATCATAAAGTTAGCTAGAGACATGACAAGTTTACTATGCAGGCATCATAAAGTTAGTTATAGACATGACAAGTTTACTATGCAGGCATCATAAAGTTAGTTATAGACATGACAAGTTTACTATGCAGGCATCATAAAGTTAGCTATAGACATGACAAGTTTACTATGCAGGCATCATAAAGTTAGTTATAGACATGACAAGTTTACTATGCAGGCATCATAAAGTTAGCTAGAGACATGACAAGTTTACTATGCAGGCATCATAAAGTTAGTTATAGACATGACAAGTTTACTATGTAGGCATCATAAAGTTAGTTATAGACATGACAAGTTTACTATGCAGGCATCATAAAGTTAGTTATAGACATGACAAGTTTACTATGCAGGCATCATAAAGTTAGTTATAGACATGACAAGTTTACTATGCAGGCATCATAAAGTTAGCTATAGACATGACAAGTTTACTATGCAGGCATCATAAAGTTAGCTATAGACATGACAAGTTTACTATGCAGGCATCATAAAGTTAGCTAGAGACATGACAAGTTTACTATGCAGGCATCGGCATCATAAAGTTAGTTATAGACATGACAAGTTTACTATGCAGACATCATAAAGTTAGTTATAGACATGACAAGTTTACTATGCAGGCATCATAAAGTTAGTTATAGACATGACAAGTTTACTATGCAGGCATCATAAAGTTAGCTATAAACATGACAAGTTTACTATGCAGGCATCATAAAGTTAGCTATAGACATGACAAGTTTACTATGCAGGCATCATAAAGTTAGTTATAGACATGACAAGTTTACTATGCAGGCATCATAAAGTTAGCTAGAGACATGACAAGTTTACTATGCAGGCATCATAAAGTTAGTTATAGACATGACAAGTTTACTATGCAGACATCATAAAGTTAGCTATAGACATGACAAGTTTACTATGCAGGCATCATAAAGTTAGCTAGAGACATGACAAGTTTACTATGCAGGCATCATAAAGTTAGCTATAGACATGACAAGTTTACTATGCAGGCATCATAAAGTTAGCTAGAGACATGACAAGTTTACTATGCAGGCATCATAAAGTTAGTTATAGACATGACAAGTTTACTATGCAGGCATCATAAAGTTAGTTATAGACATGACAAGTTTACTATGCAGGCATCATAAAGTTAGTTATAGACATGACAAGTTTACTATGCAGGCATCATAAAGTTAGCTAGAGACATGACAAGTTTACTATGCAGGCATCATAAAGTTAGTTATAGACATGACAAGTTTACTATGCAGGCATCATAAAGTTAGTTATAGACATGACAAGTTTACTATGCAGACATCATAAAGTTAGTTATAGACATGACAAGTTTACTATGCAGGCATCATAAAGTTAGCTAGAGACATGACAAGTTTACTATGCAGGCATCATAAAGTTAGCTATAGACATGACAAGTTTACTATGCAGGCATCATAAAGTTAGTTATAGACATGACAAGTTTACTATTCAGGCATCATAAAGTTAGCTAGAGACATGACAAGTTTACTATGCAGGCATCATAAAGTTAGCTATAGACATGACAAGTTTACTATGCAGGCATCATAAAGTTAGTTATAGACATGGCAAGTTTACTATGCAGGCATCATAAAGTTAGTTATAGACATGACAAGTTTACTATGCAGGCATCATAAAGTTAGCTATAGACATGACAAGTTTACTATGCAGGCATCATAAAGTTAGCTATAGACATGACAAGTTTACTATGCAGGCATCATAAAGTTAGTTATAGACATGACAAGTTTACTATGCAGGCATCATAAAGTTAGTTATAGACATGACAAGTTTACTATGCAGGCATCATAAAGTTAGCTATAGACATGGCAAGTTTACTATGCAGGCATCATAAAGTTAGTTATAGACATGACAAGTTTACTATGCAGGCATCATAAAGTTAGTTATAGACATGACAAGTTTACTATGCAGGCATCATAAAGTTAGTTATAGACATGACAAGTTTACTATGCAGGCATCATAAAGTTAGCTAGAGACATGACAAGTTTACTATGCAGGCATCATAAAGTTAGTTATAGACATGACAAGTTTACTATGCAGGCATCATAAAGTTAGTTATAGACATGACAAGTTTACTATGCAGGCATCATAAAGTTAGCTATAGACATGACAAGTTTACTATGCAGGCATCATAAAGTTAGCTATAGACATGACAAGTTTACTATGCAGGCATCATAAAGTTAGTTATAGACATGACAAGTTTACTATGCAGGCATCATAAAGTTAGTTATAGACATGACAAGTTTACTATGCAGGCATCATAAAGTTAGTTATAGACATGACAAGTTTACTATGCAGGCATCATAAAGTTAGCTAGAGACATGACAAGTTTACTATGCAGGCATCATAAAGTTAGTTATAGACATGACAAGTTTACTATGCAGGCATCATAAAGTTAGTTATAGACATGACAAGTTTACTATGCAGGCATCATAAAGTTAGTTATAGACATGACAAGTTTACTATGCAGGCATCATAAAGTTAGTTATAGACATGACAAGTTTACTATGCAGGCATCATAAAGTTAGCTAGAGACATGACAAGTTTACTATGCAGGCATCATAAAGTTAGTTATAGACATGACAAGTTTACTATGCAGGCATCATAAAGTTAGTTAGAGACATGACAAGTTTACTATGCAGGCATCATAAAGTTAGTTATAGACATGACAAGTTTACTATGCAGGCATCATAAAGTTAGTTATAGACATGACAAGTTTACTATGCAGGCATCATAAAGTTAGTTATAGACATGACAAGTTTACTATGCAGGCATCATAAAGTTAGTTATAGACATGACAAGTTTACTATGCAGGCATCATAAAGTTAGCTATAGACATGACAAGTTTACTATGCAGGCATCATAAAGTTAGCTATAGACATGACAAGTTTACTATGCAGGCATCATAAAGTTAGTTATAGACATGACAAGTTTACTATGCAGGCATCATAAAGTTAGCTAGAGACATGACAAGTTTACTATGTAGGCATCATAAAGTTAGTTATAGACATGACAAGTTTACTATGCAGGCATCATAAAGTTAGCTAGAGACATGACAAGTTTACTATGCAGGCATCATAAAGTTAGCTAGAGACATGACAAGTTTACTATGCAGGCATCATAAAGTTAGTTATAGACATGACAAGTTTACTATGCAGGCATCATAAAGTTAGTTATAGACATGGCAAGTTTACTATGCAGGCATCATAAAGTTAGTTATAGACATGACAAGTTTACTATGCAGGCATCATAAAGTTAGTTATAGACATGACAAGTTTACTATGCAGGCATCATAAAGTTAGTTAGAGACATGACAAGTTTACTATGCAGGCATCATAAAGTTAGCTAGAGACATGACAAGTTTACTATGCAGGCATCATAAAGTTAGTTATAGACATGACAAGTTTACTATGCAGGCATCATAAAGTTAGTTATAGACATGGCAAGTTTACTATGCAGGCATCATAAAGTTAGTTATAGACATGACAAGTTTACTATGCAGGCATCATAAAGTTAGCTATAGACATGACAAGTTTACTATGCAGGCATCATAAAGTTAGCTAGAGACATGACAAGTTTACTATGCAGGCATCATAAAGTTAGCTAGAGACATGACAAGTTTACTATGCAGGCATCATAAAGTTAGCTATAGACATGACAAGTTTACTATGCAGGCATCATAAAGTTAGCTATAGACATGACAAGTTTACTATGCAGGCATCATAAAGTTAGCTATAGACATGACAAGTTTACTATGCAGGCATCATAAAGTTAGTTATAGACATGACAAGTTTACTATGCAGGCATCATAAAGTTAGTTATAGACATGGCAAGTTTACTATGCAGGCATCATAAAGTTAGTTATAGACATGACAAGTTTACTATGCAGGCATCATAAAGTTAGTTATAGACATGACAAGTTTACTATGTAGGCATCATAAAGTTAGCTAGAGACATGACAAGTTTACTATGCAGGCATCATAAAGTTAGTTATAGACATGACAAGTTTACTATGCAGGCATCATAAAGTTAGTTATAGACATGACAAGTTTACTATGCAGGCATCATAAAGTTAGTTATAGACATGACAAGTTTACTATGCAGGCATCATAAAGTTAGCTATAGACATGACAAGTTTACTATGCAGGCATCATAAAGTTAGTTATAGACATGGCAAGTTTACTATGCAGGCATCATAAAGTTAGCTAGAGACATGACAAGTTTACTATGCAGGCATCATAAAGTTAGCTATAGACATGACAAGTTTACTATGCAGGCATCATAAAGTTAGCTATAGACATGACAAGTTTACTATGCAGGCATCATAAAGTTAGTTATAGACATGACAAGTTTACTATGCAGGCATCATAAAGTTAGTTATAGACATGACAAGTTTACTATGCAGGCATCATAAAGTTAGCTAGAGACATGACAAGTTTACTATGCAGGCATCATAAAGTTAGCTATGGACATGACAAGTTTACTATGCAGGCATCATAAAGTTAGCTAGAGACATGACAAGTTTACTATGCAGGCATCATAAAGTTAGCTAGAGACATGACAAGTTTACTATGCAGGCATCATAAAGTTAGCTAGAGACATGACAAGTTTACTATGCAGGCATCATAAAGTTAACTATAGACATGACAAGTTTACTATGCAGGCATCATAAAGTTAGTTATAGACATGACAAGTTTACTATGCAGGCATCATAAAGTTAGTTATAGACATGACAAGTTTACTATGCAGGCATCATAAAGTTAGCTATAGACATGACAAGTTTACTATGCAGGCATCATAAAGTTAGTTATAGACATGACAAGTTTACTATGCAGGCATCATAAAGTTAGTTATAGACATGACAAGTTTACTATGCAGGCATCATAAAGTTAGTTATAGACATGACAAGTTTACTATGCAGGCATCATAAAGTTAGCTATAGACATGACAAGTTTACTATGCAGGCATCATAAAGTTAGCTAGAGACATGACAAGTTTACTATGCAGGCATCATAAAGTTAGTTATAGACATGACAAGTTTACTATGCAGGCATCATAAAGTTAGCTATAGACATGACAAGTTTACTATGCAGGCATCATAAAGTTAGTTATAGACATGACAAGTTTACTATGCAGGCATCATAAAGTTAGTTATAGACATGACAAGTTTACTATGCAGGCATCATAAAGTTAGTTATAGACATGGCAAGTTTACTATGCAGGCATCATAAAGTTAGTTATAGACATGACAAGTTTACTATGCAGGCATCATAAAGTTAGTTATAGACATGACAAGTTTACTATGCAGGCATCATAAAGTTAGTTATAGACATGACAAGTTTACTATGCAGGCATCATAAAGTTAGTTAGAGACATGACAAGTTTACTATGCAGGCATCATAAAGTTAGTTATAGACATGACAAGTTTACTATGCAGGCATCATAAAGTTAGTTATAGACATGACAAGTTTACTATGCAGGCATCATAAAGTTAGCTATAGACATGACAAGTTTACTATGCAGGCATCATAAAGTTAGCTATAGACATGACAAGTTTACTATGCAGGCATCATAAAGTTAGTTATAGACATGACAAGTTTACTATGCAGGCATCATAAAGTTAGTTATAGACATGACAAGTTTACTATGCAGGCATCATAAAGTTAGTTATAGACATGACAAGTTTACTATGCAGGCATCATAAAGTTAGTTATAGACATGACAAGTTTACTATGCAGGCATCATAAAGTTAGTTATAGACATGACAAGTTTACTATGCAGGCATCATAAAGTTAGTTATAGACATGACAAGTTTACTATGCAGGCATCATAAAGTTAGTTATAGACATGACAAGTTTACTATGCAGGCATCATAAAATTAGCTATAGACATGACAAGTTTACTATGCAGGCATCATAAAGTTAGTTATAGACATGACAAGTTTACTATGCAGGCATCATAAAGTTAGTTATAGACATGACAAGTTTACTATGCAGGCATCATAAAGTTAGTTATAGACATGACAAGTTTACTATGCAGGCATCATAAAGTTAGTTATAGACATGACAAGTTTACTATGCAGGCATCATAAAGTTAGCTATAGACATGACAAGTTTACTATGCAGGCATCATAAAGTTAGCTATAGACATGACAAGTTTACTATGCAGGCATCATAAAGTTAGTTATAGACATGACAAGTTTACTATGCAGGCATCATAAAGTTAGTTATAGACATGACAAGTTTACTATGCAGGCATCATAAAGTTAGCTAGAGACATGACAAGTTTACTATGCAGGCATCATAAAGTTAGTTATAGACATGACAAGTTTACTATGCAGACATCATAAAGTTAGCTATAGACATGACAAGTTTACTATGCAGGCATCATAAAGTTAGCTATAGACATGACAAGTTTACTATGCAGGCATCATAAAGTTAGTTATAGACATGACAAGTTTACTATGCAGGCATCATAAAGTTAGCTATAGACATGACAAGTTTACTATGCAGGCATCATAAAGTTAGTTATAGACATGACAAGTTTACTATGCAGGCATCATAAAGTTAGTTATAGACATGACAAGTTTACTATGCAGGCATCATAAAGTTAGCTATAGACATGACAAGTTTACTATGCAGGCATCATAAAGTTAGCTATAGACATGACAAGTTTACTATGCAGGCATCATAAAGTTAGCTAGAGACATGGCAAGTTTACTATGCAGGCATCATAAAGTTAGCTATAGACATGGCAAGTTTACTATGCAGGCATCATAAAGTTAGCTAGAGACATGACAAGTTTACTATGCAGGCATCATAAAGTTAGCTATAGACATGGCAAGTTTACTATGCAGGCATCATAAAGTTAGCTAGAGACATGACAAGTTTACTATGCAGGCATCATAAAGTTAGCTATAGACATGACAAGTTTACTATGCAGGCATCATAAAGTTAGCTATAGACATGACAAGTTTACTATGCAGGCATCATAAAGTTAGTTATAGACATGACAAGTTTACTATGCAGGCATCATAAAGTTAGTTATAGACATGACAAGTTTACTATGCAGGCATCATAAAGTTAGCTAGAGACATGGCAAGTTTACTATGCAGGCATCATAAAGTTAGCTAGAGACATGACAAGTTTACTATGCAGGCATCATAAAGTTAGCTATAGACATGACAAGTTTACTATGCAGGTATCATAAAGTTAGTTATAGACATGGCAAGTTTACTATGCAGGCATCATAAAGTTAGCTAGAGACATGACAAGTTTACTATGCAGGCATCATAAAGTTAGCTATAGACATGACAAGTTTACTATGCAGGCATCATAAAGTTAGTTATAGACATGGCAAGTTTACTATGCAGGCATCATAAAGTTAGTTATAGACATGACAAGTTTACTATGCAGGCATCATAAAGTTAGCTAGAGACATGACAAGTTTACTATGCAGGCATCATAAAGTTAGCTAGAGACATGACAAGTTTACTATGCAGGCATCATAAAGTTAGTTATAGACATGACAAGTTTACTATGCAGGCATCATAAAGTTAGTTATAGACATGACAAGTTTACTATGCAGGCATCATAAAGTTAGTTATACACATGACAAGTTTACTATGCAGGCATCATAAAGTTAGTTATAGACATGACAAGTTTACTATGCAGGCATCATAAAGTTAGCTAGAGACATGACAAGTTTACTATGCAGGCATCATAAAGTTAGTTATAGACATGACAAGTTTACTATGCAGGCATCATAAAGTTAGCTAGAGACATGACAAGTTTACTATGCAGGCATCATAAAGTTAGCTATAGACATGACAAGTTTACTATGCAGGCATCATAAAGTTAGCTAGAGACATGACAAGTTTACTATGCAGGCATCATAAAGTTAGCTATAGACATGACAAGTTTACTATGCAGGCATCATAAAGTTAGTTATAGACATGACAAGTTTACTATGCAGGCATCATAAAGTTAGCTAGAGACATGACAAGTTTACTATGCAGGCATCATAAAGTTAGTTATAGACATGACAAGTTTACTATGCAGGCATCATAAAGTTAGCTAGAGACATGACAAGTTTACTATGCAGGCATCATAAAGTTAGTTATAGACATGACAAGTTTACTATGCAGGCATCATAAAGTTAGCTATAGACATGACAAGTTTACTATGCAGGCATCATAAAGTTAGTTATAGACATGACAAGTTTACTATGCAGGCATCATAAAGTTAGCTAGAGACATGACAAGTTTACTATGCAGGCATCATAAAGTTAGTTATAGACATGACAAGTTTACTATGCAGGCATCATAAAGTTAGTTATAGACATGACAAGTTTACTATGCAGGCATCATAAAGTTAGTTATAGACATGACAAGTTTACTATGCAGGCATCATAAAGTTAGTTATAGACATGACAAGTTTACTATGCAGGCATCATAAAGTTAGTTATAGACATGACAAGTTTACTATGCAGGCATCATAAAGTTAGCTAGAGACATGACAAGTTTACTATGCAGGCATCATAAAGTTAGTTATAGACATGACAAGTTTACTATGCAGGCATCATAAAGTTAGTTATAGACATGACAAGTTTACTATGCAGACATCATAAAGTTTGTTATAGACATGACAAGTTTACTATGCAGGCATCATAAAGTTAGTTATAGACATGACAAGTTTACTATGCAGGCATCATAAAGTTAGCTATAGACATGACAAGTTTACTATGCAGGCATCATAAAGTTAGCTAGAGACATGACAAGTTTACTATGCAGGCATCATAAAGTTAGCTAGAGACATGACAAGTTTACTATGCAGGCATCATAAAGTTAGCTATAGACATGACAAGTTTACTATGCAGGCATCATAAAGTTAGCTATAGACATGACAAGTTTACTATGCAGGCATCATAAAGTTAGTTATAGACATGACAAGTTTACTATGCAGGCATCATAAAGTTAGTTATAGACATGACAAGTTTACTATGCAGGCATCATAAAGTTAGCTATAGACATGACAAGTTTACTATGCAGGCATCATAAAGTTAGTTATAGACATGACAAGTTTACTATGCAGGCATCATAAAGTTAATTATAGACATGACAAGTTTACTATGCAGGCATCATAAAGTTAGCTAGAGACATGACCAGTTTACTATGCAGACATCATAAAGTTAGTTATAGACATGACAAGTTTACTATGCAGGCATCATAAAGTTAGCTAGAGACATGACAAGTTTACTATGCAGGCATCATAAAGTTAGCTAGAGACATGACAAGTTTACTATGCAGGCATCATAAAGTTAGTTATAGACATGACAAGTTTACTATGCAGGCATCATAAAGTTAGTTATAGACATGACAAGTTTACTATGCAGGCATCATTAAGTTAGCTATAGACATGACAAGTTTACTATGCAGGCATCATAAAGTTAGTTATAGACATGACAAGTTTACTATGCAGGCATCATAAAGTTAGTTATAGACATGACAAGTTTACTATGCAGGCATCATAAAGTTAGTTATAGACATGACAAGTTTACTATGCAGGCATCATAAAGTTAGTTATAGACATGACAAGTTTACTATGCAGGCATCATAAAGTTAGCTATAGACATGACAAGTTTACTATGCAGGCATCATAAAGTTAGTTATAGACATGACAAGTTTACTATGCAGGCATCATAAAGTTAGTTATAGACATGACAAGTTTACTATGCAGGCATCATAAAGTTAGCTATAGACATGACAAGTTTACTATGCAGGCATCATAAAGTTAGCTAGAGACATGGCAAGTTTACTATGCAGGCATCATAAAGTTAGTTATAGACATGACAAGTTTACTATGCAGGCATCATAAAGTTAGCTATAGACATGACAAGTTTACTATGCAGGCATCATAAAGTTAGCTATAGACATGGCAAGTTTACTATGCAGGCATCATAAAGTTAGTTATAGACATGACAAGTTTACTATGCAGGCATCATAAAGTTAGTTATAGACATGACAAGTTTACTATGCAGGCATCATAAAGTTAGCTAGAGACATGACAAGTTTACTATGCAGGCATCATAAAGTTAGCTAGAGACATGACAAGTTTACTATGCAGGCATCATAAAGTTAGTTATAGACATGACAAGTTTACTATGCAGGCATCATAAAGTTAGCTAGAGACATGACAAGTTTACTATGCAGGCATCATAAAGTTAGTTATAGACATGACAAGTTTACTATGCAGGCATCATAAAGTTAGCTATAGACATGACAAGTTTACTATGCAGGCATCATAAAGTTAGTTATAGACATGACAAGTTTACTATGCAGGCATCATAAAGTTAGTTATAGACATGACAAGTTTACTATGCAGGCATCATAAAGTTAGCTAGAGACATGACAAGTTTACTATGCAAGCATCATAAAGTTAGCTAGAGACATGACAAGTTTACTATGCAGGCATCATAAAGTTAGTTATAGACATGACAAGTTTACTATGCAGGCATCATGAAGTTAGCTAGAGACATGACAAGTTTACTATGCAGGCATCATAAAGTTAGCTAGAGACATGGCAAGTTTACTATGCAGGCATCATAAAGTTAGCTAGAGACATGACAAGTTTACTATGCAGGCATCATAAAGTTAGCTAGAGACATGACAAGTTTACTATGCAGGCATCATAAAGTTAGTTATAGACATGACAAGTTTACTATGCAGGCATCATAAAGTTAGTTATAGACATGACAAGTTTACTATGCAGGCATCATAAAGTTAGTTATAGACATGACAAGTTTACTATGCAGGCATCATAAAGTTAGCTAGAGACATGACAAGTTTACTATGCAGACATCATAAAGTTAGTTATAGACATGACAAGTTTACTATGCAGGCATCATAAAGTTAGCTATAGACATGGCAAGTTTACTATGCAGGCATCATAAAGTTAGTTAGAGACATGACAAGTTTACTATGCAGGCATCATAAAGTTAATTATAGACATGACAAGTTTACTATGCAGGCATCATAAAGTTAGCTATAGACATGACAAGTTTACTATGCAGGCATCATAAAGTTAGCTAGAGACATGACAAGTTTACTATGCAGGCATCATAAAGTTAGCTAGAGACATGACAAGTTTACTATGCAGGCATCATAAAGTTAGCTATAGACATGACAAGTTTACTATGCAGGCATCATAAAGTTAGTTATAGACATGACAAGTTTACTATGCAGGCATCATAAAGTTAGTTATAGACATGACAAGTTTAATATGCAGGCATCATAAAGTTAGTTATAGACATGACAAGTTTACTATGCAGGCATCATAAAGTTAGCTAGAGACATGACAAGTTTACTATGCAGGCATCATAAAGTTAGTTATAGACATGACAAGTTTACTATGCAGGCATCATAAAGTTAGCTATAGACATGACAAGTTTACTATGCAGGCATCATAAAGTTAGTTATAGACATGACAAGTTTACTATGCAGGCATCATAAAGTTAATTATAGACATGACAAGTTTACTATGCAGGCATCATAAAGTTAGCTAGAGACATGACAAGTTTACTATGCAGGCATCATAAAGTTAGCTAGAGACATGACAAGTTTACTATGCAGGCATCATAAAGTTAGCTAGAGACATGACAAGTTTACTATGCAGGCATCATAAAGTTAGCTAGAGACATGGCAAGTTTACTATGCAGGCATCATAAAGTTAGTTATAGACATGACAAGTTTACTATGCAGGCATCATAAAGTTAGCTAGAGACATGGCAAGTTTACTATGCAGGCATCATAAAGTTAGTTATAGACATGACAAGTTTACTATGCAGGCATTATAAAGTTAGCTAGAGACATGACAAGTTTACTATGCAGGCATCATAAAGTTAGCTAGAGACATGACAAGTTTACTATGCAGGCATCATAAAGTTAGCTATAGACATGGCAAGTTTACTATGCAGGCATCATAAAGTTAGCTAGAGACATGACAAGTTTACTATGCAGGCATCATAAAGTTAGTTATAGACATGACAAGTTTACTATGCAGGCATCATAAAGTTAGTTATAGACATGACAAGTTTACTATGCAGGCATCATAAAGTTAGCTATAGACATGACAAGTTTACTATGCACATGATTTTTTAGGGTAGGGGAAGGAGGAAGTGGGGAAGAGGAGGAGTGTAATGATTGACAGTGTTGCATACATGCGAGGTTTCCTGAGATATCACCCCCCTCCCAAAGTCCAGGTTTCCCCCTCCCTCCTCAATAAAACTTATGCTTGAATAGTAAGTGTATTGGAGCAAGTGCAAGTTACAAAGTGACAGCAAGACAATGTGAAGTGTGTTTGGGTGGATTTCTAGAAAATTTCATTCTGAAAGTTGTCCTCCTCCCAAACCAAATATCCAGTTTCAAGCACTGGCTTGGTGTGCCCATAACTATTGATTAGTGAACTTGCTTACAGTAATAATGTCTGGGGGGGATTGGGAGGAAGTTTCTACTAAGGTCCTCCCCTTCCTCTCCCCCTCCCCCTTCCTCTTTCCCCCTCCCCCTTCCTCTTTCCCCCTCCCCCCGTCCTCTTTCCCCCCTCCCCCTTCCTCTCCCCCCCCTCTCCTTACCTCTTTCCCCTTCCTCTTTCCCCCTCCCCCTTCCTCTTTCCCCCTCCCCCCGTCCTCTTTCCCCCCTCCCCCCATCCTCTTTCCCCCTCCCCCTTCCTGTTTCCCCTTCCCCCGTGTTAGTTCCTTATATATATGCTATAAACTTGTAAGTACTTTACATTAAAAAACCCCATTAATATGCCCTTCTATTAGCAGCCCTTTCCGTTCTAGCCTCTGCGCAGATTCCAATATTGTAATGGCCTCTATAAATAGGTGAGTAGCCACAACTGGTTCAGAAGGTGAGATGGTCTAGTGTGACTTTTGTAGCTAGCTCAATTTGGACTACATCGAAGTAGTTCTTCAGACTCGTCTTGATTCACTAGACAACGTGTGGTAAAAAATATATATTCTGAACATGTATCACTTTTTCTTCAGAGATTCAGTAGAACAATACTACATTGACTTTCTTACTTAAATTTGCTCACTTGACATTTTGGCTAGATGCCCTGGCCTTCATCAGGAGGGGCTTACTCCTGGTGAAGGCTAGAACATCTAGCTGAAATGCTGATGGAGCAAATTTAATTATCAAGAAAGTCTTTGTATTTTATTACCTATGATTACCTATGTCAACTAAGAGTCATTGCGAATATTCCATTTGTGATATGGTAACTTGCAATTGCATCATTAGTAATTGCTACTGACAGGAAGTGCATGACTAAGTATTGTCCAACAAAAAAATACATTGTCACAAAAATGACATTACTACAAGGGTCGCAGAATAGATAAATAAGAAATCCCCACAATGCATACATGGAGAGCTCTTGTGGTGAGATAAGATTGGTGCAGGTTAATGAGTACATGTCCATTCAACGCTATAGCAACCAGTGTGGTGGGTCCAGGGTTGGGCTGTGTTTATAACTGCTGATTTCTCACACACTCCATCAACTCTTGTTGTTTAATGCCTGCCTTTAACCCCAACCTGCAAGAAAACTGTAGTATGCTATTACTAAATAACCACATCGAGAGGACACCACTTATATCCCTTCATTGATCATGGACTCTGAGAGGCTGTGAGCAAATGAAAGCTTTGCATTAAAATTTTCTTTTTATTCTAGACCAACGAAGAACGGAGAAGCTAGTATCATGATCGTGAGCCAGTCAAAGAAGGACTAGTCAAACTAAGAGAGACACACTCTCTCTCTCTAGCCTGATTTCAAAGAAGCTAGTCTCTAAGGAAAACTAAGAAGGAGCTAGCTAGCAATGGCCTCTCAAGTTAGAAGTACCCTGCAAATTATCAATAAGAAGCTCATGGAAATGGAAAACCTTAAACAACCTTGAACAACTGTAGCTAATAATGTAATAAGTGGTCATTCTAATAAGTGGTCATTCTAGTAAAATTCTTGCCTCACTGTGTTTGTGGAATACATAACCTGTTGCTCAAGCTAATACACATGCCCATAACCAATAGCTTTTTTCGACAACACCAAGATCAGCACTCACGTATCGTAAGGATGACTTACAAAAATGCTTATAACGATGAGGAGAGTACTTACAGCTTGCACAAAACATTGAGAGGTTTAATCAGAGTTTGTGGTGGGTACCCAAATATTTTGGATTTGAAACCAGTAAGTAGGGTTTGGAAACGAGAGAGGTGATTTAGAATCAGCATTGCTCCAACTTCGTTTCTTGATGCTAGAGGCTAAAGTGTGCCTCTTTTTATTGGCTATTTGAAGGTTGTAGCGATTGATGAGACTTTTTAGAGATTTTTACAGAAATAACGGTAGACATTTCTTGCAGTAGATACTTCTTGTAGCAACCGTTTCTTTTAGCAACTATTTCTTGCGGCAGCCATTTCTTGCGGGCAGCCACTTCTTTTAGCAACCATTTCTTGCGGCAGCCATTTCTTTTAGCAGCCATTTCTTGCGGGCAGCCACTTCTTTTAGCAACCATTTCTTGCGGCAGCCATTTCTTTTAGCAACCACTTCTTGCGGCAGCCATTTCTTTTAGCAGCCATTTCTTGCGGGCAGCCACTTCTTTTAGCAACCATTTCTTGCGGCAGCCATTTCTTTTAGCAGCCATTTCTTTTAGCAACCATTTCTTGTGGCAGCCATTTCTTTTAGCAGCCATTTCTTGCGGGCAGCCACTTCTTTTAGCAACCATTTCTTGCGGCAGCCATTTCTTTTAGCAACCATTTCTTTTAGCAACCATTTCTTGTGGCAGCCATTTCTTTTAGCAGCCATTTCTTTTAGCAACCATTTCTTGCGGGCAGCCACTTCTTTTAGCAACCATTTCTTGCGGCAGCCATTTCTTGCAGCTGCCATTTCTTGTATAAGATGCTTGTTGTAGCAGCCGTACAATAGCCTTGGACTCCAAACTCCGAGTTCAACAACTGGAATATTACAACACATGGAGTTTCTTGCTCCAGCCATTTCTTGCAGCATCCATGCATAACCTTTTGCCCGGTAAGGTGAACTACTCCAAACTTGAGGACAACAACTCTAGCAGTACAGCACGTCCACCATGATGTCTTCATTGGCTTGTTCTGATGGATAGCCATCAGTATATATTCTTACTGGATAAATACCTCTCTTTGTACCCCGTATCTCTGATTCTGAATATGGAAATGTTAAGCATGAAATATGTACTTAAGAAAATTAAATTCATATTCAGACCCAAGCTGACTAGCTAGTGCGTGTACTGGGTACAAATTAGGATAGTGACAAAGCACACTTGGTACCAACACTAACTGTATCTACGTTGTAATACTTCATCTGCACTTTCATGAAATGTGCAGTTCTCTCTGCAGGCGCGAATATGTGCTGCATGTACATGTGAGAATCTAGAATTGCAACTATAGATCTCATGCCAGAGAATGGCAGGGCCTGATATTGAGAGGAGGTACGGAAATGTCACCTAGTATTAAATATGTCTATGTGGTGCCTACTTCTGTTCTAGCCAGAAGATCTTTGATGTGGTGAACGTGGTGAGTGACCTTGCAGCAGGTTCTTCTTGCAGCAGCAGAAGCTTCTTCTTGCAGCAGCTTCTTCTTGCAGAGGCTTCTTCCTAAAGCAGCTTCTTGTTGCAGCGGCTTCTTGCAGCGGCTTCTTCTTGCAGCAGCTTATTCTTGCAGCAGCTTCTTCTTGCAGCAGCTTCTTCTCGCAGCAACTGTTTCTTGCAATGGCCTTTTCTTGCAGCAGCTTCTTCTTGCAGCTTGCAGCAGCTTCTTCTTGCAGCAACTGTTTCTTTTTCTTGCAGCGGCTTCTTCTTGCAGCAACTGTTTCTTGCAATGGCCTTTTCTTGCAGAAGCCATTGTGGAGAAGTATGTTGGAGACTATTGAACAGCAATAGGTTTTCCCAATGACAAGATTCAACAGGCGTGCATCTTATCATATACAGTCCTTGCTCATAGTTGCTGCACTCACTTGCTGGCTTGACTACCTCAACTTGCTACTTGCCTGCTGGTCCTCTAGCAAGATACGGTGTGCTTAAAAAGACATTTACAACCTGGAAATCAGTTATCTGAGCTTCAGTTATCCAAATAGTTGGTCAACCAATTGCTACAAGAAGCCATTGCCCTGGCAAAGCTGGCTGCTTAATAATTTTTTCGCGTGGAAAATTCTTATGCATGTGCACAATGATTGGTTACTGTTCACTCAACAAGTGTTTCCAGCTGTTTCTTTTGATTCTTCTCACTCGTGTCAAAGCTGAGAGCATGGCTGCACCTACTCAGAAGAGAAAAAGGCTGTCTTTAATCTTGATGGGAGGTTCATGCAGGGTCAGGAAGGTGTGAGGTTGCAATTTAGACTAGGGCCTGCATCAACTGAGTTGCTAGAAGCTAAGAAGATCATTAAGGATGACAGATGTATCATGTGTGATAGTGGAGCAGGGGAAGATGTGGGATGTGTGGGGGATTTGAGAGGAAAGAAGGGTGTAATTCCAGGTATTTGAATACTCTCCAGTCCCAGCTTGTTCAGATAACTGACTTGCTAAGATACCTAGCTAGATCAGAAGTGACCACACCCACGTATAATTTATGTCTTACACGTAGCTAGACAGCGATACACAAAACTATACCAGAAAAGCCTTCAACGTCAGCGTACTAAAAAAACGTGGACATTTTCTCGGCTTGCTTGTAACTCCAGCTCCAGCAGTAGGAACAGTGAAGATGGCAAAGAAGGCAGAAGAGTGGGTTGGGAAATGGATGATGAGCAGAGTGAATGGATAGGTGGTAGACGAGGAAGAATGGTATAGGAGCTTCTAGAATGGAGTATGCAGCTGAAGTGTGGTGGATAGAAGGACATAATGCTTGCAAGAAGTTGGAGTCAGCACAGATGAAAGTGGGTGGGAGATTGTTGGGGGCAAGTAATACAGTAGCAGCAGGAGCGGCAATACGGGGAGATATGGGGTGGAGGAAGCTAGAGGAGAGGAGGGAAGAGATGAAGGTTTTGTGAGGAGGGAAGAGATGAAGGTTTTGTTTGTAAGAGATTGAAGGTGTTGGAAGAGAGCAGATTTGGTGAAAGTAGCTGAGAGAGGATGAAGGAATTAGATGGTGGGAAGAATATGAGATCTTGAGGAAGAAATATGAGCTAAACAATGAGGTTGGATCAGTACGTAAGTGGAAGGGGAAAATGAAGGTATGAAATGAGAAGGATTGGGAGGAGGAAGTAAACAGTAAGAGTATGCCGAAGTTCTACATTGGCAAAGAAAGGTGCAGGGGTAAAGAGATATGGGAGGTTCATGCAGGGTCAGGAAGGTGTGAGGTTGCAATTTAGACTAGGGACTGCATCAACTGAGTTGCTAGAAGCTAAGAAGATCATTAAGGATGACAGATGTATCATGTGTGATAGTGGAGCAGGGGAAGATGTGGGATGTGTGGGGAATTTGAGAGGAATTGACTGGTACTGGTGGGTGAGGTGCACAGAATTGTAGGGGCGGATGAATATAGAAAAGTGGGTAAGGTTGGAAAAGTGGCATTGCTGTTGGGGAAAGGTGTGGAGGGAGCAGTGATTATGTATTGGGTAGGGAAGTGGTGGTAGAGGAGAAAGGAACTATTGTATGGCCAGCTGAGAAATGAGGCTCTACACACTGAGTGTTGTGATGTATCTGTTCTTCATAGGGATTGGGATGTCCCTAGGCTCTACACACTGAGTGTTGTGATGCATCTGTTCTTCATAGGGATTGGGATGACCCTAGGCTCTACACACTGAGTGTTGTGATGTATCTGTTCTTCATAGGGATTGGGATGACCCTAGGCTCTACACACTGAGTGTTGTGATGCATCTGTTCTTCATAGGGATTAGGATGACCCTAGGCTCTACACACTGAGTGTTGTGATGTATCTGTTCTTCATAGGGATTAGGATGACCCTAGGCTCTACACACTGAGTGTTGTGATGTATCTGTTCTTCATAGGGATTGGGATGACCCTAGACTCTACACACTGAGTGTTGTGATGCATCTGTTCTTCATAGGGATTGGGATGACCCTAGGCTCTACACACAGTGTTGTGATGTATCTTAGGGATTGGGATGACCCTAGGCTCTACACACTGAGTGTTGTGATGTATCTGTTCTTCATAGGGATTAGGATGACCCTAGGCTCTACACACTGAGTGTTGTGATGTATCTGTTCTTCATAGGGATTGGGATGACCCTGGGCTCTACACACAGTGTTGTGATGTATCTTAGGGATTGGGATGACCCTAGGCTCTACACACTGAGTGTTGTGATGTATCTGTTCTTCATAGGGATTAGGATGACCCTAGGCTCTACACACTGAGTGTTGTGATGTATCTGTTCTTCTTAGGGATTGGGATGACCCTAGGCTCTACACACTGAGTGTTGTGATGTATCTGTTCTTCATAGGGATTGGGATGACCCTAGGCTGTACACACTGAGTGTTGTGATGCATCTGTTCTTCATAGGGATTGGGATGACCCTAGGCTCTACACACTGAGTGGGTTACGTAAGCGGGGAGTCCCACCTGAAGCCATCAGGGCCTTTTGTGACCAGGTAAAAATATTCAACGTAATCTAGACTCTAATATTGTTGTTGTTGTTGTTGTTGCTGCTGCTGTTGCTGTTGTTGTTGTTGTTGTATACCCTCAGGCTTATCCAAACCCCATGGTACCCAACCCTGTTTGGATAAGTGTAATTTCTGAATATGTGAAGTAGTTGTGACATATTAGATAATTGTGTTCAGGAAATGAGTATAGAGGTTTAACTGTGCATGTCTCTAAACAACAGCTTAAAGTGGAAGATACACACACACAAAGAAGGTTAGGCCAAGTCTTGATCAGAGAGATAAGACTTGCAGCTGCACTAACAGCTGCTTGACTGCACCCTGTTTTAGTGGAGATGATGTGGTTGCTGCATATAATTCTGTAGTAGTGGACTTGAATTAATGAAGGTCTATATTTATGAAGGTCTAATAATAATAAGTCTAATAATAACAACAACTTTTATTATTATTATTTTATTATTATTATTTTATTATTGTGTGTTGTTGTGTTGTTGTTATTATTATTATTATTTCATAGATGTTTTTATAAAACTGGGGATTATTCACCTTTCTAGCTTGCAATAATTATTTCTACTGATAATTTGTTTTGCATTACATAATATCTGACACAGAAATTTCATTTTTGATTTCTGCATGATTGTTTGGAGTAATGATACTGCTCCATTATTTGGATAGTATGGAGTACTGCAGTCTGATGGAGAAGTGGATCTCTCTCTGATAGATCACTACATCAGAAGACACCTCAACCAGACAGCACCAAGGTAAGTGCTTGTACAGGCATGCAGCACTGACATGTTATTAGGAAACTCATTTTATAGGATCTAGATGTATTAGAGCAGATACCTACTTAGTAAGATGATCATTAGGACAGAGACCTACTCCTAGGATGATCATTAGGACAGATGGACGATCATTAGGACAGATGGACGATCATTAGGACAGATACCTACTCACTAGGATGATCATTAGGACAGAGACCTACTCACTAGGACGATCATTAGGACAGAGACCTACTCACTAGGATGATCATTAGGACAGAGACCTACTCACTTGGACGATCATTAGGACAGAGACCTACACTAACTTGGATGATCATTAGGACAGAGACCTACTCACTAGGACGATCATTAGGACAGAGACCTACTCACTAGAACGATCATTAGGGATGAGACCTACTCACTTGGATGATCATTAGGACAGAGACCTACTCACTAGAATGATCATTAGGACAGAGACCTACTCACTAGGATGATCATTAGGACAGAGACCTACTCACTAGGATGATCATTAGGACAGAGACCTACTCACTAGGATGATCATTAGGACAGAGACCTACTCACTAGGATGATCATTAGGACAGAGACCTACTCACTAGGATGATCATTAGGACAGAGACCTACTCACTAGAACGATCATTAGGGATGAGACCTACTCACTAGAACGATCATTAGGGATGAGACCTACTCACTAGGACGATCATTAGGGATGAGACCTACACTCACTAGGACGATCATTGGGACAGAGACCTACTCACTAGAACGATCATTAGGACAGAGACCTACACTCACTTGGATGATCATTAGGACAGAGACCTACTCACTAGGATGAGCATTAGGACAGAGACCTACTCACTAGGACGATCATTAGGACAAAAAGACCTACACTCACTAGGACGATCATTAGGACAGAGACCTACACTCACTTGGATGATCATTAGGACAGAGACCTACTCACTAGGACCATCATTAGGGAAGAGACCTACTCACTAGGATGATCATTAGGGAAGAGACCTATTCACTTGGATGATCATTAGGACAGAGACCTGCCCACTAGGATGATCATTAGGACAGAGACCTACTCACTAGGACGATCATTAGGACAGAGACCTACTCACTAGAACGATCATTAGGGATGAGACCTACTCACTAGGACGATCATAAGGACAGAGACCTACTCACTAGGACGATCATTAGGACAGAGACCTACTCACTAGAACGATCATTAGGACAGAGACCTACACTCACTTGGATGATCATTAGGACAGAGACCTACTCACTAGGATGATCATTAGGACAGAGACCTACTCACTAGGACGATCATTAGGACAGAGACCTACTCACTAGGATGATCATTAGGACAGAGACCTACACTCACTTGGATGATCATTAGGACAGAGACCTACTCACTAGGATGATCATTAGGACAGAGACCTACTCACTAGGACGATCATTAGGACAGAGACCTATTCACTAGGACGATCATTAGGACAGAGACCTACACTCACTTGGATGATCATTAGGACAGAGACCTACTCACTAGAACGATCATTAGGACAGAGACCTACCCACTAGGACAATTATTAGGGAAGAGACCTACTCACTAGGACGATCATTAGGACAGAGACCTACACTCACTTGGATGATCATTAGGACAGAGACCTACTCACTAGAACGATCATTAGGACAGAGACCTGCCCACTAGGACAATTATTAGGGAAGAGACCTACTCACTAGGACGATCATTAGGCCTACACTCACTTGGATGATCATTAGGACAGAGACCTACTCACTAGAATGATCATTAGGGAAGAGACCTACTCACTAGAATGATCATTAGGGAAGAGACCTACTCACTAGAATGATCATTAGGGAAGAGACCTACTCACTAGGGTCCTACAATAATGTCCAGACTGACACGTGCTCATAAGATCTGTTGTTATTTGCAGAGTTATGACTGTTGTGGACCCAATCAAACTCACAGTTCAAAACTTTCCATGGCCAGAGGTACATTACTATGAGGAGGAGGAGGAGGATAATGACAAAGATGTGGTTAAGATATTAATGATGGTGATGACGGTAATGATGATGGGATGTGGTGGTGCTGATGATGATGTAGTGTTGGTGGTGGTGGTGGTGATAGTAGTGATGATGTGCTGGTGATAGTGATGATGATGGTAATTATGATGATGTGCTGGTGTGGGTGATAGTGATGATGATGATGTGGTGGTGGTGGTGGTGGTGGTGATGTGGTGGTGATAGTAGTGATGATGTGGTGGTGATAATAGTGATGATGTGCTGGTGGTAGTGGTGATAATAGTGATGATGTGCTGGTGGTGGTGATAGTGATGATGTTGATGGTAATTATGATGATGTGCTGGTGGGAGTGGTGATAGTGATGATGATGATGGTGATGGTAATTATGATGATGTGGTGGTGGTGATAATGTCGATGGAATGACCCTGAGATGTTGGCGATGATAAAATATGATTGTCATGAAGTAACGTGATAATGTAGGGACATGTTATAGAGGTCCCCAACAACAAGAATGATGCATCATCAGGCACTCGGCAGGTGTCACTGGGTCCAGAGCTCTACATAGAAAGAAGTGACTTCAGAGAAGTAAGTGCAGGAAATCACATGATGAACACACTGCACACCTACCATGATGAACACACTGCACACCTACCATGATGAACACACTGCACACCTACCATGATGAACACACTGCACACCTACCATGATGAACACACTGCACACCTACCATGATGAATACACTGCACACCTACCATGATGAACACACTGCACACCTACCATGATGAACACACTGCATACCTACCATGATGAACACACTGCACACCTACCATGATGAACACACTGCACACCTACCATGATGAACACACTGCACACCTACCATGATGAACACACTGTACACCTACCATGATGAACACACTGTAGACCTACCATGATGAACACACTGCAGACCTACCATGATGAACACACTGCACACCTACCATGATGAACACACTGCACACCTACCATGATGAACACACTGCACACCTACCATGATGAACACACTACACACCTACCATGATGAACACACTGCACACCTACCATGATGAACACACTGCACACCTACCATGATGAACATACTGCACACCTACCATGATGAACACACTGCACACCTACCATGATGAACACACTACACACCTACCATGATGAACACACTACACACCTACCATGATGAACACACTGCACACCTACCATGATGAACACACTGCACACCTACCATGATGAACACACTGCACACCTACCATGATGAACACACTGCACACCTACCATGATGAACACACTACACACCTACCATGATGAACACACTACACACCTACCATGATGAACACACTGCACACCTACCATGATGAACACACTACACACCTACCATGATGAACACACTGCACACCTACCATGATGAACACACTGCACACCTACCATGATGAACACACTACACACCTACCATGATGACACACTACACACCTACCATGATGAACACACTGTAGACCTACCATGATGACACACTGCACACCTACCATGATGAACACACTGTACACCTACCATGATGAACACACTGCACACCTACCATGATGAACACACTGCAGACCTACCATGATGAACACACTGCACACCTACCATGATGAACACACTGCACACCTACCATGATGAACATACTGCACACCTACCATGATGAACACACTGTACACCTACCATGATGAACACACTGCACACCTACCATGATGAACACACTGTACACCTACCATGATGAACACACTACACACCTACCATGATGAACACACTGCACACCTACCATGATGAACACACTGCAGACCTACCATGATGAACACACTGCACACCTACCATGATGAACACACTGCACACCTACCATGATGAACACACTGTACACCTACCATGATGAACACACTGTAGACCTACCATGATGAACACACTGCAGACCTACCATGATGAACACACTGCACACCTACCATGATGAACACACTGCACACCTACCATGATGAACACACTGCACACCTACCATGATGAACACACTACACACCTACCATGATGAACACACTGCACACCTACCATGATGAACACACTGCACACCTACCATGATGAACATACTGCACACCTACCATGATGAACACACTGCACACCTACTATGATGAACACACTGTACACCTACCATGATGAACACACTGCACACCTACCATGATGAACACACTGCACACCTACCATGATGAACACACTGCACACCTACCATGATGAACACACTACACACCTACCATGATGAACACACTGCACACCTACCATGATGAACACACTGTACACCTACCATGATGAACACACTGCACACCTACCATGATGAACACACTGCAGACTACCATGATGAACACACTGCAGACTACCATGATGACACACTGCACACCTACCATGATGAACACACTGCACACCTACCATGATGAACACACTGCACACCTACCATGATGAACACACTGCACACCTACCATGATGAACACACTGCACACCTACCATGATGACACACTGCACACCTACCATGATGAACACACTGCACACCTACCATGATGACACACTGCTGACCTACCATGATGAACACACTGGTTCTGCCACTAGCACAAGTGGTTTTGTGGATTGTTTAATTACTAGGTGATCTCTTTATAAGGTTGCTACTGTATTGCACATAATTGCAACGTGCTGTTCATTTATAAATAGCTGCTAGTGGAGGACCCTTGCCTGTGGAACACTGATTAGTGGAATACGTCCTTAAATGGAAGTTTTCTCAATTCCTACTTGAAGCTACACATACTAACAACAACAACAATAATAATAATAGTATTCTGATAAGTGGTATTCATACCAAGTGGAAATGATTTTGTGTTCCCTTGAGCTACAATTATCAATTTTCAAACTCATTAGAATGCCAAACAATAAGCTGCAGGTTGGTCTAAGAACCAGCTCCATTGAGGAATGCGAACAAAAGCTACGCATTGCTACACATCGCTCTAACAAAACTTATGGCCGAGAAATCCATCCAAGAATGACTTCTTTCTAAAGAGAGGAGGAATCCAGAGTAATCCCAGGCAAGCATGCATAGGTTCCTATGCATCTTTCCTCTGAAGAAGGGGTTCCAGAAACAGCAGTAAAGGCCAGGAAGAAGACCGTTCATGGTGGCAGTTGCAATTACCAGCCATTTTATTATTAATATACTTCCCCCCACCCCATCCACAAGTTGCTATATACGTCGTATTGGCACAGCAATCTTCTGGTATGCGCAGTTTAAAATAAACCAAAAAAAACCCTGTGTTTTAGTGCCTATGAAATAAATGATTTTTTATATATAGACATTTTGGGATAAAATATTGCACTAATCAAACTTTAAATCTAAGACAATGTCGTCTATATCTGTTTAATGACATCATTAGCCTCTTAATTATCCTATGATTGGATGAGTGGAATTAACCCATTCCCCCTCAACTTCCACTTCTTGGAGTTCCACTACTTTGTTAACACATGCAGGATTGCCCTGAGGGCTACAACAGGCTGACTCCAGATCAGCCCGTGGGACTGAAGTACACCCACTGCTCGCTGAAGCTGGAGGAGGTGGTGCGACACCCGGACTCAGGAAAGGCGGAGGAGCTGCGTGTATCTTGGCAGGACACGACAAAGCCAGCGGGTGAGGTTTCACAGCCCAAAGCCTACATACACTGGGTCTCTAACCCGCTACCCTGCACTATGAGGTTCTACCAGGAAGTGTGAGTACCACCATACTTGACATCACTCTTAAAAAAAGAGTTTTTCATGTTGTTGTTGCTGTTGTTGTTGTTGTTGTTGCTGCTGCTGCTGCTGTAGAAAATCAAGTGATTCATCGGTGAGTGGAAGGAATAAAGTGTTATGTACCATCTTGCAGAATGCTACACAACGATCAATATATTCAGACCTGCTCTGCTCCTTGTGCTAGTTTCAACATTGCAGCTGTATAATTCAGATCTTCTACTAGACAAGATTGACAGTACAAAACGCTGCCACTTCATGACAATGCTTTCTGCTTGGTGTGCATGTTTCCCATGCAGCCAGGGTCCCTCACGGAGGTGCACACTGCACTGGTGGAGGCATCCCTGAGAGACAGCTCTCCTGGGACCACCTTTCAAGCCGAGAGAGTTGGATACTTCAGTGTGGATCCTGACAGCTCTCCAGATAAGGTGGGGTTTTTTATTTTTTAATGCCATATAAACATGTGCACAGTGTGGATACGTAGTCAGTGGTACTAGCTACTGGTGACTGTGACCGAAGGATCATACACTACTATATCTTATTCCTTATCCTGGTGTTGCTGACTTCTCAGCAAAGGGTCTGCGATTACAAACATAGCTACTAAGTTTGTTCTGGTGGGAAGGACTGGATGGTCTAATTGGCTGGAGTTGCTATCAACAAGGAATTGATATCCATGTGGGAGGACATGTTTAATTGGCACAAACGGAGACGAGAAATACCTTCTGCATGTTCTGTTAGGGATGTGAGGCCGACATCTCCTCCAAACCTAGGGGAGGAATGAAACACATCTCTGTACCGTTGTCTTCTACTCCACGCAAAACGAAAACATGCAAAGCTCGTCATGAAGGTCATTCGTGCCTACACAGATCACAATTATGTACTGATTAATTGCTGTCACATTAGTGAAGTGAGAACAACTTCAACTAACTCTCAGCTAACATTAGAAAATAAATTTCTCGGTGATCAATTTTAAATTTGTCTCTCCACGTTTTAGCTAGATGATCTAGCTTTTATCAATGATGAAGGCAATATTCTTAAGATGAGAACAAGTTTACTCGACTAGCCAGACCTCTTCCCCCCCCCCCCCACACCACCAGGGAGGTGAAAGGGCAGCTGAACTTTACTATACTAGCTTTCCCAGACCTCTTTTCCCCCCACTAGGGAGGTGAAGGGGCATCTGTGAGAGACTATCTGTATCTACCAACACCAGAATAAGATAATTAGCAACTGGAAATAGCGTTTCATGTTTTTTCTTTGTCCAATAAAGTCAATAAAGTCAGAATGGTCCATACAATAAAGTCAGGATGGTCCATACAATGACTCAATAAAGTCAGGATGGTCCATACAATGACTCAATAAAGTCAGGATGGTCCATACAATGACTCAATAAAGTCAGGATGGTCCATACAATGACTCAATAAAGTCAGGATGGTCCATACAATGACTCAATAAGTCAGGATGGTCCATACAATGACTCAATAAAGTCAGGATGGTCCATACAATGACTCAATAAAGTCAGGATGGTCCATACAATGACTCAATAAAGTCAGGATGGTCCATACAATGACTCAATAAAGTCAGGATGGTACATACAATGACTCAATAAGTCAGGATGGTCCATACAATGACTCAATAAAGTCAGGGTGGTCCATACAATGACTCGATAAGTCAGGGTGGTCCATAGAATGACTCTATAAAGTCAGGATGGTCCATACAATGACTCAATAAAGTCAAATGGTCCATACAATGACTCAATACAGTCAGGGTGGTACATACAATGACTCAGTAAAGTCAGGATGGTCCATACAATGACTCAATAAAGTCAGGATGGTCCATACAATGACTCAATAAAGTCAGGATGGTGCATACAATGACTCAATACAGTCAGGGTGGTCCATACAATGACTCAATACAGTCAGGGTGGTCCATACAATGACTCAATAAAGTCAGGATGGTCCATACAATGACTCATTAAAGTCAGGATGGTTCATACAATGACTCATTAAAGTCAAATGGTCCATACAATGAGTCAGGATGGTCCATACAATGACTCAATATTAAAGTCAGGATGGTCCATACAATGACTCAATAAAGTCAGGATGGTCCATACAATGACTCAATAAAGTCAGGATGGTCCATACAATGACTCAATAAAGTCAGGATGGTTCATACAACGACTCATTAAAGTCGGGATGGTTCATACAATAAAGTCAGGATGGTCCATACAATGACTCAATAAAGTCAGGATGGTCCATACAATGACTCAATAAAGTCAGGATGCTCCATACAATGACTCAATAAAGTCAGGATGGTCCATACAATGACTCAATAAGTCAGGATGGTCCATACAATGACTCAATAAAGTCAGGGTGGTCCATACAATGACTCGATAAGTCAGGGTGGTCCATAGAATGACTCTATAAAGTCAGGATGGTCCATACAATGACTCAATAAAGTCAAATGGTCCATACAATGACTCAATACAGTCAGGGTGGTACATACAATGACTCAGTAAAGTCAGGATTGTCCATACAATGACTCAATAAAGTCAGGGTGGTCCATACAATGACTCAATACAGTCAGGGTGGTCCATACAATGACTCAGTAAAGTCAGGATGGTCCATACAATGACTCAATAAAGTCAGGATGGTCCATACAATGACTCAATAAAGTCAGGATGGTCCATACAATGACTCAATACAGTCAGGATGGTCCATACAATGACTCAATACAGTCAGGGTGGTCCATACAATGACTCAATAAAGTCAGGATGGTTCATACAATGACTCATTAAAGTCAAATGGTCCATACAATGAGTCAGGATGGTCCATACAATGACTCAATAAAGTCAGGATGGTCCATACAATGACTCAGTAAAGTCAGGATGGTCCATACAATGACTCAATAAAGTCAGGATGGTTCATACAATGACTCATTAAAGTCGGGATGGTTCATACAATAACGCGGGATGGTTCATACAATGACTCATTAAAGTCAGGATGGTTCATACAATGACTCATTAAAGTCAAATGGTCCATACAATGAGTCAGGATGGTCCATACAATGACTCAATAAAGTCAGGATGGTCCATACAATGACTCAATAAAGTCAGGATGGTTCATACAACGACTCAATAAAGTCAGGATGGTTCATACAATGAAGGTTAGGATGGTCCAATAATGCCTTGGACAATCCCAGGATCGTCTATGGTGTCCAAGTTCAAAATTCATACTCCCCTTAATCCTAGTTCTAGCCCTGCCTAAGCCCTAGCCATATGCATGTATTGCTAACCCTAGCATAATCGCTAGCCTTGTGTGTCAAGCCCTAGCCATATATTCCTAGCCCTAGCCTAAGCCCTAGTCTTGTATCTCAACCCCTAGCCATATATTCCTAGCCCTAGCCTGAGGCCTAGTCTTGTATCTCAAGCTCTAGCCATATATTCCTAGCCCTAGCCTTAGCCCTATCTATATATCCCTAATTCTAGTTCTGGTCCCAGACAAAGAACTTGAACTTTGACATCCACAGTTGATCCTGAATTGTCCTGTACGTGTCAACCAAATCGAAGGGACCACGAGGGGCAATCTGCTCTGGAATTTGATCCACAAAGTGGGACATCATGAATAATGACCTTGTTTTGAGTTAGGTGCTCTATTGCACTGCATTGTGGCATCATTAGTGACTTTTAAATATTCCTGCAGTTACTGTTCAGTTTGCATGCCACAAGAGCACATAAAGTGCTTGGTTCATTTTTGTAGATGGTATGTGCTGATTATCCTTATAATACTAACCACTCCTTCCATGAGAAAGCTGAGCAGCTGCACTAGTGTCTGGCAGTGCAGGAGTATATAAACACACACACACACACACACACACACACACAGATACTAAGAGTGATCATGTGACTAACTGTTTGTTGGACAAGTTAAGGTCTAGCTTTAGAGCAGCAGATTACCAGGAAGGCCACTAAAGTGGGAGCAGAGGAAGGGGCAAGGTGAAGTAAAAGCAGGAGAGGACATAGCACCTCAGGACTGTCCCGCTTAAATCAGGGTGGTTGACACCTATGCTGTCCATGGCTGCATTGCTTGCACTGTTGCTGGTCTTGGCCTGATGTGCCTCTGCAATATTTGGTATATGC
This sequence comes from Cladorhizidae sp. MBARI D1340-BT2, assembly GCA_028752905.1. NCBI lineage: Eukaryota > Metazoa > Porifera > Demospongiae > Poecilosclerida > Cladorhizidae > Cladorhizidae sp. MBARI D1340-BT2. The sequence continues at coordinate 4,644,143 of JAQNBH010000005.1, forward strand.
AGGTGTAGATTGAGACTTTCACTCAATGTTGGTCACTTCTAGAAATGTTCGTGCCAAGTCAGAGTGAACACAACCTCCTGCTCATTCTGAAGGGGGGGGGGGGGGGGGGGGGGGAGAATTAGATTAGTACTGGAGAACAAAAAATGTCACAGGTACATAAAAAGCGCTCCTACTTGGCAGCTGTTATAGTAGGTTTTTAATTTCAGAAGATATAGGTCGACGACCCATAGCTGGCATAGAAATATCAGCTTAGAAACTAGGCTTACTCAGTAGTGTATATGTCTGCATGCGTTTCATGTTCCTGATGATAGCAAATTCATCTATGAAGAACCAACTTGGTAAGACATTACCTTGCACGGTGAAAATCCAACTGGGGCTGTTTGCTAGTAAGGCTACATCTGACCATATCCAGAAGAAAGACACAGTAGTTACTGAAAAGGCAAGATTTACAGTGGCACGTGTTGTCATTGGTTATGGAGAACCCGAAAAGTGGATAGCCATACAGCTAATATGGCTGAAGGAAGTGAATTGTGTAGAATACATGGAAGGATTTTGAGGCAAATTGATTGTCTGCTGTAAATTTAGGTCAAGGTTCCAGCTGGTTAAAAGCTAAAATGCATGCTACAGTCTTTGGCCTGAGCGCTATATAGCAAGCTAGATAAACAACTACAAAAAAGGTATTCTAAGTTCTTTGTTTACTTTTGTTGTTGCTAGGCTGGCTAGCATGGCAACAGAACATACCAATGGAGCCCTCAAAATGATGAGATAAAGGTACCCGTGACTATTGCAGTTCTTCGTCACATGATAATTCAGGTACAGGTGTTGTTTGTGGGTCGCAGTATTCTAATTTTCATTCCTGAATAATTAGGGAAAGTCATGATCCAATCAAGTGTAGCTGAGTTTTGTGGATGAAACTTTGGTTATTTCCAGCCATTGTTGGCAGACTAGGCTCAAATATACTCTACCAAGGGGCTGACTCTAATGACAAATACTCGAACAAGGGGCTGACTCTAATGACAAACACTCTACCAAGGGGCTGACTCTAATGACAAACAGTAAGATATGGCTTAAAACGTGTTACAAAGGAGACACTATGTTGGAGTAGCAGAAGTTTAGACCTCGGACTTGAACACTGATGTTGGACTGGTGTAGCTCCGGACTTGAACACTGATGTTGGACTGGTGTAGCTCCGGACTTGAACACTGATGTTGGACTGGTGTAGCTCCGGACTTGAACACTGATGTTGGACTGGTGTAGCTCCGGACTTGAACACTGATGTTGGACTGGTGTAGCTCCGGACTTGAACACTGATGTTGGACTGGTGTAGCTCCGGCTTGTGTAGCTCCGGACTTGAACACTGATGTTGGACTGGTGTAGCTCCGGACTTGAACACTGATGTTGGACTGGTGTAGCTCCGGACTTGAACACTGATGTTGGACTGGTGTAGCTCCGGACTTGAACACTGATGTTGGACTGGTGTAGCTCCAGACTTGAACACTGATGTTGGACTGGTGTAGCTCCGGACTTGAACACTGATGTTGGACTGGTGTAGCTCCGGACTTGAACACTGATGTTGGACTGGTGTAGCTCCGGACTTGAACACTGATGTTGGACTGGTGTAGCTCCGGACTTGAACACTGATGTTGGACTGGTGTAGCTCTGGACTTGAACACTGATGTTGGACTGGTGTAGCTCCGGACTTGAACACTGATGTTGGACTGGTGTAGCTCCGGACTTGAACACTGATGTTGGACTGGTGTAGCTCCGGACTTGAACACTGATGTTGGACTGGTGTAGCTCCGGACTTGAACACTGATGTTGGACTGGTATAGCTCCGGACTTGAACACTGATGTTGGACTGGTGTAGCTCCGGACTTGAACACTGATGTTGGACTGGTGTAGCTCCGGACTTGAACACTGATGTTGGACTGGTGTAGCTCCGGACTTGAACACTGATGTTGGACTGGTGTAGCTCCGGACTTGAACACTGATGTTGGACTGGTGTAGCTCCGGACTTGAACACTGATGTTGGACTGGTGTAGCTCTGGACTTGAACACTGATGTTGGACTGGTGTAGCTCCGGACTTGAACACTGATGTTGGACTGGTGTAGCTCCAGACTTGAACACTGATGTTGGACTGGTGTAGCTCCGGACTTGAACACTGATGTTGGACTGGTGTAGCTCCGGACTTGAACACTGATGTTGGACTGGTGTAGCTCCGGACTTGAACACTGATGTTGGACTGGTGTAGCTCTCAACACACGACTGCTAAACTATAGCCAACCAACCGCTCAACACCACATTTAATAAAGGAATAGACGACCAACACTTGGCGATCTTTACCATGAAGGCTGTAGAGCAATATTGCTCGCATCAATGCTATACTAAAAGGGTGTCCTAGGTAGAGGTTGACATAGATAGTGTTGTTCGTCCACGTTTGTTCTTTGTTCTTTTGTGTGTACACATATGGATGTATGTACATGTATGTATGGATGGATGTATATGGATGTATGTATGTGTGTATATATGTATGTGTGTACATGTATATATATAGTGATTATGTGATGTGTGTGTATATATGTATGTATGTGTGTATATATGTATGTATGTGTGTATATATGTGTGTATATATGTGATGTGTGTGTATATATGTGTGATGTGTGTGTGTATATATGTGTGTGTATATATGTGTGATGTGTGTATATATGTATGTATGTATGTGTATATATGTGTGTATATATAGGTACGTATGTGTGTACATATATGTGATGTGTGTGTATATATGTATGTATATATGTGTGTGTGTATATATATATGCAGCTCATCTTCAACAGAACTCTCAGTCTTCGTGCCAAGTCTGACATGAAGTGGAGAATTCTCCCGGCTGAACTTTCATAACTTTCTCGTTGGTGTATATGATGTGTATTTATTGCAACATAGTTCAGATTTGAGTTAATTTAGGTAGGTCCTTCCCAGGCTGCGATTTTCTGCAAAGTGCTTCAAAAGATCTTAAGACCTCAAGAATTTTACTCTTTTGATAGATGCTCTAGCCTTCATCAGGATCTATCTAGTATCTAGACACTTAAACTTGATGGGTGTCTGCTGCTGTAGCCATCAGAGCATAACAAGACCTCTACAAGAGACCTGAGAGTTTGTAATGCCATTGGCCAGTTATTTAACTATAGTCATAGCAATACCATAGATGGGCATCCAATCTGTAGATATGCCATGTGGAGGTTGTGAATGATATCTACAAATTTGCACAATTTAGAGATTTCCTTCCTCCTAATGACTAATCTGTTGTGGCAGTTATTGTTTTTTAGCAGATATAATAAAATGAAGATTAGTTGAAGTGATGAACTACAATAATGATGATCAGCTATTATTTCTTGAAGTATCTTTTCGCTATTACAGTGGACACTGGTTGTTCTTTTGAAGTGAGTAGGAAGAGCGCTATCCGATCAAAATAGTGTATTTTCTCACTCTCAAAGCTGTTCTTCAAATGAATTCTACAATAATGATGATCAGCTATTATTTTTTGAAGTATCTTTTCGCTATTACAGTGGACACTGGTTGTTTGAAGTGAGTAGGAAGAGCGCTATCCGATCAAAATAGTGTATTTTCTCACTCTCAAAGCTGTTCTTCAAATGAATTCTCATTATGATTGTTCCCACACCATCACGGGGAGGAACTCCGTGGAAAATAGCGAAGAGGCCACAGTCAATTTATTGTTGTGCTTCATTAAATGAACTGTGAACTCTGACTTTGTCTTGATTCTAGTGGTTTTAGGCCGTCATATACTCTGACGTCATCTTTAAACATTTGACTACATGACTGGTTGTCATTGATAGTCGGACTCCATTTGATTCATTTTTAGTATTCTGCAGGCTACTGACTGACTGTTGCGAACTGCTTCTGCAAAACTGTTCGTGCATCATGATACACTTAACAAATTCCCCCCTTCAAGTACTTCTTTGTCTCTGATGCTGAGGAATAGGTCAAGTGGCCCGAGTTATTTACTGAGCTGTTGTGCTCCAGGGAGGGAGACAGAGTACATCATCCTATCCAAGTGATGAATGTGACACTAGCTGAAAAATTCTCTTTTTTAAAATATATATCCAGTGCCTAAAAGTGTGGTGAGTGATTCTCTGTGACTTCCTTTCAGTTCTATCTTTGCTTCTTTGTCATAGTCTTGCTCTTGGCATGTCCTTGAAAGCTGTCACTGCCATAACTTACATAACATTCCTTGGAATCTTCAAATATCTTCTCTCTTTTCTATAAAGCCATGCACTTCTTAATCTGCATAACGTGTTTTTTCCCCCTTCAATATTACACATCGGGGGCGGCGGAGGGGGCGGCCGCCTGACCAATATTTTGGACCAACTGTATCTTGTGTTAATAATTATGGAACTGGTGTATTGTTTACTTAAAATAATACTATTTTACCTTACATGTGGCCAGTCACTATATAGCTGTATTTAAAATTAACACCCACTTAACCAGTCATTGATTGTTCACGAGATGATGTCACTGAGTGACTTGTTTAATGATGCATGCAATAAATGTGCACTGCCAGAGCAGGTAAGCACTGAGCACATGGCAATCATTAGCTTTGATTTCTAGGATTTGCATGACAGTCTTTCTCTGTGTGTAATCAGTCACCATGGCTTCAAATTCTGCCTCACTGTCAGCTAACACTAGCTTTTCCAGAGCAGTTCCAACCAAGAAATAGTTTTAAGTTCCCAAAGAAGAGATATGGAAAATATGAAAGATCATTCAGAGCTGAGTGGTGTCAACAGTACTCCTGGCTTCATTATGATGTACCACTTGATTCTGCTTTTTGTTACCTATGTATGAGGGCTGAACATGAAGGGAAGTTCTTGGAAAGCACTAAGAGAGAGCCATCCTTTCTTAGCAAAGGTTACACAAATTGGAAAGAAGAAACACCAGACCAGTGCCTGTCATCTGGAGGCACTTGAAGCTGTAGTCACTTGAAGCTGTAGTCACACTCCCCAGACAGATCATTGGTGATATTGGTGAAGTATTGAGCAAAGAAGGGAAGTGAAGGCAGTCAATAGAAAAATGCTTTTAACTGTTTTCGAGAATATTAAGTTCCTTGCTCACCGGGGATTGCCACCAAGGGATAGTCATGGCCAGGAGACTGAAAGCAATTTTATCCAACTGTTACTCCTGCGAAGTTTAGATCGTCCCGAAATTCTTGCATGGATTGATAAGAGTATACTTCGCATGATATTCAGAACGAATGTCTGCAGATTATGGCAAACAAGATTATCCGGGAGGTGAGTCAAAACATTCGTGAGAGTAACTGCTTCACTATCATGGCTGATGAATGTATTGATATAGCAAACAAAGAGCAATTCACTATTTGCATTAGGTGGGTTGATGATGATCTTCAAGATCATTAAGATTTCTATGAAGTAAACAGCATAGATTCCGACACTCTCTTCCATGCCATCAAAGATACTATACTTCGGATGCCAGGTCTCAGTATCTCTCAGTGCCGAGGCCAATAATGATGGTGCATCTAATATGAGTGGCATCAGGAATGGTGTATCGGCAAAGATACTTTCGGAGGAAAAGCGTGCAGTCTACACACACTGCTATGGGCATGCTCTAAATTTGGCTGTCAGCAGTATACTATATAGCAATCCAAGGTGTGCAATGATGCCCTAGAAACAGCTTTTGAGATTTGTAAGCTGATAAAGTATTCTCCAAAGCGAAATGCTGCGTTTGTGATAGAATAAAGCTTGAAAATCATGATGAAGATACTCCCATGGGCATTGGGCATACGAAAATTTTGCCCTATATACCCAGTGGACCGTTCGAGGTGAATCGATCAGCAGTATAATTGAGAATTACACCATTTTAAATCAGTTGTGGGATGAATGTTTAGAGAAAAGATTAGACCCAGATGTAAAAGGAAGAATAATTGGAGTGAAAACACAAATGGCAAAGTTTAATTTGCTGTTTGGTCTGCATCTCAGTGAACGCATCTTAAAGATTACAGATAATTTGAGCAGAATGAATATATCGCCAGAATGAATGCTTATTGTGGGCTGTTTAATTAACCTAAGCTAATCTATTTTCACTGTTATGAGAATGTGTTGGGTACCGTATAGACCAACATATGTGGTTTGTATGGGATTTCCCCCCTCTCCTGTGGTGCATTATCATACTGATTCAAATAGTTTAGGTGAAACTACTACATGTACTCTTACCATAAACCACCTAACAGCCACTTAGCATTATTAATGGATTTTTAATTCAAGGACAGGGGATTGCCTGGCTGACAACTTGGCTTACTATGACAAAAGTTAAATACATACAGCTTATTTTCTAAGCTACATTTTGGTACAAAAATTATGTTGATAGGGGTTAGTGGGTGGAAGTTATGATTGGTATTGTCGAGGTGTATTTTTTTAACATTATTCCCCCCTTAAAGCTCGAGACTGCATAGGCTAATCTAGACCAAACTTTGTGTGGCATTTAGGGACCCCCCAAGGAAGGTTTAAAGCCCCCTCCCCTTTTTTATTATTTATTTATTATGTGGGAAGTAGCTAGTGCTAGTTCATTTTAAATTTGCCATTTTGTTTAGGGATATCATATATCCATTTCATTTAAAAAGCAAATTATATAATATATATTTGGGAGGGGAGGGGGGTTAAAACCTCCTTTCAGATCCATAGAGGTCCCACAATGTTTGGTGTGTATTGGCCCATGGACTCCCATGATCACATCCACCATTCTGTTCAAAGAACCTCTTGATAAACTTGGCATCCTTGAGAGATACACTCTGATCTTCCTCATCTTCCTTCTCTTCTTTTTCTCTTCCTTGGAACCATGTGTACATATGCACATTCATCACAGAACAATAAACTTCGGCTTCTACCCAATGCATTGCCACTCACTTTTGCTTGACACCCAAACATTGCATGTGTAGGCTAGTTGCAGTTGCACTGAACTTGTAATTAGTGACTCATTGTAATTAGTGATGATTGCATAATTAACACTGATAGACACCTTGGTCACTGTGGACTTTATATGTACATACATAGATGGATGTGTTGATGTGATCATGTGACTAAGCTTGGAGAGGTTGTCGTTGTAATTGTCTTGTCAGTTATAAAACTTAAATCCTAAGAGATCTGTTGGGTCTTACATTGGTAGCAGAGAATGGCTGAGCGTCACATCAGTATACCCAAGCCTTTTGCAAGCGGTGATGTTGGGGAATGGTTTCAGAGATATGAGATATGCTGTACAGCTAACCGATGGGAAGATGCAACAAAGGCATGCAAGCTCCCGACCCTCTTGGAAGGAGAAGCACTGGCAGTATGGCTTGAACTCAGCCCGGAACAACAAGGGGATTATGCTACGGCCAAAAAGGAAATTGCGGCCGTCCTTAGCCCAATGGAGTTCATATCGCTAGAAAACTTTCACAAACGTAAGCTGCAACCGGGAGAAGCGTTATCCGTGTTTGTTCATGAAGTCAAGAAGTTGCTAGATCAAGCCATGCCAACATTGGAGAAAAATGCTCGCAATCAGTTATTATTACACCAGTTTGTAGCTGGACTACCAGATAGTGTAGGACGACAGCTGAGAGCAGCAGGAGAACTAACTACACTGGAGGCTGCTGTGTCAAAGGCTCGATTAGTATTGACACTTGATGACCCAAGTCGAAGTGTTGCAGCTGTGTCAGAGGCAACCAGTGAGGTAGTTTTGCTCAAGGACAAGATTGCCCAATTAACGGAACAAGTAAATGCTTTGTCAACATCAGTTATGCCACCAGCAGGAACACGTCAGCCGATGACCAACCAACAGCACTATCGACCAAGACGCTGTTTTGAATGCAACCAAACAGGACACATTCAGCGTGATTGCCCTTCGCGCAATCAGAATGGCCAATACACTAGACAGTGTTTTAGGTGTGGAAAAGTGGGACATCTGGCCAGAAACTGCTACCAGGGAAACGAGCAAGGGATGTCTGTCAGGGGCAACAGGCGTCCCTATCCCCAATGAGCCCTCACGACCTGAGTGTCGTGACTGTAGCAGCGGTTAAATCCAAGGTTGCTGCTACAATGGGGAGGTTAGGTGAGGTTGAAGTAGAGATGATGTTGGACTCGGGATCATCTGTGTCACTGATGCGGAAGGAGGTTCTCACACATGCAAAGGGAGTTACCCACATTGAAGGCCCAATACAACTACGCCTGATGACGGCATCAGGACAACAGCTGCCAATACTGAGTCACGTCTGTGTTCCTATACACATTGGTGAGCTACAAGTCAAACATAATGTTGTTGTAGTGGATACTCTAGTAGCACCTGTAATTCTGGGGGTAGATTTCCTATGTAAACATGGCGTGGTCCTTGATTTTACGAAACCATCTGTAATGGTCCGTAATAACACCACTGCAGCATCAGCAATAAATGAGAAGGTGGCCCCTGTGTCACTGATATATGAAGCATCACGAAAAATAGAGGGAAAAGCATGTATTGTTGCAGAAATCGAACAGCCGGGGACAGATGTACTGGAGGAATGTGCTGTCCAATGTATCACAAACCAACAAAATTTGAATTGCCTGAGTGTCCTAGGTCTATTCTCGCAGATGTTGTACAGGAATTCCAAGCCTTATTCCAAACAACACCAGGTGTAACAGAAGCTGCCTTGCACTTTATACCCACAAAGGGCAATCCTATAAAAGTTCCACCACGTCGCATGCCAGCACATTATCGAGAGGAAATTGAAAACTTACTTCACACGATGCTAGAGCAAGGCATAATTGAAGTAAGTTCTAGCCCTTGGATGGCACCAGCGGTGTTTGTTCCAAAGAAGTCGGGTGATATCAGGCTGTGTGTGGATTATAGGGAACTTAACAAGAATACCACAAAAGATGCTTACCCATTACCCTTACCTGATGAAGTTCAGGACCGGTTGTCAGGCTCGACCCTATTCTCAACATTGGACTTACAGAGTGGGTACTGGCAGCTGCCAGTAAGTCCTAACGACCAAGAAAAAACAGCATTTTGCCCAGGACCTGGAATGGGTCTGTTCCAGTTTAAACGAATGCCATTTGGGTTGACTGGAGCACCCAGCTCCTTTCAACGGCTGATGGATAAAGTATTAAGAGGTCTTCCTTTTGTGACGATCTACTTAGACGATATTTTGGTGCACTCCCCGGATGAAAAAGCACATTGTGCTCACCTACGAGTAGTCTTTGAACGTCTGCTGGCTGCTGGTCTTACGCTACGAGGGAAGAAATGCCATATCGGACTCCTTAAAGTTGGATATCTAGGCCACACTTTTACAGGAACAGGCATGTCCCCAGATCCACAGAAGATCCAAGCAGTGTTACAAATTCCAGAACCAATGGACGTCAAAGCTGTCCGCCACTTCATTGGGCTTGCATCCTATTACCGGAGATATATACCCAAGTTTTCAGACATTGCAGCGCCACTCAATGCGTTGACAAAGAAGGCCACACCATTCTCATGGAACCATGACTGCAACATAGCGTTCAATACCCTGAAGGAACATCTGATTAGTGCTCCTATCTTGGCATATCCCCGGTTTGATCAGTTCTCCCCAGAATTCAATCTGCAAACAGATGCAAGTGCTGTTGGTATTGGAGCGGTGTTAGAACAGGACGGACATGTCATCGCATATGCCAGTCGTTCATTAACACAGTCAGAGCGGCAATACAGCGTAATCCAGAGAGAATGTTTGGCAATCATATACGCTGTGAAGCAATTTCGTCATTACCTTCTTGGACGACATTTCAAACTCTTTACGGACCATGCCCCATTGCAGTGGCTGTCAGCCCAAAAGATGGAGGGTATGCTCTGTCGTTGGGCACTAGCCCTTCAAGAGTATAATTTGCAAATTGTGTATCGAAAAGGCTCACTCAACACTAATGCAGATGCACTCTCACGATTGGAAAGTCTTCCTTGTGCTCTCACACTAGCTCTTCCTCATTATTCCACCACTGAACTGCGAGAAGCACAACAAGCTGATAATATCATCTCAAAAGTGATACAAGCTGAACCAGGAGTATCAAGTCCTCCTCGGGGCCGAGAGTGGAGCCATTACCCTTGGCGCAGGTATGTGAACCTGTGGGGCCAGCTTAGAGTTATCAATGGTATACTCTGCAGACACTATATCCCCAATCCTGTGTGCAAAGCTGTAACTGTACCTGTCCTCCCACTAAGCATGCACAAACAAGCTCTCATGCATAGTCATGACAATCCAGCGGCAGGACATCAAGGCGCAGAGAGAACTCTCCAGCGACTACGACAGGAGGCGTACTGGGTGAGTATGGCAGGCGACGTACAACAGTACTGTAGAGAGTGTGTAAAATGCCAGCAGTCAAAGCTCACAATGCCTAAACGGGCACCATTGACAAATGTTCCCATTGGCAAGCCTTGGGAAATGCTAGCTGTTGATGTGTTAGAAGTTCCCATCTCCCGCAATAACAATCGCTATCTACTAGTGATTCAAGACTATTTTACAAAGTGGGGAGAAGCAATACCCATGCCGGATCAGACAGCAAACCGTATCACAAGGGAACTGATAAAGTTGTTCTCTACATTTGGCCAGCCTGCAATCTTGCATTCAGATCAAGGACGTAATTTTGAAAGCACAGTCCTTGCACAAGCATTGGAAGCATTTGGGGTAAAGAAGTCCAGGACTACGGCATATCATCCGCAAGGAGATGGTATGGTGGAACGGTTTAACCGTACACTTCTACAACTTTTGCGAAGCTATGTAGACAAACAAGACGACTGGGAAAAACATCTACCACTCGTTCTATATGCCTATCGCACATCCATCCACTCATCTACTCTCTCCACTCCATTTCTATTGATGTATGGAAGAAACCACACTAACGTATCTCTCACCAAGTCAGCTGCATTTGATGCTCAGTTGTACCCTGAGAACCTGCAGGCAAAATTAGCAGAACTCAGAGATTTTGTGGAAACTAACCTTGCATCTGCTGCACACTCGCAAAAGTGCACATATGACCAACACTCAAGCACTCCTCATTTTGCAGTAGGTGACACTGTTTGGCTCTCTGTGCCCACTGCTGGAAAGTTGGAACCTCGATGGGAAGGAGGTTGGGTGGTGAAATCGATCAAGAGCTCGCTCAATGTTGAAATTCAGGATAGCAACCAATCCAAAATTGTGCACGTCAACCGGCTACGACATAGAATTCAACCAGACATTTCTGAGGTTCAAGACTTGGAAACAGCAACCACACCATGTGAACAATCATGGAACCCACCTGGAGTTGACCACATCACAATCCTCCCACCTACTGAAATGCCACAGAGACGTTACCCCCAAAGAGAGCATCATCCACCAGAACGTTATGGAACCTAAAGCTCGGGACGAGCTTTTATAAAGGGGAAGCGTATGTAGGCTAGTTGCAGTTGCACTGAACTTGTAATTAGTGACTCATTGTAATTAGTGATGATTGCATAATTAACACTGATAGACACCTTGGTCACTGTGGACTTTATATGTACATACATAGATGGATGTGTTGATGTGATCATGTGACTAAGCTTGGAGAGGTTGTCGTTGTAATTGTCTTGTCAGTTATAAAACTTAAATCCTAAGAGATCTGTTGAGTCTTACACATGGAACACTTCATGCATGTGTCTATATACACAGATTAAATTAGAAAATGAATTAGTCATGGCAGTGCATTGGACTGTTGGGAGTCTTCTGTTAGTAACATTATGATGAGTGGATATAATTAATTAAGTGGGGAGAAAAAAGGATATTAGATACATGGATCCATTTAAAAACCAAACATAATATTGGATCAACTATATAATATATAGCCAAAAGAGAAATTAAACAGTGCAGATACAGAGCCATTGATGTTAACAATGTTGATGGTTAAGGTAAGCCTTGAACCAACCAACCAATGCGCATAATGGACCAGTGATGCCAATTTAAAGAAGTTCGCCATCAAAGGCTTTTTTAATTTTTATATGACATCACTGATGTGATTTATTCTCTAGGGCCTTAATAAGAACTGAGTTATTTTTGAGGAAACCAAATTGTTGCTTTGATATTAGAGGGCAGATGAATTGCTTGATTTTTTGAAAACTATTGATTTCAAAACCATAGACAGGATACATAGTAGTGTTATGGGACGAAAATTGGTCATGTCACCCTTCTTGGGTATATAGCTACAGCTGTAATCCTGTGCATCTTCCATTCTTTTGGGAATGAGCAAGAAGATAAGATGTAGAGGGGAGATGATTTTTACAGGGTCAGTGAAGGAGTATTTTTTAAAGACTTCATCACATTCTACAGCTTTTGTTGGATTCAGCTTGGTAAGAGCTCTGAACACATCTGATTGATCTATGTTGATATGACTAAGTTGTTCACTTGGAGAAAGACTTTCAATTTGAAGTATATAGAATACATTTGCTTTTGGTAAATGTCATTTTTTAATAACTGTTAAGGCCAGTATGGCCCATTTTTTAAATTTTATATTTGACCTTTTTTTTGTGTGTGCTTATATCATTTCTAAACATATGTACAAATTGTCTTTCAAATTTGAAAACATTTGGAAGCACAAGTCTCAAGTTATGGTGGATTTTTATCCCTATACTTACATTCAACTGAAAATTACATATGACAGAGAACAACATGCCATACCTCAAGTTAAAAAGTTAAAAAGTTCATGCGATGACTAGGGAAATGGCTCGTCCCCAACCTGATGGCAAAGATCCCATTACTGAGGCTGCATTCCCACGCTGAAATGGATTTTTTTTTTTTTTACTTGTGGTTACAACTTTAGAGCTCCTTCAATTCAGCAAACTTCATGGTATGAACTTGATATATAGATCAAAAGATAGGTCTCTCTGTGTGCTCTCTTTTGATACTAAAATATGTTTTCATAGGTAACTATAGGCAAGTTATTAGACCTTTTAAAGTGGAGGGACTGTAACGTTTAATTTGTTCCCCCCCAAAAGTTGTTCCCCCCTTATTGAAAATTTTGTTCCCACCCTAGCCCTTGCCCTAGACCTTTATTTTTCAAGCGGGAACTTTTTTTCAAGTAAAAAGTTCCTATTTTTTAAAAGAAAAAGTTCCAGGGGGGACCAAATATGGGGGGAACAAATTTGTCGTGACAGGACCTCAAAAACCTGCATCCCAAAAACCTCATCCAAAATAACTCCAGATTGCAGTGGTAGCCCTAGCCCCTAGGCTCCTTTTTCTTAGGCGTGAAAATGTAAGTACATGTAGGTGGTCAAGCGCGCGGGTGGAAAATTGATTACCTTGAAAATCAACGCCCTCAATTTTCCCTTGACCACGTACAGCGCCTAATGAAAAAGGTGATTGCGTTCCAATTTCAATTTTTTCAATCTGGAGTTATTTTCTGGATGCAGGTTTTTGAGGTCCCTCCACTTTAGGGTCTAGTAACTTGCCTATAGTTATACCTATGAAACATATTTTAGTATAAAAAGAGAGCGACCTATCTTTTGAGCTATATATCAAGTCCATACCATGAAGTTTACAGAATCTACGGAGCTCTAAAGTTGTAACCACAAGTTAAAAAAAAAATTAATACCATCGTCTCCCCTTGAAAGTATATAGTTCCAAGTTCTACAGCGATTTCCCACATTTCAAAAAAAAAGAGTCTTTTTGAATTTCAAAAAAGGATATCTCTAAGAAAAATTAGTGTACCTACTTAATTATATATCATTTTATAGCTCTGTCTTTACTCTATGATTTGATAGAGTTACTTAAGTAGTAGCTATAAGCACTTCCAAGTTATAAGTTTATTCACAACTGTCCTTGGTGGCAATTAAAAGCGCTGGCACGCAGCTAATTGTACAGCACTTAGCAAGCACTAATTAACTCTATGAAATCACTTATTAGTGTCTAAGCAATACCAAGAGTTTTGGAAGCCATAGCCGTTTTATTTTTTTAGCTAGGTGCAGGGTTTTAAGGTCGATTTTTCATGTTACCCAAGCCAATAATAAATACTAAATACTAATACAGAATCATATACACAACTCATGACACAAGTCCTGGTCCCTCTCATTTCTAACCACAGATTACTCAAGATTACTGATACAATAATTGAGCCACAATTTCCTGTACACTAGAGATATACTATTACAGTACAAGCTGCAATGTTACAGAAGTATGCCCCCTCCCCTCCCCTCCCCACCCCATCGTGTAGCATTATTGAGTTATTATAGTGAGAAGTTTATTGTGATCCACGTTATTATGAACCTTTGATGGCAACTTGAGTATTTATACACATGTATCTAGAGCTTGGCACGTGAATTATAGGCCATCCCTGTTAATTTCTTCTCCACCAATCCTCCTACATCCATGGCACAGCCCCAACTCAGGGATATGCCTTCTTCTTGATGACCATAACAGTGGATTAACAAGCTTCCACCTGGACATTCACAACCCTCCAATCTGACAAGATCTCTACCAGGTCTCAGTCCAGCCAAACTACAAACTACTTCAGCTCCGCATAGACTAGGAACAAGATCCTGACAGCGCTTGATGATGTCACTCTGAGTGTCGGGGTTGGTGGCCTCATTCCAGTCTCCAAACCCTTTTATCCCTCCAAGCACCACCTCAGGTCCTCGTGGAATAATGCAAGTGGTGTTACTGCCACACTTGTCAAACAAAAAGTGCTTCACCCAGGGAGCTTTCACGACCACAACCTGACCTCGGATTGGGAACATTCTTGAGTCAAATAGTAACCCCTTGCAGGAGCCGAGACCAGTACAGTTGATCACAATGTCGTAGCTAGATGTAAGGTCATCTAAACTAGATATCCTCCTCTTTTCTACCTTACAACCTCCTTCCTTGGCCTTCCCCATTAGCCACTGCAGGAAGCATGTTGGGTTCATTGAGTAGGTACCAAATGCCCATATTTCTACACAGTTTGGAGGAACTGAGAAAGCGTTGGCCTCTGCAGATTCCATTTTCACACACCGTGCCCCAAATATGAGATCCTTCCACCATGGTTCAGGCTGAGGTGAACTGAAATAGATATACCCATGCACCAAGGAGAGTCCTACCTGAGCATTGTCTGCAGAGGTGAAGATCGATTGGAACTTGTTGAAGGATGTGGATAACCACCTCTTTATGTCTTCAAATTGGCTGCTCGTGGACATTCTTTCTGGAAGTACGGGCCATAATATTGCGCCAGACTTGTCAGAAAGTGTGTCGGGAGAGAACTTATCAGCTAGCAAGGTGAGATCCAGTTTGCCTGGAAACCTGTCCAGAAGGTGGACGGTAGCAGTAAGGCCAATAACTCCTGCGCCTACGACAGCCACACGCATCTTCCCTGTAGCTGGCTGACGCTTGGATCCTAGATACATTCTCTCTCCCTGGGTCAGGATAGGTGCCAGGGGGCAATCGATCGCCGCAACCTGTTTTGACATGACGCAATACAGGAAGCACTTGCTTACTGCCCGTGCCATCTACAGCCTCCCTAAAGGCAAGAGCAATTGACTGACCAGTAGTTTGTATTTTTATGACGCCGTCAGAACACAGTTTCTCGCAGCCGTTAGAATGCTGACAAGAACCTTGTTTACTGTCAGAAACATCTCCAGATTTTTAATTAAATGTGTGTAAACTTTTGCTCATAACAGTGATGTTGTATATAGTATCGGGGGGGGGGGGGGGGGGGGGGGGGGGGGGGGGGGGGGGGGGGGGGGAGTTTTCAGCCACCTAAGCTACTTTTCCTTGTTCTACCACACTCTTCATTGAACTTCATTTCTTTTTGTAGGATTTAGTGTTGGGCATATCTTGGGCTACAATAATATCACTTTAGTTAAGGATCATGTATGTGTTTTGTTCAGATTTTCACACCAAAGTGCACCCACCTAACTAAGGGAGTTTTCAGCCACCAGAGGGAGTTTTCAGCCACACCTTTTAACCCAACAATTGTGCCAACAACTTCCATTCTACACACACAATAATGATGTACTATGAATTAACTATTATATCTTCTCATTAATATTTAAGCAAACCAAATAGTAGTGGGGTTGTTTTTCATATTTTGACCAATAATCAAATACTTTCACAAAAGTGACAAAGCCATTCAATGTCTAAAATACTTCCAATGTCTACATCAGCACATGTCTCTTCAAACCATCTTCCACAGTGGCCACATTCCACCCAGTTCTCCTCAGAATCCGAACTATCTTCGGCTGTCCCACAGAGAGCACAACAAACAGACGTCACAAGTGCAACCTTACGACGCTTCGTTCCACGTTTCACTACACCAGAATCACCTGATGAAGACTGGTTGAAATGTGGCAACCCAGAACCTCCCAATGTTGAGTGGATGACAGAGGCTCAGTAGTAGATGGAGGCTCGATAGTGGATGACAGAGGCTCACCAGTGGATGACGGAGACTCACCCGATGAAGATGGGTTGGAATTTTGCTTGCTTCTCTGTTTCCCGTACTTCTTCTGTTGAAGCTCAAGCTGCCTCTTTTCCTTTCTCTTTTGCTCCTCCTCCTTCTTCCTCTCTCTTTCTTCCTGTTTTTGATGCCGGATTCTGGCTTTCTCTTTTTCCAATTCCTTTCTTTTCCTTGCCTTTTCCTCTCGCTCTAGTCTTTTCCTTTCCTTGTCCTCTTCTTCTTCTTTTTTCTTTCATTCTTTTTCTTCGCAAAGTTCAATAAACTGATTTGATGTCAGGTGGCTTGGAAGCTTAGTTCGATGTGCTGTTTGCTTCCCCTTCTTACTTTTCACTTTTGGATAACATAAAATGTCTTTGAATACCGGAGAAATTGCTTTTCCAGGTTGCAATTTAAGATTTGGTGCTGGTGTCTCACTTGATGCATGCATGGAAGCTACAGAGACAGGTGTGGAAGTTACAGAGGTAGCCGTACCACTGGCCTTTGGTGGAGAAATGTTACCTTTTGTTGTAGCATCTTGCGACGATGTGGAAGTCTGGTCTGCTAGACTTTTGAGTGACTTCCATTCAAGGTACAACTCATCATGAGTGAGATCATATCCTTCATCTAGTCGGCACTGGAAACACTCAATCTGGTCCACTGTCATTGATTTTTCTAACATCTGCAGAGTTGGTGTAGATCCTGTAACATCAGGTAGATTCTCAGGTGGGTTGTCATGTGGACACTCAGGTGGACTCGGATTCTTGTCACCAGCTCCACTGTTCTGAGAGTGGTAGACAGTAGATGGTGCAAGGATATCAGCTTTAATAGCTATCCTGTTTATAGGACAAAGACCTGTGACTCTGAAGCTGTTTACCATGGTTGACAATTTCACTGTCTTCTCCCAGGCAACTCGAAACACTTTTGCGAAATCATATTTACTCAATACATCGCCTAGGTGCTCTATCTCCCATCTTTCTACAGCCTTATCCCAGTTCTGTTTCAGAGGCTTGAAGAAGCCGACATCACATGGCTGCATACAATGTGTACAGTGAGGTGGGAGACAATAGAGTAGTACCTGATTTTCTATGGCGAGTTTAGAAACTTCCATATTGATATGAGAGCCATGTCCATCAAAAACTATGACAACTGGACGTTCAGGAGGTATTCTCTTAATAAAATGGTTGGCTAACCAACCATAGAAGAGTGATGCTGTCATCCAACCATTGTCACTGTGTCCCATGTAACTATTTGGAACACCACCATCTAAAGGGTTTTCTTTGAAGCGTTCACCTGGAAAGACGTGATAGGGTGGTATGGTTTCGCCAGCTGCATTATAGCAGACCAATGTAGTGATCTGTTGTTTATTTCCACTACTAACTTTGTTCACTTGTTTTGAACCACATGGTGCTAGCACTTTCCCAGTACGAGACATGAGAGGAAACCCACTCTCATCGCAGTTGTAGATAGCAGAGGGGCAATCAAGAATATTGTGTGATTCTAGGAAAACTTTAAAGCCAGCATACCATTGATCCAGAATGGCCGGAGTGCAAGAGAGAGCACGATACACATCCAAGGTTTGTGACTTCCTGAGTGAAATTTCAGGATGTCTTGCCATAAACCCACGAAGCCAATCCTTACCAGGACGGTTTTGTGCAAATGGGTTACGTCGACCATCTTTATCTAGAATCGCCTTGACTATCAACGTTAGATGGTCCCTTGTGCGGCCATATCCAATTGAAGACATGTGGAATACCCAGTTAACAAGCTCAGCTTCCTCTGCACCAGATAGATATGGAGAAGGGCCTGATCGAGAATTAGCAGGGATGTTGTGCTTAACTTTACTTTGTAGAGTACCTATAAAGGACAAAGGAAGTTTCATTCAACTCCATTATGAAAAAAAAACACCCTAAAACTAAGCTTAGAAGTGAAACTTACCTCTAGGAACATCATTTTTTTTGGCAGATTGCCGCACCCCCATGCCATCATTGCAATCTTTCAAGGCCTTTGTCATCATTTGTACTGACCATTTTCTGTACCTTTCCCTGTTAGTTTCCCTTTGATGTAGATTTTCTTTATTATCAGACATCTGTTAGCCTGCAGACCAACTCCAGCAGCTTAACTCCAATCACAGACAGAACTATACTACAAAGTTTACACCTCCCCCTTAGCTACACACTTTCAGGGTGGACCGCGACTAGTTCTGAAGCAAACGCCACTGCTTATTCACCACCTAGCTCGGTCGAAGCCTATTACCAGCTATTAAACAATGGCTTAAATTATTTCTATATTACCATGTGACTTCACTGGATGTCTATTTAGAACATCTGCGCTCTAGTTCAGAGGATAAAATTAAAAAAGTTGCGAGGTGGCTGAAAACCGACCCTGGCTGAAAACTCCCCCCGTTACTATATATAGAATCTGTTGCAGAAAGAAAAGAAAAAGATTACGCAGTAAAATGTCACAAGATAGTGATTAACTACGTTGAATTGTACAATTTTGACAATTCAGTACCACAATCATGTTCTTGGTAGACCTTTGAAAGAAGCACAGTGCAAAGAATACTTCATGAATGTGGCCTTCCCTGTCAGACAGAAAGCATATCTATCCTACCAATGTAGATGGCTTGAAGTAGTTTAGGTGGATATCCAGAACTTATCTTGTCCTAGGTCAGGACCACTTTGTAATGTTTTCCTAATTCTAGACAGTGAGAGACATAGTTCACTGGCAGTGGACTTGTTGACTCACTTGCAGAATAACTTGCTTCTGCTTGTGAACTTTCTCCAGAGCTATGCCATATCTGTATCTAGAGACATTGCAGGATTCTTGTAATTATTTTTCTATGTGCAGCCATATCCTTGTGTCTGGTTGTGTGTTGTTTTCTCTGGTGGCAAACCATGCAGGGTCAGGAATTTCACCTTCAAATACACCAGCACATACAGTGCTTGCTTTTTCGAGGAAGTAGTTAACAAGATTGCTTTACATTTTTGGCAGTCCAAATAATTTTTTTTTTCATGGTAAGGTTACATAAATGACTTATTCTTGGTATCGTAGCCTTTTCATCAGATAATTTCAGAAATGATCAAAGTATTTTGGTGTATTTCGGAGTCTGCCAGGAATAACATGCACTTACGAGCTTCCACTTTAAAACTGAGTAATGATAAATTGTTTGAGTAGAAAAGTACTATAATCTGTCAATATTGAATGGTTTGGTAGTGATGGTATATTTACAACTAACACTGAGCATTCCAGTGTCCAGCCTGGAGGCACAGTACAATAACTGGAGGATGTACACTTTTATAACGTCCTTCTAAAGTCTAATGTAGCTAATATTTCTGTCTTCTCTTTGGTTAGGTTATGTAGTGATGTGAATTTCATGCTCATACACTCATTTATGCAACATTCACTTTCTATTTCAACTTTGATCATCTTGGAATGTAACTACTATTGGCAGGAACTCATGTTACATCCTTCATACAAGCGGCAAACTGCTCCGTTGTTGGGCATGTTGTTCGCCAAACCATACTGTTGTGCATCTTCACTTTCCCATCGCTCATGTTTTGGTGCTGTGCAGAGGAAACAGAATACATGTACCTCGGTAGTGCACATCTGCTGAACTAGGTATTAAATAGTGTGAGACAGACTCTCTGCTACTCTGTTGTTGATGCTTATTGTTTATATGATTACTATCAGCTGACATCATAATATGCTTTATGATTTATCTTTAAATCAGCTTTTTGGTTTTGGAGCCAACTTTTGAACCAAAATACAATTGCCCTGATGAAGACATGCTATGTTATGGTTATTCCTGGTAATATGGTTGTGGTTGACAGCAATTTAGTAGTGAACTTTGATGTTTTCTCGACCTTGAGACAGTTGCACAGTTTTTTTTATCCCATCAATACATTCCACCTATTTCAACTATTTCAACAGTAAGCTGCTGATGGCACATGCCTTGTCAGAAAATTTATGTTACTATCTTTGAGTGTGGGGCACACATTCTGTGTCCCAAATGTTTGATGTCATTATTGGCTATATATGTGTATGGCATTTTAAATTTGTTTTCATCTATGGATAGTTCGACGATATGGAAATATGAGGTAATCTTTAACAAATGTTTGTGAGCCTAGAGGAAGTTACAGTGGGTTCAAAACAGCAACTTCGTTTCACAGGAAAAATGCAGCATTGCACTGCTTCAAAATAAATGTGTACAGTATTATAGCTACCAATGAATTTCTGGTTCGGGTTGCAGAACTACTGCATAGCCGGAGAGAAAAGGGGGAAAGAAGTGAAAAAAGTTGCATGGGTCGGTTTTTGCTTGTGTTGCCCGTTTTCTACATGACTTAAAAACAACAACAATATGGTGAATTTAAATTATACTATCCACCTCCATGGAAATAATTGGGCGGCAGCAGATCCATCTATGAGTCTAGAGCAGGGATTCTCAACTGTTCCTCTATCATTTACCCCCTCAGCCCGATTTATTTTGACATTTACCCCCTTACTCCCATACAAAAAATGCATAGCCATCATAAAGGCACAGAAAAGTAAGAAGATAAGTTTATTGTCTAGATTTTGCATAATATACTTTGATAAAAATATACTTTGATAAAGAAAGAAATTATATAGTCCATTCGTATCACTATCAAAAGAAACACCAGAAGTATTATCAGTGGGAACACTGCTGATTCATTGAGTCAACCAGTTTATTTATTCGAGGAGCTGCTGATGACAACGCTACTCTCATATCATGCGATTCCTGGCCTTTGTCTTCATTGTATATACTAAAATTGAGAATGTAGTGACAAAAGGAAGAAGCACTTGGAAGGTACGCTGAGTAAGAAGTAGGAATGAATCTGTGAGTTTTATCCAAAAATCAACACCAACCTTTTCAAATTCTACTCTAAGATTAGCAGAGGATTGAAGATCCATCAGCTCATCTTTTGCTGGGTCATCATCTGACAGTTCAGTGGTAAAAGGTCTAATTATCCATCGCTCTGTAGGAATCATGTCTTTTGAAAAGTAGCCAGTGAAGTTTTCCTTCAAGATTTTCAAATGATCTGTGATGTCTTTATTTATCTCAGGTAACACACTAGGTCTTTCTAATGACCTCATCCAAGTTTGGAAATTTGCCAATTTACTTTGATGAACTCTTCGTCCCCATAAGTCCAGCTTTGTCTGCAATGCTGCCATCTTTTCACTTGCTTCAACAGTGGTTACTGATGTTCCCTGGAGTTGTTTGTTGACTTAATAAATATATCTGAGAGGCACCCTAAATAGCCAATGAACTTGGGATCAGCAAAGTTTTCACACAGCTTTGAATCCCAGTCACGAAGAAAAATCTCTACCTCAGTACGGAGCTCAAACACATGATTAAGAATAAGTCCACATGAAAGCCACCTCACCTCAGTATGAAGCAAAAGAGTTGAATGCTCAGAACCCATCTCATCACAAAAAGCTTTGAACAAACAGTGTTTCAGTGCTCGGGCACGAATGAAATTAACAGCCTCCACAACTTTCTGCAAAACCATTTTCAGATTTTCAGGAAGAGTTTTTGCAGCCAATGCACGTCTGTGAAGAACACAATGTTTTATTATCACATTGGGTGCCTTTTGCTTCACAAGTGCAGTGAAGCCTGATCTCACTCTCATCATGGCTGGGGCTCCATCAGTACAGATTAAACCAACAATGTCCCATGTGAGATTGTTCCTTTCAAAGAAGTCTTGTGTTTTCTGCATTATATCAGTAGCCTTTGTGGTTTGTTGGAGATGTTCACAGAAGAGATATTCATTCTTCAGTTCTTTTCCACATATGTAACAGACAAAAACAAGAAGTTGTGACAAATTTGCAACATCACAGGATTCATCAAGTTGCAAAGAATTTTTTGCTGGGCTAGATTTGATCTGTTCAATAACTTGTTGACAAATATCTTGAACATCGACGAATTGTGTCATTAGAAAGGGGAATGTCTTGAATCTTCTGTTTTGCCACATACATGTTCAACCATGTCTAAGGCACAAGGTTTAATCAGCTTCTCGGCAATGTCATGAGGTTTCATTGCCTTTGCTATTCGCTGCGCCACATGATAAGAAGCTGCAAGCATTGGTTTCTTCTTAGATACGAAGCCGTAGGCAGTGTTCGTGCAGCCCTAAACCTAGCTCTCTTTACCTCAAATTTAGCACGGTCATTAGATGCATGGGCAGGATGTGTAACTTCCAGATGCTGTTTCAGTATTGAAGGTTTCAGTGACCCATTTCCAAGAACTTTTGAGCACAGCAGATACTGAGGCTTCTCCACACCATCCACAACAACGAAGTCAAAGCCATATTGTACATATGAATCCAGGTATGTACGTTTCTTGGACATGAAAAGAAATAATTATGTAATATAAACTATGGCTATTCAACTAATATACTACCTGAGACCAAGGTCAAAGGTAGTATATTAGTTGAATAGACCTAGTAGCCATAGTTCATATGTTATATACCTTGGTTGTTCTCTGATCTCCAGCAGCTGAACTATTGAGCTATTGTGAGCTTAAACTAGCTATTTTCTCTGAGCTTTAATTAGCTGGCTACTATAGTAAATAGGTT
Source organism: Cladorhizidae sp. MBARI D1340-BT2 (assembly GCA_028752905.1). Lineage (NCBI taxonomy): Eukaryota > Metazoa > Porifera > Demospongiae > Poecilosclerida > Cladorhizidae > Cladorhizidae sp. MBARI D1340-BT2. The sequence continues at coordinate 4,667,149 of JAQNBH010000005.1, forward strand.
TGTAATGAGTTTTTAATGAATGGATATGCCAGGGACATTATGCTGAATAGCAATGAAAACTCACCCAGACATATATAGTTGTAAAACAATGAAAACAATCACAGACCAAAGGCAATAGACCAAAGGCAATAGTGTGAATAATAAGAAGAAATAGTGACCTCAGGTAAGTTATATATACCAACCTGCTATAAGCCTTTTCCTTATTCAATTATGCAATTATTTATCCCATGCCATGTCATTTTTTACCCCCAGGGGGTAAATTTACCCCTGGTTGAGAATCCCTGGTCTAGAGGAAGTTGCAGCTGGTTCAATAGACAGCAACTTCAGGACTATGTTTCGCTGAGAAAAACTAACCTTCTGAAGGTCTTGCCCAAACTACTTCTGAGATCTTGGAAGAAATGTTGGTTAAAAACTCAGAGTCGCCCCCTCCCCCCATCCCTATTTCACCTGCTCCCCAACCCCCCCAACATGAGTGAGTTAGAAGTTGTCAAAGCTCTTTCCCAGCTGACTCTGCCAAGTTACAGAGCGAATCTTGGAGGAAGCTGTGTTCTTCCTTTCCCCAGACTACAGTAACAAAGCCCTTCAGGCAATCTCCAGAACTGTGAGGCATCTGTGTGCAGGAAGAGCTCCCCCAGAGTTTACCTCCATCTCTGCATTGCCACCCTTCTTGCAATCACTGTGGGTGAAGTTCTCTCAAAATGTCTTTCTCGGGTAGTCCATTCAGAGGCCCTCTGTGTCCTACAGACAGAAGAACTCACATGTTCAAAAAAATCTCACAAACAAACTTGACCATACATGTATTTCCTTGCGGCCATCGATTAGACCATGCACCATTCACAATCTTGAAAGAAATAGAAAGCACTCTCGATTAGAGGCAGCTCATGAAAGAATGCACGCATTCTAATAGAGCAAATACAGCAATTTATTTGATAACCATATCTTTAACAGCAATTAAACATTTACTAAGAGCAAATGTATTTGTGGGCACCAAGACAATACCTTTCCTCCCATCATGGTCAGGGCCCATACTATATGTCTACTGTTCACTGGTTGAAATAACTTTAATGAACTGTACAGCAACCTCTGTCTTTCAGGCTTTACTACTGCTCCTTATAAGCCGAGCAGCTGTTTGGCCTTCCAGTGGGTTAAGTATGTGGTGGACATGCTAATTAAACAGGTGATATTTGTGTTTCTCAGTTAATGTTCCATAGTCACAGGGCACCCTGGAGGTTGTCCCGTGACATCCCTCCCTTGTCTTCTTTGGATTGCGCTTGTACCCAGGACTGATGAGACAGACCGTCTGCGTTCTGATTCTTGGCACCAGGCCTATGTACGACCTTGAACATGAATGGTCGGAGGGCCAGAGACCACCTGGTGAGCCTGCTGCTGCCATCCTTCATTTTGTCTAGATATTGCAAACTGCAATGGTCAGTAATGACTGTGAATTCTGCACCTGATAAGTAAATTCTAAAATGTTTGATGGCTTCCATTACAGCCAGACACTCCTGCTCTGGAGTAATGTCTCTCTGCTGGTTTGAGCTGTCTGCTGAAGTATGCAATGGGTTGATCTGTTCCATGTCCTGCTGGCTGAGAACTGCCCCAAGTCCGACCCCAGAGGCATCTGTCTTGAAGAGAAATGGTTGGCCTGGGGGAGGGCTGCAAAGCAACGACCTCCTGTCAGGCTCTGTGTCAGTTGAAGGCTGCAACTGTCATTGGTCCAGTCCACCTTCTCTGGAGCCTGCTTCCAGGTGGCTTCTGTCAGAGATATCCCAAATCCCAGTACAAATCTTCTGTAATAATTAGCAAGTCCCAGGAAGGCCCTCATATCTTTGTTGCTTCTGGGATGGGTATACTCCAGTAGAGCTTTCACCTTGGCCTCCAGTGGTCTTCTGCTCCGCCACCCACTTTGTGTCCCAGATAGTTAGTTGTCTCCTCCCCCACAGAGCACTTGACTGGCTTCAACTTAAGCCCCACCTCCTTTAGTCTGGTCAAGACTACCTCCAGGTGATATAGGTGGTCATAAAAATTTACACTAAAGATAATGTCATCGATATAGGCAGCAGCAAATGCTGCCATGTCACAGAGAATAGAATTCATGAGTCTCTGGAAGATTGATGGGGTGTTCTTGAGCCCGAATGGCATTCTAAGGTATGGGGTGTTACGAATGCTGTTTTTTTCCAATGGAGTCTGGGTGTACCGGGTCCAGGGTTATTATGTGGGCTGCCTGTCCCAGTCGATCCAGCAAGTCCCAATTCTGAGGAGGGGGGAGGGGTCTGCCCTGGTCACTTTGTTTAATGATCTGAAATCCACCACCAGTCTGTGGGACCCGTCCTTCTTGGAGACCAGTAGAGCTGGGGGAGACCAGTGGCTTTGAGATGGCCTAACAATATCTTGTTCCAGCAAATCCCTCACTGCTCTGTCTGTCTATTCCATTCTCTTGGAGTTCATGCGGTAGGGGTGTTTGCTGATTGGATAGGCCTCTCCTGTTGCTAAGGTGATGGACACCCTGTCTGTCCTTCCTGGTCCACCTCCCATCAGCTCCCTGTGTCTGCTCAGCAGGACCATCACCATTTTTCCTCCAGTGACAGTCTAGCACTGATGGATGGCCATCCTTCCTTCTCCATTTCTTCCAGCTCCGGCATGTCACTTCTCATTAGACAGGCTGCAACTGGGGACACAAATTTACATGTCTTTTTACCTTCCTCCTAGGATGGTTGGGCATCTTCAGCTAATATGTGGTTTTCCAACACAGTGTAAGGTCTCACTCCAGTCAACTTGGGTTTCAGAGAGGGAGTCCTGAGCAGAACCAGGTCTCCTGCTTGGAAGGTCCTCTTCTTGGCCTTGTCATCATACCTCTCCTTCTGTCTGATCTTACTTCGAGTCTCTCTCTTTTGAGCCAGCTCCCTCATGCTGCCCAGTCTATCCTGTATGGTTGATATATAAGTTACCACATCCTGAGGTGTGCTGCTACTAGCTGTCCACCTATCCCTCAGCAACTGTAGAGGGCCTGCTAATGGTCGAACAAAAAGAGAAGCCTGTGTACTCCCCTGGTACTCTCCTGAACTCTGCCAAGAAAGGAAGGGCCAGGTCTCACTACCCATTCCATTTCTTAAGCACTCTCCGAATCATCTCCTTCAGGGTAGAATTAAACCTTTCTACCTTCCCATCACCTTGTGGGTGGTAGCGAGTGGTTGTCATTGTCGTGTGGAGTTCCTTGATGAGCCTACTGGTGAAGTTACTGCCACAGTCACTCAATATCTCCTCTGTACTCCAGTTCTTGTGAAGAGAATGAGAAGCTCATCAGCCACTGTCACACTGTCTGTGGTCCTCTTAATGGCACTGTCTCTGGCCACCTAGTAGCATAGTCTACAATTACAAGAGCAAAATTGCAGGGCAGGGGGCCAATCATGTCCATTGCTATCCTTTTGAAGGGTGTGTCAATCAGAGGCATGGTTTGGAGAGGTGCTGGTGGTTGTGGCTGTCTTGAGGCCTTCGGCAGTCTGGACAGGATGCATATACTCTGCTGACATCCCTGTAGAGTCTGGACAGAAGTAGTTGTCCAATATCATCTAGGTGGTCTCGTTTCTGCCAAGGTGTGCTGGTCTGTGGGCAAGTGAGAGAATGAGGCTCCGGAATTTCCTGGGAATGCACAGCTGTGTGTTCTTTTCTCCCAGTTCATCAGTGGTGATCTGGTGTAGAAGTCCATCCAGCACTAAGAACTTGGAGTCCTCTGCAGCTGCCTTCAGCCACAGTTTTGTGGATCCACATCTAGTGGGTGTCCTGGCTGTCCTTCTAGTAGACCTGCTGTCTCTGTCCCTTGGTGGAGGATCTGATTCTTCCTCACTGCCCTGGTCTCTCTGAGCTACCCATCGACTTGTCCAGGTAGTGTCTAACTAATTGATGCTGGCCTTCACTAGCTGCACTTCCTCTTGTCCAGTTGGGGGCACTGCCAAGTTGACCTGTTCTAGTCTTGCTCTGCCAGTGGTGGATCTCTCCGGACAGTCAGCTGCAACGTGACCAAAATTATTGCAATTAGGTCTCCCATTTGTAAAACTTAGGTTTTTGCTGGCTCTTGAAGGTCCAACTTGATGTCCTTCTTAACTCCCTTCTCCCCCAACTAAGTGTCCCTGTCCCTTTTTCATGTCTTCTGTCTTGCCCATTGCCAGCCAGTCTAAGGTGTGGAACCTGTCATCAGCCAGTTCTGCAGCTTCATTGAGGGTGGTGACCAATGTGGCAATGTCCTCAGGTAGTGCCTTTAACAGTCTCTCCTGTATCATAGACCCACGACGTCACACACTCCTGAATCCACTGGGTACGTAAATACTGCAACTTGCGACATCACCCAAGAGTCAGGGCCTTTCTTCCTCAGCCCCTCAATCTTAGCCCAGTAAGTGCTGCTGGTAATATGTGGTAGTGCTTCATTAAAGCATTCCAGATCGCATCATAGTCATCCTTCTGACTAGGGTTCATGCCTACTTGGACCTTCCTGGCTTCTGTGGTTAATAGTGGGAGCAATTCTGTTGGCCACTTGTTTTTTTCCACCTTATAACTGTCCATGTGGTCTTCAAATCCCGCTAAATATGATACAATGTTTTCCCCTTCTACCATAGTACTGTATTTGTTCAACTTGCCCATATCTCTGTCCTTGAATAACAGCTCCAGGAATTTCCTTTTCTCTAGTTCATCCCATCTCCTCCTCTTCTTCTCTTGCTTTCTTTCCTTCCACATTAGCTTCATCATCTCCGCTATCATATGGGTGGGGTCATTGATGGTTTCTGTAGTTAGCTATTCCGAGCTCTGATTGTCTGTTCGTCCTCGTTCCTGTTCACCATGTCTCCTACTTTGCTGGACCAACACCTGTTCATCAGCCTTCTAATCTGCTATGTTACTGAAAGCAGCCTTTCCGCTCCTGAGTTGACGTTGTTTCCTTGCTCATTCTAAACTGGGTTATGTACACAACAGTTAACTGTGACCACACACCATTTTCCAAGTTAGGCTGAGAAAATTTGTGAGAGATTGCTGTAATCTGGCAGTTCCTCGCTGCTACCAATTGTGATGAGCCTGTGCTGCACCAAGACAATACCTTTCCTCCCATCCCAATATGGTCAAGGCCCATACTAAGTATATGTCTACTGTTCACTGGTTGAAATAACTTTAATGAACTGTATGTCTTTCAGGCTTACTACTGCGCCGAGCAGCTGTTTGGCCTTCCAGTGGGTTTGAACTACATCAGTATGTGGTTGACACAATACAAGTGCTAATTAAACAAGATGATATTTGTACTTAAGAGTTTCTCAGTCAATGTCACTTATAGCAATATACCACAAAAATGTATGACCTTATGAGTCAGCACTCTATCACATGTAACAAAAGGAATGATCACGAGTAAAAGACAGCAGCCATCTTTGTTGAATTTCTGCTTGAAAAGGCAGAGCAAGAGTATGAAACGGGTAAAATAGCTGGCCGTGTCATGATGACCTAATCCTTATTTTAGTCCATATGATCCAAGTGGATGGTAATTCAGAAAGCTGTGCATGCAGAACCTCAGAAGGCGTCATTGACTTGTCAGCTCTTCCTTACAGAACAATAACTGACAAGATGCAGTCTAGTCTTGAGGCTCTCACACTTGATCTTATTAATGACCTTCATGGACAAGGTTATGATGGAGCTATCAGCATGTCTGGTAAGTACCACGGGACTGCAGCAATCATTTGACATGATTTTCCCAAGGCATTGTATGTCCATTGCTCTGCTGCACTTAATCTATGTGTGGTTGCTGCCTGCACTATACAGGTAATTCGTAACAAGTATGGAACAGTTACAGAGGTGTGCCTTTAAAAAAAATCTTTTCTTCTAAATAGCAACAAGAGTTACAAATTTAAGTGGTCAAAACACTAGAAAATAACTAGTTAATGTAACCATTGGGTTGCTCGGATAAAGGGATTTGAGAAATGTTGCCAGCAGTTGTTAATACCTTTGAAGTGATCAGCACAATGCCAGGTTGGAGTACTGAGAAAGAAGCCACACTTTTGCTTGCCATTACCCAATTTCAGTTCTTGATAGCCATGGAAGTAACATGTGCTGGGGTCAGGTTTCATTAAGGGCCTAACAGTTTCTTTGCAAGGGGCCATCAAAGGATATTTGTGCAGCCTACAATGAAATTGTGTTTAAGGAGGCCTTGAACGGCTTGAAGGAAGTTTGCAGTGGAGTTGACAAGTATATATCATAAGAAATGTTATGACTGTAGTGTGGCAGCCCCACTCTTGACAATATACACCTAGTAGTGTGGCAGCACCATTCTTGCCTTGTAGTGTGGCAGCACCACTCTTGACAATATACACCTAGTAGTGTGGCAGATCTAGTAGTGTGGCAGCCCCACTCTTGACAATATAAACCCTCAGCAGGGTTGGTTGGTGGAGAAATCAATGCATCCAAACCTTCTCTTCCACAGAGATGTGTGAAACACACCCATCGACAAACTATGCCTTCAAGTACACCTGAGGACTACTACAGGAGAGCAATAGCAGTACCTTTTCTGGATGAAATGATAACTCATCTAAACACCAGATTTTCATAAATTCAGTGCAAGGTCACGAATGGCTTTTTTTTGTTCCTGCTGTCTTTATGACTAATCATGAAAGTGATTCGGCTACAAAGTCTCTGGTAGAAGACCTTACAGAATGACCTTCCCAGTCCCACAAATGGCATTTATGTATTTATGAAGAAGAAAAAATGGAAATATGTTGAAAAAAGTGATCTTCCTTGTACACCTTCAGAATCTCTCATCTTTACCAACAAGTCAACATTCACACACTTCTATGCAGTAATCTGCACATTGCCAGTCACCAGTTGTGAATGTGACTGCAGCAATAGTGTGCTTTGCTGCCTCAAAACCTATAATTATGCACTCTATACCATGGGGCAAGAGAGAATGACTGGTCTGCTCTCATGCATATCCACTATGGAATGGAACTAAATTTAGATGCTGGGCAGAATCCATGAAGAATGCATCTTACTGATGTAATAAATAGTCGACTCAAACATGTTCTTATTTTCATTATTGTTTTATAACACTAATAATACTATTACACTAATACTATTACACTGATATTGCAACTTCATTCAAAATGTATATAAATATTATTTGGCTGGTATATATTGCAACTTTATTCACAGTTATGCTATTACACTAATATTGCAACCTCATTCACAATTGTATATTATGTCTTATTTGGAGCCTTTACAAATCCTGGGTTCAGCCCTGTACAGGGTCAGTGAAGAATGTAGCACAGTTTGTAGAAGATGTCATCACATTCTACAGCTTTTGTTGGATTCAGCTTGGTAAGTGCTCTGAACACATCTGATTGGATATTGGAGGAAAGGCTTTCAATTTGAGGTAGAATACATTTGCTCTAGGTATGTCTAATTGCTGTTAAAGATATTTGCTTTGAGAGTTTATTGAGAATTTATCAAATAAATTTCTGTATTTGCTCTATCAGAACATGTGCATTCTTTCATGAGCTGCCTCTAATCGAGAGCACATTCTATTTCTTTCAAGATTGTAAATGGTGCATGATCTAATCGAGGGCACATTCAAGTCGATGTGAGATTTTTTTGGACCATGTGATAATAAGCAAGTTTTTCAGTCTGTAGGGATATAAGGACGCAGAGGGCCTCTGAATGGACTACCCGAGAGAGACATTTTGACAGAACTTCACCCACAGATTGCAAGAAGGGTGGCACTGCAGAGATGGGGGTAAAGTCTGGGGAAGCTCTTCCTGGATGCAGATGTCTCATAGTTCTGGAGATTGCCTGAAGGGCTTTGTTACTGTAGTCTGGGGAAAGGCAGAACACAGCTTCCTCCAAGATTCGCTCTGTAACTTGGCAGAGTCAGCTGTGAAAGAGCTTTGACAACTTCTAACTCACTCATGTTGGCTGGACACTGCAATGCTTGTAAATATACCATCACTACCAAACCATTCAATATTGACAGATTATAGTACTTTTCTACTCAAACAATTTATCATTACTCAGTTTTAAAGGGGAAGCTCATAAGTACATGTTATCCCTGGCAGACGCCGAAGTACACCAAAATACTTTGAACAGAAATGCTCTGATGAAAAGGCTACGATACCAAGAACAAGTCATTTATGTGGCAAGTACTAACCTTTACCATGTTAAAAAATGGAGAAATATTTATTTGGACTGCCAAAAATGTAAAGCAATATTGTGGTATATATTTCTTGGTAACTACTTCCTCGAAAAAGCAAGCGCTGTATGTGCTGGTGTATTTGAAGGTGAAATTCCTGACCCTGCATGGTTTGCCACCAGAGAAAACAACGACACAAGGATATGGCTGCACATTAAAAACAAAAATCCTGCAATGTCTCTAGATACAGATGTGGCATAGCTCTGGAGAAAGTTCACAAGCAGAAGCAAGTTATTCTGCAAGTGAGTCTACAAGTCCAGTGCCAGTGAACTATCCTGTCCTGACCTAGGACAAGATAAGTTCTGGATATCCACCTCAACTACTTCAAGCCATCTACATTGGTAGGATGTGATAACATCTCTTTCTGTCTGACAGGGAAGGCCACATTCATGAAGAAGTTTTCTTTGCGTGCTTCTTTCAAAGGTCTACCAAGAACATGATTGTGGTACTGAATTGTCGGAATTGTACAATTCAACGAGTTAATCACTATCCTGTGACATTTTACTGCGTAATCTTTCCCCCCCCCTTTCTGACAACAGATTCTATATAAGTATGAACAACATCACTGCTATGAGCAAAAGTTTACGCACTAAATATTAAAAATCTGGAAATGTTGCTGACGTAAACAAGGTTCTTGTCAGCATTCTAACGGCTGCGAGAAACTGTGTTCTGACGCGTCATAAAAACAAAAACTACTGGTCAATTGCTCTTGCCTTTACGGAGGCTATGCTAACTGTAGAACTGAAGGCACGATAAATCAGGCCACCCCATTCATGAAACATTACCGATCGACCTTGCCATGAGTGAGGGTCGAATATCACTACATCAGTGAAATACAATGAACTCTATACCAATACAATAATTATGTAATGTAAAAAAAACAAAAAAACGATAAGCGGTAAGCAAGTATCCTACTTCCTGTATTGCGTCATATCAAAACAGGTTGCACACGTCACCTATCCTGACCCCATTTCTTATCAGCGAGAGAGGATCCAAGTGTCAGACAGCTACCGGGAAGATGCGTGTGGCTGTCGTAGGCGCAGGAGTTATTGGCCTTACTGCTACCGTCCACCTTCTGGACAGGTTTCCAGGCAAACTGGATCTCACCTTACTAGCTGATAAGTTCTCTCCCGACACACTTTCTGACAAGTCTGGCGCAATATTATGGCCCGTACTTCCAGAAAGAATGTCCATGAGCAGCCAAGTTGAAGACATAAAGAGGTGGTTATCTACATCTTTCGACAAGTTCCAATCGATCTTCACCTCTGCAGACAATGCTCACGTAGGACTCTCCTTGGTGCATGGGTATACCTATTTCAGTTCACCTCAGCCTAAACCATGGTGGAAGGATCTTATATTTGGGGCACGGTGTGTGAAAATGGAATCTACAGAGGCCAAGGCTCTCTCGGTTCCTCCAAATTGTGTAGAAATATGGGCATTTGGTACCTACTCAATGAACCCAACATGCTTCCTGCAGTGGCTAATGGGGAAGGCCAAGGAAGGAGGCTGTAAGGTAGAAAAGAGGAGGATATCTAGTTTAGATGAACTTGCATCTAGCTACGATATTGTGATCAACTGCACTGGTCTCGGCTCCTGCAAGGAGTTACTATTTGACTCAAGAATGTACCCAATCCGAGGTCAGGTTGTGGTCGTGAAAGCTCCCTGGGTGAAGCACTTTTTGTTTGACAAGTGTGGCAAGAACACCACTTGCATTATTCCACGAGGACCTGAGGTGGTGCTTGGAGGGATAAAAATGGTTGGAGACTGGAATGAGGCCACCAACCCCGACACTCAGAGTGACATCATCAAGCGCTGTCAGGATCTTGTTCCTAGTCTATGTGGAGCTGAAGTAGTTCGTAGTTTGGCTGGATTGAGACCTGGTAGAGATCTTGTCAGATTGGAGGGTTGTGAATGTCCAGGTGGAAGCTTGTTAATCCACTGTTATGGTCATCAAGATAAAGGCATATTCCTGAGTTGGGGCTGTGCCATGGATGTAGGAGGATTGGTGGAGCAGAAATTAACGGGGATGGCCTATAATTCACGTGCCAAGCTCTAGATACATGTGTATAAATACTCAAGTTGCCATCAAAGGTTCATAATAACGTGGATTGCAATAAACTTCTCACTATAATAACTGTCTCAACGATACTATATGATGGGGGTGGGAGGGGGGGGGATACTAACCATCCATGACTTACCAATTTTGTACAGGTTGCTTGGATACATTGGCATGTGGGATATACATGCAAGGAATATTTTTTAGGGTAAAACAATCTAAGTGCAGTGACTCGTTTTGACTATAAAACTCACTTTGGAAGTTCCTTAGCAGGTGGAGTTCCAAAAATATGTACGTACTACTTTGAAATTTGTCTTGAATACTGGGGAATGCTGTTGATTTATGCATTGTTTAAGGAGAGTGAATGATTGAAAACTTGTATGGTTTTACTTCTTTCTTTTTTTAACGATATGTACACTACCAATGAAGAGTCAAAAGTGTTAGATCACAACCCATCAACCACAGATAGCTGGAGAGGGATCCGCCTCACCCACTCCAAGATAACGAGGTTAGGACCAGATGTTCCATTTGCCAGGCTGCTATACTGATTCCTTCGGTAGTTTGGTTGTGAGGGAAACCGTAACCAATTTGACTGCCATGATATCTCGAGTCTCTGGAACAGGTGGGAATTGTTTCAGCTGGAAGGTTGCCCAATATCTGGCTCTGTTGAACCCAGATGCAAGCAGCCAATGCACTAGAATATTTTAACTGCACTGGGGGTTCAGCCATCGATAGATTCTACAATCAGTGAAATTAAATTTACACCCAGAGCAGCCCACTTCGGCATGAGCAGACATCTTAGAGAGGGCATGGTCATGGGTGGTAGAGACCCCATTGATAGTCACAGGGTCGACAACATCAGCCAGCAGGCTGACCACGAGTCCAAAAGGGCATCTATTGGGTAAAGCAATTTTAGGGGGGACGATCAAGGGAGGATTTTGAATAGGGGTTTTTTTTTTTCTTCCTAAAGTTGCATCTTGCCCCTAGCCACGACCACTTTTTGGTTAAGCCACACCCACTTGCAAATTTACTATTATTATTATTACTTATGACAATGTTAGAATGATTGTTGATTGATGAGATGAATAAGCAGTCGGCTTTATTTATCATTTTGAAGTTGCCTGGGATGGCGCTGAGCAAATTTGTCAATGACTGATGAAATGTTTTGATGGATGTGGAGTAATGTCAACCCATTGGGCCAAGTATTACCCCTTGTATCAGGGAAGCACTAAAACAACGCTCAGAAGAATAGCTGTCACAGGCAAGGTACATAAAATAGCCAGCAATACCCAGTTTGAAAACATTGAACAAATGACAAAGAGCAGCTGAAGGTGTCACAGGTAAGCTCATAAGAAGTCTTCCATTCCTATCATTTCATGTACCAAATGTACCAACAGTGCAACTGACCGAAAATTGGCAGGGGTGGTGGTCTGGTGGAAGATCATTTGTTTAAGTTTAGAGCTACACTCTTCAGCACTGCTGGGTATACATATACCCTCTAGTAAAGCTCATTGACGATGAATGCTAAAATGGTCACCTAGTTCTGAAATCAAGTGGTCACAAGAGGAATAGAGAGATACTAAAAATGTGAGGAAGTCTTCCCTCACAATGAACATACATAATGACAGCACCCAGCTGCTTTCTATTAGCTAAGTCAGTTACCTCATCTGCTATTATAGTAAACATGAGGCTTTTATCACATTCTGAATGATCTGGATCCCAACATATTCCCCAAGAATGCCAATAACTTGATTATGAATACCAGGCGATGTATAGGTAGCTAGCAGTGGAAAGATGTTCTTCTATATAAGGTTTTATTGCCAGCTTCAACTCTACGCAGCAACCTTACCAAACGCTGAACTTTTAAGCAGCAAACAAAGCACAGGGGAGACAAAACCCACCATTGATCTGCTGGTTATACACTAGCCAAGGGTATATATACAGCCTTAAGCACTGCAGTTGTCCACAAGAATTCTTTTAAAATCTGTAATTTATGCCAGGTGAGAAAGGATTTGTCAACGATGGTCAATATCAAGAATACCCCACCACTAGCTAAATCATGAATATGACTTGCTAGATCTCTGAATTGCAACATATCAGATTCCACTCGAGGGCGTTGATCCAACATGATGAAGCTCATCACCGTCACTTATATACAAAACAAATCAGTTCAGATACCTCCCCTTCAGCTTGTGATGGTGCTGCTTGTGCTTTGAAATATTTGAAGTGACATTCTCGAGCCAATCTTCAATTAACGTTCGGACACAATTACTTTGAGTGGTTGCTTGCAGGGGTCTCATTATGAACAATTACATTGATGGGGGTCGACACATTATTTTGAAGGGGGCTAAAAACTGTATAACTCTGCCCAAGTTTTCTGTACTTCTATATAGTACCAACTGGAAAGTGCAAGACAGGATCATCTTCAATTAACGTTCGACACAATTACTTTGAGGGGTTGCTTGCAGGGGTCTAACGTTTTTCATTATGAACATGATGGGGGTCGACACATTATTTTGAAGGGGGCTAAAAACCTTATAACTGTGCTGTACTTCTAGTTCCCAACTGGAAAGTGCAAGACAATCATTGGCCAACTCTAATGAGCATTTTCATTGGGACTATGAGTCATGCTCCAGGGAAAACTCATTTCTAAAAATTAATTTCCTCTTGCACCACGTACTTACACCTTAATGAAAACACTCCTCGTCCAGAGGAGCCACTGGTTCAACTGTCCAGTATTTTCCTTAATTAGGAGCTAGAACTTGCAGAAAACTTTGACACGTTGGTTTCGACTAAATATGCCTGTACCTTGCTTTAATCAAGAGATTATCTTTCGAGCTATACATATAATTATAACAATTACATAAAGAGTGAAGTGTGCAGAATCTATGGGCTATAAAGGCAGAACCACAAGTATATATAACAACAAAAGGGTTCAATGAGCCCCCCCCCCACCTTTAGTAGCAAAAGAAAACTCACCAAGATTAAAACACAAGATGGAGTGCATCACAGTTTACACACATCTGGGTTCAACAGTCTCAGGAAGACAGACCCACAAAGCAGGTCTAACAGAAATCACCATGTGCACATGGATTTACACATCTGGGTTTAACACACACAATCAAACAGAAATTCAAAGTTTATTATTGTTCTGATGAAGAAAAAAGTTGTTGCAAGCATCATCGTCTCCTAGCAGTAACTTCTACAAACCCATCATCATCGCCACGTCGAGGTGAAGAGTCTTCCTTTCTGTCTCCACCTTTATTTGGTAAGACATCATACCTCCCACCTCGATCACGTCTGGGAGAAGAGTCATTCTGCATATCCCAATCACCATACCTGGGCGAAGAATCATACCTCCTTCCTTGATCCCCTCGCCTAGGCGAGAGTTGTCGTTTGTCCGGGTCCGCATGCCTGGAGGATTGAGTCATACATCCTCTCCCCACGTCCAGGGGAGCGATCATTCTTCCACTTCTCATCTCGATCTACCCTCAGCCTCCTATCCCCACCACCATCTCTTTCACCACCACGTCTCCATTTATCTCCACTAGCTTGTTCATCACGACCATTCCTCCAACTGTCTCTATCTCCTCCCCTTGTGTAACCTCTCCCTCCAGCATCTCTATATCCACGATCATCTCTTCCCAAACTCCTCCCTCCTGCGTTCACGACCATAATCCCTTCCATCTAAAGTAAGAGAGTGAAAGCGTATTCTTTAAATTTATGTATATATATATATATATTATCTATACTTTCATGCAGTTCAACAAGAGAAACAGGTTTGAGGACCCAGCTACATTGCTTCATCTGCAATGATAACTTGTTCAGCATCTCGTAGTCAGCATGGATAATTTTAAAATTTGCTGGAGTTCACCTAAAAAGGTGCTTCAGCTGACTAATTATTATTCTTTTCTTTCTTACACATGTTGAATTCTTCTCCAACTGATGCTAAAATGAAATGTACAATAGAACTTTAGGGCGGACCTGAACATATTTTGAATTTTTCCTCAATTTACATTTGCAGATAATTAAGTGTATTTCAAATTTAAGCCCGTTATTGTCAACCTTTCTCGAGTTATTTATACTTTTTATGTGCCAATTCATTGTGTACTGCTCGAGAAGTGAACAAGAAGAAATCCAAATGACGAGGTAAGAAGACCCTTCATAATCCACTAACTGTACGTAGCGGAGCCTTGAAACTGGTACCAGCGTAGTAGAGGGCATAAAAGTCCATTTTTGTACAGACAGTGCCTGTTCTTTCGTGGCATGACCAAAGGTAAATGTGGCATAGGTATAATAATACCCAAGTTACTGCAGCTAAAATGGGGGCACCTCAAAACCTGAAGGCCTAATTTTGCAAAAGTTATATGGCTCCGGAGTACTAGACACTGAAATTAATTTCTTTGGCTAGAGGAAGCCTAACTCTATTCAATGAGTGCTTACATTAGACACAGCATAAGTAGTGCACAAGCTTGACCATGGTTCAGTGCCATTGTATGGAACAGGCTCTTGCCACAGGCATTAATTTCATCTGGCTAGCATTTTCCAATCAGGAGCCACAAATTTTGCAAAATCAGGCATGCACAGGTTTTGAGGTACGCACTTTCACTGCAATAACTTGAGCACAGTTGTATCTATCCAACTTTTTTTTTAAAGTATCAATAGAGAGCACACAGAAAGATCATCTTTTGAGCTAAATATAAAGTTCACAGTTGTATCTATCCAACTTTTTTTCTTTTTTTTTAAGTGTCAAAATAGAGCACACAGGAAGATCATCTTTTGAGCTAAATATAAAGTTCTTAGAGTGAAGTGTGCAGAATCTATGGAGATCTAAACTTGTCTCATTAAAAATTAAAAAAAGCGGTTCCTATTTTGTGGTCTTGTTGATGAGATGAGTAAGCAGTATGGCCGGGTATATGTGCTCACATCAAGTTCTGATGTCAAATTTTCATCTTGTCCTTCAGTTAATGTGATCAAAGCTAACGAGTGTTGTTTTAATTATTTACCACAAACATACCACTCACCCCTGTCTCTTCGATCAAAGCTTTCCCTCTCATTGTCATCCCCTCTCCTCCTGTCGCCATCATACCCAGGTCGTGGGCTGCAATCACTCTCGTACTGGCCAACTCCCCGCCACGATAATCCCTCATGGTCACGGCCTCCACCTCCCCAATGCTCCCCCCGATCATCACGACCTCGCTGACTATTTTCTCCCCAGTCCCTCTGAGGTGCACGATAATTCTCCTTCTGTCTCCACCCTCTGCCATCCCCTCTCCAGTCACCATCTCTTTGTGACTCCTCCCCTCTCTGCCACCCTCCTCTCCCACCACGATCAGTTGTCGCTCGTGTCTCGCTTCTCTCTCCAGTTACTTTCATGGTCATCCACATTGCGTCCACTTCTCATGCCCCCACCATGTCCAGGTGGGTGGTAGCCCCTTGCGGAGGAGCTGTATTTTCCTTCTCCTCAGCCTCCTGCTCTGAAGCATTCTTGCGCCAGTCACGATCAGCATCATCTGACCTCAGGGTCTTTCCTTCCCTCTCCTTTTGTTCCTCCAACATCTTCGCTTTATCATCCGCCGATTAAGTTCCTCTCATTCCTCCTCTTTACTGCGCTTTTCTTCCTCTATCCTTCTCTCTTCGTCTTCCCTCTTCTGCTGAGCTGCAGGCACATACCATAAACACATACGATAACACACACACACAAACCAACAGCTGTTCCCTCCTCCCATTCCTCCAAAACCTCGATTCATCTTCCCCCCCCCTTTTTTTAAAGCAACATTGGACAGAACATGCACTCCAGTTTCATCAGTTTATGGGTGATGAAAATGTAGTCATCATAGAGAGTGATTAGGTTTCAGGAAAAGTTACATCACATGAAGCTGAAGTGCAATGTATCACAAGTCCTCCCGCAACACACACTTAATCCAGCACAGCCAACTCACCCAGTCTGGCTTCTTCTTCTTTCTTGGCCACAGCATCCTCAGCTTTCCTCCTCTGAATCCGCTCCCTCTTTCTCCTGGCCAGACATGCAGCTCTAGCGGCATTAACCTTCAACTCAAACTCGGCTTGGGATTTCTTAAGGACATTAACAACGGCAACAAACCCCTGCACCTGTTTTTTAATTTTAATTCTTCTATACTCTACGCTATTTAAAGCAACATTGGACAGAACGTGCACTCCAGTTTCATCAGTTTATGGGTGATGAAAATGTAGTCATCATAGAAAGTGATTTGGTTTCAGGAAAAGTTACATCACATGAAGCTGAAGTGCAATTTACCATGACTCCTCTCCCCCCCCCCCCCCCCCCCCCCCCCCCCCACACACACACACACAACACTCACCGACAGTTGTTCCCTCCTCCTAGCTTCAAGCTTCTTCCGAAAACTCGCTTCATCTCCCCTCATCACCTTTAGCCACACACTTGCCTCCTCTGCCTCCATGCGTTCCTTGATCGCCATGGACACCTACGGCCACATCAACAGGATCACACCTCCACTCGCTTTCACCTCACCCTTACCTTCTGCTCTTCCTGCTCCTCGTGAAATCTTCTATCTGCTTCTCTCTGCTCCTGATACTCTTTCTCAAATCGAGACAGTTCTTCCAGACGTTTTGCACATTCAAAATAATCCACCTTGTTCATATTGAATTTAAAAAATGAAAATGCAGTCACATTCGACACCACATACCTTCTTCTCCTGAGTCTTCAGTTTGATCTCTTTGTCACGTTTCTTTTTCTCAATCTGCTTCAGTTGCTTGGAGAAAATAAAATCTGTGTCTTTCCCTTCAGATCCTATAAACACCAAACGTGTGCACGACCCAGCGTGTCAACATGAGGTCAGTCCAAAATAAGGTCAATTTCTGACAGAAATATATATTGAAACAATATACAAACACAACAAGAAACCACGCCCACCCCTCCTTGGTTGGTCATGCAGGTTAATGTTTCCTTTCTTGCTGGGCTCCACACACCTAGCTCGCCATAAACCTTATCCAGCCTTGTGCGAGTGTTGTAGGTTTCTCCTTCAAAAAACAAAGAACTCAATTACTGCTTTCTGCTTACCACAGACCTCCATGTGGACGGCCATTTATAAACTTTTACTGCAGGACCTATCAAGGAACACATAATTTTTTTTTTACAAGACAACCCAAAATTGTTTTTCTATATGAAAGTGGACGACAAAGCTACTATTGGACTGACCCTTCAACTAACCCTTCTCTGGTAAAATCCTAGCTTGACTCACCTCCTTCGTGAAGTCAGCAAAAGCACGTTTCCCGATAGCTGTGTTCTTGAAGGCATCCACCTTTTCTTGATTGATCTTGAGCTGCATCATCTCTTCCAGCTCTTTCCGTTTCCTCTCCCTCTCTCTTTCCTCAGCTTCGTGGCTGAGTCAGTTCTTCTCCTTCTGTCGCTCCTTGACCTCCTTCTTGCGGCGCTCGTCTTCGACCTTCTTCTCCTACTCGAGAAGAGTGCATTATAAAGGAGCATAATTGACATAAAAAGGTTGAGCACTTGAACACCAATGCCCACCCACACTCACGGCCCCTGCTCACTTTGGCTTTGTTCCTGCTCTCTATGAACTCCTTCCTGAACTCTATCTCCTGGCTCCTTTGCACAGCTTTGCGGTGGTCCCCACGGCAATGTACCTGGTAGTCTTGGTAACTCTTCTTGGTGGCTTCCAGCTGCTCAGCACGGATCTCTGAGGTGGAGATGATACACACAGCTTGTTGGAGGGCATGGGTTATGGAGGTCAGCTGATGACACAAAACGTCAGAGGGCATGCTCTAGCAAGGAAGAAAAGAGAGGAGGAATCTTTGAAAGAGAACATTCAGCTTCTCTCTCGTTCATTCACGCAAGTATTCCCTCCCCTATGTAACGTAACGCCCACTTGCTCCTCTTTTCATCTCACCTGGATGTGTGGACCCTCCGACGTAACGCCCACTTGCTCCTCTTTTCATCTCACCTGGATGTGTGGACCCTCCGCTGTCTCGGATTTGTACGACAGGTTCAGGTTTGTCCCGAAGCTGAGTGACTTGGTATGGTGGTCGATACGAACCTAAATTTACACCCAATAATTTAAAAAACACCTTTCCCTGCTTGCCACATTCACCCCCCACCATCCACTCCACCAATGTCATACCTCCCCTCACCATCCCATACTTCCCTTGTCCACCCCCCTCCATCCCATACCTCCATTCATCTATCCTACACCTTCCCCATTGCACACAAGTCCCTCCATCCATCCATTGTACCTGTATGTTGTTAGAAGAGGCCGTTTCCACCACCACCTTCTCTAGCTCAGTAGTCGTGGCCAACGGAGCCAGCTCCACCAGCTTGCTCAACTCGATAGTCTCGTAAACCTGCGACACCTGCAGGCAACAGCAAACACATATCAACAAGCTCCAGAAAATGCTGCAACATTGCATCTCGCATGTATCGTAAGAGGCATCAGACAATGAAAATAGTCGTCAGTTGTGTGCACTAGTGCTCAGACGAACGAGACTAATTGTAACATCCCTTGCCAATGTGCCAGCTTGGTAACTATGCCACCGAATATTCTTCACCTACTTGATGAGCCTGACCAGTGTGACCCCCTTCAGAAGCTTTACGTATTGTTTGCAGTGCTCCTGCTGCTCCAAGACGTCCAGGATTGGCATCACATTGTGGCACAGGTGCAGAGGGTTAAACTCCACCTCCAGGCATTGATACAACTGCTGCAGCTTTGCAGGGAGCAGGTGCAGCACGTTGTGCTTGAGCTGGATGAAGATGAAGAAATGGAGTGTTTAAAAAAAAATTGAGTCGAGTCACTGCTCTAGTTAAGATTCAATAGCTCACCACGTCCTTCATCAAGGAAGCACGTGTAGGAGGTGTGGTCATACGAAGGAGCGTGGCCAATCGTTGAGCTTTGTCCACGGGAGTTGTCATCCACTTCTAGAAAGCGATCCGTCGCGCTTGGCACTGGCTCTATGGGATAGCCAGGAGGACCTGAGACGCAGTGCTAGGCGAGGAGAGAAGTTACATAAAAATATATATAATATATATTAAAACAAAACAACAACAAAACAACAACTTAAAAAAATAAAAAATCCCAACACATTCCCCAAGAATGCCAATAACTTAATGAATACCAGGCGATGTATATATAGGTAGCTAGCAGTGGAAAGATGTTCTTCTAGGGTTTTATTGCCAGCTTCAACTCTACGCAGCAACCTTACCAAATGCTGAACTTTTAAGCAGCAAACAAAGCACAGGGGAGACAAAACCCACCATTGATCTGCTGGTTATACACTAGCCAAGGGTATATATACAGCATTAAGCACTGCAGTTGTCCACAAGAAATCTGTAATTTATGCCAGGTGAGAAATGATTTGTCAATGATGGTCAATATCAAGAATACCACCACTAGCTAAATCATGAATATGACTTGCTAGATCTCTGAATTGCAACATATCTATCAGATTCCACTCAAGGGCGTTGATCCAACATGATGAAGCTCATCACCGTCACATACACTTGATAGTACATCATCACCATCACTTATATACAAAACAATCAGTTCAGATATCCCCTTCAGCTTGTGATGGTGCTGCCTGTGCTTTGAAATATTTGAAGTAACATTCTGCATGAGGAGTCTTCAATCATATTCTTCAATTATTAACGTTAGACACAATTACTTTGAGGGGTTACTTGCAGGGGTCTAGTTTTTCTTATGAATCACAATTACATTGATGGGGGTCCACACATTATTTTGAATGGGGCTATAACTGTGTCCACACTTCTAGTTCTCTTGGAAAGTGCAAGACAATCATTGGCCAACTCTAATGAGTGTTTTCGTTGGGCACAAAAACTATGGGTCATGCTCCAGGGAAAACTCATTTCTAAAAATTAATTTCTTCTCATGCACGATGACTTACACCGTAATGAAAACACTCCTCGTCCAGAGGACTTCCTCTAGCCACTGGTTCAACTGTCCAGCATTTTCCAATTAGGAGCTATATAGAACTTGCAGAAAACTTTGGCACGTTGGTTTTGAGGTTCCCAACTAAATACTGCCTGTACCTTATACATACGCTTTAATCAAGAGATTATCTTTTGAGCTATACATATAATTATAACAATTACAGAGTGAAGTGTGCAGAATCTATGGGCTATAAAGGCAGAACCACAAGTTTATATAACAACAAAAGGGTTCGATGAGCCCCCCCCCCCTTTAGTAGCTAGTATAGCAAAAGAAAACTCACCAAGATTAAAACACAAGATGGAGTGATCACAGTTTACACACATCTGGGTTCAACAGACCCAGTCTCAGGAAGACAGACCCACAAAGCAGGTCTAACAGAAATCACCATGTGCACATGACTCACATAGATTTACACATCTGGGTTTAACACATACAATTAAACAGAAATTCAAAGTTTATTATTGTTCTGATGAAGAAAAAAGTTGTTGTAAGCATCATCGTCTCCTAGCAGTAACTTCTACAAAGCCATCATCATCGCCACGTCGAGGTGAAGAGTCTTCCTTCTGTCTCCACCTTTATTTGGTAAAACATCATACCTCCCACCTCGATCACGTCTGGGAGAAGAGTCACTCTGCATATCCCGATCACCATACCTGGGCGAAGAATCATACCTCCTTCCTTGTTCCGCTCGCCTAGGAGAGAGTTGTCGTTTGTCCGGGTCCGCATGCCTGGAGGATGAGTCATACATCCTCTCCCCACGTCCAGGGGAGCGATCATTCTTCCACTTCTCATCTCGATCTACCCTCAGCCTCCTATCCCCACCACCATCTCTTTCACCACCACGTCTCCATTTATCTCCACTAGCTTGTTCATCCCGACCATCCCTCCAACTGTCTCTATCTCCTCCCCTTGTGTAACCTCTCCCTCCAGCATCTCTATATCCACGATCATCTCTTCCAGGGGGAGACCTTCTACCTCGATCAAACTCCTCCCTCCTGCGTTCACGACCATAATCCCTTCCATCTAAAGTAAGAGAGTGAAAAGCGTATTCTTTACATTTATGTATATATATGTATATATATTATTATCTATACTTTCATGCAGTTCAACAAGAGAAGCAGGTTTGAGGACCCAGCTACATTGCTTCATCTGCAATGATAACTGGCTCAGCATCTCCATGTGATGTAGTCAGCATGGATAATATTAAAGGTACTGTATTTGCTGGAGTTCAAGTCCTCACCTAAAGTCCTCACCTAAAAAGGTGCTTCAGCTGACTAATTGTTATTCTTTCTTTCTTACACATCCTGAAAATGCAATGTACAATAGAACTTAGGGCGGACCTGAACATATTTTGAATTTTTCCTCAATTTACATTTGCAGATAATTAAGTGTATTTCAAATTTAAGCTCGTTATTGTCAACCTTTCTTGAGTTATTATACTTTTTATGCTGCCAATTCATTGTGTACTACTCGACAAGTGAACAAGAAGAAATCCAAATGACGAGGTAAGAAGACCCTTCATAATCCACTAAATGTACGTAGCGGAGCCTTGAAACTGGTACCAGCGTAGTAGAGGGTATAAAAGTCCATTTTTGTACAGACAGTGCCTGTTCTTTCGTGGCATGACCAAAGCTAAATGTGGCATAGGTATAATAATACCCAAGTTACTGCAGCTAAAATGGGGGCACCTCAAAACCTGAAGGCCTAATTTTGCAACAGTTATGGCTCCGGAGTACTAGACACTGAAATTAGTTTCTTTGGCTAAAGGAAGCCTAACTGTCTTCAATGAGTGTTTTCATTAGACACTGCGTAAGTAGTGCACAAGCTTGACCAATTACTCGTGGTTCAATGCCATTATATGGAACAGGCTCTGTGGCATTAATTTCAGCCGGCTAGCATTTTCCAATCAGGAGCCACAAAATGTTGCAAAATCAGGCATGCACAGGTTTTGAGGTACCCACTTTCACTGCAATAACTTGGGCACAGTTGTATCTATCCAACTTTTTAAAGTATCAAAAGAGAGCACACAGAAAGATCATCTTTTGAGCTAAATATAAAGTTCATAAGAGTGAAGTTTGCAGAATCTATGGTGATCTAAACTTGTCTCATTAAAAAAAATAGCGGTTCCTATTTTGTGGTATTGTTGATGAGATGAGTAAGCAGTATGGTCGGTCTATGTGCTCACCTCAAGTTCTGATGTCAAATTTTCATCTTGTCCTCCAGTTAATGTGATCAAAGCTAACAAGTGTTGTTTTAATTATTTACCACAAACATACCACTCACCCCTGTCTCTTCGATCAAAGCTTTCCCTCTCATTGTCATCCCCTCTCCTCCTGTCGCCATCATACCCAGGTCGTGGGCTGCGATCACTCTCGTACTGGCCACCTCCCCGCCACGATAATCCCTCACGGTCACGGCCTCCACCTCCCCAATGCTCCCCCCGATCATCACGACCTCGCTGACTATCTTCTCCCCAGTCCCTCTGAGGTGCACGATAGTTCTCCTTCTGTCTCCACCCTCTGCCATCCCCTCTCCAGTCACCATCTCTTTGTGACTCCTCCCCTCTCTGCCACCCTCCTCTCCCACCACGATCAGAGTTGTCCCTCATGTCTCGCTTCTCTCTCCAGTTACTTTCATGGTCGTCCACGTTGTGTCCACTTCTCATGCCCCCACCATGTCCAGGTGGGCGGTAGGCCCCTTGCGGAGGAGCTGTATTTTCCTTCTCCTCAGCCTCCTGCTCTGAAGCATTCTTGCGCCAGTCACGATCAGCATCATCTGACCTCAGGGTCTTTCCTTCCCTCTCCTTTTGTTCCTCCAACATCTTCTGGTTCCTCTGCCTAATTTTCTCCTCTACCTCTTGCTCACGCTTGATCATCCGCCGATTGAGTTCCTCTCGTTCCTCCTCTTTACTGCGCTTTTCTTCCTCTATCCTTCTCTCTTCGTCTTCCCTCTTCTGCTGAGCTGCAGGCACATACCATAAACACATACGATAACACACACACACACACACACAAACCAACAGCTGTTCCCTCCTCCCATTCCTCCAAAACCTCGATTCATCTTCCCCCCCTTTTTAAAAAATTCTTCTATATTCTACGCTAATTAAAGCAACATTGGACAGAACATGCACTCCAGTTTCATCAGTTTATGGGTGATGAAAATGTAGTCATCATAGAGAGTGATTTGGTTTCAGGAAAAGTTACATCACATGAAGCTGAAGTGCAATGTATCACAAATCCTCCCGCAACACACACTTAATCCAGCACAGCCAACTCACCCAGTCTGGCTTCTTCTTCTTTCTTGGCCACAGCATCCTCAGCTTTCCTCCTCTGAATCCGCTCCCTCTTTCTCCTGGCCAGACATGCAGCTCTAGTGGCATTAACCTTCACCTCAAACTCGGCTTGGGATTTCTTAAAGGAAATTTAAAAAATAAAAAAGTTTAACAACGGCAACAACACCCTGCACCTGTTTTTTAAAATTAAAATTCTTCTATATTCTACGCTATTTAAAGCAAGATTGGACAGAACGTGCACTCCAGTTTCATCAGTTTATGGGTGATGAAAATGTAGTCATCATAGAAAGTGATTTGGTTTCAGGAAAAGTTACATCACATGAAGCTGAAGTGCAATTTACCATGACTCCCCCCCCCACCCCACCCCACACAACACTCACCGACAGTTGTTCCCTCCTCCTAGCTTCAACCGAAAACTCGCTTCATCTTCCCTCATCACCTTTAGCCGCACACTTGCCTCCTCTGCCTCCATGCGTTCCTTGATCGCCATGGACACCTATGCCAACATCAACAGGATCACACCTCCACTCGCTTCCACTTCACCCTTACCTTCTGCTCTTCCTGCTCCTCGTGAAATCTTCTATCTGCTTCTCTCTGCTCCTGATACTGTTTCTCAAGTCGAGACAGTTCTTCCAGACGTTTTGCACGTTCAAAATAATCCACCTTGTTCATATTTAATTTAAACATTTTTTTTTTTAAATGAAAATGCAGTCACATTAGACACCGACACCACATACCTTCTTCTCCTGAGTCTTCAGTTTGATCTCTTTGTCACGTTTCTCTTTCTCAATCTGCTTCAGTTGCCTGGAGAAAATAAAATCTGTGTCCTTTCCCTTCAGATCCTATAAACACCAAACGTGTGCACGACCCAGCGTGTCAACATGAGGTCAGTCCAAAATAAGGTCAATTTCTGACAGAAATATATATTGAAACAATATACAAACACAACAAGAAACCACGCCCACCCCTCCTTGGTTGGTCATGCAGGTTAATGTTTCCTTTCTTGCTGGGCTCTACACACCTAGCACCTTATCCAGCCTTGTGCGAGTGTTGTAGGTTTCTCCTTAAAAAAACAAAGAACTCAATTACTGCTTTCTGCTTACCACAGACCTCCATGTGGACGGCCATTCATAAACTTTTACTGCAGGACCTATCGAGGAACACATAATTTTTTTTAACAAGACTACCCAAAATTGGTTTTTCTATATGAAAGTGGACGACAAAGCCATTAATATTTCTACTATTGGACTGACCCTTCAACTAACCCTTCTCTGGTAAAATCCTAGCTTGACTCACCTCCTTCGTGAAGTCAGCAAAAGCACGTTTCCCGATAGCTGTGTTCTTGAAGGCATCCACCTTTTCTTGATAGATCTTGAGCTGCATCTCTTCCAGCTCTTTCAGTTTCCTCTCCCTCTCTCTTTCCTCAGCCTCGCGGCTGAGTCGGTTCTTCTCCTCCTGTCGCTCCTTGACCTCCTTCTTGCGGCACTCGTCTTCGACCTTCTTCTCCTACTCGAGAAGAGTGCATTATAAAGGAGCATAATTGACATAAAAAGGTTGAGCACTTGAACACCAATGCCCACCCACACTCACGGCCCCTGCTCACTTTGGCTTTGTTCCTGCTCTCTATGAACTCCTTCCTGAACTCTATCTCCTGGCTCCTTTGCACAGCTTTGCGGTGGTCCCCACGGCAATGTACCTGGTAGTCTTGGTAACTCTTTTTGGTGGCTTCCAGCTGCTCAGCACGGATCTCTGAGGTGGAGATGATACACACAGCTTGTTGGAGGGCATGGGTTATGGAGGTCAGCTGATGACACAAAACGTCAGAGGGCATGCTCTAGCAAGGAAGAAAAGAGAGGAGGAATCTTTGAAAGAGAACATTCAGCTTCTCTCTCGTTCATTCACGCAAGTATTCCCTCCCCTATGTAACGTAACGCCCACTTGCTCCTCTTTTCATCTCACCTGGATGTGTGGACCCTCCGCTGTCTCGGATTTGTACGACAGGTTCAGGTTTGTCCCGAAGCTGAGTGACTTGGTATGGTGGTCGATACGAACCTAAATTTATACCCAATAATTTAAAAAACACCTTTCCCTGCTTGCCACATTCACCCCCCCACCATCCACTCCACCAATGTCATACCTCCCCTCACCATCCCATACTTCCCTTGTCCACTCCCCTCCATCCCATACCTCCCTCCATTCATCTATCCTACACCTTCCCCATTGCACACAAGTCCCTCCATCCATCCATTGTACCTGTATGTTGTTAGAAGAGGCCGTTTCCACCACCACCTTCTCTAGCTCAGTAGTCGTGGCCAACGGAGCCAGCTCCACCAGCTTGCTCAACTCGATAGTCTCGTAAACCTGCGACACCTGCAGGCAACAGCAAACACATCTCAACAAGCTCCAGAAAATGCTGCAACATTGCATCTCGCATGTATCGTAAGAGGCATCAGACAATGAAAATAGTCGTCAGTTGTGTGCACTAGTGCTCAGACGAACGAGACTAATTGTAACATCCCTTGCCAATATGCCAGCTTGGTAACTATGCCACCGAATATTCTTCACCTACTTGATGAGCCTGACCAGTGTGACCCCCTTCAGAAGCTTTACGTATTGTTTGCAGTGCTCCTGCTGCTCCAAGACGTCCAGGATTGGCATCACATTGTGGCACAGGTGCAGAGGGTTAAACCCCACCTCCAGGCATTGATACAACTGCTGCAGCTTTGCAGGGAGCAGGTGCAGCACGTTGTGCTTGAGCTGGATGAAGATGAAGAAATGGAGTGTTTTTTTAAAAATTGAGTCGAGTCAGTCACTGCTCTAGTTAAGATTCAATAGCTCACCACGTTCTTCATCAAGGAAGCACGTGTAGGAGGTGTGGTCATATGAAGGAGCGTGGCCAATCGTTGAGCTTTGTCACGGGAGTTGTCATCCACTTCTAGAAAGCGATCCGTCGCGCTTGGCACTGGTTCTATGGGATAGCCAGGAGGACCTGAGACGCAGTGCTAGGCGAGGAGAGAAGTTACATAAAAATATATATAATATATATTAAAACAAAACAACAACAAAACAACAACTTAAAAAAATAAAAAATCCCAACACATTCCCCAAGAATGCCAATAACTTAATGAATACCAGGCGATGTATATATAGGTAGCTAGCAGTGGAAAGATGTTCTTCTAGGGTTTTATTGCCAGCTTCAACTCTACGCAGCAACCTTACCAAATGCTGAACTTTTAAGCAGCAAACAAAGCACAGGGGAGACAAAACCCACCATTGATCTGCTGGTTATACACTAGCCAAGGGTATATATACAGCATTAAGCACTGCAGTTGTCCACGAGAAATCTGTAATTTATGCCAGGTGAGAAATGATTTGTCAATGATGGTCAATATCAAGAATATCACCACTAGCTAAATCATGAATATGACTTGCTAGATCTCTGAATTGCAACATATCTATCAGATTCCACTCAAGGGCGTTGTCCAACATGATGAAGCTCATCACCGTCACATACACTTGATAGTACATCATCACCATCACTTATATACAAAACAATCAGTTCAGATATCCCCTTCAGCTTGTGATGGTGCTGCCTGTGCTTTGAAATATTTGAAGTAACATTCTGCAATCATATTCTTCAATTAACGTTAGACACAATTACTTTGAAGGGTTACTTGCAGGGGTCTAGTTTTTCTTATGAATCACAATTACATTGATGGGGGTCCACACATTATTTTGAATGGGGCTAAAAACTGTATAAACTGTGTCCACACTTCTAGTTCTCTTGGAAAGTGCAAGACAATCATTGGCCAACTCTAATGAGCGTTTTCGTTGGGCACAAAAACTATGGGTCATGCTCCAGGGAAAACTCATTTCTAAAAATTAATTTCTTCTCATGCACAATGACTTACACCGTAATGAAAACACTCCTCGTCCAGAGGACTTCCTCTAGCCACTGGTTCAACTGTCCAGCATTTTCCAATTAGGAGCTATATAGAACTTGCAGAAAACTTTGGCACGTTGGTTTTGAGGTTCCCAACTAAATACTGCCTGTACCTTATACATACGCTTTAATCAAGAGATTATCTTTTGAGCTATACATATAATTATAACAATTACAGAGTGAAGTGTGCAGAATCTATGGGCTATAAAGGCAGAATCACAAGTTTATATAACAACAAAAGGGTTCGATGAGCCCCCCCCCCCTTTAGTAGCTAGTATAGCAAAAGAAAACTCACCAAGATTAAAACACAAGATGGAGTGATCACAGTTTACACACATCTGGGTTCAACAGACCCAGTCTCAGGAAGACAGACCAACAAAGCAGGTCTAACAGAAATCACCATGTGCACATGACTCACATAGATTTACACATCTGGGTTTAACACATACAATTAAACAGAAATTCAAAGTTTATTATTGTTCTGATGAAGAAAAAAGTTGTTGTAAGCATCATCGTCTCCTAGTAACTTCTACAAAGCCATCATCATCGCCACGTCGAGGTGAAGAGTCTTCCTTTCTGTCTCCACCTTTATTTGGTAAAACATCATACCTCCCACCTCGATCACGTCTGGGAGAAGAGTCACTCTGCATATCCCGATCACCATACCTTGGCGAAGAATCATACCTCCTTCCTTGTTCCGCTCGCCTAGGAGAGAGTTGTCGTTTGTCCGGGTCCGCATGCCTGGAGGATGAGTCATACATCCTCTCCCCACGTCCAGGGGAGCGATCATTCTTCCACTTCTCATCTCGATCTACCCTCAGCCTCCTATCCCCACCACCATCTCTATCACCACCACGTCTCCATTTATCTCCACTAGCTTGTTCATCCCGACCATCCCTCCAACTGTCTCTATCTCCTCCCCTTGTGTAACCTCTCCCTCCAGCATCTCTATATCCACGATCATCTCTTCCAGGGGGAGACCTTCTACCTCGATCAAACTCCTCCCTCCTGCGTTCACGACCATAATTCCTTCCATCTAAAGTAAGAGAGTGAAAAGCGTATTCTTTACATTTATGTATATATATGTATATATATTATTATCTATACTTTCATGCAGTTCAACAAGAGAAGCAGGTTTGAGGACCCAGCTACATTGCTTCATCTGCAATGATAACTGGCTCAGCATCTCCATGTGATGTAGTCAGCATGGATAATATTAAAGGTACTGTGTTTGCTGGAGTTCAAGTCAAGTCCTCACCTAAAAAGGTGCTTCAGCTGACTAATTGTTATTCTTTCTTTCTTACACATCCTGAATTCTTCTCCAACTGGCGCTAAAATGCAATGTACAATAGAACTTAGGGCGGACCTGAACATATTTTGAATTTTTCCTCAATTTACATTTGCAGATAATTAAGTGTATTTCAAATTTAAGCTCGTTATTGTCAACCTTTCTTGAGTTATTATACTTTTTATGCTGCCAATTCATTGTGTACTACTCGACAAGTGATGAACAAGAAGAAATCCAAATGACGAGGTAAGAAGACCTTTCATAATCCACTAACTGTACGTAGCGGAGCCTTGAAACTGGTACCAGCGTAGTAGAGGGCATAAAAGTCCATTTTTGTTTCGTGGCATGACCAAAGCTAAATGTGGCATAGGTATAATAATACCCAAGTTACTGCAGCTAAAATGGGGGCACCTCAAAACCTGAAGGCCTAATTTTGCAACAGTTATGGCTCCGGAGTACTAGACACTGAAATTAGTTTCTTTGGCTAAAGGAAGCCTAACTGTCTTCAATGAGTGTTTTCATTAGACACTGCGTAAGTAGTGCACAAGCTTGACCAATTACTCATGGTTCAATGCCATTATATGGAACAGGCTCTGTGGCATTAATTTCAGCCGGCTAGCATTTTCCAATCAGGAGCCACAAAATGTTGCAAAATCAGGCATGCACAGGTTTTGAGGTACCCACTTTCACTGCAATAACTTGGGCACAGTTGTATCTATCCAACTTTTTTTAAGTATCAAAAGAGAGCACACAGAAAGATCATCTTTTGAGCTAAATATAAAGTTCATAGAGTGAAGTTTGCAGAATCTATGGTGATCTAAACTTGTCTCATTAAAACAAATAGCGTTCCTATTTTGTGGTATTGTTGATGAGATGAGTAAGCAGTATGGCCGGTCTATGTGCTCACCTCAAGTTCTGATGTCAAATTTTCATCTTGTCCTCCAGTTAATGTGATCAAAGCTAACAAGTGTTGTTTTAATTATTTACCACAAACATACCACTCACCCCTGTCTCTTCGATCAAAGCTTTCCCTCTCATTGTCATCCCCTCTCCTCCTGTCGCCATCATACCCAGGTCGAGGGCTGCGATCACTCTCGTACTGGCCACCTCCCCGCCACGATAATCCCTCACGGTCACGGCCTCCACCTCCCCAATGCTCCCCCCGATCATCACGACCTCGCTGACTATTTTCTCCCCAGTCCCTCTGAGGTGCACGATAGTTCTCCTTCTGTCTCCACCCTCTGCCATCCCCTCTCCAGTCACCATCTCTTTGTGACTCCTCCCCTCTCTGCCACCCTCCTCTCCCACCACGATCAGAGTTGTCCCTCGTGTCTCGCTTCTCTCTCCAGTTACTTTCATGGTCGTCCACGTTGTGTCCACTTCTCATGCCCCCACCATGTCCAGGTGGGCGGTAGGCCCCTTGCGGAGGAGCTGTATTTTCCTTCTCCTCAGCCTCCTGCTCTGAAGCATTCTTGCGCCAGTCACGATCAGCATCATCTGACCTCAGGGTCTTTCCTTCCCTCTCCTTTTGTTCCTCCAACATCTTCTGGTTCCTCTGCCTAATTTTCTCCTCTACCTCTTGCTCACGCTTGATCATCCGCCGATTGAGTTCCTCTCGTTCCTCCTCTTTACTGCGCTTTTCTTCCTCTATCCTTCTCTCTTCGTCTTCCCTCTTCTGCTGAGCTGCAGGCACATACCATAAACACATACGATAACACACACACACACACACACACACACAAACCAACAGCTGTTCCCTCCTCCCATTCCTCCAAAACCTCGATTCATCTTCCCCCCTTTAAAAAAAATTCTTCTATATTCTACGCTAATTAAAGCAACATTGGACAGAACATGCACTCCAGTTTCATCAGTTTATGGGTGATGAAAATGTAGTCATCATAGAGAGTGATTTGGTTTCAGGAAAAGTTACATCACATGAAGCTGAAGTGCAATGTATCAAAAGTCCTCCCCAACACACACTTAATTAATCTAGCACAGCCAACTTACCCAGTCTGGCTTCTTCTTCTTTCTTGGCCACAGAATCCTCAGCTTTCCTCCTCTGAATCCGCTCCCTCTTTCTCCTGGCCAGACATGCAGCTCTAGCGGCATTAACCTTCACCTCAAACTCGGCTTGGGATTTCTTAAGGACATTAAAAAAATTTAAAAAAGTTTAACAACGGCAACAACACCCTGCACCTGTTTTTTAAAAATTAAAATTCTTCTATATTCTACGCTATTTAAAGCAACATTGGACAGAACATGCACTCCAGTTTCATCAGTTTATGGGTGATGAAAATGTAGTCATCATAGAAAGTGATTTGGTTTCGGGAAAAGTTACATCACATGAAGCTGAAGTGCAATTTACCATGACTCCCCACCCCACCCCACACAACACTCACCGACAGTTGTTCCCTCCTCCTAGCTTCAAGCTTCTTCCGAAAACTCGCTTCATCTTCCCTCATCACCTTTAGCCGCACACTTGCCTCCTCTGCCTCCATGCGTTCCTTGATCGCCATGGACACCTATGCCAACATCAACAGGATCACACCTCCACTCGCTTTCACTTCACCCTTACCTTCTGCTCTTCCTGCTCTTCGTGAAATCTTCTATCTGCTTCTCTCTGCTCCTGATACTGTTTCTCAAGTCGAGAGAGTTCTTCCAGACGTTTTGCACGTTCAAAATAATCCACCTTGTTCATATTTAATTTAAACATTTTAAAAAAAAATGAAAATGCAGTCACATTAGACACCGACACCACATACCTTCTTCTCCTGAGTCTTCAGTTTGATCTCTTTGTCACGTTTCTCTTTCTCAATCTGCTTCAGTTGCCTGGAGAAAATAAAATCTGTGTCCTTTCCCTTCAGATCCACCAAACGTGTGCACAACCCAGCGTGTCAACATGAGGTCAGTCCAAAATAAGGTCAATTTCTGACAGAAATATATATTGAAACAATATACAAACACAACAAGAAACCACGCCCACCCCTCCTTGGTTGGTCATGCAGGTAAATGTTTCCTTTCTTGCTGGGCTCTACACACCTAGCTCGCCATAAACCTTATCCAGCCTTGTGCGAGTGTTGTAGGTTTCTCCTTCAAAAAACAAAGAACTCAATTACTGCTTTCTGCTTACCACAGACCTCCATGTGGACGGCCATTCATAAACTTTTACTGCAGGACCTATCGAGGAACACATAATTTTTTTTAACAAGACTACCCAAAATTGGTTTTTCTATATGAAAGTGGACGACAAAGCCATTAATATTTCTACTATTGGACTGACCCTTCAACTAACCCTTCTCTGGTAAAATCCTAGCTTGACTCACCTCCTTCGTGAAGTCAGCAAAAGCACGTTACCCGATAGCTGTGTTCTTGAAGGCATCCACCTTTTCTTGATAGATCTTGAGCTGCATCTCTTCCAGCTCTTTCAGTTTCCTCTCCCTCTCTCTTTCCTCAGCCTCGCGGCTGAGTCGGTTCTTCTCCTCCTGTCGCTCCTTGACCTCCTTCTTGCGGCGCTCGTCTTTGACCTTCTTCTCCTACTCGAGAAGAGTGCATTATAAAGGAGCATAATTGACATAAAAAGGTTGAGCACTTGAACACCAATGCCCACCCACACTCACGGCCCCTGCTCACTTTGGCTTTGTTCCTGCTCTCTATGAACTCCTTCCTGAACTCTATCTCCTGGCTCCTTTGCACAGCTTTGCGGTGGTCCCCACGGCAATGTACCTGGTAGTCTTGGTAACTATTTTTGGTGGCTTCCAGCTGCTCAGCACGGATCTCTGAGGTGGAGATGATACACACAGCTTGTTGGAGGGCATGGGTTATGGAGGTCAGCTGATGACACAAAACGTCAGAGGGCATGCTCTAGCAAGGAAGAAAAGAGAGGAGGAATCTTTGAAAGAGAACATTCAGCTTCTCTCTCGTTCATTCACGCAAGTATTCCCTCCCCTATGTAACGTAACGCCCACTTGCTCCTCTTTTCATCTCACCTGGATGTGTGGACCCTCCGACGTAACGCCCACTTGCTCCTCTTTTCATCTCACCTGGATGTGTGGACCCTCCGCTGTCTCGGATTTGTACGACAGGTTCAGGTTTGTCCCGAAGCTGAGTGACTTGGTATGGTGGTCGATACGAACCTAAATTTACACCCAATAATTTAAAAAACACCTTTCCCTGCTTGCCACATTCACCCCCCACCATCCACTCCACCAATGTCATACCTCCCCTCACCATCCCATACTTCCCTTGTCCACCCCCCTCCATCCCATACCTCCATTCATCTATCCTACACCTTCCCCATTGCACACAAGTCCCTCCATCCATCCATTGTACCTGTATGTTGTTAGAAGAGGCCGTTTCCACCACCACCTTCTCTAGCTCAGTAGTCGTGGCCAACGGAGCCAGCTCCACCAGCTTGCTCAACTCGATAGTCTCGTAAACCTGCGACACCTGCAGGCAACAGCAAACACATATCAACAAGCTCCAGAAAATGCTGCAACATTGCATCTCGCATGTATCATAAGAGGCATCAGACAATGAAAATAGTCGTCAGTTGTGTGCACTAGTGCTCAGACGAACGAGACTAATTGTAACATCCCTTGCCAATATGCCAGCTTGGTAACTATGCCACCGAATATTCTTCACCTACTTGATGAGCCTGACCAGTGTGACCCCCTTCAGAAGCTTTACGTATTGTTTGCAGTGCTCCTGCTGCTCCAAGACGTCCAGGATTGGCATCACATTGTGGCACAGGTGCAGAGGGTTAAACTCCACCTCCAGGCATTGATACAACTGCTGCAGCTTTGCAGGGAGCAGGTGCAGCACGTTGTGCTTGAGCTGGATGAAGATGAAGAAATGGAGTGTTTTTTTAAAAATTGAGTCGAGTCACTGCTCTAGTTAAGATTAAATAGCTCACCACGTCCTTCATCAAGGAAGCACGTGTAGGAGGTGTGGTCATACGAAGGAGCGTGGCCAATCGTTGAGCTTTGTCCACGGGAGTTGTCATCCACTTCTAGAAAGCGATCCATCGCGCTTGGCACTGGCTCTATGGGATAGCCAGGAGGACCTGAGACGCAGTGCTAGGCGAGGAGAGAAGTTACATAAAAATATATATAATATATATTAAAACAAAACAACAACAAAACAACAACTTAAAAAAATAAAAAATCCCAACACATTCCCCAAGAATGCCAATAACTTAATGAATACCAGGCGATGTATATATAGGTAGCTAGCAGTGGAAAGATGTTCTTCTAGGGTTTTATTGCCAGCTTCAACTCTACGCAGCAACCTTACCAAATGCTGAACTTTTAAGCAGCAAACAAAGCACAGGGGAGACAAAACCCACCATTGATCTGCTGGTTATACACTAGCCAAGGGTATATATACAGCATTAAGCACTGCAGTTGTCCACGAGAAATCTGTAATTTATGCCAGGTGAGAAATGATTTGTCAATGATGGTCAATATCAAGAATATCACCACTAGCTAAATCATGAATATGACTTGCTAGATCTCTGAATTGCAACATATCTATCAGATTCCACTCAAGGGCGTTGTCCAACATGATGAAGCTCATCACCGTCACATACACTTGATAGTACATCATCACCATCACTTATATACAAAACAATCAGTTCAGATATCCCCTTCAGCTTGTGATGGTGCTGCCTGTGCTTTGAAATATTTGAAGTAACATTCTGCAATCATATTCTTCAATTAACGTTAGACACAATTACTTTGAAGGGTTACTTGCAGGGGTCTAGTTTTTCTTATGAATCACAATTACATTGATGGGGGTCCACACATTATTTTGAATGGGGCTAAAAACTGTATAACTGTGTCCACACTTCTAGTTCTCTTGGAAAGTGCAAGACAATCATTGGCCAACTCTAATGAGCGTTTTTGTTGGGCACAAAAACTATGGGTCATGCTCCAGGGAAAACTCATTTCTAAAAATTAATTTCTTCTCATGCACGATGACTTACACCGTAATGAAAACACTCCTCGTCCAGAGGACTTCCTCTAGCCACTGGTTCAACTGTCCAGCATTTTCCAATTAGGAGCTATATAGAACTTGCAGAAAACTTTGGCACGTTGGTTTTGAGGTTCCCAACTAAATGCTGCCTGTACCTTATACATACGCTTTAATCAAGAGATTATCTTTTGAGCTATACATATAATTATAACAATTACAGAGTGAAGTGTGCAGAATCTATGGGCTATAAAGGCAGAACCACAAGTTTATATAACAACAAAAGGGTTCGATGAGCCCCCCCCCTTTAGTAGCTAGTATAGCAAAAGAAAACTCACCAAGATTAAAACACAAGATGGAGTGATCACAGTTTACACACATCTGGGTTCAACAGACCCAGTCTCAGGAAGACAGACCCACAAAGCAGGTCTAACAGAAATCACCATGTGCACATGACTCACATAGATTTACACATCTGGGTTTAACACATACAATTAAACAGAAATTCAAAGTTTATTATTGTTCTGATGAAGAAAAAAGTTGTTGTAAGCATCACCGTCTCCTAGTAACTTCTACAAAGCCATCATCATCGCCACGTCGAGGTGAAGAGTCTTCCTTTCTGTCTCCACCTTTATTTGGTAAAACATCATACCTCCCACCTCGATCACGTCTGGGAGAAGAGTCACTCTGCATATCCCGATCACCATACCTGGGCGAAGAATCATACCTCCTTCCTTGTTCCGCTCGCCTAGGAGAGAGTTGTCGTTTGTCCGGGTCCGCATGCCTGGAGGATGAGTCATACATCCTCTCCCCACGTCCAGGGGAGCGATCATTCTTCCACTTCTCATCTCGATCTACCCTCAGCCTCCTATCCCCACCACCATCTCTTTCACCACCACGTCTCCATTTATCTCCACTAGCTTGTTCATCCCGACCATCCCTCCAACTGTCTCTATCTCCTCCCCTTGTGTAACCTCTCCCTCCAGCATCTCTATATCCACGATCATCTCTTCCAGGGGGAGACCTTCTACCTCGATCAAACTCCTCCCTCCTGCGTTCACGACCATAATCCCTTCCATCTGAAGTAAGAGAGTGAAAAGCGTATTCTTTACATTTATGTATATATATGTATATATATTATTATCTATACTTTCATGCAGTTCAACAAGAGAAGCAGGTTTGAGGACCCAGCTACATTGCTTCATCTGCAATGATAACTGGCTCAGCATCTCCATGTGATGTAGTCAGCATGGATAATATTAAAGGTACTGTATTTGCTGGAGTTCAAGTCCTCTCCTCTCCTCTCCTCACCTAAAAAGGTGCTTCAGCTGACTAATTGTTATTCTTTCTTTCTTACACATCCTGAATTCTTCTCCAACTGGCGCTAAAATGCAATGTACAATAGAACTTAGGGCGGACCTGAACATATTTTGAATTTTTCCTCAATTTACATTTGCAGATAATTAAGTGTATTTCAAATTTAAGCTCGTTATTGTCAACCTTTCTTGAGTTATTATACTTTTTATGCTGCCAATTCATTGTGTACTACTCGACAAGTGAACAAGAAGAAATCCAAATGACGAGGTAAGAAGACCCCACTAACTGTACGTAGCGGAGCCTTTAAACTGGTACCAGCGTAGTAGAGGGCATAAAAGTCCATTTTTGTACAGACAGTGCCTGTTCTTTCGTGGCATGACCAAAGCTAAATGTGGCATAGGTATAATAATACCCAAGTTACTGCAGCTAAAATGGGGGCACCTCAAAACCTGAAGGCCTAATTTTGCAACAGTTATGGCTCCGGAGTACTAGACACTGAAATTAGTTTCTTTGGCTAAAGGAAGCCTAACTGTCTTCAATGAGTGTTTTCATTAGACACTGCGTAAGTAGTGCACAAGCTTGACCAATTACTCATGGTTCAATGCCATTATATGGAACAGCCTCTGTGGCATTAATTTCAGCCGGCTAGCATTTTCCAATCAGGAGCCACAAAATGTTGCAAAATCAGGCATGCACAGGTTTTGAGGTACCCACTTTCACTGCAATAACTTGGGCACAGTTGTATCTATCCAACTTTTTAAAGTATCAAAAGAGAGCACACAGAAAGATCATCTTTTGAGCTAAATATAAAGTTCATAGAGTGAAGTTTGCAGAATCTATGGTGATCTAAACTTGTCTCATTAAAAAAAAATAGCGGTTCCTATTTTGTGGTATTGTTGATGAGATGAGTAAGCAGTATGGCCGGTCTATGTGCTCACCTCAAGTTCTGATGTCAAATTTTCATCTTGTCCTCCAGTTAATGTGATCAAAGCTAACAAGTGTTGTTTTAATTATTTACCACAAACATACCACTCACCCCTGTCTCTTCGATCAAAGCTTTCCCTCTCATTGTCATCCCCTCTCCTCCTGTCGCCATCATACCCAGGTCGTGGGCTGCGATCACTCTCGTACTGGCCACCTCCCCGCCACGATAATCCCTCACGGTCACGGCCTCCACCTCCCCAATGCTCCCCCCGATCATCACGACCTCGCTGACTATTTTCTCCCCAGTCCCTCTGAGGTGCACGATAGTTCTCCTTCTGTCTCCACCCTCTGCCATCCCCTCTCCAGTCACCATCTCTTTGTGACTCCTCCCCTCTCTGCCACCCTCCTCTCCCACCACGATCAAAGTTGTCCCTCGTGTCTCGCTTCTCTCTCCAGTTACTTTCATGGTCGTCCACGTTGTGTCCACTTCTCATGCCCCCACCATGTCCAGGTGGGCGGTAGGCCCCTTGCGGAGGAGCTGTATTTTCCTTCTCCTCAGCCTCCTGCTCTGAAGCATTCTTGCGCCAGTCACGATCAGCATCATCTGACCTCAGGGTCTTTCCTTCCCTCTCCTTTTGTTCCTCCAACATCTTCTGGTTCCTCTGCCTAATTTTCTCCTCTACCTCTTGCTCACGCTTGATCATCCGCCGATTGAGTTCCTCTCGTTCCTCCTCTTTACTGCGCTTTTCTTCCTCTATCCTTCTCTCTTCGTCTTCCCTCTTCTGCTGAGCTGCAGGCACATACCATAAACACATACGATAACACACACACACAAACCAACAGCTGTTCCCTCCTCCCATTCCTCCAAAACCTCGATTCATCTTCCCCCCCCTTTTTTTAAAGCAACATTGGACAGAACATGCACTCCAGTTTCATCAGTTTATGGGTGATGAAAATGTAGTCATCATAGAGAGTGATTTGGTTTCAGGAAAAGTTACATCACATGAAGCTGAAGTGCAATGTATCACAAATCCTCCCGCAACACACACTTAATCCAGCACAGCCAACTCACCCAGTCTGGCTTCTTCTTCTTTCTTGGCCACAGCATCCTCAGCTTTCCTCCTCTGAATCCGCTCCCTCTTTCTCCTGGCCAGACATGGAGCTCTAGCGGCATTAACCTTCACCTCAAACTCGGCTTGGGATTTCTTAAGGACACTAAAAAAAGTAAAAAAAGTTTAACAACGGCAACAACACCCTGCACCTGTTTTTTTAAAAATTAAAATTCTTCTATATTCTACGCTATTTAAAGCAACATTGGACAGAACGTGCACTCCAGTTTCATCAGTTTATGGGTGATGAAAATGTAGTCATCATAGAAAGTGATTTGGTTTCAGGAAAAGTTACATCACATGAAGCTGAAGTGCAATTTACCATGACTCCCCACCCCACACAACACTCACCGACAGTTGTTCCCTCCTCCTAGCTTCAAGCTTCTTCCGAAAACTCGTTTCATCTTCCCTCATCACCTTTAGCCACACACTTGCCTCCTCTGCCTCCATGCGTTCCTTGATCGCCATGGACACCTATGCCAACATCAACAGGATCACACCTCCACTCGCTTTCACTTCACCCTTACCTTCTGCTCTTCCTGCTCCTCGTGAAATCTTCTATCTGCTTCTCTCTGCTCCTGATACTGTTTCTCAAGTCGAGACAGTTCTTCCAGACGTTTTGCACGTTCAAAATAATCCACCTTGTTCATATTTAATTTAAACATATTTAATTTTTTAAATGAAAATGCAGTCACATTAGACACTGACACCACATACCTTCTTCTCCTGAGTCTTCAGTTTGATCTCTTTGTCACGTTTCTCTTTCTCAATCTGCTTCAGTTGCCTGGAGAAAATAAAATCTGTGTCCTTTCCCTTCAGATCCTATAAACACCAAACGTGTGCACGACCC
Organism: Cladorhizidae sp. MBARI D1340-BT2; assembly: GCA_028752905.1. Classification (NCBI taxonomy): domain Eukaryota; kingdom Metazoa; phylum Porifera; class Demospongiae; order Poecilosclerida; family Cladorhizidae; species Cladorhizidae sp. MBARI D1340-BT2. Next base: position 4,706,066 of record JAQNBH010000005.1, read on the forward strand.
AGCGTGTCAACATGAGGTCAGTCCAAAATAAGGTCAATTTCTGACAGAAATATATATCGAAACAATATGCAAACACAACAAGAAACCACGCCTACCCCTCCTTGGTTGGTCATGCAGGTTAATATTTCCTTTCTTGCTGGGCTGCACACACCTAGCTCGCCATAAACCTTATCCAGCCTTGTGCGAGTGTTGTAGGTTTCTCCTTCAAAAAACAAAGAACTCAATTACTGCTTTCTGCTTACCACAGACCTCCATGTGGACGGCCATTTATAAACTTTTACTGCAGGACCTATCGAGGAACACATAATTTTTTTTAACAAGACTACCCAAAATTGGTTTTTCTATATGAAAGTGGACGACAAAGCCATTAATATTTCTACTATTGGACTGACCCTTCAACTAACCCTTCTCTGGTAAAATCCTAGCTTGAGACTCACCTCCTTCGTGAAGTCAGCAAAAGCACGTTTCCCGATAGCTGTGTTCTTGAAGGCATCCACCTTTTCTTGATTGATCTTGAGCTGCATCTCTTCCAGCTCTTTCCGTTTCCTCTCCCTCTCTCTTTCCTCAGCCTCGCGGCTGAGTTGGTTCTTCTCCTCCTGTCGCTCCATGACCTCCTTCTTGCGGCGCTCGTCTTCGACCTTCTTCTACTCGAGAAGAGTGCATTATAAAGGAGCAAAATTGACATAAAAAGGTTGAGCACTTGAACACCAATGCCCACCCACACTCACGGCCCCTGCTCACTTTGGCTTTGTTCCTGCTCTCTATGAACTCCTTCCGGAACTCTATCTCCTGGCTCCTTTGCACAGCTTTGCGGTGGTCCCCACGGCAATGTACCTGGTAGTCTTGGTAACTCTTCTTGGTGGCTTCCAGCTGCTCAGCACGGATCTCTGAGGTGGAGATGATACACACAGCTTGTTGGAGGGCATGGGTTATGGAGGTCAGCTGATGACACAAAACGTCAGAGGGCATGCTCTAGCAAGGAAGAAAAGAGAGGAGGAATCTTTGAAAGAGAACATTCAGCTTCTCTCTCGTTCATTCACGCAAGTATTCCCTCCCCTATGTAACGTAACGCCCACTTGCTCCTCTTTTCATCTCACCTGGATGTGTGGACCCTCCGCTGTCTAGGATTTGTACGACAGGTTCAGGTTTGTCCCGAAGCTGAGTGACTTGGTATGGTGGTCGATACGAACCTAAATTTACACCCAATAATTTAAAAAACACCTTTCCCTGCTTGCCACATTCACCCCCCACCATCCACTCCACCAATGTCATACCTCCCCTCACCATCCCATACTTCCCTTGTCCACCCCCCTCCATCCCATACCTCCATTCATCTATCCTACACCTTCCCCATTGCACACAAGTCCCTCCATCCATCCATTGTACCTGTATGTTGTTAGAAGAGGCCGTTTCCACCACCACCTTCTCTAGCTCAGTAGTCGTGGCCAACGGAGGCAGCTCCACCAGCTTGCTCAACTCGATAGTCTCGTAAACCTGCGACACCTGCAGGCAACAGCAAACACATCTCAACAAGCTCCAGAAAATGCTGCAACATTGCATCTCGCATGTATCGTAAGAGGCATCAGACAATGAAAATAGTCGTCAGTTGTGTGCACTAGTGCTCAGACGAACGAGACTAATTGTAACATCCCTTGCCAATATGCCAGCTTGGTAACTATGCCACCGAATATTCTTCACCTACTTGATGAGCCTGACCAGTGTGACCCCCTTCAGAAGCTTTACGTATTGTTTGCAGTGCTCCTGCTGCTCCAAGACGTCCAGGATTGGCATCACATTGTGGCACAGGTGCAGAGGGTTAAACTCCACCTCCAGGCATTGATACAACTGCTGCAGCTTTGCAGGGAGCAGGTGCAGCACGTTGTGCTTGAGCTGGATGAAGATGAAGAAATGGAGTGTTTTTTTAAAAATTGAGTCGAGTCACTGCTCTAGTTAAGATTCAATAGCTCACCACATCCTTCATCAAGGAAGCACGTGTAGGAGGTGTGGTCATACGAAGGAGCGTGGCCAATCGTTGAGCTTTGTCACGGGAGTTGTCATCCACTTCTAGAAAGCGATCCGTCGCGCTTGGCACTGGCTCTATGGGATAGCCAGGAGGACCTGAGACGCAGTGCTAGGCGAGGAGAGAAGTTACATAAAAATATATATAATATATATTAAAACAAAACAACAAAACAACAACTTAAAAAAATAAAAAAATCCCAACACATTCCCCAAGAATGCCAATAACTTAATGAATACCAGGCGATGTATATATAGGTAGCTAGCAGTGGAAAGATGTTCTTCTAGGGTTTTATTGCCAGCTTCAACTCTACGCAGCAACCTTACCAAATGCTGAACTTTTAAGCAGCAAACAAAGCACAGGGGAGACAAAACCAACCATTGATCTGCTGGTTATACACTAGCCAAGGGTATATATACAGCCTTAAGCACTGCAGTTGTCCACGAGAAATCTGTAATTTATGCCAGGTGAGAAATGATTTGTCAACGATGGTCAATATCAAGAATACCACCACTAGCTAAATCATGAATATGACTTGCTAGATCTCTGAATTGCAACATATCTATCAGATTCCACTCAAGGGCGTTGATCCAACATAATGAAGCTCATCACCGTCACCTACACTTGATAGTACATCATCACCATCACTTATATACAAAACAATCAGTTCAGATATCCCCTTCAGCTTGTGATGGTGCTGCCTGTGCTTTGAAATATTTGAAGTAACATTCTGCATGAGGAGTCTTCAATCATATTCTTCAATTAACGTTCGACACAATTACTTTGAGGGGTTACTTGCAGGGGTCTAGTTTTTCTTATGAATCACAATTACATTGATGGGGGTCCACACATTATTTTGAATGGGGCTATAACTGTGTCCACACTTCTAGTTCTCTTGGAAAGTGCAAGACAATCATTGGCCAACTCTAATGAGCGTTTTCGTTGGGCACAAAAACTATGGGTCATGCTCCAGGGAAAACTCATTTCTAAAAATTAATTTCTTCTCATGCACGATGACTTACACCGAAATGAAAACACTCCTCGTCCAGAGGACTTCCTCTAGCCACTGGTTCAACTGTCCAGCATTTTCCAATTAGGAGCTATATAGAACTTGCAGAAAACTTTGGCACGTTGGTTTTGAGGTTCCCAACTAAATACTGCCTGTACCTTATACATACGCTTTAATCAAGAGATTATCTTTGGAGCTATACATATAATTATAACAATTACAGAGTGAAGTGTGCAGATACTATGGGCTATAAAGGCAGAACCACAAGTTTATATAACAACAAAAGGGTTCGATGAGCCCCCCCCCCCTTTAGTAGCTAGTAGCAAAAGAAAACTCACCAAGATTAAAACACAAGATGGAGTGATCACAGTTTACACACATCTGGGTTCAACAGACCCAGTCTCAGGAAGACAGACCCACAAAGCAGTTCTAACAGAAATCACCATGTGCACATGACTCACATAGATTTACACATCTGGATTTAACACATACAATTAAACAGAAATTCAAAGTTTATTATTGTTCTGATGAAGAAAAAAGTTGTTGTAAGCATCATCGTCTCCTAGCAGTAACTTCTACAAAGCCATCATCATCGCCACGTCGAGGTGAAGAGTCTTCCTTTCTGTCTCCACCTTTATTTGGTAAAACATCATACCTCCCACCTCGATCACGTCTGGGAGAAGAGTCACTCTGCATATCCCGATCACCATACCTGGGCGAAGAATCATACCTCCTTCCTTGTTCCGCTCGCCTAGGAGAGAGTTGTCGTTTGTCCGGGTCCGGTCGTTTGTCCTGGTCCGCATGCCTGGAGGATGAGTCATACATCCTCTCCCCACGTCCAGGGGAGCGATCATTCTTCCACTTCTCATCTCGATCTACCCTCAGCCTCCTATCCCCACCACCATCTCTTTCACCACCACGTCTCCATTTATCTCCACTAGCTTGTTCATCCCGACCATCCCTCCAACTGTCTCTATCTCCTCCCCTTGTGTAACCTCTCCCTCCAGCATCTCTATATCCACGATCATCTCTTCCAGGGGGAGACCTTCTACCTCGATCAAACTCCTCCCTCCTGCGTTCACGACCATAATCCCTTCCATCTAAAGTAAGAGAGTGAAAAGCGTATTCTTTACATTTATGTATATATATGTATATATATTATTATCTATACTTTCATGCAGTTCAACAAGAGAAGCAGGTTTGAGGACCCAGCTACATTGCTTCATCTGCAATGATAACTGGCTCAGCATCTCCATGTGATGTAGTCAGCATCGATAATATTCAAGGTACTGTATTTGCTGGAGTTCAAGTCCTCTCCTCTCCTCACCTAAAAAGGTGCTTCAGCTGACTAATTGTTATTCTTTCTTTCTTTCTTACACATCCTGAATTCTTCTCCAACTGGCGCTAAAATGCAATGTACAATAGAACTTAGGGCGGACCTGAACATATTTTGAATTTTTCCTCAATTTACATTTGCAGATAATTAAGTGTATTTCAAATTTAAGCTCGTTATTGTCAACCTTTCTTGAGTTATTATACTTTTTATGCTGCCAATTCATTGTGTACTACTCGACAAGTGAACAAGAAGAAATCCAAATGACGAGGTAAGAAGACCCTTCATAATCCACTAACTGTACGTAGCGGAGCCTTGAAACTGGTACCAGCGTAGTAGAGGGCATAAAAGTCCATTTTTGTACAGACAGTGCCTGTTCTTTCGTGGCATGACCAAAGCTAAATGTGGCATAGGTATAATAATACCCAAGTTACTGCAGCTAAAATGGGGGCACCTCAAAACCTGAAGGCCTAATTTTGCAACAGTTATGGCTCCGGAGTACTAGACACTGAAATTAGTTTCTTTGGCTAAAGGAAGCCTAACTGTCTTCAATGAGTGTTTTCATTAGACACTGCGTAAGTAGTGCACAAGCTTGACCAATTACTCATGGTTCAATGCCATTATATGGAACAGGCTCTGTGGCATTAATTTCAGCCGGCTAGCATTTTCCAATCAGGAGCCACAAAATGTTGCAAAATCAGGCATGCACAGGTTTTGAGGTACCTACTTTCACTGCAATAACTTGGGCACAGTTGTATCTATCCAACTTTTTTTAAGTATCAAAAGAGAGCACACAGAAAGATCATCTTTTGAGCTAAATATAAAGTTCATAGAGTGAAGTTTGCAGAATCTATGGTGATCTAAACTTATCTCATTTAAAAAAATAGCGGTTCCTATTTTGTGGTATTGTTGATGAGATGAGTAAGCAGTATGGCCGGTCTATGTGCTCACCTCAAGTTCTGATGTCAAATTTTCATCTTGTCCTCCAGTTAATGTGATCAAAGCTAACAAGTGTTGTTTTAATTATTTACCACAAACATACCACTCACCCCTGTCTCTTCGATCAAAGCTTTCCCTCTCATTGTCATCCCCTCTCCTCCTGTCGCCATCATACCCAGGTCGTGGGCTGCGATCACTCTCGTACTGGCCACCTCCCCGCCACGATAATCCCTCACGGTCACGGCCTCCACCTCCCCAATGCTCCCCCCGATCACGCTGACTATTTTCTCCCCAGTCCCTCTGAGGTGCACGATAGTTCTCCTTCTGTCTCCACCCTCTGCCATCCCCTCTCCAGTCACCATCTCTTTGTGACTCCTCCCCTCTCTGCCACCCTCCTCTCCCACCACGATCAGAGTTGTCCCTCGTGTCTCGCTTCTCTCTCCAGTTACTTTCATGGTCGTCCACGTTGTGTCCACTTCTCATGCCCCCACCATGTCCAGGTGGGCGGTAGGCCCCTTGCGGAGGAGCTGTATTTTCCTTCTCCTCAGCCTCCTGCTCTGAAGCATTCTTGCGCCAGTCACGATCAGCATCATCTGACCTCAGGGTCTTTCCTTCCCTCTCCTTTTGTTCCTCCAACATCTTCTGGTTCCTCTGCCTAATTTTCTCCTCTACCTCTTGCTCACGCTTGATCATCCGCCGATTGAGTTCCTCTCGTTCCTCCTCTTTACTGCGCTTTTCTTCCTCTATCCTTTTCTCTTCGTCTTCCCTCTTCTGCTGAGCTGCAGGCACATACCATAAACACATACGATAACACACACACACAAACCAACAGCTGTTCCCTCCTCCCATTCCTCCAAAACCTCGATTCATCTTCCCCCCCCCCCTTTTTTTAAAGCAACATTGGACAGAACATGCACTCCAGTTTCATCAGTTTATGGGTGATGAAAATGTAGTCATCATAGAGAGTGATTTGGTTTCAGGAAAAGTTACATCACATGAAGCTGAAGTGCAATGTATCACAAGTCCTCCCCAACACACACTTAATTAATCCAGCACAGCCAACTCACCCAGTCTGGCTTCTTCTTCTTTCTTGGCCACAGCATCCTCAGCTTTCCTCCTCTGAATCCGCTCCCTCTTTCTCCTGGCCAGACATGCAGCTCTAGCGGCATTAACCTTCACCTCAAACTCGGCTTGGGATTTCTTAAGGACATTAAAAAAATTTAAAAAAGTTTAACAACGGCAACAACACCCTGCACCTGTTTTTTAAAAATTAAAATTCTTCTATATTCTACGCTATTTAAAGCAACATTGGACAGAACGTGCACTCCAGTTTCATCAGTTTATGGGTGATGAAAATGTAGTCATCATAGAAAGTGATTTGGTTTCAGGAAAAGTTACATCACATGAAGCTGAAGTGCAATTTACCATGACTCCCCACCCCACCCCCCCCCCACCCCACACAACACTCACCGACAGTTGTTCCCTCCTCCTAGCTTCAAGCTTCTTCCGAAAACTCGCTTCATCTTCCCTCATCACCTTTAGCCGCACACTTGCCTCCTCTGCCTCCATGCGTTCCTTGATCGCCATGGACACCTATGGCAACATCAACAGGATCACACCTCCACTCGCTTTCACTTCACCCTTACCTTCTGCTCTTCCTGCTCCTCGTGAAATCTTCTATCTGCTTCTCTCTGCTCCTGATACTCTTTCTCAAGTCGAGACAGTTCTTCCAGACGTTTTGCACGTTCAAAATAATCCACCTTGTTCATATTTAATTTAAACATATTTAATTTTTTTAATGAAAATGCAGTCACATTAGACACCGACACCACATACCTTCTTCTCCTGAGTCTTCAGTTTGATCTCTTTGTCACGTTTCTCTTTCTCAATCTGCTTCAGTTGCCTGGAGAAAATAAAATCTGTGTCCTTTCCCTTCAGATCCTATAAACACCAAACGTGTGCACGACCCAGCGTGTCAACATGAGGTCAGTCCAAAATAAGGTCAATTTCTGACAGAAATATATATTGAAACAATATACAAACACAACAAGAAACCACGCCCACCCCTCCTTGGTTGGTCATGCAGGTTAATGTTTCCTTTCTTGCTGGGCTCCACACACCTAGCTCGCCATAAACCTTATCCAGCCTTGTGCGAGTGTTGTAGGTTTCTCCTTAAAAAAAACAAAGAACTCAATTACTGCTTTCTGCTTACCACAGACCTCCATTTATAAACTTTTACTGCAGGACCTATCGAGGAACACATAATTTTTTTTAACAAGACAACCCAAAATTGGTTTTTCTATATGAAAGTGGACGACAAAGCCAATAATATTTCTACTATTGGACTGACCCTTCAACTAACCCTTCTCTGGTAAAATCCTAGCTTGAGACTCACCTCCTTCGTGAAGTCAGCAAAAGCACGTTTCCCGATAGCTGTGTTCTTGAAGGCATCCACCTTTTCTTGATTGATCTTGAGCTGCATCTCTTCCAGCTCTTTCAGTTTCCTCTCCCTCTCTCTTTCCTCAGCCTCGCGGCTGAGTCGGTTCTTCTCATCCTGTCGCTCCATGACCTCCTTCTTGCGGCGCTCGTCTTCGACCTTCTTCTCCTACTCGAGAAGAGTGCATTATAAAGGAGCAAAATTGACATAAAAAGGTTGAGCACTTGAACACCAATGCCCACCCACACTCACGGCCCCTGCTCACTTTGGCTTTGTTCCTGCTCTCTATGAACTCCTTCCTGAACTCTATCTCCTGGCTCCTTTGCACAGCTTTGCGGTGGTCCCCACGGCAATGTACCTGGTAGTCTTGGTAACTCTTCTTGGTGGCTTCCAGCTGCTCAGCACGGATCTCTGAGGTGGAGATGATACACACAGCTTGTTGGAGGGCATGGGTTATGGAGGTCAGCTGGTGACACAAAACGTCAGAGGGCATGCTCTAGCAAGGAAGAAAAGAGAGGAGGAATCTTTGAAAGAGAACATTCAGCTTCTCTCTCGCTCATTCACACAAGTATTCCCTCCCCTATGTAACATAACGCCCACTTGCTCCTCTTTTCATCTCACCTGGATGTGTGGACCCTCCGCTGTCTCGGATTTGTACGACAGGTTCAGGTTTGTCCCGAAGCTGAGTGACTTGGTATGGTGGTCGATACGAACCTAAATTTACACACAATAATTTAAAAAACACCTTTCCCTGCTTGCCACATTCACCCCCCACCATCTACTCCACCAATGTCATACCTCCCCTCACCATCCCATACTTCCCTTGTCCACCCCCTCCATCCCATACCTCCATTCATCTATCCTACACCTTCCCCATTGCACACAAGTCCCTCCATCCATCCATTGTACCTGATACGAACCTAAATTTACACCCAATAATTTAAAAAACACCTTTCCCTGCTTGCCACATTCACCCCCCACCATCCACTCCACCAATGTCATACCTCCCCTCACCATCCCATACTTCCCTTGTCCACCCCCCTCCATCCCATACCTCCATTCATCTATCCTACACCTTCCCCATTGCACACAAGTCCCTCCATCCATCCATTGTACCTGTATGTTGTTAGAAGAGGCCGTTTCCACCACCACCTTCTCTAGCTCAGTAGTCGTGGCCAACGGAGGCAGCTCCACCAGCTTGCTCAACTCGATAGTCTCGTAAACCTGCGACACCTGCAGGCAACAGCAAACACATCTCAACAAGCTCCAGAAAATGCTGCAACATTGCATCTCGCATGTATCGTAAGAGGCATCAGACAATGAAAATAGTCGTCAGTTGTGTGCACTAGTGCTCAGACGAACGAGACTAATTGTAACATCCCTTGCCAATATGCCAGCTTGGTAACTATGCCACCGAATATTCTTCACCTACTTGATGAGCCTGACCAGTGTGACCCCCTTCAGAAGCTTTACGTATTGTTTGCAGTGCTCCTGCTGCTCCAAGACGTCCAGGATTGGCATCACATTGTGGCACAGGTGCAGAGGGTTAAACTCCACCTCCAGGCATTGATACAACTGCTGCAGCTTTGCAGGGAGCAGGTGCAGCACGTTGTGCTTGAGCTGGATGAAGATGAAGAAATGGAGTGTTTTTTTAAAAATTGAGTCGAGTCACTGCTCTAGTTAAGATTCAATAGCTCACCACATCCTTCATCAAGGAAGCACGTGTAGGAGGTGTGGTCATACGAAGGAGCGTGGCCAATCGTTGAGCTTTGTCACGGGAGTTGTCATCCACTTCTAGAAAGCGATCCGTCGCGCTTGGCACTGGCTCTATGGGATAGCCAGGAGGACCTGAGACGCAGTGCTAGGCGAGGAGAGAAGTTACATAAAAATATATATAATATATATTAAAACAAAACAACAAAACAACAACTTAAAAAAATAAAAAAATCCCAACACATTCCCCAAGAATGCCAATAACTTAATGAATACCAGGCGATGTATATATAGGTAGCTAGCAGTGGAAAGATGTTCTTCTAGGGTTTTATTGCCAGCTTCAACTCTACGCAGCAACCTTACCAAATGCTGAACTTTTAAGCAGCAAACAAAGCACAGGGGAGACAAAACCAACCATTGATCTGCTGGTTATACACTAGCCAAGGGTATATATACAGCCTTAAGCACTGCAGTTGTCCACGAGAAATCTGTAATTTATGCCAGGTGAGAAATGATTTGTCAACGATGGTCAATATCAAGAATACCACCACTAGCTAAATCATGAATATGACTTGCTAGATCTCTGAATTGCAACATATCTATCAGATTCCACTCAAGGGCGTTGATCCAACATAATGAAGCTCATCACCGTCACCTACACTTGATAGTACATCATCACCATCACTTATATACAAAACAATCAGTTCAGATATCCCCTTCAGCTTGTGATGGTGCTGCCTGTGCTTTGAAATATTTGAAGTAACATTCTGCATGAGGAGTCTTCAATCATATTCTTCAATTAACGTTCGACACAATTACTTTGAGGGGTTACTTGCAGGGGTCTAGTTTTTCTTATGAATCACAATTACATTGATGGGGGTCCACACATTATTTTGAATGGGGCTATAACTGTGTCCACACTTCTAGTTCTCTTGGAAAGTGCAAGACAATCATTGGCCAACTCTAATGAGCGTTTTCGTTGGGCACAAAAACTATGGGTCATGCTCCAGGGAAAACTCATTTCTAAAAATTAATTTCTTCTCATGCACGATGACTTACACCGAAATGAAAACACTCCTCGTCCAGAGGACTTCCTCTAGCCACTGGTTCAACTGTCCAGCATTTTCCAATTAGGAGCTATATAGAACTTGCAGAAAACTTTGGCACGTTGGTTTTGAGGTTCCCAACTAAATACTGCCTGTACCTTATACATACGCTTTAATCAAGAGATTATCTTTGGAGCTATACATATAATTATAACAATTACAGAGTGAAGTGTGCAGATACTATGGGCTATAAAGGCAGAACCACAAGTTTATATAACAACAAAAGGGTTCGATGAGCCCCCCCCCCCTTTAGTAGCTAGTAGCAAAAGAAAACTCACCAAGATTAAAACACAAGATGGAGTGATCACAGTTTACACACATCTGGGTTCAACAGACCCAGTCTCAGGAAGACAGACCCACAAAGCAGTTCTAACAGAAATCACCATGTGCACATGACTCACATAGATTTACACATCTGGATTTAACACATACAATTAAACAGAAATTCAAAGTTTATTATTGTTCTGATGAAGAAAAAAGTTGTTGTAAGCATCATCGTCTCCTAGCAGTAACTTCTACAAAGCCATCATCATCGCCACGTCGAGGTGAAGAGTCTTCCTTTCTGTCTCCACCTTTATTTGGTAAAACATCATACCTCCCACCTCGATCACGTCTGGGAGAAGAGTCACTCTGCATATCCCGATCACCATACCTGGGCGAAGAATCATACCTCCTTCCTTGTTCCGCTCGCCTAGGAGAGAGTTGTCGTTTGTCCGGGTCCGGTCGTTTGTCCTGGTCCGCATGCCTGGAGGATGAGTCATACATCCTCTCCCCACGTCCAGGGGAGCGATCATTCTTCCACTTCTCATCTCGATCTACCCTCAGCCTCCTATCCCCACCACCATCTCTTTCACCACCACGTCTCCATTTATCTCCACTAGCTTGTTCATCCCGACCATCCCTCCAACTGTCTCTATCTCCTCCCCTTGTGTAACCTCTCCCTCCAGCATCTCTATATCCACGATCATCTCTTCCAGGGGGAGACCTTCTACCTCGATCAAACTCCTCCCTCCTGCGTTCACGACCATAATCCCTTCCATCTAAAGTAAGAGAGTGAAAAGCGTATTCTTTACATTTATGTATATATATGTATATATATTATTATCTATACTTTCATGCAGTTCAACAAGAGAAGCAGGTTTGAGGACCCAGCTACATTGCTTCATCTGCAATGATAACTGGCTCAGCATCTCCATGTGATGTAGTCAGCATCGATAATATTCAAGGTACTGTATTTGCTGGAGTTCAAGTCCTCTCCTCTCCTCACCTAAAAAGGTGCTTCAGCTGACTAATTGTTATTCTTTCTTTCTTTCTTACACATCCTGAATTCTTCTCCAACTGGCGCTAAAATGCAATGTACAATAGAACTTAGGGCGGACCTGAACATATTTTGAATTTTTCCTCAATTTACATTTGCAGATAATTAAGTGTATTTCAAATTTAAGCTCGTTATTGTCAACCTTTCTTGAGTTATTATACTTTTTATGCTGCCAATTCATTGTGTACTACTCGACAAGTGAACAAGAAGAAATCCAAATGACGAGGTAAGAAGACCCTTCATAATCCACTAACTGTACGTAGCGGAGCCTTGAAACTGGTACCAGCGTAGTAGAGGGCATAAAAGTCCATTTTTGTACAGACAGTGCCTGTTCTTTCGTGGCATGACCAAAGCTAAATGTGGCATAGGTATAATAATACCCAAGTTACTGCAGCTAAAATGGGGGCACCTCAAAACCTGAAGGCCTAATTTTGCAACAGTTATGGCTCCGGAGTACTAGACACTGAAATTAGTTTCTTTGGCTAAAGGAAGCCTAACTGTCTTCAATGAGTGTTTTCATTAGACACTGCGTAAGTAGTGCACAAGCTTGACCAATTACTCATGGTTCAATGCCATTATATGGAACAGGCTCTGTGGCATTAATTTCAGCCGGCTAGCATTTTCCAATCAGGAGCCACAAAATGTTGCAAAATCAGGCATGCACAGGTTTTGAGGTACCTACTTTCACTGCAATAACTTGGGCACAGTTGTATCTATCCAACTTTTTTTAAGTATCAAAAGAGAGCACACAGAAAGATCATCTTTTGAGCTAAATATAAAGTTCATAGAGTGAAGTTTGCAGAATCTATGGTGATCTAAACTTATCTCATTTAAAAAAATAGCGGTTCCTATTTTGTGGTATTGTTGATGAGATGAGTAAGCAGTATGGCCGGTCTATGTGCTCACCTCAAGTTCTGATGTCAAATTTTCATCTTGTCCTCCAGTTAATGTGATCAAAGCTAACAAGTGTTGTTTTAATTATTTACCACAAACATACCACTCACCCCTGTCTCTTCGATCAAAGCTTTCCCTCTCATTGTCATCCCCTCTCCTCCTGTCGCCATCATACCCAGGTCGTGGGCTGCGATCACTCTCGTACTGGCCACCTCCCCGCCACGATAATCCCTCACGGTCACGGCCTCCACCTCCCCAATGCTCCCCCCGATCACGCTGACTATTTTCTCCCCAGTCCCTCTGAGGTGCACGATAGTTCTCCTTCTGTCTCCACCCTCTGCCATCCCCTCTCCAGTCACCATCTCTTTGTGACTCCTCCCCTCTCTGCCACCCTCCTCTCCCACCACGATCAGAGTTGTCCCTCGTGTCTCGCTTCTCTCTCCAGTTACTTTCATGGTCGTCCACGTTGTGTCCACTTCTCATGCCCCCACCATGTCCAGGTGGGCGGTAGGCCCCTTGCGGAGGAGCTGTATTTTCCTTCTCCTCAGCCTCCTGCTCTGAAGCATTCTTGCGCCAGTCACGATCAGCATCATCTGACCTCAGGGTCTTTCCTTCCCTCTCCTTTTGTTCCTCCAACATCTTCTGGTTCCTCTGCCTAATTTTCTCCTCTACCTCTTGCTCACGCTTGATCATCCGCCGATTGAGTTCCTCTCGTTCCTCCTCTTTACTGCGCTTTTCTTCCTCTATCCTTTTCTCTTCGTCTTCCCTCTTCTGCTGAGCTGCAGGCACATACCATAAACACATACGATAACACACACACACAAACCAACAGCTGTTCCCTCCTCCCATTCCTCCAAAACCTCGATTCATCTTCCCCCCCCCCCTTTTTTTAAAGCAACATTGGACAGAACATGCACTCCAGTTTCATCAGTTTATGGGTGATGAAAATGTAGTCATCATAGAGAGTGATTTGGTTTCAGGAAAAGTTACATCACATGAAGCTGAAGTGCAATGTATCACAAGTCCTCCCCAACACACACTTAATTAATCCAGCACAGCCAACTCACCCAGTCTGGCTTCTTCTTCTTTCTTGGCCACAGCATCCTCAGCTTTCCTCCTCTGAATCCGCTCCCTCTTTCTCCTGGCCAGACATGCAGCTCTAGCGGCATTAACCTTCACCTCAAACTCGGCTTGGGATTTCTTAAGGACATTAAAAAAATTTAAAAAAGTTTAACAACGGCAACAACACCCTGCACCTGTTTTTTAAAAATTAAAATTCTTCTATATTCTACGCTATTTAAAGCAACATTGGACAGAACGTGCACTCCAGTTTCATCAGTTTATGGGTGATGAAAATGTAGTCATCATAGAAAGTGATTTGGTTTCAGGAAAAGTTACATCACATGAAGCTGAAGTGCAATTTACCATGACTCCCCACCCCACCCCCCCCCCACCCCACACAACACTCACCGACAGTTGTTCCCTCCTCCTAGCTTCAAGCTTCTTCCGAAAACTCGCTTCATCTTCCCTCATCACCTTTAGCCGCACACTTGCCTCCTCTGCCTCCATGCGTTCCTTGATCGCCATGGACACCTATGGCAACATCAACAGGATCACACCTCCACTCGCTTTCACTTCACCCTTACCTTCTGCTCTTCCTGCTCCTCGTGAAATCTTCTATCTGCTTCTCTCTGCTCCTGATACTCTTTCTCAAGTCGAGACAGTTCTTCCAGACGTTTTGCACGTTCAAAATAATCCACCTTGTTCATATTTAATTTAAACATATTTAATTTTTTTAATGAAAATGCAGTCACATTAGACACCGACACCACATACCTTCTTCTCCTGAGTCTTCAGTTTGATCTCTTTGTCACGTTTCTCTTTCTCAATCTGCTTCAGTTGCCTGGAGAAAATAAAATCTGTGTCCTTTCCCTTCAGATCCTATAAACACCAAACGTGTGCACGACCCAGCGTGTCAACATGAGGTCAGTCCAAAATAAGGTCAATTTCTGACAGAAATATATATTGAAACAATATACAAACACAACAAGAAACCACGCCCACCCCTCCTTGGTTGGTCATGCAGGTTAATGTTTCCTTTCTTGCTGGGCTCCACACACCTAGCTCGCCATAAACCTTATCCAGCCTTGTGCGAGTGTTGTAGGTTTCTCCTTAAAAAAAACAAAGAACTCAATTACTGCTTTCTGCTTACCACAGACCTCCATTTATAAACTTTTACTGCAGGACCTATCGAGGAACACATAATTTTTTTTAACAAGACAACCCAAAATTGGTTTTTCTATATGAAAGTGGACGACAAAGCCAATAATATTTCTACTATTGGACTGACCCTTCAACTAACCCTTCTCTGGTAAAATCCTAGCTTGAGACTCACCTCCTTCGTGAAGTCAGCAAAAGCACGTTTCCCGATAGCTGTGTTCTTGAAGGCATCCACCTTTTCTTGATTGATCTTGAGCTGCATCTCTTCCAGCTCTTTCAGTTTCCTCTCCCTCTCTCTTTCCTCAGCCTCGCGGCTGAGTCGGTTCTTCTCATCCTGTCGCTCCATGACCTCCTTCTTGCGGCGCTCGTCTTCGACCTTCTTCTCCTACTCGAGAAGAGTGCATTATAAAGGAGCAAAATTGACATAAAAAGGTTGAGCACTTGAACACCAATGCCCACCCACACTCACGGCCCCTGCTCACTTTGGCTTTGTTCCTGCTCTCTATGAACTCCTTCCTGAACTCTATCTCCTGGCTCCTTTGCACAGCTTTGCGGTGGTCCCCACGGCAATGTACCTGGTAGTCTTGGTAACTCTTCTTGGTGGCTTCCAGCTGCTCAGCACGGATCTCTGAGGTGGAGATGATACACACAGCTTGTTGGAGGGCATGGGTTATGGAGGTCAGCTGGTGACACAAAACGTCAGAGGGCATGCTCTAGCAAGGAAGAAAAGAGAGGAGGAATCTTTGAAAGAGAACATTCAGCTTCTCTCTCGCTCATTCACACAAGTATTCCCTCCCCTATGTAACATAACGCCCACTTGCTCCTCTTTTCATCTCACCTGGATGTGTGGACCCTCCGCTGTCTCGGATTTGTACGACAGGTTCAGGTTTGTCCCGAAGCTGAGTGACTTGGTATGGTGGTCGATACGAACCTAAATTTACACACAATAATTTAAAAAACACCTTTCCCTGCTTGCCACATTCACCCCCCACCATCTACTCCACCAATGTCATACCTCCCCTCACCATCCCATACTTCCCTTGTCCACCCCCTCCATCCCATACCTCCATTCATCTATCCTACACCTTCCCCATTGCACACAAGTCCCTCCATCCATCCATTGTACCTGATACGAACCTAAATTTACACCCAATAATTTAAAAAACACCTTTCCCTGCTTGCCACATTCACCCCCCACCATCCACTCCACCAATGTCATACCTCCCCTCACCATCCCATACTTCCCTTGTCCACCCCCCTCCATCCCATACCTCCATTCATCTATCCTACACCTTCCCCATTGCACACAAGTCCCTCCATCCATCCATTGTACCTGTATGTTGTTAGAAGAGGCCGTTTCCACCACCACCTTCTCTAGCTCAGTAGTCGTGGCCAACGGAGGCAGCTCCACCAGCTTGCTCAACTCGATAGTCTCGTAAACCTGCGACACCTGCAGGCAACAGCAAACACATCTCAACAAGCTCCAGAAAATGCTGCAACATTGCATCTCGCATGTATCGTAAGAGGCATCAGACAATGAAAATAGTCGTCAGTTGTGTGCACTAGTGCTCAGACGAACGAGACTAATTGTAACATCCCTTGCCAATATGCCAGCTTGGTAACTATGCCACCGAATATTCTTCACCTACTTGATGAGCCTGACCAGTGTGACCCCCTTCAGAAGCTTTACGTATTGTTTGCAGTGCTCCTGCTGCTCCAAGACGTCCAGGATTGGCATCACATTGTGGCACAGGTGCAGAGGGTTAAACTCCACCTCCAGGCATTGATACAACTGCTGCAGCTTTGCAGGGAGCAGGTGCAGCACGTTGTGCTTGAGCTGGATGAAGATGAAGAAATGGAGTGTTTTTTTAAAAATTGAGTCGAGTCACTGCTCTAGTTAAGATTCAATAGCTCACCACGTCCTTCATCAAGGAAGCACGTGTAGGAGGTGTGGTCATACGAAGGAGCGTGGCCAATCGTTGAGCTTTGTCACGGGAGTTGTAATCCACTTCTAGAAAGCGATCTGTCATGCTTGGCACTGGCTCTATGGGATAGCCAGGAGGACCTGAGACGCAGTGCTAGGCGAGGAGAGAAGTTACATAAAAATATATATAATATATATTAAAACAAAACAACAACAAAACAACTTAAAAAAATAAAAAATCCCAACACATTCCCCAAGAATGCCAATAACTTAATGAATACCAGGCGATGTATATATAGGTAGCTAGCAGTGGAAAGATGTTCTTCTAGGGTTTTATTGCCAGCTTCAACTCTACGCAGCAACCTTACCAAATGCTGAACTTTTAAGCAGCAAACAAAGCACAGGGGAGACAAAACCCACCATTGATCTGCTGGTTATACACTAGCCAAGGGTATATATACAGCCTTAAAAGCACTGCAGTTGTCCACGAGAAATCTGTAATTTATGCCAGGTGAGAAATGATTTGTCAACGATGGTCAATATCAAGAATACCACCACTAGCTAAATCATGAATATGACTTGCTAGATCTCTGAATTGCAACATATCTATCAGATTCCACTCAAGGGCGTTGATCCAACATAATGAAGCTCATCACCGTCACCTACACTTGATAGTACATCATCACCATCACTTATATACAAAACAATCAGTTCAGATATCCCCTTCAGCTTGTGATGGTGCTGCCTGTGCTTTGAAATATTTGAAGTAACATTCTGCATGAGGAGTCTTCAATCATATTCTTCAATTAACGTTCGACACAATTACTTTGAGGGGTTACTTGCAGGGGTCTAGTTTTTCTTATGAATCACAATTACATTGATGGGGGTCCACACATTATTTTGAATGGGGCTATAACTGTGTCCACACTTCTAGTTCTCTTGGAAAGTGCAAGACAATCATTGGCCAACTCTAATGAGCGTTTTCGTTGGGCACAAAAACTATGGGTCATGCTCAAGGGAAAACTCATTTCTAAAAATTAATTTCTTCTCATGCACGATGACTTACACCGAAATGAAAACACTCCTCGTCCAGAGGACTTCCTCTAGCCACTGGTTCAACTGTCCAGCATTTTCCAATTAGGAGCTATATAGAACTTGCAGAAAACTTTGGCACGTTGGTTTTGAGGTTCCCAACTAAATACTGCCTGTACCTTATACATACGCTTTAATCAAGAGATTATCTTTGGAGCTATACATATAATTATAACAATTACAGAGTGAAGTGTGCAGATACTATGGGCTATAAAGGCAGAACCACAAGTTTATATAACAACAAAAGGGTTCGATGAGCCCCCCCCCCCCCCCTTTAGTAGCTAGTAGCAAAAGAAAACTCACCAAGATTAAAACACAAGATGGAGTGATCACAGTTTACACACATCTGGGTTCAACAGACCCAGTCTCAGGAAGACAGACCCACAAAGCAGTTCTAACAGAAATCACCATGTGCACATGACTCACATAGATTTACACATCTGGGTTTAACACATACAATTAAACAGAAATTCAAAGTTTATTATTGTTCTGATGAAGAAAAAAGTTGTTGTAAGCATCATCGTCTCCTAGCAGTAACTTCTACAAAGCCATCATCATCGCCACGTCGAGGTGAAGAGTCTTCCTTTCTGTCTCCACCTTTATTTGGTAAAATATCATACCTCCCACCTCGATCACGTCTGGGAGAAGAGTCACTCTGCATATCCCGATCACCATACCTGGGCGAAGAATCATACCTCCTTCCTGGTTCTGCTCGCCTAGGAGAGAGTTGTCGTTTGTCCGTGTCCGGTCGTTTGTCCTGGTCCGCATGCCTGGAGGATGAGTCATACATCCTCTCCCCACGTCCAGGGGAGCGATCATTCTTCCACTTCTCATCTCGATCTACCCTCAGCCTCCTATCCCCACCACCATCTCTTTCACCACCACGTCTCCATTTATCTCCACTAGCTTGTTCATCCCGACCATCCCTCCAACTGTCTCTATCTCCTCCCCTTGTGTAACCTCTCCCTCCAGCATCTCTATATCCACGATCATCTCTTCCAGGGGGAGACCTTCTACCTCGATCAAACTCCTCCCTCCTGCGTTCACGACCATAATCCCTTCCATCTAAAGTAAGAGAGTGAAAAGCGTATTCTTTACATTTATGTATATATATGTATATATATTATTATCTATACTTTCATGCAGTTCAACAAGAGAAGCAGGTTTGAGGACCCAGCTACATTGCTTCATCTGCAATGATAACTGGCTCAGCATCTCCATGTGATGTAGTCAGCATGGATAATATTCAAGGTACTGTATTTGCTGGAGTTCAAGTCCTCTCCTCTCCTCACCTAAAAAGGTGCTTCAGCTGACTAATTGTTATTCTTTCTTTCTTTCTTACACATCCTGAATTCTTCTCCAACTGGCGCTAAAATGCAATGTACAATAGAACTTAGGGCGGACCTGAACATATTTTGAATTTTTCCTCAATTTACACTTGCAGATAATTAAGTGTATTTCAAATTTAAGCTCGTTATTGTCAACCTTTCTTGAGTTATTATACTTTTTATGCTGCCAATTCATTGTGTACTACTCGACAAGTGAACAAGAAGAAATCCAAATGACGAGGTAAGAAGACCCCACTAACTGTACGTAGCGGAGCCTTGAAACTGGTACCAGCGTAGTAGAGGGCATAAAAGTCCATTTTTGTACAGACAGTGCCTGTTCTTTCGTGGCATGACCAAAGCTAAATGTGGCATAGGTATAATAATACCCAAGTTACTGCAGCTAAAATGGGGGCACCTCAAAACCTGAAGGCCTAATTTTGCAACAGTTATGGCTCCGGAGTACTAGACACTGAAATTAGTTTCTTTGGCTAAAGGAAGCCTAACTGTCTTCAATGAGTGTTTTCATTAGACACTGCGTAAGTAGTGCACAAGCTTGACCAATTACTCATGGTTCAATGCCATTATATGGAACAGGCTCTGTGGCATTAATTTCAGCCGGCTAGCATTTTCCAATCAGGAGCCACAAAATGTTGCAAAATCAGGCATGCACAGGTTTTGAGGTACCTACTTTCACTGCAATAACTTGGGCACAGTTGTATCTATCCAACTTTTTTAAAGTATCAAAAGAGAGCACACAGAAAGATCATCTTTTGAGCTAAATATAAAGTTCATAGAGTGAAGTTTGCAGAATCTATGGTGATCTAAACTTATCTCATTAAAAAAAATAGCGGTTCCTATTTTGTGGTATTGTTGATGAGATGAGTAAGCAGTATGGCCGGTCTATGTGCTCACCTCAAGTTCTGATGTCAAATTTTCATCTTGTCCTCCAGTTAATGTGATCAAAGCTAACAAGTGTTGTTTTAATTATTTACCACAAACATACCACTCACCCCTGTCTCTTCGATCAAAGCTTTCCCTCTCATTGTCATCCCCTCTCCTCCTGTCGCCATCATACCCAGGTCGTGGGCTGCGATCACTCTCGTACTGGCCACCTCCCCGCCACGATAATCCCTCACGGTCACGGCCTCCACCTCCCCAATGCTCCCCCCGATCACGCTGACTATTTTCTCCCCAGTCCCTCTGAGGTGCACGATAGTTCTCCTTCTGTCTCCACCCTCTGCCATCCCCTCTCCAGTCACCATCTCTTTGTGACTCCTCCCCTCTCTGCCACCCTCCTCTCCCACCACGATCAGAGTTGTCCCTCGTGTCTCGCTTCTCTCTCCAGTTACTTTCATGGTCGTCCACGTTGTGTCCACTTCTCATGCCCCCACCATGTCCAGGTGGGCGGTAGGCCCCTTGCGGAGGAGCTGTATTTTCCTTCTCCTCAGCCTCCTGCTCTGAAGCATTCTTGCGCCAGTCACGATCAGCATCATCTGACCTCAGGGTCTTTCCTTCCCTCTCCTTTTGTTCCTCCAACATCTTCTGGTTCCTCTGCCTAATTTTCTCCTCTACCTCTTGCTCACGCTTGATCATCCGCCGATTGAGTTCCTCTCGTTCCTCCTCTTTACTGCGCTTTTCTTCCTCTATCCTTTTCTCTTCGTCTTCCCTCTTCTGCTGAGCTGCAGGCACATACCATAAACACATACGATAACACACACACACAAACCAACAGCTGTTCCCTCCTCCCATTCCTCCAAAACCTCGATTCATCTTCCCCCCCCCCCTTTTTTTAAAGCAACATTGGACAGAACATGCACTCCAGTTTCATCAGTTTATGGGTGATGAAAATGTAGTCATCATAGAGAGTGATTTGGTTTCAGGAAAAGTTACATCACATGAAGCTGAAGTGCAATGTATCACAAGTCCTCCCCAACACACACTTAATTAATCCAGCACAGCCAACTCACCCAGTCTGGCTTCTTCTTCTTTCTTGGCCACAGCATCCTCAGCTTTCCTCCTCTGAATCCGCTCCCTCTTTCTCCTGGCCAGACATGCAGCTCTAGCGGCATTAACCTTCACCTCAAACTCGGCTTGGGATTTCTTAAGGACATTAAAAAAAAATTTTAAAGTTTAACAATGGCAACAACACCCTGCACCTGTTTTTAAAAAATTAAAATTCTTCTATATTCTACGCTATTTAAAGCAACATTGGACAGAACGTGCACTCCAGTTTCATCAGTTTATGGGTGATGAAAATGTAGTCATCATAGAAAGTGATTTGGTTTCAGGAAAAGTTACATCACATGAAGCTGAAGTGCAATTTACCATGACTCCCCACCCCACCCCCCCCACCCCACACAACACTCACCGACAGTTGTTCCCTCCTCCTAGCTTCAAGCTTCTTCCGAAAACTCGCTTCATCTTCCCTCATCACCTTTAGCCGCACACTTGCCTCCTCTGCCTCCATGCGTTCCTTGATCGCCATGGACACCTATGGCAACATCAACAGGATCACACCTCCACTCGCTTTCACTTCACCCTTACCTTCTGCTCTTCCTGCTCCTCGTGAAATCTTCTATCTGCTTCTCTCTGCTCCTGATACTCTTTCTCAAGTCGAGACAGTTCTTCCAGACGTTTTGCACGTTCAAAATAATCCACCTTGTTCATATTTAATTTAAACATATTTAATTTTTTAAATGAAAATGCAGTCACATTAGACACCGACACCACATACCTTCTTCTCCTGAGTCTTCAGTTTGATCTCTTTGTCACGTTTCTCTTTCTCAATCTGCTTCAGTTGCCTGGAGAAAATAAAATCTGTGTCCTTTCCCTTCAGATCCTATAAACACCAAACGTGTGCACGACCCAGCGTGTCAACATGAGGTCAGTCCAAAATAAGGTCAATTTCTGACAGAAATATATATTGAAACAATATACAAACACAACAAGAAACCACGCCCACCCCTCCTTGGTTGGTCATGCAGGTTAATGTTTCCTTTCTTGCTGGGCTCCACACACCTAGCTCGCCATAAACCTTATCCAGCCTTGTGCGAGTGTTGTAGGTTTCTCCTTCAAAAAAACAAAGAACTCAATTACTGCTTTCTGCTTACCACAGACCTCCATTTATAAACTTTTACTGCAGGACCTATCGAGGAACACATAATTTTTTTTAACAAGACAACCCAAAATTGGTTTTTCTATATGAAAGTGGACGACAAAGCCAATAATATTTCTACTATTGGACTGACCCTTCAACTAACCCTTCTCTGGTAAAATCCTAGCTTGAGACTCACCTCCTTCGTGAAGTCAGCAAAAGCACGTTTCCCGATAGCTGTGTTCTTGAAGGCATCCACCTTTTCTTGATTGATCTTGAGCTGCATCTCTTCCAGCTCTTTCCGTTTCCTCTCCCTCTCTCTTTCCTCAGCCTCGCGGCTGAGTCGGTTCTTCTCATCCTGTCGCTCCATGACCTCCTTCTTGCGGCGCTCATCTTCGACCTTCTTCTCCTACTCGAGAAGAGTGCATTATAAAGGAGCAAAATTGACATAAAAAGGTTGAGCACTTGAACACCAATGCCCACCCACACTCACGGCCCCTGCTCACTTTGGCTTTGTTCCTGCTCTCTATGAACTCCTTCCTGAACTCTATCTCCTGGCTCCTTTGCACAGCTTTGCGGTGGTCCCCACGGCAATGTACCTGGTAGTCTTGGTAACTCTTCTTGGTGGCTTCCAGCTGCTCAGCACGGATCTCTGAGGTGGAGATGATACACACAGCTTGTTGGAGGGCATGGGTTATGGAGGTCAGCTGATGACACAAAACGTCAGAGGGCATGCTCTAGCAAGGAAGAAAAGAGAGGAGGAATCTTTGAAAGAGAACATTCAGCTTCTCTCTCGCTCATTCACACAAGTATTCCCTCCCCTATGTAACATAACGCCCACTTGCTCCTCTTTTCATCTCACCTGGATGTGTGGACCCTCCGCTGTCTCGGATTTGTACGACAGGTTCAGGTTTGTCCCGAAGCTGAGTGACTTGGTATGGTGGTCGATACGAACCTAAATTTACACACAATAATTTAAAAAACACCTTTCCCTGCTTGCCACATTCACCCCCCACCATCCACTCCACCAATGTCATACCTCCCCTCACCATCCCATACTTCCCTTGTCCACCCCCTCCATCCCATACCTCCATTCATCTATCCTACACCTTCCCCATTGCACACAAGTCCCTCCATCCATCCATTGTACCTGATACGAACCTAAATTTACACCCAATAATTTAAAAAACACCTTTCCCTGCTTGCCACATTCACCCCCCACCATCCACTCCACCAATGTCATACCTCCCCTCACCATCCCATACTTCCCTTGTCCACCCCCCTCCATCCCATACCTCCATTCATCTATCCTACACCTTCCCCATTGCACACAAGTCCCTCCATCCATCCATTGTACCTGTATGTTGTTAGAAGAGGCCGTTTCCACCACCACCTTCTCTAGCTCAGTAGTCGTGGCCAACGGAGGCAGCTCCACCAGCTTGCTCAACTCGATAGTCTCGTAAACCTGCGACACCTGCAGGCAACAGCAAACACATCTCAACAAGCTCCAGAAAATGCTGCAACATTGCATCTCGCATGTATCGTAAGAGGCATCAGACAATGAAAATAGTCGTCAGTTGTGTGCACTAGTGCTCAGACGAACGAGACTAATTGTAACATCCCTTGCCAATATGCCAGCTTGGTAACTATGCCACCGAATATTCTTCACCTACTTGATGAGCCTGACCAGTGTGACCCCCTTCAGAAGCTTTACGTATTGTTTGCAGTGCTCCTGCTGCTCCAAGACGTCCAGGATTGGCATCACATTGTGGCACAGGTGCAGAGGGTTAAACTCCACCTCCAGGCATTGATACAACTGCTGCAGCTTTGCAGGGAGCAGGTGCAGCACGTTGTGCTTGAGCTGGATGAAGATGAAGAAATGGAGTGTTTTTTTAAAAATTGAGTCGAGTCACTGCTCTAGTTAAGATTCAATAGCTCACCACGTCCTTCATCAAGGAAGCACGTGTAGGAGGTGTGGTCATACGAAGGAGCGTGGCCAATCGTTGAGCTTTGTCACGGGAGTTGTAATCCACTTCTAGAAAGCGATCTGTCACGCTTGGCACTGGCTCTATGGGATAGCCAGGAGGACCTGAGACGCAGTGCTAGGCGAGGAGAGAAGTTACATAAAAATATATATAATATATATTAAAACAAAACAACAACAAAACAACTTAAAAAAATAAAAAATCCCAACACATTCCCCAAGAATGCCAATAACTTAATGAATACCAGGCGATGTATATATAGGTAGCTAGCAGTGGAAAGATGTTCTTCTAGGGTTTTATTGCCAGCTTCAACTCTACGCAGCAACCTTACCAAATGCTGAACTTTTAAGCAGCAAACAAAGCACAGGGGAGACAAAACCCACCATTGATCTGCTGGTTATACACTAGCCAAGGGTATATATACAGCCTTAAAAGCACTGCAGTTGTCCACGAGAAATCTGTAATTTATGCCAGGTGAGAAATGATTTGTCAACGATGGTCAATATCAAGAATACCACCACTAGCTAAATCATGAATATGACTTGCTAGATCTCTGAATTGCAACATATCTATCAGATTCCACTCAAGGGCGTTGATCCAACATAATGAAGCTCATCACCGTCACCTACACTTGATAGTACATCATCACCATCACTTATATACAAAACAATCAGTTCAGATATCCCCTTCAGCTTGTGATGGTGCTGCCTGTGCTTTGAAATATTTGAAGTAACATTCTGCATGAGGAGTCTTCAATCATATTCTTCAATTAACGTTCGACACAATTACTTTGAGGGGTTACTTGCAGGGGTCTAGTTTTTCTTATGAATCACAATTACATTGATGGGGGTCCACACATTATTTTGAATGGGGCTATAACTGTGTCCACACTTCTAGTTCTCTTGGAAAGTGCAAGACAATCATTGGCCAACTCTAATGAGCGTTTTCGTTGGGCACAAAAACTATGGGTCATGCTCCAGGGAAAACTCATTTCTAAAAATTAATTTCTTCTCATGCACGATGACTTACACCGAAATGAAAACACTCCTCGTCCAGAGGACTTCCTCTAGCCACTGGTTCAACTGTCCAGCATTTTCCAATTAGGAGCTATATAGAACTTGCAGAAAACTTTGGCACGTTGGTTTTGAGGTTCCCAACTAAATACTGCCTGTACCTTATACATACGCTTTAATCAAGAGATTATCTTTGGAGCTATACATATAATTATAACAATTACAGAGTGAAGTGTGCAGATACTATGGGCTATAAAGGCAGAACCACAAGTTTATATAACAACAAAAGGGTTCGATGAGCCCCCCCCCCCCCCCCCCCTTTAGTAGCTAGTAGCAAAAGAAAACTCACCAAGATTAAAACACAAGATGGAGTGATCACAGTTTACACACATCTGGGTTCAACAGACCCAGTCTCAGGAAGACAGACCCACAAAGCAGTTCTAACAGAAATCACCATGTGCACATGACTCACATAGATTTACACATCTGGGTTTAACACATACAATTAAACAGAAATTCAAAGTTTATTATTGTTCTGATGAAGAAAAAAGTTGTTGTAAGCATCATCGTCTCCTAGCAGTAACTTCTACAAAGCCATCATCATCGCCACGTCGAGGTGAAGAGTCTTCCTTTCTGTCTCCACCTTTATTTGGTAAAATATCATACCTCCCACCTCGATCACGTCTGGGAGAAGAGTCACTCTGCATATCCCGATCACCATACCTGGGCGAAGAATCATACCTCCTTCCTGGTTCCGCTCGCCTAGGAGAGAGTTGTCGTTTGTCCGTGTCCGGTCGTTTGTCCTGGTCCGCATGCCTGGAGGATGAGTCATACATCCTCTCCCCACGTCCAGGGGAGCGATCATTCTTCCACTTCTCATCTCGATCTACCCTCAGCCTCCTATCCCCACCACCATCTCTTTCACCACCACGTCTCCATTTATCTCCACTAGCTTGTTCATCCCGACCATCCCTCCAACTGTCTCTATCTCCTCCCCTTGTGTAACCTCTCCCTCCAGCATCTCTATATCCACGATCATCTCTTCCAGGGGGAGACCTTCTACCTCGATCAAACTCCTCCCTCCTGCGTTCACGACCATAATCCCTTCCATCTAAAGTAAGAGAGTGAAAAGCGTATTCTTTACATTTATGTATATATATGTATATATATTATTATCTATACTTTCATGCAGTTCAACAAGAGAAGCAGGTTTGAGGACCCAGCTACATTGCTTCATCTGCAATGATAACTGGCTCAGCATCTCCATGTGATGTAGTCAGCATGGATAATATTCAAGGTACTGTATTTGCTGGAGTTCAAGTCCTCTCCTCTCCTCACCTAAAAAGGTGCTTCAGCTGACTAATTGTTATTCTTTCTTTCTTTCTTACACATCCTGAATTCTTCTCCAACTGGCGCTAAAATGCAATGTACAATAGAACTTAGGGCGGACCTGAACATATTTTGAATTTTTCCTCAATTTACACTTGCAGATAATTAAGTGTATTTCAAATTTAAGCTCGTTATTGTCAACCTTTCTTGAGTTATTATACTTTTTATGCTGCCAATTCATTGTGTACTACTCGACAAGTGAACAAGAAGAAATCCAAATGACGAGGTAAGAAGACCCCACTAACTGTACGTAGCGGAGCCTTGAAACTGGTACCAGCATAGTAGAGGGCATAAAAGTCCATTTTTGTACAGACAGTGCCTGTTCTTTCGTGGCATGACCAAAGCTAAATGTGGCATAGGTATAATAATACCCAAGTTACTGCAGCTAAAATGGGGGCACCTCAAAACCTGAAGGCCTAATTTTGCAACAGTTATGGCTCCGGAGTACTAGACACTGAAATTAGTTTCTTTGGCTAAAGGAAGCCTAACTGTCTTCAATGAGTGTTTTCATTAGACACTGCGTAAGTAGTGCACAAGCTTGACCAATTACTCATGGTTCAATGCCATTATATGGAACAGGCTCTGTGGCATTAATTTCAGCCGGCTAGCATTTTCCAATCAGGAGCCACAAAATGTTGCAAAATCAGGCATGCACAGGTTTTGAGGTACCTACTTTCACTGCAATAACTTGGGCACAGTTGTATCTATCCAACTTTTTTAAAGTATCAAAAGAGAGCACACAGAAAGATCATCTTTTGAGCTAAATATAAAGTTCATAGAGTGAAGTTTGCAGAATCTATGGTGATCTAAACTTATCTCATTAAAAAAAATAGCGGTTCCTATTTTGTGGTATTGTTGATGAGATGAGTAAGCAGTATGGCCGGTCTATGTGCTCACCTCAAGTTCTGATGTCAAATTTTCATCTTGTCCTCCAGTTAATGTGATCAAAGCTAACAAGTGTTGTTTTAATTATTTACCACAAACATACCACTCACCCCTGTCTCTTCGATCAAAGCTTTCCCTCTCATTGTCATCCCCTCTCCTCCTGTCGCCATCATACCCAGGTCGTGGGCTGCGATCACTCTCGTACTGGCCACCTCCCCGCCACGATAATCCCTCACGGTCACGGCCTCCACCTCCCCAATGCTCCCCCCGATCACGCTGACTATTTTCTCCCCAGTCCCTCTGAGGTGCACGATAGTTCTCCTTCTGTCTCCACCCTCTGCCATCCCCTCTCCAGTCACCATCTCTTTGTGACTCCTCCCCTCTCTGCCACCCTCCTCTCCCACCACGATCAGAGTTGTCCCTCGTGTCTCGCTTCTCTCTCCAGTTACTTTCATGGTCGTCCACGTTGTGTCCACTTCTCATGCCCCCACCATGTCCAGGTGGGCAGTAGGCCCCTTGCGGAGGAGCTGTATTTTCCTTCTCCTCAGCCTCCTGCTCTGAAGCATTCTTGCGCCAGTCACGATCAGCATCATCTGACCTCAGGGTCTTTCCTTCCCTCTCCTTTTGTTCCTCCAACATCTTCTGGTTCCTCTGCCTAATTTTCTCCTCTACCTCTTGCTCACGCTTGATCATCCGCCGATTGAGTTCCTCTCGTTCCTCCTCTTTACTGCGCTTTTCTTCCTCTATCCTTTTCTCTTCGTCTTCCCTCTTCTGCTGAGCTGCAGGCACATACCATAAACACATACGATAACACACACACACAAACCAACAGCTGTTCCCTCCTCCCATTCCTCCAAAACCTCGATTCATCTTCCCCCCCCCCCTTTTTTTAAAGCAACATTGGACAGAACATGCACTCCAGTTTCATCAGTTTATGGGTGATGAAAATGTAGTCATCATAGAGAGTGATTTGGTTTCAGGAAAAGTTACATCACATGAAGCTGAAGTGCAATGTATCACAAGTCCTCCCCAACACACACTTAATTAATCCAGCACAGCCAACTCACCCAGTCTGGCTTCTTCTTCTTTCTTGGCCACAGCATCCTCAGCTTTCCTCCTCTGAATCCGCTCCCTCTTTCTCCTGGCCAGACATGCAGCTCTAGCGGCATTAACCTTCACCTCAAACTCGGCTTGGGATTTCTTAAGGACATTAAAAAAATTTTTTAAAGTTTAACAATGGCAACAACACCCTGCACCTGTTTTTAAAAAATTAAAATTCTTCTATATTCTACGCTATTTAAAGCAACATTGGACAGAACGTGCACTCCAGTTTCATCAGTTTATGGGTGATGAAAATGTAGTCATCATAGAAAGTGATTTGGTTTCAGGAAAAGTTACATCACATGAAGCTGAAGTGCAATTTACCATGACTCCCCACCCCACCCCCCCCCCCACCCCACACAACACTCACCGACAGTTGTTCCCTCCTCCTAGCTTCAAGCTTCTTCCGAAAACTCGCTTCATCTTCCCTCATCACCTTTAGCCGCACACTTGCCTCCTCTGCCTCCATGCGTTCCTTGATCGCCATGGACACCTATGGCAACATCAACAGGATCACACCTCCACTCGCTTTCACTTCACCCTTACCTTCTGCTCTTCCTGCTCCTCGTGAAATCTTCTATCTGCTTCTCTCTGCTCCTGATACTCTTTCTCAAGTCGAGACAGTTCTTCCAGACGTTTTGCACGTTCAAAATAATCCACCTTGTTCATATTTAATTTAAACATATTTAATTTTTTAAATGAAAATGCAGTCACATTAGACACCGACACCACATACCTTCTTCTCCTGAGTCTTCAGTTTGATCTCTTTGTCACGTTTCTCTTTCTCAATCTGCTTCAGTTGCCTGGAGAAAATAAAATCTGTGTCCTTTCCCTTCAGATCCTATAAACACCAAACGTGTGCACGACCCAGCGTGTCAACATGAGGTCAGTCCAAAATAAGGTCAATTTCTGACAGAAATATATATTGAAACAATATACAAACACAACAAGAAACCACGCCCACCCCTCCTTGGTTGGTCATGCAGGTTAATGTTTCCTTTCTTGCTGGGCTCCACACACCTAGCTCGCCATAAACCTTATCCAGCCTTGTGCGAGTGTTGTAGGTTTCTCCTTCAAAAAAACAAAGAACTCAATTACTGCTTTCTGCTTACCACAGACCTCCATTTATAAACTTTTACTGCAGGACCTATCGAGGAACACATAATTTTTTTTAACAAGACAACCCAAAATTGGTTTTTCTATATGAAAGTGGACGACAAAGCCAATAATATTTCTACTATTGGACTGACCCTTCAACTAACCCTTCTCTGGTAAAATCCTAGCTTGAGACTCACCTCCTTCGTGAAGTCAGCAAAAGCACGTTTCCCGATAGCTGTGTTCTTGAAGGCATCCACCTTTTCTTGATTGATCTTGAGCTGCATCTCTTCCAGCTCTTTCCATTTCCTCTCCCTCTCTCTTTCCTCAGCCTCGCGGCTGAGTCGGTTCTTCTCATCCTGTCGCTCCATGACCTCCTTCTTGCGGCGCTCGTCTTCGACCTTCTTCTCCTACTCGAGAAGAGTGCATTATAAAGGAGCAAAATTGACATAAAAAGGTTGAGCACTTGAACACCAATGCCCACCCACACTCACGGCCCCTGCTCACTTTGGCTTTGTTCCTGCTCTCTATGAACTCCTTCCTGAACTCTATCTCCTGGCTCCTTTGCACAGCTTTGCGGTGGTCCCCACGGCAATGTACCTGGTAGTCTTGGTAACTCTTCTTGGTGGCTTCCAGCTGCTCAGCACGGATCTCTGAGGTGGAGATGATACACACAGCTTGTTGGAGGGCATGGGTTATGGAGGTCAGCTGATGACACAAAACGTCAGAGGGCATGCTCTAGCAAGGAAGAAAAGAGAGGAGGAATCTTTGAAAGAGAACATTCAGCTTCTCTCTCGCTCATTCACACAAGTATTCCCTCCCCTATGTAACATAACGCCCACTTGCTCCTCTTTTCATCTCACCTGGATGTGTGGACCCTCCGCTGTCTCGGATTTGTACGACAGGTTCAGGTTTGTCCCGAAGCTGAGTGACTTGGTATGGTGGTCGATACGAACCTAAATTTACACACAATAATTTTAAAAACACCTTTCCCTGCTTGCCACATTCACCCCCCACCATCCACTCCACCAATGTCATACCTCCCCTCACCATCCCATACTTCCCTTGTCCACCCCCTCCATCCCATACCTCCATTCATCTATCCTACACCTTCCCCATTGCACACAAGTCCCTCCATCCATCCATTGTACCTGATACGAACCTAAATTTACACCCAATAATTTAAAAAACACCTTTCCCTGCTTGCCACATTCACCCCCCACCATCCACTCCACCAATGTCATACCTCCCCTCACCATCCCATACTTCCCTTGTCCACCCCCCTCCATCCCATACCTCCATTCATCTATCCTACACCTTCCCCATTGCACACAAGTCCCTCCATCCATCCATTGTACCTGTATGTTGTTAGAAGAGGCCGTTTCCACCACCACCTTCTCTAGCTCAGTAGTCGTGGCCAACGGAGGCAGCTCCACCAGCTTGCTCAACTCGATAGTCTCGTAAACCTGCGACACCTGCAGGCAACAGCAAACACATCTCAACAAGCTCCAGAAAATGCTGCAACATTGCATCTCGCATGTATCGTAAGAGGCATCAGACAATGAAAATAGTCGTCAGTTGTGTGCACTAGTGCTCAGACGAATGAGACTAATTGTAACATCCCTTGCCAATATGCCAGCTTGGTAACTATGCCACCGAATATTCTTCACCTACTTGATGAGCCTGACCAGTGTGACCCCCTTCAGAAGCTTTACGTATTGTTTGCAGTGCTCCTGCTGCTCCAAGACGTCCAGATTGGCATCACATTGTGGCACAGGTGCAGAGGGTTAAACTCCACCTCCAGGCATTGATACAACTGCTGCAGCTTTGCAGGGAGCAGGTGCAGCACGTTGTGCTTGAGCTGGATGAAGATGAAGAAATGGAGTGTTTTTTTAAAAATTGAGTCGAGTCACTGCTCTAGTTAAGATTCAATAGCTCACCACGTCCTTCATCAAGGAAGCACGTGTAGGAGGTGTGGTCATACGAAGGAGCGTGGCCAATCGTTGAGCTTTGTCACGGGAGTTGTAATCCACTTCTAGAAAGCGATCTGTCACGCTTGGCACTGGCTCTATGGGATAGCCAGGAGGACCTGAGACGCAGTGCTAGGCGAGGAGAGAAGTTACATAAAAATATATATAATATATATTAAAACAAAACAACAACAAAACAACTTAAAAAAATAAAAAATCCCAACACATTCCCCAAGAATGCCAATAACTTAATGAATACCAGGCGATGTATATATAGGTAGCTAGCAGTGGAAAGATGTTCTTCTAGGGTTTTATTGCCAGCTTCAACTCTACGCAGCAACCTTACCAAATGCTGAACTTTTAAGCAGCAAACAAAGCACAGGGGAGACAAAACCCACCATTGATCTGCTGGTTATACACTAGCCAAGGGTATATATACAGCCTTAAGCACTGCAGTTGTCCACGAGAAATCTGTAATTTATGCCAGGTGAGAAATGATTTGTCAACGATGGTCAATATCAAGAATACCACCACTAGCTAAATCATGAATATGACTTGCTAGATCTCTGAATTGCAACATATCTATCAGATTCCACTCAAGGGCGTTGATCCAACATAATGAAGCTCATCACCGTCACCTACACTTGATAGTACATCATCACCATCACTTATATACAAAACAATCAGTTCAGATATCCCCTTCAGCTTGTGATGGTGCTGCCTGTGCTTTGAAATATTTGAAGTAACATTCTGCATGAGGAGTCTTCAATCATATTCTTCAATTAACGTTCGACACAATTACTTTGAGGGGTTACTTGCAGGGGTCTAGTTTTTCTTATGAATCACAATTACATTGATGGGGGTCCACACATTATTTTGAATGGGGCTATAACTGTGTCCACACTTCTAGTTCTCTTGGAAAGTGCAAGACAATCATTGGCCAACTCTAATGAGCGTTTTCGTTGGGCACAAAAACTATGGGTCATGCTCCAGGGAAAACTCATTTCTAAAAATTAATTTCTTCTCATGCACGATGACTTACACCGAAATGAAAACACTCCTCGTCCAGAGGACTTCCTCTAGCCACTGGTTCAACTGTCCAGCATTTTCCAATTAGGAGCTATATAGAACTTGCAGAAAACTTTGGCACGTTGGTTTTGAGGTTCCCAACTAAATACTGCCTGTACCTTATACATACGCTTTAATCAAGAGATTATCTTTGGAGCTATACATATAATTATAACAATTACAGAGTGAAGTGTGCAGATACTATGGGCTATAAAGGCAGAACCACAAGTTTATATAACAACAAAAGGGTTCGATGAGCCCCCCCCCCCCCTTTAGTAGCTAGTAGCAAAAGAAAACTCACCAAGATTAAAACACAAGATGGAGTGATCACAGTTTACACACATCTGGGTTCAACAGACCCAGTCTCAGGAAGACAGACCCACAAAGCAGTTCTAACAGAAATCACCATGTGCACATGACTCACATAGATTTACACATCTGGGTTTAACACATACAATTAAACAGAAATTCAAAGTTTATTATTGTTCTGATGAAGAAAAAAGTTGTTGTAAGCATCATCGTCTCCTAGCAGTAACTTCTACAAAGCCATCATCATCGCCACGTCGAGGTGAAGAGTCTTCCTTTCTGTCTCCACCTTTATTTGGTAAAATATCATACCTCCCACCTCGATCACGTCTGGGAGAAGAGTCACTCTGCATATCCCGATCACCATACCTGGGCGAAGAATCATACCTCCTTCCTGGTTCCGCTCGCCTAGGAGAGAGTTGTCGTTTGTCCGTGTCCGGTCGTTTGTCCTGGTCCGCATGCCTGGAGGATGAGTCATACATCCTCTCCCCACGTCCAGGGGAGCGATCATTCTTCCACTTCTCATCTCGATCTACCCTCAGCCTCCTATCCCCACCACCATCTCTTTCACCACCACGTCTCCATTTATCTCCACTAGCTTGTTCATCCCGACCATCCCTCCAACTGTCTCTATCTCCTCCCCTTGTGTAACCTCTCCCTCCAGCATCTCTATATCCACGATCATCTCTTCCAGGGGGAGACCTTCTACCTCGATCAAACTCCTCCCTCCTGCGTTCACGACCATAATCCCTTCCATCTAAAGTAAGAGAGTGAAAAGCGTATTCTTTACATTTATGTATATATATGTATATATATTATTATCTATACTTTCATGCAGTTCAACAAGAGAAGCAGGTTTGAGGACTCAGCTACATTGCTTCATCTGCAATGATAACTGGCTCAGCATCTCCATGTGATGTAGTCAGCATGGATAATATTCAAGGTACTGTATTTGCTGGAGTTCAAGTCCTCTCCTCTCCTCACCTAAAAAGGTGCTTCAGCTGACTAATTGTTATTCTTTCTTTCTTTCTTACACATCCTGAATTCTTCTCCAACTGGCGCTAAAATGCAATGTACAATAGAACTTAGGGCGGACCTGAACATATTTTGAATTTTTCCTCAATTTACATTTGCAGATAATTAAGTGTATTTCAAATTTAAGCTCGTTATTGTCAACCTTTCTTGAGTTATTATACTTTTTATGCTGCCAATTCATTGTGTACTACTCGACAAGTGAACAAGAAGAAATCCAAATGACGAGGTAAGAAGACCCCACTAACTGTACGTAGCGGAGCCTTGAAACTGGTACCAGCGTAGTAGAGGGCATAAAAGTCCATTTTTGTACAGACAGTGCCTGTTCTTTCGTGGCATGACCAAAGCTAAATGTGGCATAGGTATAATAATACCCAAGTTACTGCAGCTAAAATGGGGGCACCTCAAAACCTGAAGGCCTAATTTTGCAACAGTTATGGCTCCGGAGTACTAGACACTGAAATTAGTTTCTTTGGCTAAAGGAAGCCTAACTGTCTTCAATGAGTGTTTTCATTAGACACTGCGTAAGTAGTGCACAAGCTTGACCAATTACTCATGGTTCAATGCCATTATATGGAACAGGCTCTGTGGCATTAATTTCAGCCGGCTAGCATTTTCCAATCAGGAGCCACAAAATGTTGCAAAATCAGGCATGCACAGGTTTTGAGGTACCTACTTTCACTGCAATAACTTGGGCACAGTTGTATCTATCCAACTTTTTTAAAGTATCAAAAGAGAGCACACAGAAAGATCATCTTTTGAGCTAAATATAAAGTTCATAGAGTGAAGTTTGCAGAATCTATGGTGATCTAAACTTATCTCATTAAAAAAAATAGCGGTTCCTATTTTGTGGTATTGTTGATGAGATGAGTAAGCAGTATGGCCGGTCTATGTGCTCACCTCAAGTTCTGATGTCAAATTTTCATCTTGTCCTCCAGTTAATGTGATCAAAGCTAACAAGTGTTGTTTTAATTATTTACCACAAACATACCACTCACCCCTGTCTCTTCGATCAAAGCTTTCCCTCTCATTGTCATCCCCTCTCCTCCTGTCGCCATCATACCCAGGTCGTGGGCTGTGATCACTCTCGTACTGGCCACCTCCCCGCCACGATAATCCCTCACGGTCACGGCCTCCACCTCCCCAATCATCACGACCTCGCTGACTATTTTCTCCCCAGTCCCTCTGAGGTGCACGATAGTTCTCCTTCTGTCTCCACCCTCTGCCATCCCCTCTCCAGTCACCATCTCTTTGTGACTCCTCCCCTCTCTGCCACCCTCCTCTCCCACCACGATCAAAGTTGTCCCTCGTGTCTCGCTTCTCTCTCCAGTTACTTTCATGGTCGTCCACGTTGTGTCCACTTCTCATGCCCCCACCATGTCCAGGTGGGCGGTAGGCCCCTTGCGGAGGAGCTGTATTTTCCTTCTCCTCAGCCTCCTGCTCTGAAGCATTCTTGCGCCAGTCACGATCAGCATCATCTGACCTCAGGGTCTTTCCTTCCCTCTCCTTTTGTTCCTCCAACATCTTCTGGTTCCTCTGCCTAATTTTCTCCTCTACCTCTTGCTCACGCTTGATCATCCGCCGATTGAGTTCCTCTCGTTCCTCCTCTTTACTGCGCTTTTCTTCCTCTATCCTTCTCTCTTCGTCTTCCCTCTTCTGCTGAGCTGCAGGCACATACCATAAACACATACGATAACACACACACACACACACACAAACCAACAGCTGTTCCCTCCTCCCATTCCTCCAAAACCTCGATTCATCTTCCCCCCCTTTTTTTAAAGCAACATTGGACAGAACATGCACTCCAGTTTCATCAGTTTATGGGTGATGAAAATGTAGTCATCATAGAGAGTGATTTGGTTTCAGGAAAAGTTACATCACTTGAAGCTGAAGTGCAATGTATCACAAATCCTCCCGCAACACACACTTAATCCAGCACAGCCAACTCACCCAGTCTGGCTTCTTCTTCTTTCTTGGCCACAGCATCCTCAGCTTTCCTCCTCTGAATCCGCTCCCTCTTTCTCCTGGCCAGACATGCAGCTCTAGCGGCATTAACCTTCACCTCAAACTCGGCTTGGTATTTCTTAAGGACATTAAAAAATTTTAAAAAGTTTAACAACGGCAACAACACCCTGCACCTGTTTTTTAAAATTAAAATTCTTCTATATTCTACGCTATTTAAAGCAACATTGGACAGAACGTGCACTCCAGTTTCATCAGTTTATGGGTGATGAAAATGTAGTCATCATAGAAAGTGATTTGGTTTCAGGAAAAGTTACATCACATGAAGCTGAAGTGCAATTTACCATGACTCCCCACCCCACCCCCCCACCCCCCCCCCCCACCCCACACAACACTCACCGACAGTTGTTCCCTCCTCCTAGCTTCAAGCTTCTTCCGAAAACTCGCTTCATCTTCCCTCATCACCTTTAGCCGCACACTTGCCTCCTCTGCCTCCATGCGTTCCTTGATCGCCATGGACACCTATGCCAACATCAACAGGATCACACCTCCACTCGCTTTCACTTCACCCTTACCTTCTGCTCTTCCTGCTCCTCGTGAAATCTTCTATCTGCTTCTCTCTGCTCCTGATACTGTTTCTCAAGTCGAGACAGTTCTTCCAGACGTTTTGCACGTTCAAAATAATCCACCTTGTTCATATTTAATTTAAACATATTTAATTTAAAAAATGAAAATGCAGTCACATTAGACACCGACACCACATACCTTCTTCTCCTGAGTCTTCAGTTTGATCTCTTTGTCATGTTTCTCTTTCTCAATCTGCTTCAGTTGCTTGGAGAAAATAAAATCTGTGTCCTTTCCCTTCAGATCCTATAAACACCAAACGTGTGCACGACCCAGTGTGTCAACATGAGGTCAGTCCAAAATAAGGTCAATTTCTGACAGAAATATATATTGAAACAATATACAAACACAACAAGAAACCACGCCCACCCCTCCTTGGTTGGTCATGCAGGTTAATGTTTCCTTTCTTGCTGGGCTCCACACACCTAGCTCGCCATAAATCTTATCCAGCCTTGTGCGAGTGTTGTAGGTTTCTCCTTCAAAAAACAAAGAACTCAATTACTGCTTTCTGCTTACCACAGACCTCCATGTGGACGGCCATTTATAAACTTTTACTGCAGGACCTATCAAGGAACACATAATTTTTTTTTACAAGACAACCCAAATTTTTTCCCTATATGAAAGTGCACGACAAAGCCAATAATATTTCTCAAATATTACTATTGGACTGACCCTTCAACTAACCCTTCTCTGGTAAAATCCTAGCTTGAGACTCACCTCCTTCGTGAAGTCAGCAAAAGCACGTTTCCCGATAGCTGTGTTCTTGAAGGCATCCACCTTTTCTTGATTGATCTTGAGCTGCATCTCTTCCAGCTCTTTCCGTTTCCTCTCCCTCTCTCTTTCCTCAGCCTCGCGGCTGAGTCGGTTCTTCTCATCCTGTCGCTCCATGACCTCCTTCTTGCGGCGCTCGTCTTCGACCTTCTTCTCCTACTCGAGAAGAGTGCATTATAAAGGAGCAAAATTGACATAAAAAGGTTGAGCACTTGAACACCAATGCCCACCCACACTCACGGCCCCTGCTCACTTTGGCTTTGTTCCTGCTCTCTATGAACTCCTTCCTGAACTCTATCTCCTGGCTCCTTTGCACAGCTTTGCGGTGGTCCCCACGGCAATGTACCTGGTAGTCTTGGTAACTCTTCTTGGTGGCTTCCAGCTGCTCGGCACGGATCTCTGAGGTGGAGATGATACACACAGCTTGTTGGAGGGCATGGGTTATGGAGGTCAGCTGATGACACAAAATGTCAGAGGGCATGCTCTAGCATGGAAGAAAAGAGAGGAGGAATCTTTGAAAGAGCTTCTCTCTCGCTCATTCACGCAAGTATTCCCTCCCCTATGTAACGTAACGCCCACTTGCTCCTCTTTTCATCTCACCTGGATGTGTGGACCCTCCGCTGTCTCGGATTTGTACGACAGGTTCAGGTTTGTCCCGAAGCTGAGTGACTTGGTATGGTGGTCGATACGAACCTAAATTTACACCCAATAATTTTAAAAACATCTTTCCCTGCTTGCCACATTCACCCCCCACCATCCACTCCACCAATGTCATACCTCCCCATCCCATACTTCCCTTGTCCACCCCCCTCCATCCCATACCTCCATTCATCTATCCTACACCTTCCCCATTGCACACAAGTCCCTCCATCCATCCATTGTACCTGTATGTTGTTAGAAGAGGCCGTTTCCACCACCACCTTCACTAGCTCAGTAGTCGTGGCCAACGGAGCCAGCTCCACCAGCTTGCTCAACTCGATAGTCTCGTAAACCTGCGACACCTGCAGGCAACAGCAAACACATCTCAACAAGCTCCAGAAAATGCTGCAACATTGCATCTCGCATGTATCGTAAGAGGCATCAGACAATGAAAATAGTCGTCAGTTGTGTGCACTAGTGCTCAGATGAACGAGACTAATTGTAACATCCTTTGCCAATATGCCAGCTTGGTAACTATGCCACCGAATATTCTTCACCTACTTGATGAGCCTGACCAGTGTGACCCCCTTCAGAAGCTTTACGTATTGTTTGCAGTGCTCCTGCTGCTCCAAGACGTCCAGGATTGGGATCACATTGTGGCACAGGTGCAGAGGGTTAAACTCCACCTCCAGGCATTGATACAACTTTGCAGGGAGCAGGTGCAGCACGTTGTGCTTGAGCTGGATGAAGATGAAGAAATGGAGTGCTTTTTTAAAATTAGTCGAGTCAGTCACTGCTCTAGTTAAGATTCAATAGCTCACCACGTCCTTCATCAAGGAAGCATGTGTAGGAGGTGTGGTCATACGAAGGAGCGTGGCCAATCGTTGAGCTTTGTCACGGGAGTTGTCATCCACTTCTAGAAAGCGATCCGTCGCGCTTGGCACTGGCTCTATGGGATAGCCAGGAGGACCTGAGACGCAGTGCTAGGCGAGGAGAGAAGTTACATAAAAATATATATAATATATATTAAAACAAAACAACAAAACAACTTAAAAAAATAAAAAATCCCAACACATTCCCCAAGAATGCCAATAACTTAATGAATACCAGGCGATGTATATATAGGTAGCTAGCAGTGGAAAGATGTTCTTCTAGGGTTTTATTGCCAGCTTCAACTCTACGCAGCAACCTTACCAAATGCTGAACTTTTAAGCAGCAAACAAAGCACAGGGGAGACAAAACCCACCATTGATCTGCTGGTTATACACTAGCCAAGGGCAGTTGTCCACGAGAAATCTTTGAAAATCTGTAATTTATGCCAGGTGAGTAATGATTTGTCAACGATGGTCAATATCAAGAATACCACCACTAGCTAAATCATGAATACGACTTGCTAGATCTCTGAATTGCAACATATCTATCAGATTCCACTCAAGGGCGTTGATCCAACATGGTAAAGCTCATCACCGTCACCTACACTTGATAGAGTACATCATCACCATCACTTATATACAAAACAATCAGTTCAGATATCCCCTTCAGCTTGTGATGGTGCTGCCTGTGCTTTGAAATATTTGAAGTAACATTCTGCATGAGGAGTCTTCAATCATATTCTTCAATTAACGTTAGACACAATTACTTTGAGGGGTTACTTGCAGGGGTCTAGTTTTTCTTATGAATCACAATTACATTGATGGGGGTCCACACATTATTTTGAATGGGGCTAAAAACTGTATAACTGTGTCCACACTTCTAGTTCTCTTGGAAAGTGCAAGACAATCATTGGCCAACTCTAATGAGCGTTTTCGTTGGGCACAAAAACTATGGGTCATGCTCCAGGGAAAACTCATTTCTAAAAATTAATTTCTTCTCATGCACGATGACTTGCACCGTAATGAAAACACTCCTCGTCCAGAGGACTTCCTCTAGCCACTGGTTCAACTATCCAGCATTTTCCAATTAGGAGCTATATAGAACTTGCAGAAAACTTTGGCACGTTGGTTTTGAGGTTCCCAACTAAATACTGCCTGTACCTTATACATACGCTTTAATCAAGAGATTATCTTTTGAGCTATACATATAATTATAACAATTACAGAGTGAAGTGTGCAGAATCTATGGGCTATAAAGGCAGAACCACAAGTTTATATAACAACAAAAGGGTTCGATGAGCCCCCCCCCCCTTTAGTAGCTAGTAGCAAAAGAAAACTCACCAAGATGGAGTGATCACAGTTTACACACATCTGGGTTCAACAGACCCAGTCTCAGGAAGACAGACCCACAAAGCAGGTCTAACAGAAATCACCATGTGCACATGACTCACATAGATTTACACATCTGGGTTTAACACATACAATTAAACAGAAATTCAAAGTTTATTATTGTTCTGATGAAGAAAAAAGTTGTTGTAAGCATCATCGTCTCCTAGCAGTAACTTCTACAAAGCCATCATCATCGCCACGTCGAGGTGAAGAGTCTTCCTTTCTGTCTCCACCTTTATTTGGTAAAACATCATACCTCCCACCTCGATCACGTCTGGGAGAAGAGTCACTCTGCATATCCCGATCACCATACCTGGGCGAAGAATCATACCTCCTTCCTTGTTCCGCTCGCCTAGGAGAGAGTTGTCGTTTGTCCGGGTCCGCATGCCTGGAGGATGAGTCATACATCTTCTCCCCACGTCCAGGGGAGCGATCATTCTTCCACTTCTCATCTCGATCTACCCTCAGCCTCCTATCCCCACCACCATCTCTTTCACCACCACGTCTCCATTTATCTCCACTAGCTTGTTCATCCCGACCATCCCTCCAACTGTCTCTATCTCCTCCCCTTGTGTAACCTCTCCCTCCAGCATCTCTATATCCACGATCATCTCTTCCAGGGGGAGACCTTCTACCTCGATCAAACTCCTCCCTCCTGCGTTCACGACCATAATCCCTTCCATCTAAAGTAAGAGAGTGAAAAGCGTATTCTTTACATTTATGTATATATATGTATATATATTATTATCTATACTTTCATGCAGTTCAACAAGAGAAGCAGGTTTGAGGACCCAGCTACATTGTGCAATGATAACTGGCTCAGCATCTCCATGTGATGTAGTCAGCATGGATAATATTAAAGGTACTGTATTTGCTGGAGTTCAAGTCCTCACCTAAAAAGGTGCTTCAGCTGACTAATTGTTATTCTTTCTTTCTTACACATCCTGAATTCTTCTCCAACTGGCGCTAAAATGCAATGTACAATAGAACTTAGGGCGGACCTGAACATATTTTGAATTTTTCCTCAATTTACATTTGCAGATAATTAAGTGTATTTCAAATTTAAGCTCGTTATTGTCAACCTTTCTCGAGTTATTATACTTTTTATGCTGCCAATTCATTGTGTACTACTTGACAAGTGAACAAGAAGAAATCCAAATGACGAGGTAAGAAGACCCTTCATAATCCACTAACTGTACGTAGCGGAGCCTTGAAACTGGTACCAGCGTAGTAGAGGGCATAAAAGTCCATTTTTGTACAGACAGTGCCTGTTCTTTCGTGGCATGACCAAAGCCATAGGTATAATAATACCCAAGTTACTGCAGCTAAAATGGGGGCACCTCAAAACCTGAAGGCCTAATTTTGCAACAGTTATGGCTCCGGAGTACTAGACACTGAAATTAGTTTCTTTGGCTAAAGGAAGCCTAACTGTCTTCAATGAGTGTTTTCATTAGACACTGCGTAAGTAGTGCACAAGCTTGACCAATTACTCATGGTTCAATGCCATTATATGGAACAGGCTCTGTGGCATTAATTTCAGCCGGCTAGCATTTTCCAATCAGGAGCCACAAAATGTTGCAAAATCAGGCATGCACAGGTTTTGAGGTACCCACTTTCACTGCAATAACTTGGGCACAGTTGTATCTATCCAACTTTTTTAAAGTATCAAAAGAGAGCACACAGAAAGATCATCTTTTGAGCTAAATATAAAGTTCATAGAGTGAAGTTTGCAGAATCTATGGTGATCTAAACTTGTCTCATTAAATTTAAAAAATAGCGGTTCCTATTTTGTGGTATTGTTGATGAGATGAGTAAGCAGTATGGCCGGGTCTATGTGCTCACCTCAAGTTCTGATGTCAAATTTTCATCTTGTCCTCCAGTTAATGTGATCAAAGCTAACAAGTGTTGTTTTAATTATTTACCACAAACATACCACTCACCCCTGTCTCTTCGATCAAAGCTTTCCCTCTCATTGTCATCCCCTCTCCTCCTGTCGCCATCATACCCATCGTGGGCTGCGATCACTCTCGTACTGGCCACCTCCCCGCCACGATAATCCCTCACGGTCACGGCCTCCACCTCCCCAATGCTCCCCCCGATCACGCTGACTATTTTCTCCCCAGTCCCTCTGAGGTGCACGATAGTTCTCCTTCTGTCTCCACCCTCTGCCATCCCCTCTCCAGTCACCATCTCTTTGTGACTCCTCCCCTCTCTGCCACCCTCCTCTCCCACCACGATCAGAGTTGTCCCTCGTGTCTCGCTTCTCTCTCCAGTTACTTTCATGGTCGTCCACGTTGTGTCCACTTCTCATGCCCCCACCATGTCCAGGTGGGCGGTAGGCCCCTTGCGGAGGAGCTGTATTTTCCTTCTCCTCAGCCTCCTGCTCTGAAGCATTCTTGCGCCAGTCACGATCAGCATCATCTGACCTCAGGGTCTTTCCTTCCCTCTCCTTTTGTTCCTCCAACATCTTCTGGTTCCTCTGCCTAATTTTCTCCTCTACCTCTTGCTCACGCTTGATCATCCGCCGATTGAGTTCCTCTCGTTCCTCCTCTTTACTGCGCTTTTCTTCCTCTATCCTTTTCTCTTCGTCTTCCCTCTTCTGCTGAGCTGCAGGCACATACCATAAACACATACGATAACACACACACACAAACCAACAGCTGTTCCCTCCTCCCATTCCTCCAAAACCTCGATTCATCTTCCCCCCCCCCCCTTTTTTTAAAGCAACATTGGACAGAACATGCACTCCAGTTTCATCAGTTTATGGGTGATGAAAATGTAGTCATCATAGAGAGTGATTTGGTTTCAGGAAAAGTTACATCACATGAAGCTGAAGTGCAATGTATCACAAGTCCTCCCCAACACACACTTAATTAATCCAGCACAGCCAACTCACCCAGTCTGGCTTCTTCTTCTTTCTTGGCCACAGCATCCTCAGCTTTCCTCCTCTGAATCCGCTCCCTCTTTCTCCTGGCCAGACATGCAGCTCTAGCGGCATTAACCTTCACCTCAAACTCGGCTTGGGATTTCTTAAGGACATTAAAAAAAATTTTTAAAGTTTAACAATGGCAACAACACCCTGCACCTGTTTTTAAAAAATTAAAATTCTTCTATATTCTACGCTATTTAAAGCAACATTGGACAGAACGTGCACTCCAGTTTCATCAGTTTATGGGTGATGAAAATGTAGTCATCATAGAAAGTGATTTGGTTTCAGGAAAAGTTACATCACATGAAGCTGAAGTGCAATTTACCATGACTCCCCACCCCACCCCCCCCACCCCACACAACACTCACCGACAGTTGTTCCCTCCTCCTAGCTTCAAGCTTCTTCCGAAAACTCGCTTCATCTTCCCTCATCACCTTTAGCCGCACACTTGCCTCCTCTGCCTCCATGCGTTCCTTGATCGCCATGGACACCTATGGCAACATCAACAGGATCACACCTCCACTCGCTTTCACTTCACCCTTACCTT
The DNA here is from genome assembly GCA_028752905.1 of Cladorhizidae sp. MBARI D1340-BT2. Taxonomy (NCBI): domain Eukaryota; kingdom Metazoa; phylum Porifera; class Demospongiae; order Poecilosclerida; family Cladorhizidae; species Cladorhizidae sp. MBARI D1340-BT2. The sequence continues at coordinate 4,750,073 of JAQNBH010000005.1, forward strand.
CTGCTCTTCCTGCTCCTCGTGAAATCTTCTATCTGCTTCTCTCTGCTCCTGATACTCTTTCTCAAGTCGAGACAGTTCTTCCAGACGTTTTGCACGTTCAAAATAATCCACCTTGTTCATATTTAATTTAAACATATTTAATTTTTTAAATGAAAATGCAGTCACATTAGACACCGACACCACATACCTTCTTCTCCTGAGTCTTCAGTTTGATCTCTTTGTCACGTTTCTCTTTCTCAATCTGCTTCAGTTGCCTGGAGAAAATAAAATCTGTGTCCTTTCCCTTCAGATCCTATAAACACCAAACGTGTGCACGACCCAGCGTGTCAACATGAGGTCAGTCCAAAATAAGGTCAATTTCTGACAGAAATATATATTGAAACAATATACAAACACAACAAGAAACCACGCCCACCCCTCCTTGGTTGGTCATGCAGGTTAATGTTTCCTTTCTTGCTGGGCTCCACACACCTAGCTCGCCATAAACCTTATCCAGCCTTGTGCGAGTGTTGTAGGTTTCTCCTTCAAAAAAACAAAGAACTCAATTACTGCTTTCTGCTTACCACAGACCTCCATTTATAAACTTTTACTGCAGGACCTATCGAGGAACACATAATTTTTTTTAACAAGACAACCCAAAATTGGTTTTTCTATATGAAAGTGGACGACAAAGCCAATAATATTTCTACTATTGGACTGACCCTTCAACTAACCCTTCTCTGGTAAAATCCTAGCTTGAGACTCACCTCCTTCGTGAAGTCAGCAAAAGCACGTTTCCCGATAGCTGTGTTCTTGAAGGCATCCACCTTTTCTTGATTGATCTTGAGCTGCATCTCTTCCAGCTCTTTCCGTTTCCTCTCCCTCTCTCTTTCCTCAGCCTCGCGGCTGAGTCGGTTCTTCTCATCCTGTCGCTCCATGACCTCCTTCTTGCGGCGCTCGTCTTCGACCTTCTTCTCCTACTCGAGAAGAGTGCATTATAAAGGAGCAAAATTGACATAAAAAGGTTGAGCACTTGAACACCAATGCCCACCCACACTCACGGCCCCTGCTCACTTTGGCTTTGTTCCTGCTCTCTATGAACTCCTTCCTGAACTCTATCTCCTGGCTCCTTTGCACAGCTTTGCGGTGGTCCCCACGGCAATGTACCTGGTAGTCTTGGTAACTCTTCTTGGTGGCTTCCAGCTGCTCAGCACGGATCTCTGAGGTGGAGATGATACACACAGCTTGTTGGAGGGCATGGGTTATGGAGGTCAGCTGATGACACAAAACGTCAGAGGGCATGCTCTAGCAAGGAAGAAAAGAGAGGAGGAATCTTTGAAAGAGAACATTCAGCTTCTCTCTCGCTCATTCACACAAGTATTCCCTCCCCTATGTAACATAACGCCCACTTGCTCCTCTTTTCATCTCACCTGGATGTGTGGACCCTCCGCTGTCTCGGATTTGTACGACAGGTTCAGGTTTGTCCCGAAGCTGAGTGACTTGGTATGGTGGTCGATACGAACCTAAATTTACACACAATAATTTAAAAAACACCTTTCCCTGCTTGCCACATTCACCCCCCACCATCCACTCCACCAATGTCATACCTCCCCTCACCATCCCATACTTCCCTTGTCCACCCCCTCCATCCCATACCTCCATTCATCTATCCTACACCTTCCCCATTGCACACAAGTCCCTCCATCCATCCATTGTACCTGATACGAACCTAAATTTACACCCAATAATTTAAAAAACACCTTTCCCTGCTTGCCACATTCACCCCCCACCATCCACTCCACCAATGTCATACCTCCCCTCACCATCCCATACTTCCCTTGTCCACCCCCCTCCATCCCATACCTCCATTCATCTATCCTACACCTTCCCCATTGCACACAAGTCCCTCCATCCATCCATTGTACCTGTATGTTGTTAGAAGAGGCCGTTTCCACCACCACCTTCTCTAGCTCAGTAGTCGTGGCCAACGGAGGCAGCTCCACCAGCTTGCTCAACTCGATAGTCTCGTAAACCTGCGACACCTGCAGGCAACAGCAAACACATCTCAACAAGCTCCAGAAAATGCTGCAACATTGCATCTCGCATGTATCGTAAGAGGCATCAGACAATGAAAATAGTCGTCAGTTGTGTGCACTAGTGCTCAGACGAACGAGACTAATTGTAACATCCCTTGCCAATATGCCAGCTTGGTAACTATGCCACCGAATATTCTTCACCTACTTGATGAGCCTGACCAGTGTGACCCCCTTCAGAAGCTTTACGTATTGTTTGCAGTGCTCCTGCTGCTCCAAGACGTCCAGGATTGGCATCACATTGTGGCACAGGTGCAGAGGGTTAAACTCCACCTCCAGGCATTGATACAACTGCTGCAGCTTTGCAGGGAGCAGGTGCAGCACGTTGTGCTTGAGCTGGATGAAGATGAAGAAATGGAGTGTTTTTTTAAAAATTGAGTCGAGTCACTGCTCTAGTTAAGATTCAATAGCTCACCACGTCCTTCATCAAGGAAGCACGTGTAGGAGGTGTGGTCATACGAAGGAGCGTGGCCAATCGTTGAGCTTTGTCACGGGAGTTGTAATCCACTTCTAGAAAGCGATCTGTCACGCTTGGCACTGGCTCTATGGGATAGCCAGGAGGACCTGAGACGCAGTGCTAGGCGAGGAGAGAAGTTACATAAAAATATATATAATATATATTAAAACAAAACAACAACAAAACAACTTAAAAAAATAAAAAATCCCAACACATTCCCCAAGAATGCCAATAACTTAATGAATACCAGGCGATGTATATATAGGTAGCTAGCAGTGGAAAGATGTTCTTCTAGGGTTTTATTGCCAGCTTCAACTCTACGCAGCAACCTTACCAAATGCTGAACTTTTAAGCAGCAAACAAAGCACAGGGGAGACAAAACCCACCATTGATCTGCTGGTTATACACTAGCCAAGGGTATATATACAGCCTTAAAAGCACTGCAGTTGTCCACGAGAAATCTGTAATTTATGCCAGGTGAGAAATGATTTGTCAACGATGGTCAATATCAAGAATACCACCACTAGCTAAATCATGAATATGACTTGCTAGATCTCTGAATTGCAACATATCTATCAGATTCCACTCAAGGGCGTTGATCCAACATAATGAAGCTCATCACCGTCACCTACACTTGATAGTACATCATCACCATCACTTATATACAAAACAATCAGTTCAGATATCCCCTTCAGCTTGTGATGGTGCTGCCTGTGCTTTGAAATATTTGAAGTAACATTCTGCATGAGGAGTCTTCAATCATATTCTTCAATTAACGTTCGACACAATTACTTTGAGGGGTTACTTGCAGGGGTCTAGTTTTTCTTATGAATCACAATTACATTGATGGGGGTCCACACATTATTTTGAATGGGGCTATAACTGTGTCCACACTTCTAGTTCTCTTGGAAAGTGCAAGACAATCATTGGCCAACTCTAATGAGCGTTTTCGTTGGGCACAAAAACTATGGGTCATGCTCCAGGGAAAACTCATTTCTAAAAATTAATTTCTTCTCATGCACGATGACTTACACCGAAATGAAAACACTCCTCGTCCAGAGGACTTCCTCTAGCCACTGGTTCAACTGTCCAGCATTTTCCAATTAGGAGCTATATAGAACTTGCAGAAAACTTTGGCACGTTGGTTTTGAGGTTCCCAACTAAATACTGCCTGTACCTTATACATACGCTTTAATCAAGAGATTATCTTTGGAGCTATACATATAATTATAACAATTACAGAGTGAAGTGTGCAGATACTATGGGCTATAAAGGCAGAACCACAAGTTTATATAACAACAAAAGGGTTCGATGAGCCCCCCCCCCCCCCCCCCCTTTAGTAGCTAGTAGCAAAAGAAAACTCACCAAGATTAAAACACAAGATGGAGTGATCACAGTTTACACACATCTGGGTTCAACAGACCCAGTCTCAGGAAGACAGACCCACAAAGCAGTTCTAACAGAAATCACCATGTGCACATGACTCACATAGATTTACACATCTGGGTTTAACACATACAATTAAACAGAAATTCAAAGTTTATTATTGTTCTGATGAAGAAAAAAGTTGTTGTAAGCATCATCGTCTCCTAGCAGTAACTTCTACAAAGCCATCATCATCGCCACGTCGAGGTGAAGAGTCTTCCTTTCTGTCTCCACCTTTATTTGGTAAAACATCATACCTCCCACCTCGATCACGTCTGGGAGAAGAGTCACTCTGCATATCCCGATCACCATACCTGGGCGAAGAATCATACCTCCTTCCTTGTTCCGCTCGCCTAGGAGAGAGTTGTCGTTTGTCCGGGTCCGCATGCCTGGAGGATGAGTCATACATCTTCTCCCCACGTCCAGGGGAGCGATCATTCTTCCACTTCTCATCTCGATCTACCCTCAGCCTCCTATCCCCACCACCATCTCTTTCACCACCACGTCTCCATTTATCTCCACTAGCTTGTTCATCCCGACCATCCCTCCAACTGTCTCTATCTCCTCCCCTTGTGTAACCTCTCCCTCCAGCATCTCTATATCCACGATCATCTCTTCCAGGGGGAGACCTTCTACCTCGATCAAACTCCTCCCTCCTGCGTTCACGACCATAATCCCTTCCATCTAAAGTAAGAGAGTGAAAAGCGTATTCTTTACATTTATGTATATATATGTATATATATTATTATCTATACTTTCATGCAGTTCAACAAGAGAAGCAGGTTTGAGGACCCAGCTACATTGTGCAATGATAACTGGCTCAGCATCTCCATGTGATGTAGTCAGCATGGATAATATTAAAGGTACTGTATTTGCTGGAGTTCAAGTCCTCACCTAAAAAGGTGCTTCAGCTGACTAATTGTTATTCTTTCTTTCTTACACATCCTGAATTCTTCTCCAACTGGCGCTAAAATGCAATGTACAATAGAACTTAGGGCGGACCTGAACATATTTTGAATTTTTCCTCAATTTACATTTGCAGATAATTAAGTGTATTTCAAATTTAAGCTCGTTATTGTCAACCTTTCTCGAGTTATTATACTTTTTATGCTGCCAATTCATTGTGTACTACTTGACAAGTGAACAAGAAGAAATCCAAATGACGAGGTAAGAAGACCCTTCATAATCCACTAACTGTACGTAGCGGAGCCTTGAAACTGGTACCAGCGTAGTAGAGGGCATAAAAGTCCATTTTTGTACAGACAGTGCCTGTTCTTTCGTGGCATGACCAAAGCCATAGGTATAATAATACCCAAGTTACTGCAGCTAAAATGGGGGCACCTCAAAACCTGAAGGCCTAATTTTGCAACAGTTATGGCTCCGGAGTACTAGACACTGAAATTAGTTTCTTTGGCTAAAGGAAGCCTAACTGTCTTCAATGAGTGTTTTCATTAGACACTGCGTAAGTAGTGCACAAGCTTGACCAATTACTCATGGTTCAATGCCATTATATGGAACAGGCTCTGTGGCATTAATTTCAGCCGGCTAGCATTTTCCAATCAGGAGCCACAAAATGTTGCAAAATCAGGCATGCACAGGTTTTGAGGTACCCACTTTCACTGCAATAACTTGGGCACAGTTGTATCTATCCAACTTTTTTAAAGTATCAAAAGAGAGCACACAGAAAGATCATCTTTTGAGCTAAATATAAAGTTCATAGAGTGAAGTTTGCAGAATCTATGGTGATCTAAACTTGTCTCATTAAATTTAAAAAATAGCGGTTCCTATTTTGTGGTATTGTTGATGAGATGAGTAAGCAGTATGGCCGGGTCTATGTGCTCACCTCAAGTTCTGATGTCAAATTTTCATCTTGTCCTCCAGTTAATGTGATCAAAGCTAACAAGTGTTGTTTTAATTATTTACCACAAACATACCACTCACCCCTGTCTCTTCGATCAAAGCTTTCCCTCTCATTGTCATCCCCTCTCCTCCTGTCGCCATCATACCCAGGTCGTGGGCTGCGATCACTCTCGTACTGGCCACCTCCCCGCCACGATAATCCCTCACGGTCACGGCCTCCACCTCCCCAATGCTCCCCCCGATCATCACGACCTCGCTGACTATTTTCTCCCCAGTCCCTCTGAGGTGCACGATAGTTCTCCTTCTGTCTCCACCCTCTGCCATCCCCTCTCCAGTCACCATCTCTTTGTGACTCCTCCCCTCTCTGCCACCCTCCTCTCCCACCACGATCAGAGTTGTCCCTCGTGTCTCGCTTCTCTCTCCAGTTACTTTCATGGTCGTCCACGTTGTGTCCACTTCTCATGCCCCCACCATGTCCAGGTGGGCGGTAGGCCCCTTGCGGAGCTGTATTTTCCTTCTCCTCAGCCTCCTGCTCTGAAGCATTCTTGCGCCAGTCACGATCAGCATCATCTGACCTCAGGGTCTTTCCTTCCCTCTCCTTTTGTTCCTCCAACATCTTCTGGTTCCTCTGCCTAATTTTCTCCTCTACCTCTTGCTCACGCTTGATCATCCGCCGATTGAGTTCCTCTCGTTCCTCCTCTTTACTGCGCTTTTCTTCCTCTATCCTTCTCTCTTCGTCTTCCCTCTTCTGCTGAGCTGCAGGCACATACCATAAACACATACGATAACACACACACACACACACACAAACCAACAGCTGTTCCCTCCTCCCATTCCTCCAAAACCTCGATTCATCTTCCCCCCCTTTTTTTAAAGCAACATTGGACAGAACATGCACTCCAGTTTCATCAGTTTATGGGTGATGAAAATGTAGTCATCATAGAGAGTGATTTGGTTTCAGGAAAAGTTACATCACTTGAAGCTGAAGTGCAATGTATCACAAATCCTCCCGCAACACACACTTAATCCAGCACAGCCAACTCACCCAGTCTGGCTTCTTCTTCTTTCTTGGCCACAGCATCCTCAGCTTTCCTCCTCTGAATCCGCTCCCTCTTTCTCCTGGCCAGACATGCAGCTCTAGCGGCATTAACCTTCACCTCAAACTCGGCTTGGTATTTCTTAAGGACATTAAAAAAATTTAAAAAGTTTAACAACGGCAACAACACCCTGCACCTGTTTTTTAAAATTAAAATTCTTCTATATTCTACGCTATTTAAAGCAACATTGGACAGAACGTGCACTCCAGTTTCATCAGTTTATGGGTGATGAAAATGTAGTCATCATAGAAAGTGATTTGGTTTCAGGAAAAGTTACATCACATGAAGCTGAAGTGCAATTTACCATGACTCCCCACCCCACCCCCCCCCCCCCCCCCCCCACCCCACACAACACTCACCGACAGTTGTTCCCTCCTCCTAGCTTCAAGCTTCTTCCGAAAACTCGCTTCATCTTCCCTCATCACCTTTAGCCGCACACTTGCCTCCTCTGCCTCCATGCGTTCCTTGATCGCCATGGACACCTATGCCAACATCAACAGGATCACACCTCCACTCGCTTTCACTTCACCCTTACCTTCTGCTCTTCCTGCTCCTCGTGAAATCTTCTATCTGCTTCTCTCTGCTCCTGATACTGTTTCTCAAGTCGAGACAGTTCTTCCAGACGTTTTGCACGTTCAAAATAATCCACCTTGTTCATATTTAATTTAAACATATTTAATTTAAAAAATGAAAATGCAGTCACATTAGACACCGACACCACATACCTTCTTCTCCCGAGTCTTCAGTTTGATCTCTTTGTCACGTTTCTCTTTCTCAATCTGCTTCAGTTGCCTGGAGAAAATAAAATCTGTGTCCTTTCCCTTCAGATCCTATAAACACCAAACGTGTGCACGACCCAGCGTGTCAACATGAGGTCAGTCCAAAATAAGGTCAATTTCTGACAGAAATATATATCGAAACAATTTACAAACACAACAAGAAACCACGCCCACCCCTCCTTGGTTGGTCATGCAGGTTAATGTTTCCCTTCTTGCTGGGCTCCACACGCCTAGCTCGCCATAAACCTTATCCAGCCTTGTGCGAGTGCTGTAGGTTTCTCCTTCAAAAAAACAAAGAACTCAATTACTGCTTTCTGCTTACCACAGACCTCCATGTGGACGGCCATTTATAAACTTTTACTGCAGGACCTATCGAGGAACACATAATTTTTTTTAAACAAGACAACCCAAAATTGGTTTTTCTATATGAAAGTGGACGACAAAGCCATTAATATTTCTACTATTGGACTGACCCTTCAACTAACCCTTCTCTGGTAAAATCCTAGCTTGAGACTCACCTCCTTCGTGAAGTCAGCAAAAGCACGTTTCCCGATAGCTGTGTTCTTGAAGGCATCCACCTTTTCTTGAGCTGCATCTCTTCCAGCTCTTTCCGTTTCTTCTCCCTCTCTCTTTCCTCAGCTTCGCGGCTGAGTCGGTTCTTCTCCTCCTGTCGCTCCTTGACCTCCTTCTTGCGGCGCTCGTCTTCGACCTTCTTCTCCTACTCGAGAAGAGTACATTATAAAGGAGCAAAATTGACATAAAAAGGTTGAGCACTTGAACACCAATGCCCACCCACACTCACGGCCACTGCTCACTTTGGCTTTGTTCCTGCTCTCTATGAACTCCTTCCTGAACTCTATCTCCTGGCTCCTTTGCACAGCTTTGCGGTGGTCCCCACGGCAATGTACCTGGTAGTCTTGGTAACTCTTCTTGGTGGCTTCCAGCTGCTCAGCACGGATCTCTGAGGTGGAGATGATACACACAGCTTGTTGGAGGGCATGGGTTATGGAGGTCAGCTGATGACACAAAACGTCAGAGGGCATGCTCTAGCAAGGAAGAAAAGAGAGGAGGAATCTTTGAAAGAGAACATTCAGCTTCTCTCTCGCTCATTCACGCAAGTATTCCCTCCCCTATGTAACGTAACGCCAACTTGCTCCTCTTTTCATCTCACCTGGATGTGTGGACCCTCCGCTGTCTCGGATTTGTACGACAGGTTCAGGTTTGTCCCGAAGCTGAGTGACTTGGTATGGTGGTCGATACGAACCTAAATTTACACACAATAATTTAAAAAACACCTTTCCCTGCTTGCCACATTCACCCCCCACCATCCACTCCACCAATGTCATACCTCCTCTCACCATCCCATACCTCCTCTCATCTATCCTACACCTTCCCCATTGCACACAAGTCCCTCCATCCGTCCATTGTACCTGTATGTTGTTAGAAGAGGCAGTTTCCACCACCACCTTCTCTAGCTCAGTAGTCGTGGCCAACGGAGCTAGCTCCACCAGCTTGCTCAACTCGATAGTCTCGTAAACCTGCGACACCTGCAGGCAACAGCAAACACATCTCAACAAGCTCCAGAAAATGCTGCAACATTGCATCTCGAGATGTATCGCATGTATCGTAAGAGGCATCAAACAATGAAAATAGTCGTCAGTTGTGTGCACTAGTGCTCAGACGAACGAGACTAATTGTAACATCCCTTGCCAATATGCCAGCTTGGTAACTATGCCACCAAATATTCTTCACCTGCTTGATGAGCCTGACCAGCGTGACCCCCTTCAGAAGCTTTACGTATTGTTTGCAGTGCTCCTGCTGCTCCAAGACGTCCAGGATTGGCATCACATTGTGGCACAGGTGCAGAGGGTTAAACTCCACCTCCAGGCATTGATACAACTGCTGCAGCTTTGTAGGGAGCAGGTGCAGCACGTTGTGCTTGAGCTGGATGAAGTTTTTTTTTTAATTGAGTCGAGTCAGTCACTGCTCTAGTTAAGATTCAATAGCTCACCACGTCCTTCATCAAGGAAGCACGTGTAGGAGGTGTGGTCATACGAAGGAGCGTGGCCAATCGTTGAGCTTTGTCACGGGAGTTGTCATCCACTTCTAGAAAGCGATCCGTCGCGCTTGGCACTGGCTCTATGGGATAGCCAGGAGGACCTGAGACGCAGTGCTAGGCGAGGAGAGAAGTTACATAAAAATATATATAATATAATTTATATTAAAACAAAACAAGCAACAACTTAAAAAAAATAAAAATCCCAACACATTCCCCAAGAATGCCAATAACTTAATGAATACCAGGCGATGTATATATAGGTAGCTAGCAGTGGAAAGATGTTCTTCTAGGGTTTTATTGCCAGCTTCAACTCTACGCAGCAACCTTACCAAATGCTGAACTTTTAAGCAGCAAACAAAGCACAGGGGAGACAAAACCCACCATTGATCTGCTGGTTATACACTAGCCAAGGGTATATATACAGCCTTAAGCACTGCAGTTGTCCACGAGAAATCTGTAATTTATGCCAGGTGAGAAATGATTTGTCAACGATTGTCAATATCAAGAATACCACCACTAGCTAAATCATGAATATGACTTGCTAGATCTCTGAATTGCAACTTATCTATCAGATTCCACTCAAGGGCGTTGATCCAACATGAAGCTCATCACCGTCACCTACACTTGATAGTACATCATCACCATCACTTATATACAAAACAATCAGTTCAGATATCCCCTTCAGCTTGTGATGGTGCTGCCTGTGCTTTGAAATATTTGAAGTAACATTCTGCACGAGGAGTCTTCAATCATATTCTTCAATTAACGTTAGACACAATTACTTTGAGGGGTTACTTGCAGGGGTCTAGTTTTTCTTATGAATCACAATTACATTGATGGGGGTCCACACATTATTTTGAATGGGGCTAAAAACTGTATATCTGTGTCCACACTTCTAGTTCTCTTGGAAAGTGCAAGACAATCATTGGCCAACTCTAATGAGCGTTTTCGTTGGGCACAAAAACTATGGGTCATGCTCCAGGGAACTCATTTCTAAAAATTAATTTTCTTCTCATGCACGATGACTTACACCATAATGAAAACACTCCTCGTCCAGAGGACTTCCTCTAGCCACTGGTTCAACTGTCCAGCATTTTCCAATTAGGAGCTATATAGAACTTGCAGAAAACTTTGGCACGTTGGTTTTGAGGTTCCCAACTAAATACTGCCTGTACCTTATACATACGCTTTAATCAACAGATCATCTTTTGAGCTATACATATAATTATAACAATTACAGAGTGAAGTGTGCAGAATCTATGGGCTATAAAGGCAGAACCACAAGTTTATATAACAACAAAAGGGTTCGATGAGCCCCCCCCCCCCTTTAGTAGCTAGTATAGCAAAAGAAAACTCACCAAGATTAAAACACAAGATGGAGTGATCACAGTTTACACACATCTGGGTTCAACAGACCCAGTCTCAGGAAGACAGACCCACAAAGCAGGTCTAACAGAAATCACCATGTGCACATGACTCACATAGATTTACACATCTGGGTTTAACACATACAATTAAACAGAAATTCAAAGTTTATTATTGTTCTGATGAAGAAAAAAGTTGTTGTAAGCATCATCGTCTCCTAGCAGTAACTTCTACAAAGCCATCATCATCGCCACGTCGAGGTGAAGAGTCTTCCTTCTGTCTCCACCTTTATTTGGTAAAACATCATACCTCCCACCTCGATCACGTCTGGGAGAAGAGTCACTCTGCATATCCCGATCACCATACCTGGGCGAAGAATCATACCTCCTTCCTTGTTCCGCTCGCCTAGGAGAGAGTTGTCGTTTGTCCGGGTCCGCATGCCTGGAGGATGAGTCATACATCCTCTCCCCACGTCCAGGGGAGCGATCATTCTTCCACTTCTCATCTCGATCTACCCTCAGCCTCCTATCCCCACCACCATCTCTTTCACCACCACGTCTCCATTTATCTCCACTAGCTTGTTCATCCCGACCATCCCTCCAACTGTCTCTATCTCCTCCCCTTGTGTAACCTCTCCCTCCAGCATCTCTATATCCACGATCATCTCTTCCAGGGGGAGACCTTCTACCTCGATCAAACTCCTCCCTCCTGCGTTCACGACCATAATCCCTTCCATCTAAAGTAAGAGAGTGAAAAGCGTATTCTTTACATTTATGTATATATATGTATATATATTATTATCTATACTTTCATGCAGTTCAACAAGAGAAGCAGGTTTGAGGACCCAGCTACATTGCTTCATCTGCAATGATAACTGGCTCAGCATCTCCATGTGATGTAGTCAGCATGGATAATATTAAAGGTACTGTATTTGCTGGAGTTCAAGTCCTCACCTAAAGTCCTCACCTAAAAAGGTGCTTCAGCTGACTAATTGTTATTCTTTCTTTCTTACACATCCTGAAAATGCAATGTACAATAGAACTTAGGGCGGACCTGAACATATTTTGAATTTTTCCTCAATTTACATTTGCAGATAATTAAGTGTATTTCAAATTTAAGCTCGTTATTGTCAACCTTTCTTGAGTTATTATACTTTTTATGCTGCCAATTCATTGTGTACTACTCGACAAGTGAACAAGAAGAAATCCAAATGACGAGGTAAGAAGACCCTTCATAATCCACTAAATGTACGTAGCGGAGCCTTGAAACTGGTACCAGCGTAGTAGAGGGTATAAAAGTCCATTTTTGTACAGACAGTGCCTGTTCTTTCGTGGCATGACCAAAGCTAAATGTGGCATAGGTATAATAATACCCAAGTTACTGCAGCTAAAATGGGGGCACCTCAAAACCTGAAGGCCTAATTTTGCAACAGTTATGGCTCCGGAGTACTAGACACTGAAATTAGTTTCTTTGGCTAAAGGAAGCCTAACTGTCTTCAATGAGTGTTTTCATTAGACACTGCGTAAGTAGTGCACAAGCTTGACCAATTACTCGTGGTTCAATGCCATTATATGGAACAGGCTCTGTGGCATTAATTTCAGCCGGCTAGCATTTTCCAATCAGGAGCCACAAAATGTTGCAAAATCAGGCATGCACAGGTTTTGAGGTACCCACTTTCACTGCAATAACTTGGGCACAGTTGTATCTATCCAACTTTTTAAAGTATCAAAAGAGAGCACACAGAAAGATCATCTTTTGAGCTAAATATAAAGTTCATAAGAGTGAAGTTTGCAGAATCTATGGTGATCTAAACTTGTCTCATTAAAAAAAATAGCGGTTCCTATTTTGTGGTATTGTTGATGAGATGAGTAAGCAGTATGGTCGGTCTATGTGCTCACCTCAAGTTCTGATGTCAAATTTTCATCTTGTCCTCCAGTTAATGTGATCAAAGCTAACAAGTGTTGTTTTAATTATTTACCACAAACATACCACTCACCCCTGTCTCTTCGATCAAAGCTTTCCCTCTCATTGTCATCCCCTCTCCTCCTGTCGCCATCATACCCAGGTCGTGGGCTGCGATCACTCTCGTACTGGCCACCTCCCCGCCACGATAATCCCTCACGGTCACGGCCTCCACCTCCCCAATGCTCCCCCCGATCATCACGACCTCGCTGACTATCTTCTCCCCAGTCCCTCTGAGGTGCACGATAGTTCTCCTTCTGTCTCCACCCTCTGCCATCCCCTCTCCAGTCACCATCTCTTTGTGACTCCTCCCCTCTCTGCCACCCTCCTCTCCCACCACGATCAGAGTTGTCCCTCGTGTCTCGCTTCTCTCTCCAGTTACTTTCATGGTCGTCCACGTTGTGTCCACTTCTCATGCCCCCACCATGTCCAGGTGGGCGGTAGGCCCCTTGCGGAGGAGCTGTATTTTCCTTCTCCTCAGCCTCCTGCTCTGAAGCATTCTTGCGCCAGTCACGATCAGCATCATCTGACCTCAGGGTCTTTCCTTCCCTCTCCTTTTGTTCCTCCAACATCTTCTGGTTCCTCTGCCTAATTTTCTCCTCTACCTCTTGCTCACGCTTGATCATCCGCCGATTGAGTTCCTCTCGTTCCTCCTCTTTACTGCGCTTTTCTTCCTCTATCCTTCTCTCTTCGTCTTCCCTCTTCTGCTGAGCTGCAGGCACATACCATAAACACATACGATAACACACACACACACACACACAAACCAACAGCTGTTCCCTCCTCCCATTCCTCCAAAACCTCGATTCATCTTCCCCCCCTTTAAAAAAAATTCTTCTATATTCTACGCTAATTAAAGCAACATTGGACAGAACATGCACTCCAGTTTCATCAGTTTATGGGTGATGAAAATGTAGTCATCATAGAGAGTGATTTGGTTTCAGGAAAAGTTACATCACATGAAGCTGAAGTGCAATGTATCACAAATCCTCCCGCAACACACACTTAATCCAGCACAGCCAACTCACCCAGTCTGGCTTCTTCTTCTTTCTTGGCCACAGCATCCTCAGCTTTCCTCCTCTGAATCCGCTCCCTCTTTCTCCTGGCCAGACATGCAGCTCTAGTGGCATTAACCTTCACCTCAAACTCGGCTTGGGATTTCTTAAAGGAAATTTAAAAAATAAAAAAGTTTAACAACGGCAACAACACCCTGCACCTGTTTTTAAAAATTAAAATTCTTCTATATTCTACGCTATTTAAAGCAAGATTGGACAGAACGTGCACTCCAGTTTCATCAGTTTATGGGTGATGAAAATGTAGTCATCATAGAAAGTGATTTGGTTTCAGGAAAAGTTACATCACATGAAGCTGAAGTGCAATTTACCATGACTCCCCCCCCCACCCCACCCCACACAACACTCACCGACAGTTGTTCCCTCCTCCTAGCTTCAACCGAAAACTCGCTTCATCTTCCCTCATCACCTTTAGCCGCACACTTGCCTCCTCTGCCTCCATGCGTTCCTTGATCGCCATGGACACCTATGCCAACATCAACAGGATCACACCTCCACTCGCTTCCACTTCACCCTTACCTTCTGCTCTTCCTGCTCCTCGTGAAATCTTCTATCTGCTTCTCTCTGCTCCTGATACTGTTTCTCAAGTCGAGACAGTTCTTCCAGACGTTTTGCACGTTCAAAATAATCCACCTTGTTCATATTTAATTTAAACATTTTTTTTTTTAAATGAAAATGCAGTCACATTAGACACCGACACCACATACCTTCTTCTCCTGAGTCTTCAGTTTGATCTCTTTGTCACGTTTCTCTTTCTCAATCTGCTTCAGTTGCCTGGAGAAAATAAAATCTGTGTCCTTTCCCTTCAGATCCTATAAACACCAAACGTGTGCACGACCCAGCGTGTCAACATGAGGTCAGTCCAAAATAAGGTCAATTTCTGACAGAAATATATATTGAAACAATATACAAACACAACAAGAAACCACGCCCACCCCTCCTTGGTTGGTCATGCAGGTTAATGTTTCCTTTCTTGCTGGGCTCTACACACCTAGCACCTTATCCAGCCTTGTGCGAGTGTTGTAGGTTTCTCCTTAAAAAAACAAAGAACTCAATTACTGCTTTCTGCTTACCACAGACCTCCATGTGGACGGCCATTCATAAACTTTTACTGCAGGACCTATCGAGGAACACATAATTTTTTTTAACAAGACTACCCAAAATTGGTTTTTCTATATGAAAGTGGACGACAAAGCCATTAATATTTCTACTATTGGACTGACCCTTCAACTAACCCTTCTCTGGTAAAATCCTAGCTTGACTCACCTCCTTCGTGAAGTCAGCAAAAGCACGTTTCCCGATAGCTGTGTTCTTGAAGGCATCCACCTTTTCTTGATAGATCTTGAGCTGCATCTCTTCCAGCTCTTTCAGTTTCCTCTCCCTCTCTCTTTCCTCAGCCTCGCGGCTGAGTCGGTTCTTCTCCTCCTGTCGCTCCTTGACCTCCTTCTTGCGGCACTCGTCTTCGACCTTCTTCTCCTACTCGAGAAGAGTGCATTATAAAGGAGCATAATTGACATAAAAAGGTTGAGCACTTGAACACCAATGCCCACCCACACTCACGGCCCCTGCTCACTTTGGCTTTGTTCCTGCTCTCTATGAACTCCTTCCTGAACTCTATCTCCTGGCTCCTTTGCACAGCTTTGCGGTGGTCCCCACGGCAATGTACCTGGTAGTCTTGGTAACTCTTTTTGGTGGCTTCCAGCTGCTCAGCACGGATCTCTGAGGTGGAGATGATACACACAGCTTGTTGGAGGGCATGGGTTATGGAGGTCAGCTGATGACACAAAACGTCAGAGGGCATGCTCTAGCAAGGAAGAAAAGAGAGGAGGAATCTTTGAAAGAGAACATTCAGCTTCTCTCTCGTTCATTCACGCAAGTATTCCCTCCCCTATGTAACGTAACGCCCACTTGCTCCTCTTTTCATCTCACCTGGATGTGTGGACCCTCCGCTGTCTCGGATTTGTACGACAGGTTCAGGTTTGTCCCGAAGCTGAGTGACTTGGTATGGTGGTCGATACGAACCTAAATTTACACCCAATAATTTAAAAAACACCTTTCCCTGCTTGCCACATTCACCCCCCCACCATCCACTCCACCAATGTCATACCTCCCCTCACCATCCCATACTTCCCTTGTCCACCCCCCTCCATCCCATACCTCCCTCCATTCATCTATCCTACACCTTCCCCATTGCACACAAGTCCCTCCATCCATCCATTGTACCTGTATGTTGTTAGAAGAGGCCGTTTCCACCACCACCTTCTCTAGCTCAGTAGTCGTGGCCAACGGAGCCAGCTCCACCAGCTTGCTCAACTCGATAGTCTCGTAAACCTGCGACACCTGCAGGCAACAGCAAACACATCTCAACAAGCTCCAGAAAATGCTGCAACATTGCATCTCGCATGTATCGTAAGAGGCATCAGACAATGAAAATAGTCGTCAGTTGTGTGCACTAGTGCTCAGACGAACGAGACTAATTGTAACATCCCTTGCCAATATGCCAGCTTGGTAACTATGCCACCGAATATTCTTCACCTACTTGATGAGCCTGACCAGTGTGACCCCCTTCAGAAGCTTTACGTATTGTTTGCAGTGCTCCTGCTGCTCCAAGACGTCCAGGATTGGCATCACATTGTGGCACAGGTGCAGAGGGTTAAACCCCACCTCCAGGCATTGATACAACTGCTGCAGCTTTGCAGGGAGCAGGTGCAGCACGTTGTGCTTGAGCTGGATGAAGATGAAGAAATGGAGTGTTTTTTTAAAAATTGAGTCGAGTCAGTCACTGCTCTAGTTAAGATTCAATAGCTCACCACGTCCTTCATCAAGGAAGCACGTGTAGGAGGTGTGGTCATATGAAGGAGCGTGGCCAATCGTTGAGCTTTGTCACGGGAGTTGTCATCCACTTCTAGAAAGCGATCCGTCGCGCTTGGCACTGGCTCTATGGGATAGCCAGGAGGACCTGAGACGCAGTGCTAGGCGAGGAGAGAAGTTACATAAAAATATATATAATATATATTAAAACAAAACAACAACAAAACAACAACTTAAAAAAATAAAAAATCCCAACACATTCCCCAAGAATGCCAATAACTTAATGAATACCAGGCGATGTATATATAGGTAGCTAGCAGTGGAAAGATGTTCTTCTAGGGTTTTATTGCCAGCTTCAACTCTACGCAGCAACCTTACCAAATGCTGAACTTTTAAGCAGCAAACAAAGCACAGGGGAGACAAAACCCACCATTGATCTGCTGGTTATACACTAGCCAAGGGTATATATACAGCATTAAGCACTGCAGTTGTCCACGAGAAATCTGTAATTTATGCCAGGTGAGAAATGATTTGTCAATGATGGTCAATATCAAGAATATCACCACTAGCTAAATCATGAATATGACTTGCTAGATCTCTGAATTGCAACATATCTATCAGATTCCACTCAAGGGCGTTGTCCAACATGATGAAGCTCATCACCGTCACATACACTTGATAGTACATCATCACCATCACTTATATACAAAACAATCAGTTCAGATATCCCCTTCAGCTTGTGATGGTGCTGCCTGTGCTTTGAAATATTTGAAGTAACATTCTGCAATCATATTCTTCAATTAACGTTAGACACAATTACTTTGAAGGGTTACTTGCAGGGGTCTAGTTTTTCTTATGAATCACAATTACATTGATGGGGGTCCACACATTATTTTGAATGGGGCTAAAAACTGTATAAACTGTGTCCACACTTCTAGTTCTCTTGGAAAGTGCAAGACAATCATTGGCCAACTCTAATGAGCGTTTTCGTTGGGCACAAAAACTATGGGTCATGCTCCAGGGAAAACTCATTTCTAAAAATTAATTTCTTCTCATGCACGATGACTTACACCGAAATGAAAACACTCCTCGTCCAGAGGACTTCCTCTAGCCACTGGTTCAACTGTCCAGCATTTTCCAATTAGGAGCTATATAGAACTTGCAGAAAACTTTGGCACGTTGGTTTTGAGGTTCCCAACTAAATACTGCCTGTACCTTATACATACGCTTTAATCAAGAGATTATCTTTGGAGCTATACATATAATTATAACAATTACAGAGTGAAGTGTGCAGATACTATGGGCTATAAAGGCAGAACCACAAGTTTATATAACAACAAAAGGGTTCGATGAGCCCCCCCCCCCCCCCCTTTAGTAGCTAGTAGCAAAAGAAAACTCACCAAGATTAAAACACAAGATGGAGTGATCACAGTTTACACACATCTGGGTTCAACAGACCCAGTCTCAGGAAGACAGACCCACAAAGCAGGTCTAACAGAAATCACCATGTGCACATGACTCACATAGATTTACACATCTGGGTTTAACACATACAATTAAACAGAAATTCAAAAGTTTATTATTGTTCTGATGAAGAAAAAAGTTGTTGTAAGCATCATCGTCTCCTAGCAGTAACTTCTACAAAGCCATCATCATCGCCACGTCGAGGTGAAGAGTCTTCCTTTCTGTCTCCACCTTTATTTGGTAAAATATCATACCTCCCACCTCGATCACGTCTGGGAGAAGAGTCACTCTGCATATCCCGATCACCATACCTGGGCGAAGAATCATACCTCCTTCCTGGTTCCGCTCGCCTAGGAGAGAGTTGTCGTTTGTCCGTGTCCGGTCGTTTGTCCTGGTCCGCATGCCTGGAGGATGAGTCATACATCCTCTCCCCACGTCCAGGGGAGCGATCATTCTTCCACTTCTCATCTCGATCTACCCTCAGCCTCCTATCCCCACCACCATCTCTTTCACCACCACGTCTCCATTTATCTCCACTAGCTTGTTCATCCCGACCATCCCTCCAACTGTCTCTATCTCCTCCCCTTGTGTAACCTCTCCCTCCAGCATCTCTATATCCACGATCATCTCTTCCAGGGGGAGACCTTCTACCTCGATCAAACTCCTCCCTCCTGCGTTCACGACCATAATCCCTTCCATCTAAAGTAAGAGAGTGAAAAGCGTATTCTTTACATTTATGTATATATATGTATATATATTATTATCTATACTTTCATGCAGTTCAACAAGAGAAGCAGGTTTGAGGACCCAGCTACATTGCTTCATCTGCAATGATAACTGGCTCAGCATCTCCATGTGATGTAGTCAGCATGGATAATATTCAAGGTACTGTATTTGCTGGAGTTCAAGTCCTCTCCTCTCCTCACCTAAAAAGGTGCTTCAGCTGACTAATTGTTATTCTTTCTTTCTTTCTTACACATCCTGAATTCTTCTCCAACTGGCGCTAAAATGCAATGTACAATAGAACTTAGGGCGGACCTGAACATATTTTGAATTTTTCCTCAATTTACACTTGCAGATAATTAAGTGTATTTCAAATTTAAGCTCGTTATTGTCAACCTTTCTTGAGTTATTATACTTTTTATGCTGCCAATTCATTGTGTACTACTCGACAAGTGAACAAGAAGAAATCCAAATGACGAGGTAAGAAGACCCTTCATAATCCACTAACTGTACGTAGCGGAGCCTTGAAACTGGTACCAGCGTAGTAGAGGGCATAAAAGTCCATTTTTGTACAGACAGTGCCTGTTCTTTCGTGGCATGACCAAAGCTAAATGTGGCATAGGTATAATAATACCCAAGTTACTGCAGCTAAAATGGGGGCACCTCAAAACCTGAAGGCCTAATTTTGCAACAGTTATGGCTCCGGAGTACTAGACACTGAAATTAGTTTCTTTGGCTAAAGGAAGCCTAACTGTCTTCAATGAGTGTTTTCATTAGACACTGCGTAAGTAGTGCACAAGCTTGACCAATTACTCATGGTTCAATGCCATTATATGGAACAGGCTCTGTGGCATTAATTTCAGCCGGCTAGCATTTTCCAATCAGGAGCCACAAAATGTTGCAAAATCAGGCATGCACAGGTTTTGAGGTACCCACTTTCACTGCAATAACTTGGGCACAGTTGTATCTATCCAACTTTTTTTAAGTATCAAAAGAGAGCACACAGAAAGATCATCTTTTGAGCTAAATATAAAGTTCATAGAGTGAAGTTTGCAGAATCTATGGTGATCTAAACTTGTCTCATTAAATTAAAAAAATAGCGGTTCCTATTTTGTGGTATTGTTTGATGAGATGAGTAAGCAGTATGGCCGGTCTATGTGCTCACCTCAAGTTCTGATGTCAAATTTTCATCTTGTCCTCCAGTTAATGTGATCAAAGCTAACAAGTGTTGTTTTAATTATTTACCACAAACATACCACTCACCCCTGTCTCTTCGATCAAAGCTTTCCCTCTCATTGTCATCCCCTCTCCTCCTGTCGCCATCATACCCAGGTCGTGGGCTGCGATCACTCTCGTACTGGCCACCTCCCCGCCACGATAATCCCTCACGGTCACGGCCTCCACCTCCCCAATGCTCCCCCCGATCATCACGACCTCGCTGACTATCTTCTCCCCAGTCCCTCTGAGGTGCACGATAGTTCTCCTTCTGTCTCCACCCTCTGCCATCCCCTCTCCAGTCACCATCTCTTTGTGACTCCTCCCCTCTCTGCCACCCTCCTCTCCCACCACGATCAGAGTTGTCCCTCGTGTCTCGCTTCTCTCTCCAGTTACTTTCATGGTCGTCCACGTTGTGTCCACTTCTCATGCCCCCACCATGTCCAGGTGGGCGGTAGGCCCCTTGCGGAGGAGCTGTATTTTCCTTCTCCTCAGCCTCCTGCTCTGAAGCATTCTTGCGCCAGTCACGATCAGCATCATCTGACCTCAGGGTCTTTCCTTCCCTCTCCTTTTGTTCCTCCAACATCTTCTGGTTCCTCTGCCTAATTTTCTCCTCTACCTCTTGCTCACGCTTGATCATCCGCCGATTGAGTTCCTCTCGTTCCTCCTCTTTACTGCGCTTTTCTTCCTCTATCCTTCTCTCTTCGTCTTCCCTCTTCTGCTGAGCTGCAGGCACATACCATAAACACATACGATAACACACACACACACACACACAAACCAACAGCTGTTCCCTCCTCCCATTCCTCCAAAACCTCGATTCATCTTCCCCCCCTTTAAAAAAAATTCTTCTATATTCTACGCTAATTAAAGCAACATTGGACAGAACATGCACTCCAGTTTCATCAGTTTATGGGTGATGAAAATGTAGTCATCATAGAGAGTGATTTGGTTTCAGGAAAAGTTACATCACATGAAGCTGAAGTGCAATGTATCACAAATCCTCCCGCAACACACACTTAATCCAGCACAGCCAACTCACCCAGTCTGGCTTCTTCTTCTTTCTTGGCCACAGCATCCTCAGCTTTCCTCCTCTGAATCCGCTCCCTCTTTCTCCTGGCCAGACATGCAGCTCTAGTGGCATTAACCTTCACCTCAAACTCGGCTTGGGATTTCTTAAAGGAAATTTAAAAAATAAAAAAGTTTAACAACGGCAACAACACCCTGCACCTGTTTTTTAAAATTAAAATTCTTCTATATTCTACGCTATTTAAAGCAAGATTGGACAGAACGTGCACTCCAGTTTCATCAGTTTATGGGTGATGAAAATGTAGTCATCATAGAAAGTGATTTGGTTTCAGGAAAAGTTACATCACATGAAGCTGAAGTGCAATTTACCATGACTCCCCCCCCCACCCCACCCCACACAACACTCACCGACAGTTGTTCCCTCCTCCTAGCTTCAACCGAAAACTCGCTTCATCTTCCCTCATCACCTTTAGCCGCACACTTGCCTCCTCTGCCTCCATGCGTTCCTTGATCGCCATGGACACCTATGCCAACATCAACAGGATCACACCTCCACTCGCTTCCACTTCACCCTTACCTTCTGCTCTTCCTGCTCCTCGTGAAATCTTCTATCTGCTTCTCTCTGCTCCTGATACTCTTTCTCAAGTCGAGACAGTTCTTCCAGACGTTTTGCACGTTCAAAATAATCCACCTTGTTCATATTTAATTTAAACATATTTAATTTTTTAAATGAAAATGCAGTCACATTAGACACCGACACCACATACCTTCTTCTCCTGAGTCTTCAGTTTGATCTCTTTGTCACGTTTCTCTTTCTCAATCTGCTTCAGTTGCCTGGAGAAAATAAAATCTGTGTCCTTTCCCTTCAGATCCTATAAACACCAAACGTGTGCACGACCCAGCGTGTCAACATGAGGTCAGTCCAAAATAAGGTCAATTTCTGACAGAAATATATATTGAAACAATATACAAACACAACAAGAAACCACGCCCACCCCTCCTTGGTTGGTCATGCAGGTTAATGTTTCCTTTCTTGCTGGGCTCCACACACCTAGCTCGCCATAAACCTTATCCAGCCTTGTGCGAGTGTTGTAGGTTTCTCCTTAAAAAAAACAAAGAACTCAATTACTGCTTTCTGCTTACCACAGACCTCCATTTATAAACTTTTACTGCAGGACCTATCGAGGAACACATAATTTTTTTTAACAAGACAACCCAAAATTGGTTTTTCTATATGAAAGTGGACGACAAAGCCAATAATATTTCTACTATTGGACTGACCCTTCAACTAACCCTTCTCTGGTAAAATCCTAGCTTGAGACTCACCTCCTTCGTGAAGTCAGCAAAAGCACGTTTCCCGATAGCTGTGTTCTTGAAGGCATCCACCTTTTCTTGATTGATCTTGAGCTGCATCTCTTCCAGCTCTTTCCGTTTCCTCTCCCTCTCTCTTTCCTCAGCCTCGCGGCTGAGTCGGTTCTTCTCATCCTGTCGCTCCATGACCTCCTTCTTGCGGCGCTCGTCTTCGACCTTCTTCTCCTACTCGAGAAGAGTGCATTATAAAGGAGCAAAATTGACATAAAAAGGTTGAGCACTTGAACACCAATGCCCACCCACACTCACGGCCCCTGCTCACTTTGGCTTTGTTCCTGCTCTCTATGAACTCCTTCCTGAACTCTATCTCCTGGCTCCTTTGCACAGCTTTGCGGTGGTCCCCACGGCAATGTACCTGGTAGTCTTGGTAACTCTTCTTGGTGGCTTCCAGCTGCTCAGCACGGATCTCTGAGGTGGAGATGATACACACAGCTTGTTGGAGGGCATGGGTTATGGAGGTCAGCTGATGACACAAAACGTCAGAGGGCATGCTCTAGCAAGGAAGAAAAGAGAGGAGGAATCTTTGAAAGAGAACATTCAGCTTCTCTCTCGCTCATTCACACAAGTATTCCCTCCCCTATGTAACATAACGCCCACTTGCTCCTCTTTTCATCTCACCTGGATGTGTGGACCCTCCGCTGTCTCGGATTTGTACGACAGGTTCAGGTTTGTCCCGAAGCTGAGTGACTTGGTATGGTGGTCGATACGAACCTAAATTTACACACAATAATTTAAAAAACACCTTTCCCTGCTTGCCACATTCACCCCCCACCATCCACTCCACCAATGTCATACCTCCCCTCACCATCCCATACTTCCCTTGTCCACACCCTCCATCCCATACCTCCATTCATCTATCCTACACCTTCCCCATTGCACACAAGTCCCTCCATCCATCCATTGTACCTGATACGAACCTAAATTTACACCCAATAATTTAAAAAACACCTTTCCCTGCTTGCCACATTCACCCCCCACCATCCACTCCACCAATGTCATACCTCCCCTCACCATCCCATACTTCCCTTGTCCACCCCCCTCCATCCCATACCTCCATTCATCTATCCTACACCTTCCCCATTGCACACAAGTCCCTCCATCCATCCATTGTACCTGTATGTTGTTAGAAGAGGCCGTTTCCACCACCACCTTCTCTAGCTCAGTAGTCGTGGCCAACGGAGGCAGCTCCACCAGCTTGCTCAACTCGATAGTCTCGTAAACCTGCGACACCTGCAGGCAACAGCAAACACATCTCAACAAGCTCCAGAAAATGCTGCAACATTGCATCTCGCATGTATCGTAAGAGGCATCAGACAATGAAAATAGTCGTCAGTTGTGTGCACTAGTGCTCAGACGAACGAGACTAATTGTAACATCCCTTGCCAATATGCCAGCTTGGTAACTATGCCACCGAATATTCTTCACCTACTTGATGAGCCTGACCAGTGTGACCCCCTTCAGAAGCTTTACGTATTGTTTGCAGTGCTCCTGCTGCTCCAAGACGTCCAGGATTGGCATCACATTGTGGCACAGGTGCAGAGGGTTAAACTCCACCTCCAGGCATTGATACAACTGCTGCAGCTTTGCAGGGAGCAGGTGCAGCACGTTGTGCTTGAGCTGGATGAAGATGAAGAAATGGAGTGTTTTTTAAAAAATTGAGTCGAGTCACTGCTCTAGTTAAGATTCAATAGCTCACCACGTCCTTCATCAAGGAAGCACGTGTAGGAGGTGTGGTCATACGAAGGAGCGTGGCCAATCGTTGAGCTTTGTCACGGGAGTTGTAATCCACTTCTAGAAAGCGATCTGTCACGCTTGGCACTGGCTCTATGGGATAGCCAGGAGGACCTGAGACGCAGTGCTAGGCGAGGAGAGAAGTTACATAAAAATATATATAATATATATTAAAACAAAACAACAACAAAACAACTTAAAAAAATAAAAAATCCCAACACATTCCCCAAGAATGCCAATAACTTAATGAATACCAGGCGATGTATATATAGGTAGCTAGCAGTGGAAAGATGTTCTTCTAGGGTTTTATTGCCAGCTTCAACTCTACGCAGCAACCTTACCAAATGCTGAACTTTTAAGCAGCAAACAAAGCACAGGGGAGACAAAACCCACCATTGATCTGCTGGTTATACACTAGCCAAGGGTATATATACAGCCTTAAGCACTGCAGTTGTCCACGAGAAATCTGTAATTTATGCCAGGTGAGAAATGATTTGTCAACGATGGTCAATATCAAGAATACCACTACTAGCTAAATCATGAATATGACTTGCTAGATCTCTGAATTGCAACATATCTATCAGATTCCACTCAAGGGCGTTGATCCAACATAATGAAGCTCATCACCGTCACCTACACTTGATAGTACATCATCACCATCACTTATATACAAAACAATCAGTTCAGATATCCCCTTCAGCTTGTGATGGTGCTGCCTGTGCTTTGAAATATTTGAAGTAACATTCTGCATGAGGAGTCTTCAATCATATTCTTCAATTAACGTTCGACACAATTACTTTGAGGGGTTACTTGCAGGGGTCTAGTTTTTCTTTTGAATCACAATTACATTGATGGGGGTCCACACATTATTTTGAATGGGGCTATAACTGTGTCCACACTTCTAGTTCTCTTGGAAAGTGCAAGACAATCATTGGCCAACTCTAATGAGCGTTTTCGTTGGGCACAAAAACTATGGGTCATGCTCCAGGGAAAACTCATTTCTAAAAATTAATTTCTTCTCATGCACGATGACTTACACCGAAATGAAAACACTCCTCGTCCAGAGGACTTCCTCTAGCCACTGGTTCAACTGTCCAGCATTTTCCAATTAGGAGCTATATAGAACTTGCAGAAAACTTTGGCACGTTGGTTTTGAGGTTCCCAACTAAATACTGCCTGTACCTTATACATACGCTTTAATCAAGAGATTATCTTTGGAGCTATACATATAATTATAACAATTACAGAGTGAAGTGTGCAGATACTATGGGCTATAAAGGCAGAACCACAAGTTTATATAACAACAAAAGGGTTCGATGAGCCCCCCCCCCCCCCTTTAGTAGCTAGTAGCAAAAGAAAACTCACCAAGATTAAAACACAAGATGGAGTGATCACAGTTTACACACATCTGGGTTCAACAGACCCAGTCTCAGGAAGACAGACCCACAAAGCAGGTCTAACAGAAATCACCATGTGCACATGACTCACATAGATTTACACATCTGGGTTTAACACATACAATTAAACAGAAATTCAAAAGTTTATTATTGTTCTGATGAAGAAAAAAGTTGTTGTAAGCATCATCGTCTCCTAGCAGTAACTTCTACAAAGCCATCATCATCGCCACGTCGAGGTGAAGAGTCTTCCTTTCTGTCTCCACCTTTATTTGGTAAAACATCATACCTCCCACCTCGATCACGTCTGGGAGAAGAGTCACTCTGCATATCCCGATCACCATACCTGGGCGAAGAATCATACCTCCTTCCTTGTTCCGCTCGCCTAGGAGAGAGTTGTCGTTTGTCCGGGTCCGCATGCCTGGAGGATGAGTCATACATCTTCTCCCCACGTCCAGGGGAGCGATCATTCTTCCACTTCTCATCTCGATCTACCCTCAGCCTCCTATCCCCACCACCATCTCTTTCACCACCACGTCTCCATTTATCTCCACTAGCTTGTTCATCCCGACCATCCCTCCAACTGTCTCTATCTCCTCCCCTTGTGTAACCTCTCCCTCCAGCATCTCTATATCCACGATCATCTCTTCCAGGGGGAGACCTTCTACCTCGATCAAACTCCTCCCTCCTGCGTTCACGACCATAATCCCTTCCATCTAAAGTAAGAGAGTGAAAAGCGTATTCTTTACATTTATGCATATATATGTATATATATTATTATCTATACTTTCATGCAGTTCAACAAGAGAAGCAGGTTTGAGGACCCAGCTACATTGTGCAATGATAACTGGCTCAGCATCTCCATGTGATGTAGTCAGCATGGATAATATTAAAGGTACTGTATTTGCTGGAGTTCAAGTCCTCACCTAAAAAGGTGCTTCAGCTGACTAATTGTTATTCTTTCTTTCTTACA
The DNA here is from genome assembly GCA_028752905.1 of Cladorhizidae sp. MBARI D1340-BT2. Lineage (NCBI taxonomy): Eukaryota > Metazoa > Porifera > Demospongiae > Poecilosclerida > Cladorhizidae > Cladorhizidae sp. MBARI D1340-BT2. Next base: position 4,776,933 of record JAQNBH010000005.1, read on the forward strand.
CATCCTGAATTCTTCTCCAACTGGCGCTAAAATGCAATGTACAATAGAACTTAGGGCGGACCTGAACATATTTTGAATTTTTCCTCAATTTACATTTGCAGATAATTAAGTGTATTTCAAATTTAAGCTCGTTATTGTCAACCTTTCTCGAGTTATTATACTTTTTATGCTGCCAATTCATTGTGTACTACTCGACAAGTGAACAAGAAGAAATCCAAATGACGAGGTAAGAAGACCCTTCATAATCCACTAACTGTACGTAGCGGAGCCTTGAAACTGGTACCAGCGTAGTAGAGGGCATAAAAGTCCATTTTTGTACAGACAGTGCCTGTTCTTTCGTGGCATGACCAAAGCCATAGGTATAATAATACCCAAGTTACTGCAGCTAAAATGGGGGCACCTCAAAACCTGAAGGCCTAATTTTGCAACAGTTATGGCTCCGGAGTACTAGACACTGAAATTAGTTTCTTTGGCTAAAGGAAGCCTAACTGTCTTCAATGAGTGTTTTCATTAGACACTGCGTAAGTAGTGCACAAGCTTGACCAATTACTCGTGGTTCAATGCCATTATATGGAACAGGCTCTGTGGCATTAATTTCAGCCGGCTAGCATTTTCCAATCAGGAGCCACAAAATGTTGCAAAATCAGGCATGCACAGGTTTTGAGGTACCCACTTTCACTGCAATAACTTGGGCACAGTTGTATCTATCCAACTTTTTTAAAGTATCAAAAGAGAGCACACAGAAAGATCATCTTTTGAGCTAAATATAAAGTTCATAGAGTGAAGTTTGCAGAATCTATGGTGATCTAAACTTGTCTCATTAAATTTAAAAAATAGCGGTTCCTATTTTGTGGTATTGTTGATGAGATGAGTAAGCAGTATGGCCGGGTCTATGTGCTCACCTCAAGTTCTGATGTCAAATTTTCATCTTGTCCTCCAGTTAATGTGATCAAAGCTAACAAGTGTTGTTTTAATTATTTACCACAAACATACCACTCACCCCTGTCTCTTCGATCAAAGCTTTCCCTCTCATTGTCATCCCCTCTCCTCCTGTCGCCATCATACCCAGGTCGTGGGCTGCGATCACTCTCGTACTGGCCACCTCCCCGCCACGATAATCCCTCACGGTCACGGCCTCCACCTCCCCAATGCTCCCCCCGATCATCACGACCTCGCTGACTATTTTCTCCCCAGTCCCTCTGAGGTGCACGATAGTTCTCCTTCTGTCTCCACCCTCTGCCATCCCCTCTCCAGTCACCATCTCTTTGTGACTCCTCCCCTCTCTGCCACCCTCCTCTCCCACCACGATCAGAGTTGTCCCTCGTGTCTCGCTTCTCTCTCCAGTTACTTTCATGGTCGTCCACGTTGTGTCCACTTCTCATGCCCCCACCATGTCCAGGTGGGCGGTAGGCCCCTTGCGGAGCTGTATTTTCCTTCTCCTCAGCCTCCTGCTCTGAAGCATTCTTGCGCCAGTCACGATCAGCATCATCTGACCTCAGGGTCTTTCCTTCCCTCTCCTTTTGTTCCTCCAACATCTTCTGGTTCCTCTGCCTAATTTTCTCCTCTACCTCTTGCTCACGCTTGATCATCCGCCGATTGAGTTCCTCTCGTTCCTCCTCTTTACTGCGCTTTTCTTCCTCTATCCTTCTCTCTTCGTCTTCCCTCTTCTGCTGAGCTGCAGGCACATACCATAAACACATACGATAACACACACACACACACACACAAACCAACAGCTGTTCCCTCCTCCCATTCCTCCAAAACCTCGATTCATCTTCCCCCCCTTTTTTTAAAGCAACATTGGACAGAACATGCACTCCAGTTTCATCAGTTTATGGGTGATGAAAATGTAGTCATCATAGAGAGTGATTTGGTTTCAGGAAAAGTTACATCACTTGAAGCTGAAGTGCAATGTATCACAAATCCTCCCGCAACACACACTTAATCCAGCACAGCCAACTCACCCAGTCTGGCTTCTTCTTCTTTCTTGGCCACAGCATCCTCAGCTTTCCTCCTCTGAATCCGCTCCCTCTTTCTCCTGGCCAGACATGCAGCTCTAGCGGCATTAACCTTCACCTCAAACTCGGCTTGGTATTTCTTAAGGACATTAAAAAATTTTAAAAAGTTTAACAACGGCAACAACACCCTGCACCTGTTTTTTTTAAATTAAAATTCTTCTATATTCTACGCTATTTAAAGCAACATTGGACAGAACGTGCACTCCAGTTTCATCAGTTTATGGGTGATGAAAATGTAGTCATCATAGAAAGTGATTTGGTTTCAGGAAAAGTTACATCACATGAAGCTGAAGTGCAATTTACCATGACTCCCCACCCCACCCCCCCCCCCCCCCCCCCCCACCCCACACAACACTCACCGACAGTTGTTCCCTCCTCCTAGCTTCAAGCTTCTTCCGAAAACTCGCTTCATCTTCCCTCATCACCTTTAGCCGCACACTTGCCTCCTCTGCCTCCATGCGTTCCTTGATCGCCATGGACACCTATGCCAACATCAACAGGATCACACCTCCACTCGCTTTCACTTCACCCTTACCTTCTGCTCTTCCTGCTCCTCGTGAAATCTTCTATCTGCTTCTCTCTGCTCCTGATACTGTTTCTCAAGTCGAGACAGTTCTTCCAGACGTTTTGCACGTTCAAAATAATCCACCTTGTTCATATTTAATTTAAACATATTTAATTTAAAAAATGAAAATGCAGTCACATTAGACACCGACACCACATACCTTCTTCTCCCGAGTCTTCAGTTTGATCTCTTTGTCACGTTTCTCTTTCTCAATCTGCTTCAGTTGCCTGGAGAAAATAAAATCTGTGTCCTTTCCCTTCAGATCCTATAAACACCAAACGTGTGCACGACCCAGCGTGTCAACATGAGGTCAGTCCAAAATAAGGTCAATTTCTGACAGAAATATATATCGAAACAATTTACAAACACAACAAGAAACCACGCCCACCCCTCCTTGGTTGGTCATGCAGGTTAATGTTTCCCTTCTTGCTGGGCTCCACACGCCTAGCTCGCCATAAACCTTATCCAGCCTTGTGCGAGTGCTGTAGGTTTCTCCTTCAAAAAAACAAAGAACTCAATTACTGCTTTCTGCTTACCACAGACCTCCATGTGGACGGCCATTTATAAACTTTTACTGCAGGACCTATCGAGGAACACATAATTTTTTTTAAACAAGACAACCCAAAATTGGTTTTTCTATATGAAAGTGGACGACAAAGCCATTAATATTTCTACTATTGGACTGACCCTTCAACTAACCCTTCTCTGGTAAAATCCTAGCTTGAGACTCACCTCCTTCGTGAAGTCAGCAAAAGCACGTTTCCCGATAGCTGTGTTCTTGAAGGCATCCACCTTTTCTTGAGCTGCATCTCTTCCAGCTCTTTCCGTTTCTTCTCCCTCTCTCTTTCCTCAGCTTCGCGGCTGAGTCGGTTCTTCTCCTCCTGTCGCTCCTTGACCTCCTTCTTGCGGCGCTCGTCTTCGACCTTCTTCTCCTACTCGAGAAGAGTACATTATAAAGGAGCAAAATTGACATAAAAAGGTTGAGCACTTGAACACCAATGCCCACCCACACTCACGGCCACTGCTCACTTTGGCTTTGTTCCTGCTCTCTATGAACTCCTTCCTGAACTCTATCTCCTGGCTCCTTTGCACAGCTTTGCGGTGGTCCCCACGGCAATGTACCTGGTAGTCTTGGTAACTCTTCTTGGTGGCTTCCAGCTGCTCAGCACGGATCTCTGAGGTGGAGATGATACACACAGCTTGTTGGAGGGCATGGGTTATGGAGGTCAGCTGATGACACAAAACGTCAGAGGGCATGCTCTAGCAAGGAAGAAAAGAGAGGAGGAATCTTTGAAAGAGAACATTCAGCTTCTCTCTCGCTCATTCACGCAAGTATTCCCTCCCCTATGTAACGTAACGCCAACTTGCTCCTCTTTTCATCTCACCTGGATGTGTGGACCCTCCGCTGTCTCGGATTTGTACGACAGGTTCAGGTTTGTCCCGAAGCTGAGTGACTTGGTATGGTGGTCGATACGAACCTAAATTTACACACAATAATTTAAAAAACACCTTTCCCTGCTTGCCACATTCACCCCCCACCATCCACTCCACCAATGTCATACCTCCTCTCACCATCCCATACCTCCTCTCATCTATCCTACACCTTCCCCATTGCACACAAGTCCCTCCATCCGTCCATTGTACCTGTATGTTGTTAGAAGAGGCAGTTTCCACCACCACCTTCTCTAGCTCAGTAGTCGTGGCCAACGGAGCTAGCTCCACCAGCTTGCTCAACTCGATAGTCTCGTAAACCTGCGACACCTGCAGGCAACAGCAAACACATCTCAACAAGCTCCAGAAAATGCTGCAACATTGCATCTCGAGATGTATCGCATGTATCGTAAGAGGCATCAAACAATGAAAATAGTCGTCAGTTGTGTGCACTAGTGCTCAGACGAACGAGACTAATTGTAACATCCCTTGCCAATATGCCAGCTTGGTAACTATGCCACCAAATATTCTTCACCTGCTTGATGAGCCTGACCAGCGTGACCCCCTTCAGAAGCTTTACGTATTGTTTGCAGTGCTCCTGCTGCTCCAAGACGTCCAGGATTGGCATCACATTGTGGCACAGGTGCAGAGGGTTAAACTCCACCTCCAGGCATTGATACAACTGCTGCAGCTTTGTAGGGAGCAGGTGCAGCACGTTGTGCTTGAGCTGGATGAAGTTTTTTTTTTAATTGAGTCGAGTCAGTCACTGCTCTAGTTAAGATTCAATAGCTCACCACGTCCTTCATCAAGGAAGCACGTGTAGGAGGTGTGGTCATACGAAGGAGCGTGGCCAATCGTTGAGCTTTGTCACGGGAGTTGTCATCCACTTCTAGAAAGCGATCCGTCGCGCTTGGCACTGGCTCTATGGGATAGCCAGGAGGACCTGAGACGCAGTGCTAGGCGAGGAGAGAAGTTACATAAAAATATATATAATATAATTTATATTAAAACAAAACAAGCAACAACTTAAAAAAAAATAAAATCCCAACACATTCCCCAAGAATGCCAATAACTTAATGAATACCAGGCGATGTATATATAGGTAGCTAGCAGTGGAAAGATGTTCTTCTAGGGTTTTATTGCCAGCTTCAACTCTACGCAGCAACCTTACCAAATGCTGAACTTTTAAGCAGCAAACAAAGCACAGGGGAGACAAAACCCACCATTGATCTGCTGGTTATACACTAGCCAAGGGTATATATACAGCCTTAAGCACTGCAGTTGTCCACGAGAAATCTGTAATTTATGCCAGGTGAGAAATGATTTGTCAACGATTGTCAATATCAAGAATACCACCACTAGCTAAATCATGAATATGACTTGCTAGATCTCTGAATTGCAACTTATCTATCAGATTCCACTCAAGGGCGTTGATCCAACATAAAGCTCATCACCGTCACCTACACTTGATAGTACATCATCACCATCACTTATATACAAAACAATCAGTTCAGATATCCCCTTCAGCTTGTGATGGTGCTGCCTGTGCTTTGAAATATTTGAAGTAACATTCTGCACGAGTAGTCTTCAATCATATTCTTCAATTAACGTTAGACACAATTACTTTGAGGGGTTACTTGCAGGGGTCTAGTTTTTCTTATGAATCACAATTACATTGATGGGGGTCCACACATTATTTTGAATGGGGCTAAAAACTGTATATCTGTGTCCACACTTCTAGTTCTCTTGGAAAGTGCAAGACAATCATTGGCCAACTCTAATGAGCGTTTTCGTTGGGCACAAAAACTATGGGTCATGCTCCAGGGAACTCATTTCTAAAAATTAATTTTCTTCTCATGCACGATGACTTACACCATAATGAAAACACTCCTCGTCCAGAGGACTTCCTCTAGCCACTGGTTCAACTGTCCAGCATTTTCCAATTAGGAGCTATATAGAACTTGCAGAAAACTTTGGCACGTTGGTTTTGAGGTTCCCAACTAAATACTGCCTGTACCTTATACATACGCTTTAATCAACAGATCATCTTTTGAGCTATACATATAATTATAACAATTACAGAGTGAAGTGTGCAGATACTATGGGCTATAAAGGCAGAACCACAAGTTTATATAACAACAAAAGGGTTCGATGAGCCCCCCCCCCCCCTTTAGTAGCTAGTAGCAAAAGAAAACTCACCAAGATTAAAACACAAGATGGAGTGATCACAGTTTACACACATCTGGGTTCAACAGACCCAGTCTCAGGAAGACAGACCCACAAAGCAGTTCTAACAGAAATCACCATGTGCACATGACTCACATAGATTTACACATCTGGATTTAACACATACAATTAAACAGAAATTCAAAGTTTATTATTGTTCTGATGAAGAAAAAAGTTGTTGTAAGCATCATCGTCTCCTAGCAGTAACTTCTACAAAGCCATCATCATCGCCACGTCGAGGTGAAGAGTCTTCCTTTCTGTCTCCACCTTTATTTGGTAAAACATCATACCTCCCACCTCGATCACGTCTGGGAGAAGAGTCACTCTGCATATCCCGATCACCATACCTGGGCGAAGAATCATACCTCCTTCCTTGTTCCGCTCGCCTAGGAGAGAGTTGTCGTTTGTCCGGGTCCGGTCGTTTGTCCTGGTCCGCATGCCTGGAGGATGAGTCATACATCCTCTCCCCACGTCCAGGGGAGCGATCATTCTTCCACTTCTCATCTCGATCTACCCTCAGCCTCCTATCCCCACCACCATCTCTTTCACCACCACGTCTCCATTTATCTCCACTAGCTTGTTCATCCCGACCATCCCTCCAACTGTCTCTATCTCCTCCCCTTGTGTAACCTCTCCCTCCAGCATCTCTATATCCACGATCATCTCTTCCAGGGGGAGACCTTCTACCTCGATCAAACTCCTCCCTCCTGCGTTCACGACCATAATCCCTTCCATCTAAAGTAAGAGAGTGAAAAGCGTATTCTTTACATTTATGTATATATATGTATATATATTATTATCTATACTTTCATGCAGTTCAACAAGAGAAGCAGGTTTGAGGACCCAGCTACATTGCTTCATCTGCAATGATAACTGGCTCAGCATCTCCATGTGATGTAGTCAGCATCGATAATATTCAAGGTACTGTATTTGCTGGAGTTCAAGTCCTCTCCTCTCCTCACCTAAAAAGGTGCTTCAGCTGACTAATTGTTATTCTTTCTTTCTTTCTTACACATCCTGAATTCTTCTCCAACTGGCGCTAAAATGCAATGTACAATAGAACTTAGGGCGGACCTGAACATATTTTGAATTTTTCCTCAATTTACATTTGCAGATAATTAAGTGTATTTCAAATTTAAGCTCGTTATTGTCAACCTTTCTTGAGTTATTATACTTTTTATGCTGCCAATTCATTGTGTACTACTCGACAAGTGAACAAGAAGAAATCCAAATGACGAGGTAAGAAGACCCTTCATAATCCACTAACTGTACGTAGCGGAGCCTTGAAACTGGTACCAGCGTAGTAGAGGGCATAAAAGTCCATTTTTGTACAGACAGTGCCTGTTCTTTCGTGGCATGACCAAAGCTAAATGTGGCATAGGTATAATAATACCCAAGTTACTGCAGCTAAAATGGGGGCACCTCAAAACCTGAAGGCCTAATTTTGCAACAGTTATGGCTCCGGAGTACTAGACACTGAAATTAGTTTCTTTGGCTAAAGGAAGCCTAACTGTCTTCAATGAGTGTTTTCATTAGACACTGCGTAAGTAGTGCACAAGCTTGACCAATTACTCATGGTTCAATGCCATTATATGGAACAGGCTCTGTGGCATTAATTTCAGCCGGCTAGCATTTTCCAATCAGGAGCCACAAAATGTTGCAAAATCAGGCATGCACAGGTTTTGAGGTACCTACTTTCACTGCAATAACTTGGGCACAGTTGTATCTATCCAACTTTTTTTAAGTATCAAAAGAGAGCACACAGAAAGATCATCTTTTGAGCTAAATATAAAGTTCATAGAGTGAAGTTTGCAGAATCTATGGTGATCTAAACTTATCTCATTTAAAAAAATAGCGGTTCCTATTTTGTGGTATTGTTGATGAGATGAGTAAGCAGTATGGCCGGTCTATGTGCTCACCTCAAGTTCTGATGTCAAATTTTCATCTTGTCCTCCAGTTAATGTGATCAAAGCTAACAAGTGTTGTTTTAATTATTTACCACAAACATACCACTCACCCCTGTCTCTTCGATCAAAGCTTTCCCTCTCATTGTCATCCCCTCTCCTCCTGTCGCCATCATACCCAGGTCGTGGGCTGCGATCACTCTCGTACTGGCCACCTCCCCGCCACGATAATCCCTCACGGTCACAGCCTCCACCTCCCCAATGCTCCCCCCGATCACGCTGACTATTTTCTCCCCAGTCCCTCTGAGGTGCACGATAGTTCTCCTTCTGTCTCCACCCTCTGCCATCCCCTCTCCAGTCACCATCTCTTTGTGACTCCTCCCCTCTCTGCCACCCTCCTCTCCCACCACGATCAGAGTTGTCCCTCGTGTCTCGCTTCTCTCTCCAGTTACTTTCATGGTCGTCCACGTTGTGTCCACTTCTCATGCCCCCACCATGTCCAGGTGGGCGGTAGGCCCCTTGCGGAGGAGCTGTATTTTCCTTCTCCTCAGCCTCCTGCTCTGAAGCATTCTTGCGCCAGTCACGATCAGCATCATCTGACCTCAGGGTCTTTCCTTCCCTCTCCTTTTGTTCCTCCAACATCTTCTGGTTCCTCTGCCTAATTTTCTCCTCTACCTCTTGCTCACGCTTGATCATCCGCCGATTGAGTTCCTCTCGTTCCTCCTCTTTACTGCGCTTTTCTTCCTCTATCCTTTTCTCTTCGTCTTCCCTCTTCTGCTGAGCTGCAGGCACATACCATAAACACATACGATAACACACACACACAAACCAACAGCTGTTCCCTCCTCCCATTCCTCCAAAACCTCGATTCATCTTCCCCCCCCCCTTTTTTTAAAGCAACATTGGACAGAACATGCACTCCAGTTTCATCAGTTTATGGGTGATGAAAATGTAGTCATCATAGAGAGTGATTTGGTTTCAGGAAAAGTTACATCACATGAAGCTGAAGTGCAATGTATCACAAGTCCTCCCCAACACACACTTAATTAATCCAGCACAGCCAACTCACCCAGTCTGGCTTCTTCTTCTTTCTTGGCCACAGCATCCTCAGCTTTCCTCCTCTGAATCCGCTCCCTCTTTCTCCTGGCCAGACATGCAGCTCTAGCGGCATTAACCTTCACCTCAAACTCGGCTTGGGATTTCTTAAGGACATTAAAAAAATTTAAAAAAGTTTAACAACGGCAACAACACCCTGCACCTGTTTTTTAAAAATTAAAATTCTTCTATATTCTACGCTATTTAAAGCAACATTGGACAGAACGTGCACTCCAGTTTCATCAGTTTATGGGTGATGAAAATGTAGTCATCATAGAAAGTGATTTGGTTTCAGGAAAAGTTACATCACATGAAGCTGAAGTGCAATTTACCATGACTCCCCACCCCACCCCCCCCCCACCCCACACAACACTCACCGACAGTTGTTCCCTCCTCCTAGCTTCAAGCTTCTTCCGAAAACTCGCTTCATCTTCCCTCATCACCTTTAGCCGCACACTTGCCTCCTCTGCCTCCATGCGTTCCTTGATCGCCATGGACACCTATGGCAACATCAACAGGATCACACCTCCACTCGCTTTCACTTCACCCTTACCTTCTGCTCTTCCTGCTCCTCGTGAAATCTTCTATCTGCTTCTCTCTGCTCCTGATACTCTTTCTCAAGTCGAGACAGTTCTTCCAGACGTTTTGCACGTTCAAAATAATCCACCTTGTTCATATTTAATTTAAACATATTTAATTTTTTTAATGAAAATGCAGTCACATTAGACACCGACACCACATACCTTCTTCTCCTGAGTCTTCAGTTTGATCTCTTTGTCACGTTTCTCTTTCTCAATCTGCTTCAGTTGCCTGGAGAAAATAAAATCTGTGTCCTTTCCCTTCAGATCCTATAAACACCAAACGTGTGCACGACCCAGCGTGTCAACATGAGGTCAGTCCAAAATAAGGTCAATTTCTGACAGAAATATATATTGAAACAATATACAAACACAACAAGAAACCACGCCCACCCCTCCTTGGTTGGTCATGCAGGTTAATGTTTCCTTTCTTGCTGGGCTCCACACACCTAGCTCGCCATAAACCTTATCCAGCCTTGTGCGAGTGTTGTAGGTTTCTCCTTAAAAAAAACAAAGAACTCAATTACTGCTTTCTGCTTACCACAGACCTCCATTTATAAACTTTTACTGCAGGACCTATCGAGGAACACATAATTTTTTTTAACAAGACAACCCAAAATTGGTTTTTCTATATGAAAGTGGACGACAAAGCCAATAATATTTCTACTATTGGACTGACCCTTCAACTAACCCTTCTCTGGTAAAATCCTAGCTTGAGACTCACCTCCTTCGTGAAGTCAGCAAAAGCACGTTTCCCGATAGCTGTGTTCTTGAAGGCATCCACCTTTTCTTGATTGATCTTGAGCTGCATCTCTTCCAGCTCTTTCCGTTTCCTCTCCCTCTCTCTTTCCTCAGCCTCGCGGCTGAGTCGGTTCTTCTCATCCTGTCGCTCCATGACCTCCTTCTTGCGGCGCTCGTCTTCGACCTTCTTCTCCTACTCGAGAAGAGTGCATTATAAAGGAGCAAAATTGACATAAAAAGGTTGAGCACTTGAACACCAATGCCCACCCACACTCACGGCCCCTGCTCACTTTGGCTTTGTTCCTGCTCTCTATGAACTCCTTCCTGAACTCTATCTCCTGGCTCCTTTGCACAGCTTTGCGGTGGTCCCCACGGCAATGTACCTGGTAGTCTTGGTAACTCTTCTTGGTGGCTTCCAGCTGCTCAGCACGGATCTCTGAGGTGGAGATGATACACACAGCTTGTTGGAGGGCATGGGTTATGGAGGTCAGCTGATGACACAAAACGTCAGAGGGCATGCTCTAGCAAGGAAGAAAAGAGAGGAGGAATCTTTGAAAGAGAACATTCAGCTTCTCTCTCGCTCATTCACACAAGTATTCCCTCCCCTATGTAACATAACGCCCACTTGCTCCTCTTTTCATCTCACCTGGATGTGTGGACCCTCCGCTGTCTCGGATTTGTACGACAGGTTCAGGTTTGTCCCGAAGCTGAGTGACTTGGTATGGTGGTCGATACGAACCTAAATTTACACACAATAATTTAAAAAACACCTTTCCCTGCTTGCCACATTCACCCCCCACCATCCACTCCACCAATGTCATACCTCCCCTCACCATCCCATACTTCCCTTGTCCACCCCCTCCATCCCATACCTCCATTCATCTATCCTACACCTTCCCCATTGCACACAAGTCCCTCCATCCATCCATTGTACCTGATACGAACCTAAATTTACACCCAATAATTTAAAAAACACCTTTCCCTGCTTGCCACATTCACCCCCCACCATCCACTCCACCAATGTCATACCTCCCCTCACCATCCCATACTTCCCTTGTCCACCCCCCTCCATCCCATACCTCCATTCATCTATCCTACACCTTCCCCATTGCACACAAGTCCCTCCATCCATCCATTGTACCTGTATGTTGTTAGAAGAGGCCGTTTCCACCACCACCTTCTCTAGCTCAGTAGTCGTGGCCAACGGAGGCAGCTCCACCAGCTTGCTCAACTCGATAGTCTCGTAAACCTGCGACACCTGCAGGCAACAGCAAACACATCTCAACAAGCTCCAGAAAATGCTGCAACATTGCATCTCGCATGTATCGTAAGAGGCATCAGACAATGAAAATAGTCGTCAGTTGTGTGCACTAGTGCTCAGACGAACGAGACTAATTGTAACATCCCTTGCCAATATGCCAGCTTGGTAACTATGCCACCGAATATTCTTCACCTACTTGATGAGCCTGACCAGTGTGACCCCCTTCAGAAGCTTTACGTATTGTTTGCAGTGCTCCTGCTGCTCCAAGACGTCCAGGATTGGCATCACATTGTGGCACAGGTGCAGAGGGTTAAACTCCACCTCCAGGCATTGATACAACTGCTGCAGCTTTGCAGGGAGCAGGTGCAGCACGTTGTGCTTGAGCTGGATGAAGATGAAGAAATGGAGTGTTTTTTTAAAAATTGAGTCGAGTCACTGCTCTAGTTAAGATTCAATAGCTCACCACGTCCTTCATCAAGGAAGCACGTGTAGGAGGTGTGGTCATACGAAGGAGCGTGGCCAATCGTTGAGCTTTGTCACGGGAGTTGTAATCCACTTCTAGAAAGCGATCTGTCACGCTTGGCACTGGCTCTATGGGATAGCCAGGAGGACCTGAGACGCAGTGCTAGGCGAGGAGAGAAGTTACATAAAAATATATATAATATATATTAAAACAAAACAACAACAAAACAACTTAAAAAAATAAAAAATCCCAACACATTCCCCAAGAATGCCAATAACTTAATGAATACCAGGCGATGTATATATAGGTAGCTAGCAGTGGAAAGATGTTCTTCTAGGGTTTTATTGCCAGCTTCAACTCTACGCAGCAACCTTACCAAATGCTGAACTTTTAAGCAGCAAACAAAGCACAGGGGAGACAAAACCCACCATTGATCTGCTGGTTATACACTAGCCAAGGGTATATATACAGCCTTAAAAGCACTGCAGTTGTCCACGAGAAATCTGTAATTTATGCCAGGTGAGAAATGATTTGTCAACGATGGTCAATATCAAGAATACCACCACTAGCTAAATCATGAATATGACTTGCTAGATCTCTGAATTGCAACATATCTATCAGATTCCACTCAAGGGCGTTGATCCAACATAATGAAGCTCATCACCGTCACCTACACTTGATAGTACATCATCACCATCACTTATATACAAAACAATCAGTTCAGATATCCCCTTCAGCTTGTGATGGTGCTGCCTGTGCTTTGAAATATTTGAAGTAACATTCTGCATGAGGAGTCTTCAATCATATTCTTCAATTAACGTTCGACACAATTACTTTGAGGGGTTACTTGCAGGGGTCTAGTTTTTCTTATGAATCACAATTACATTGATGGGGGTCCACACATTATTTTGAATGGGGCTATAACTGTGTCCACACTTCTAGTTCTCTTGGAAAGTGCAAGACAATCATTGGCCAACTCTAATGAGCGTTTTCGTTGGGCACAAAAACTATGGGTCATGCTCCAGGGAAAACTCATTTCTAAAAATTAATTTCTTCTCATGCACGATGACTTACACCGAAATGAAAACACTCCTCGTCCAGAGGACTTCCTCTAGCCACTGGTTCAACTGTCCAGCATTTTCCAATTAGGAGCTATATAGAACTTGCAGAAAACTTTGGCACGTTGGTTTTGAGGTTCCCAACTAAATACTGCCTGTACCTTATACATACGCTTTAATCAAGAGATTATCTTTGGAGCTATACATATAATTATAACAATTACAGAGTGAAGTGTGCAGATACTATGGGCTATAAAGGCAGAACCACAAGTTTATATAACAACAAAAGGGTTCGATGAGCCCCCCCCCCCCCCCCTTTAGTAGCTAGTAGCAAAAGAAAACTCACCAAGATTAAAACACAAGATGGAGTGATCACAGTTTACACACATCTGGGTTCAACAGACCCAGTCTCAGGAAGACAGACCCACAAAGCAGTTCTAACAGAAATCACCATGTGCACATGACTCACATAGATTTACACATCTGGGTTTAACACATACAATTAAACAGAAATTCAAAGTTTATTATTGTTCTGATGAAGAAAAAAGTTGTTGTAAGCATCATCGTCTCCTAGCAGTAACTTCTACAAAGCCATCATCATCGCCACGTCGAGGTGAAGAGTCTTCCTTTCTGTCTCCACCTTTATTTGGTAAAATATCATACCTCCCACCTCGATCACGTCTGGGAGAAGAGTCACTCTGCATATCCCGATCACCATACCTGGGCGAAGAATCATACCTCCTTCCTGGTTCTGCTCGCCTAGGAGAGAGTTGTCGTTTGTCCGTGTCCGGTCGTTTGTCCTGGTCCGCATGCCTGGAGGATGAGTCATACATCCTCTCCCCACGTCCAGGGGAGCGATCATTCTTCCACTTCTCATCTCGATCTACCCTCAGCCTCCTATCCCCACCACCATCTCTTTCACCACCACGTCTCCATTTATCTCCACTAGCTTGTTCATCCCGACCATCCCTCCAACTGTCTCTATCTCCTCCCCTTGTGTAACCTCTCCCTCCAGCATCTCTATATCCACGATCATCTCTTCCAGGGGGAGACCTTCTACCTCGATCAAACTCCTCCCTCCTGCGTTCACGACCATAATCCCTTCCATCTAAAGTAAGAGAGTGAAAAGCGTATTCTTTACATTTATGTATATATATGTATATATATTATTATCTATACTTTCATGCAGTTCAACAAGAGAAGCAGGTTTGAGGACCCAGCTACATTGCTTCATCTGCAATGATAACTGGCTCAGCATCTCCATGTGATGTAGTCAGCATGGATAATATTCAAGGTACTGTATTTGCTGGAGTTCAAGTCCTCTCCTCTCCTCACCTAAAAAGGTGCTTCAGCTGACTAATTGTTATTCTTTCTTTCTTTCTTACACATCCTGAATTCTTCTCCAACTGGCGCTAAAATGCAATGTACAATAGAACTTAGGGCGGACCTGAACATATTTTGAATTTTTCCTCAATTTACACTTGCAGATAATTAAGTGTATTTCAAATTTAAGCTCGTTATTGTCAACCTTTCTTGAGTTATTATACTTTTTATGCTGCCAATTCATTGTGTACTACTCGACAAGTGAACAAGAAGAAATCCAAATGACGAGGTAAGAAGACCCCACTAACTGTACGTAGCGGAGCCTTGAAACTGGTACCAGCGTAGTAGAGGGCATAAAAGTCCATTTTTGTACAGACAGTGCCTGTTCTTTCGTGGCATGACCAAAGCTAAATGTGGCATAGGTATAATAATACCCAAGTTACTGCAGCTAAAATGGGGGCACCTCAAAACCTGAAGGCCTAATTTTGCAACAGTTATGGCTCCGGAGTACTAGACACTGAAATTAGTTTCTTTGGCTAAAGGAAGCCTAACTGTCTTCAATGAGTGTTTTCATTAGACACTGCGTAAGTAGTGCACAAGCTTGACCAATTACTCATGGTTCAATGCCATTATATGGAACAGGCTCTGTGGCATTAATTTCAGCCGGCTAGCATTTTCCAATCAGGAGCCACAAAATGTTGCAAAATCAGGCATGCACAGGTTTTGAGGTACCTACTTTCACTGCAATAACTTGGGCACAGTTGTATCTATCCAACTTTTTTAAAGTATCAAAAGAGAGCACACAGAAAGATCATCTTTTGAGCTAAATATAAAGTTCATAGAGTGAAGTTTGCAGAATCTATGGTGATCTAAACTTATCTCATTAAAAAAAATAGCGGTTCCTATTTTGTGGTATTGTTGATGAGATGAGTAAGCAGTATGGCCGGTCTATGTGCTCACCTCAAGTTCTGATGTCAAATTTTCATCTTGTCCTCCAGTTAATGTGATCAAAGCTAACAAGTGTTGTTTTAATTATTTACCACAAACATACCACTCACCCCTGTCTCTTCGATCAAAGCTTTCCCTCTCATTGTCATCCCCTCTCCTCCTGTCGCCATCATACCCAGGTCGTGGGCTGCGATCACTCTCGTACTGGCCACCTCCCCGCCACGATAATCCCTCACGGTCACGGCCTCCACCTCCCCAATGCTCCCCCCGATCACGCTGACTATTTTCTCCCCAGTCCCTCTGAGGTGCACGATAGTTCTCCTTCTGTCTCCACCCTCTGCCATCCCCTCTCCAGTCACCATCTCTTTGTGACTCCTCCCCTCTCTGCCACCCTCCTCTCCCACCACGATCAGAGTTGTCCCTCGTGTCTCGCTTCTCTCTCCAGTTACTTTCATGGTCGTCCACGTTGTGTCCACTTCTCATGCCCCCACCATGTCCAGGTGGGCGGTAGGCCCCTTGCGGAGGAGCTGTATTTTCCTTCTCCTCAGCCTCCTGCTCTGAAGCATTCTTGCGCCAGTCACGATCAGCATCATCTGACCTCAGGGTCTTTCCTTCCCTCTCCTTTTGTTCCTCCAACATCTTCTGGTTCCTCTGCCTAATTTTCTCCTCTACCTCTTGCTCACGCTTGATCATCCGCCGATTGAGTTCCTCTCGTTCCTCCTCTTTACTGCGCTTTTCTTCCTCTATCCTTTTCTCTTCGTCTTCCCTCTTCTGCTGAGCTGCAGGCACATACCATAAACACATACGATAACACACACACACAAACCAACAGCTGTTCCCTCCTCCCATTCCTCCAAAACCTCGATTCATCTTCCCCCCCCCCTTTTTTAAAGCAACATTGGACAGAACATGCACTCCAGTTTCATCAGTTTATGGGTGATGAAAATGTAGTCATCATAGAGAGTGATTTGGTTTCAGGAAAAGTTACATCACATGAAGCTGAAGTGCAATGTATCACAAGTCCTCCCCAACACACACTTAATTAATCCAGCACAGCCAACTCACCCAGTCTGGCTTCTTCTTCTTTCTTGGCCACAGCATCCTCAGCTTTCCTCCTCTGAATCCGCTCCCTCTTTCTCCTGGCCAGACATGCAGCTCTAGCGGCATTAACCTTCACCTCAAACTCGGCTTGGGATTTCTTAAGGACATTAAAAAAATTTTAAAAAGTTTAACAATGGCAACAACACCCTGCACCTGTTTTTTAAAAATTAAAATTCTTCTATATTCTACGCTATTTAAAGCAACATTGGACAGAACGTGCACTCCAGTTTCATCAGTTTATGGGTGATGAAAATGTAGTCATCATAGAAAGTGATTTGGTTTCAGGAAAAGTTACATCACATGAAGCTGAAGTGCAATTTACCATGACTCCCCACCCCACCCCCCCCCACCCCACACAACACTCACCGACAGTTGTTCCCTCCTCCTAGCTTCAAGCTTCTTCCGAAAACTCGCTTCATCTTCCCTCATCACCTTTAGCCGCACACTTGCCTCCTCTGCCTCCATGCGTTCCTTGATCGCCATGGACACCTATGGCAACATCAACAGGATCACACCTCCACTCGCTTTCACTTCACCCTTACCTTCTGCTCTTCCTGCTCCTCGTGAAATCTTCTATCTGCTTCTCTCTGCTCCTGATACTCTTTCTCAAGTCGAGACAGTTCTTCCAGACGTTTTGCACGTTCAAAATAATCCACCTTGTTCATATTTAATTTAAACATATTTAATTTTTTAAATGAAAATGCAGTCACATTAGACACCGACACCACATACCTTCTTCTCCTGAGTCTTCAGTTTGATCTCTTTGTCACGTTTCTCTTTCTCAATCTGCTTCAGTTGCCTGGAGAAAATAAAATCTGTGTCCTTTCCCTTCAGATCCTATAAACACCAAACGTGTGCACGACCCAGCGTGTCAACATGAGGTCAGTCCAAAATAAGGTCAATTTCTGACAGAAATATATATTGAAACAATATACAAACACAACAAGAAACCACGCCCACCCCTCCTTGGTTGGTCATGCAGGTTAATGTTTCCTTTCTTGCTGGGCTCCACACACCTAGCTCGCCATAAACCTTATCCAGCCTTGTGCGAGTGTTGTAGGTTTCTCCTTCAAAAAAACAAAGAACTCAATTACTGCTTTCTGCTTACCACAGACCTCCATTTATAAACTTTTACTGCAGGACCTATCGAGGAACACATAATTTTTTTTAACAAGACAACCCAAAATTGGTTTTTCTATATGAAAGTGGACGACAAAGCCAATAATATTTCTACTATTGGACTGACCCTTCAACTAACCCTTCTCTGGTAAAATCCTAGCTTGAGACTCACCTCCTTCGTGAAGTCAGCAAAAGCACGTTTCCCGATAGCTGTGTTCTTGAAGGCATCCACCTTTTCTTGATTGATCTTGAGCTGCATCTCTTCCAGCTCTTTCCGTTTCCTCTCCCTCTCTCTTTCCTCAGCCTCGCGGCTGAGTCGGTTCTTCTCATCCTGTCGCTCCATGACCTCCTTCTTGCGGCGCTCGTCTTCGACCTTCTTCTCCTACTCGAGAAGAGTGCATTATAAAGGAGCAAAATTGACATAAAAAGGTTGAGCACTTGAACACCAATGCCCACCCACACTCACGGCCCCTGCTCACTTTGGCTTTGTTCCTGCTCTCTATGAACTCCTTCCTGAACTCTATCTCCTGGCTCCTTTGCACAGCTTTGCGGTGGTCCCCACGGCAATGTACCTGGTAGTCTTGGTAACTCTTCTTGGTGGCTTCCAGCTGCTCAGCACGGATCTCTGAGGTGGAGATGATACACACAGCTTGTTGGAGGGCATGGGTTATGGAGGTCAGCTGATGACACAAAACGTCAGAGGGCATGCTCTAGCAAGGAAGAAAAGAGAGGAGGAATCTTTGAAAGAGAACATTCAGCTTCTCTCTCGCTCATTCACACAAGTATTCCCTCCCCTATGTAACATAACGCCCACTTGCTCCTCTTTTCATCTCACCTGGATGTGTGGACCCTCCGCTGTCTCGGATTTGTACGACAGGTTCAGGTTTGTCCCGAAGCTGAGTGACTTGGTATGGTGGTCGATACGAACCTAAATTTACACACAATAATTTAAAAAACACCTTTCCCTGCTTGCCACATTCACCCCCCACCATCCACTCCACCAATGTCATACCTCCCCTCACCATCCCATACTTCCCTTGTCCACCCCCTCCATCCCATACCTCCATTCATCTATCCTACACCTTCCCCATTGCACACAAGTCCCTCCATCCATCCATTGTACCTGATACGAACCTAAATTTACACCCAACAATTTAAAAAACACCTTTCCCTGCTTGCCACATTCACCCCCCACCATCCACTCCACCAATGTCATACCTCCCCTCACCATCCCATACTTCCCTTGTCCACCCCCCTCCATCCCATACCTCCATTCATCTATCCTACACCTTCCCCATTGCACACAAGTCCCTCCATCCATCCATTGTACCTGTATGTTGTTAGAAGAGGCCGTTTCCACCACCACCTTCTCTAGCTCAGTAGTCGTGGCCAACGGAGGCAGCTCCACCAGCTTGCTCAACTCGATAGTCTCGTAAACCTGCGACACCTGCAGGCAACAGCAAACACATCTCAACAAGCTCCAGAAAATGCTGCAACATTGCATCTCGCATGTATCGTAAGAGGCATCAGACAATGAAAATAGTCGTCAGTTGTGTGCACTAGTGCTCAGACGAACGAGACTAATTGTAACATCCCTTGCCAATATGCCAGCTTGGTAACTATGCCACCGAATATTCTTCACCTACTTGATGAGCCTGACCAGTGTGACCCCCTTCAGAAGCTTTACGTATTGTTTGCAGTGCTCCTGCTGCTCCAAGACGTCCAGGATTGGCATCACATTGTGGCACAGGTGCAGAGGGTTAAACTCCACCTCCAGGCATTGATACAACTGCTGCAGCTTTGCAGGGAGCAGGTGCAGCACGTTGTGCTTGAGCTGGATGAAGATGAAGAAATGGAGTGTTTTTTTTTAAATTGAGTCGAGTCACTGCTCTAGTTAAGATTCAATAGCTCACCACGTCCTTCATCAAGGAAGCACGTGTAGGAGGTGTGGTCATACGAAGGAGCGTGGCCAATCGTTGAGCTTTGTCACGGGAGTTGTAATCCACTTCTAGAAAGCGATCTGTCACGCTTGGCACTGGCTCTATGGGATAGCCAGGAGGACCTGAGACGCAGTGCTAGGCGAGGAGAGAAGTTACATAAAAATATATATAATATATATTAAAACAAAACAACAACAAAACAACTTAAAAAAATAAAAAATCCCAACACATTCCCCAAGAATGCCAATAACTTAATGAATACCAGGCGATGTATATATAGGTAGCTAGCAGTGGAAAGATGTTCTTCTAGGGTTTTATTGCCAGCTTCAACTCTACGCAGCAACCTTACCAAATGCTGAACTTTTAAGCAGCAAACAAAGCACAGGGGAGACAAAACCCACCATTGATCTGCTGGTTATACACTAGCCAAGGGTATATATACAGCCTTAAAAGCACTGCAGTTGTCCACGAGAAATCTGTAATTTATGCCAGGTGAGAAATGATTTGTCAACGATGGTCAATATCAAGAATACCACCACTAGCTAAATCATGAATATGACTTGCTAGATCTCTGAATTGCAACATATCTATCAGATTCCACTCAAGGGCGTTGATCCAACATAATGAAGCTCATCACCGTCACCTACACTTGATAGTACATCATCACCATCACTTATATACAAAACAATCAGTTCAGATATCCCCTTCAGCTTGTGATGGTGCTGCCTGTGCTTTGAAATATTTGAAGTAACATTCTGCATGAGGAGTCTTCAATCATATTCTTCAATTAACGTTCGACACAATTACTTTGAGGGGTTACTTGCAGGGGTCTAGTTTTTCTTATGAATCACAATTACATTGATGGGGGTCCACACATTATTTTGAATGGGGCTATAACTGTGTCCACACTTCTAGTTCTCTTGGAAAGTGCAAGACAATCATTGGCCAACTCTAATGAGCGTTTTCGTTGGGCACAAAAACTATGGGTCATGCTCAAGGGAAAACTCATTTCTAAAAATTAATTTCTTCTCATGCACGATGACTTACACCGAAATGAAAACACTCCTCGTCCAGAGGACTTCCTCTAGCCACTGGTTCAACTGTCCAGCATTTTCCAATTAGGAGCTATATAGAACTTGCAGAAAACTTTGGCACGTTGGTTTTGAGGTTCCCAACTAAATACTGCCTGTACCTTATACATACGCTTTAATCAAGAGATTATCTTTGGAGCTATACATATAATTATAACAATTACAGAGTGAAGTGTGCAGATACTATGGGCTATAAAGGCAGAACCACAAGTTTATATAACAACAAAAGGGTTCGATGAGCCCCCCCCCCCCCCCCCTTTAGTAGCTAGTAGCAAAAGAAAACTCACCAAGATTAAAACACAAGATGGAGTGATCACAGTTTACACACATCTGGGTTCAACAGACCCAGTCTCAGGAAGACAGACCCACAAAGCAGTTCTAACAGAAATCACCATGTGCACATGACTCACATAGATTTACACATCTGGGTTTAACACATACAATTAAACAGAAATTCAAAGTTTATTATTGTTCTGATGAAGAAAAAAGTTGTTGTAAGCATCATCGTCTCCTAGCAGTAACTTCTACAAAGCCATCATCATCGCCACGTCGAGGTGAAGAGTCTTCCTTTCTGTCTCCACCTTTATTTGGTAAAATATCATACCTCCCACCTCGATCACGTCTGGGAGAAGAGTCACTCTGCATATCCCGATCACCATACCTGGGCGAAGAATCATACCTCCTTCCTGGTTCTGCTCGCCTAGGAGAGAGTTGTCGTTTGTCCGTGTCCGGTCGTTTGTCCTGGTCCGCATGCCTGGAGGATGAGTCATACATCCTCTCCCCACGTCCAGGGGAGCGATCATTCTTCCACTTCTCATCTCGATCTACCCTCAGCCTCCTATCCCCACCACCATCTCTTTCACCACCACGTCTCCATTTATCTCCACTAGCTTGTTCATCCCGACCATCCCTCCAACTGTCTCTATCTCCTCCCCTTGTGTAACCTCTCCCTCCAGCATCTCTATATCCACGATCATCTCTTCCAGGGGGAGACCTTCTACCTCGATCAAACTCCTCCCTCCTGCGTTCACGACCATAATCCCTTCCATCTAAAGTAAGAGAGTGAAAAGCGTATTCTTTACATTTATGTATATATATGTATATATATTATTATCTATACTTTCATGCAGTTCAACAAGAGAAGCAGGTTTGAGGACCCAGCTACATTGCTTCATCTGCAATGATAACTGGCTCAGCATCTCCATGTGATGTAGTCAGCATGGATAATATTCAAGGTACTGTATTTGCTGGAGTTCAAGTCCTCTCCTCTCCTCACCTAAAAAGGTGCTTCAGCTGACTAATTGTTATTCTTTCTTTCTTTCTTACACATCCTGAATTCTTCTCCAACTGGCGCTAAAATGCAATGTACAATAGAACTTAGGGCGGACCTGAACATATTTTGAATTTTTCCTCAATTTACACTTGCAGATAATTAAGTGTATTTCAAATTTAAGCTCGTTATTGTCAACCTTTCTTGAGTTATTATACTTTTTATGCTGCCAATTCATTGTGTACTACTCGACAAGTGAACAAGAAGAAATCCAAATGACGAGGTAAGAAGACCCCACTAACTGTACGTAGCGGAGCCTTGAAACTGGTACCAGCGTAGTAGAGGGCATAAAAGTCCATTTTTGTACAGACAGTGCCTGTTCTTTCGTGGCATGACCAAAGCTAAATGTGGCATAGGTATAATAATACCCAAGTTACTGCAGCTAAAATGGGGGCACCTCAAAACCTGAAGGCCTAATTTTGCAACAGTTATGGCTCCGGAGTACTAGACACTGAAATTAGTTTCTTTGGCTAAAGGAAGCCTAACTGTCTTCAATGAGTGTTTTCATTAGACACTGCGTAAGTAGTGCACAAGCTTGACCAATTACTCATGGTTCAATGCCATTATATGGAACAGGCTCTGTGGCATTAATTTCAGCCGGCTAGCATTTTCCAATCAGGAGCCACAAAATGTTGCAAAATCAGGCATGCACAGGTTTTGAGGTACCTACTTTCACTGCAATAACTTGGGCACAGTTGTATCTATCCAACTTTTTTAAAGTATCAAAAGAGAGCACACAGAAAGATCATCTTTTGAGCTAAATATAAAGTTCATAGAGTGAAGTTTGCAGAATCTATGGTGATCTAAACTTATCTCATTAAAAAAAATAGCGGTTCCTATTTTGTGGTATTGTTGATGAGATGAGTAAGCAGTATGGCCGGTCTATGTGCTCACCTCAAGTTCTGATGTCAAATTTTCATCTTGTCCTCCAGTTAATGTGATCAAAGCTAACAAGTGTTGTTTTAATTATTTACCACAAACATACCACTCACCCCTGTCTCTTCGATCAAAGCTTTCCCTCTCATTGTCATCCCCTCTCCTCCTGTCGCCATCATACCCAGGTCGTGGGCTGCGATCACTCTCGTACTGGCCACCTCCCCGCCACGATAATCCCTCACGGTCACGGCCTCCACCTCCCCAATGCTCCCCCCGATCACGCTGACTATTTTCTCCCCAGTCCCTCTGAGGTGCACGATAGTTCTCCTTCTGTCTCCACCCTCTGCCATCCCCTCTCCAGTCACCATCTCTTTGTGACTCCTCCCCTCTCTGCCACCCTCCTCTCCCACCACGATCAGAGTTGTCCCTCGTGTCTCGCTTCTCTCTCCAGTTACTTTCATGGTCGTCCACGTTGTGTCCACTTCTCATGCCCCCACCATGTCCAGGTGGGCGGTAGGCCCCTTGCGGAGGAGCTGTATTTTCCTTCTCCTCAGCCTCCTGCTCTGAAGCATTCTTGCGCCAGTCACGATCAGCATCATCTGACCTCAGGGTCTTTCCTTCCCTCTCCTTTTGTTCCTCCAACATCTTCTGGTTCCTCTGCCTAATTTTCTCCTCTACCTCTTGCTCACGCTTGATCATCCGCCGATTGAGTTCCTCTCGTTCCTCCTCTTTACTGCGCTTTTCTTCCTCTATCCTTTTCTCTTCGTCTTCCCTCTTCTGCTGAGCTGCAGGCACATACCATAAACACGTACGATAACACACACACACAAACCAACAGCTGTTCCCTCCTCCCATTCCTCCAAAACCTCGATTCATCTTCCCCCCCCCCCTTTTTTTAAAGCAACATTGGACAGAACATGCACTCCAGTTTCATCAGTTTATGGGTGATGAAAATGTAGTCATCATAGAGAGTGATTTGGTTTCAGGAAAAGTTACATCACATGAAGCTGAAGTGCAATGTATCACAAGTCCTCCCCAACACACACTTAATTAATCCAGCACAGCCAACTCACCCAGTCTGGCTTCTTCTTCTTTCTTGGCCACAGCATCCTCAGCTTTCCTCCTCTGAATCCGCTCCCTCTTTCTCCTGGCCAGACATGCAGCTCTAGCGGCATTAACCTTCACCTCAAACTCGGCTTGGGATTTCTTAAGGACATTAAAAAAATTTTAAAAAGTTTAACAATGGCAACAACACCCTGCACCTGTTTTTTAAAAATTAAAATTCTTCTATATTCTACGCTATTTAAAGCAACATTGGACAGAACGTGCACTCCAGTTTCATCAGTTTATGGGTGATGAAAATGTAGTCATCATAGAAAGTGATTTGGTTTCAGGAAAAGTTACATCACATGAAGCTGAAGTGCAATTTACCATGACTCCCCACCCCACCCCCCCCCACCCCACACAACACTCACCGACAGTTGTTCCCTCCTCCTAGCTTCAAGCTTCTTCCGAAAACTCGCTTCATCTTCCCTCATCACCTTTAGCCGCACACTTGCCTCCTCTGCCTCCATGCGTTCCTTGATCGCCATGGACACCTATGGCAACATCAACAGGATCACACCTCCACTCGCTTTCACTTCACCCTTACCTTCTGCTCTTCCTGCTCCTCGTGAAATCTTCTATCTGCTTCTCTCTGCTCCTGATACTCTTTCTCAAGTCGAGACAGTTCTTCCAGACGTTTTGCACGTTCAAAATAATCCACCTTGTTCATATTTAATTTAAACATATTTAATTTTTTAAATGAAAATGCAGTCACATTAGACACCGACACCACATACCTTCTTCTCCTGAGTCTTCAGTTTGATCTCTTTGTCACGTTTCTCTTTCTCAATCTGCTTCAGTTGCCTGGAGAAAATAAAATCTGTGTCCTTTCCCTTCAGATCCTATAAACACCAAACGTGTGCACGACCCAGCGTGTCAACATGAGGTCAGTCCAAAATAAGGTCAATTTCTGACAGAAATATATATTGAAACAATATACAAACACAACAAGAAACCACGCCCACCCCTCCTTGGTTGGTCATGCAGGTTAATGTTTCCTTTCTTGCTGGGCTCCACACACCTAGCTCGCCATAAACCTTATCCAGCCTTGTGCGAGTGTTGTAGGTTTCTCCTTCAAAAAAACAAAGAACTCAATTACTGCTTTCTGCTTACCACAGACCTCCATTTATAAACTTTTACTGCAGGACCTATCGAGGAACACATAATTTTTTTTAACAAGACAACCCAAAATTGGTTTTTCTATATGAAAGTGGACGACAAAGCCAATAATATTTCTACTATTGGACTGACCCTTCAACTAACCCTTCTCTGGTAAAATCCTAGCTTGAGACTCACCTCCTTCGTGAAGTCAGCAAAAGCACGTTTCCCGATAGCTGTGTTCTTGAAGGCATCCACCTTTTCTTGATTGATCTTGAGCTGCATCTCTTCCAGCTCTTTCCGTTTCCTCTCCCTCTCTCTTTCCTCAGCCTCGCGGCTGAGTCGGTTCTTCTCATCCTGTCGCTCCATGACCTCCTTCTTGCGGCGCTCGTCTTCGACCTTCTTCTCCTACTCGAGAAGAGTGCATTATAAAGGAGCAAAATTGACATAAAAAGGTTGAGCACTTGAACACCAATGCCCACCCACACTCACGGCCCCTGCTCACTTTGGCTTTGTTCCTGCTCTCTATGAACTCCTTCCTGAACTCTATCTCCTGGCTCCTTTGCACAGCTTTGCGGTGGTCCCCACGGCAATGTACCTGGTAGTCTTGGTAACTCTTCTTGGTGGCTTCCAGCTGCTCAGCACGGATCTCTGAGGTGGAGATGATACACACAGCTTGTTGGAGGGCATGGGTTATGGAGGTCAGCTGATGACACAAAACGTCAGAGGGCATGCTCTAGCAAGGAAGAAAAGAGAGGAGGAATCTTTGAAAGAGAACATTCAGCTTCTCTCTCGCTCATTCACACAAGTATTCCCTCCCCTATGTAACATAACGCCCACTTGCTCCTCTTTTCATCTCACCTGGATGTGTGGACCCTCCGCTGTCTCGGATTTGTACGACAGGTTCAGGTTTGTCCCGAAGCTGAGTGACTTGGTATGGTGGTCGATACGAACCTAAATTTACACACAATAATTTAAAAAACACCTTTCCCTGCTTGCCACATTCACCCCCCACCATCCACTCCACCAATGTCATACCTCCCCTCACCATCCCATACTTCCCTTGTCCACCCCCTCCATCCCATACCTCCATTCATCTATCCTACACCTTCCCCATTGCACACAAGTCCCTCCATCCATCCATTGTACCTGATACGAACCTAAATTTACACCCAATAATTTAAAAAACACCTTTCCCTGCTTGCCACATTCACCCCCCACCATCCACTCCACCAATGTCATACCTCCCCTCACCATCCCATACTTCCCTTGTCCACCCCCCTCCATCCCATACCTCCATTCATCTATCCTACACCTTCCCCATTGCACACAAGTCCCTCCATCCATCCATTGTACCTGTATGTTGTTAGAAGAGGCCGTTTCCACCACCACCTTCTCTAGCTCAGTAGTCGTGGCCAACGGAGGCAGCTCCACCAGCTTGCTCAACTCGATAGTCTCGTAAACCTGCGACACCTGCAGGCAACAGCAAACACATCTCAACAAGCTCCAGAAAATGCTGCAACATTGCATCTCGCATGTATCGTAAGAGGCATCAGACAATGAAAATAGTCGTCAGTTGTGTGCACTAGTGCTCAGACGAACGAGACTAATTGTAACATCCCTTGCCAATATGCCAGCTTGGTAACTATGCCACCGAATATTCTTCACCTACTTGATGAGCCTGACCAGTGTGACCCCCTTCAGAAGCTTTACGTATTGTTTGCAGTGCTCCTGCTGCTCCAAGACGTCCAGGATTGGCATCACATTGTGGCACAGGTGCAGAGGGTTAAACTCCACCTCCAGGCATTGATACAACTGCTGCAGCTTTGCAGGGAGCAGGTGCAGCACGTTGTGCTTGAGCTGGATGAAGATGAAGAAATGGAGTGTTTTTTTAAAAATTGAGTCGAGTCACTGCTCTAGTTAAGATTCAATAGCTCACCACGTCCTTCATCAAGGAAGCACGTGTAGGAGGTGTGGTCATACGAAGGAGCGTGGCCAATCGTTGAGCTTTGTCACGGGAGTTGTAATCCACTTCTAGAAAGCGATCTGTCACGCTTGGCACTGGCTCTATGGGATAGCCAGGAGGACCTGAGACGCAGTGCTAGGCGAGGAGAGAAGTTACATAAAAATATATATAATATATATTAAAACAAAACAACAACAAAACAACTTAAAAAAATAAAAAATCCCAACACATTCCCCAAGAATGCCAATAACTTAATGAATACCAGGCGATGTATATATAGGTAGCTAGCAGTGGAAAGATGTTCTTCTAGGGTTTTATTGCCAGCTTCAACTCTACGCAGCAACCTTACCAAATGCTGAACTTTTAAGCAGCAAACAAAGCACAGGGGAGACAAAACCCACCATTGATCTGCTGGTTATACACTAGCCAAGGGTATATATACAGCCTTAAAAGCACTGCAGTTGTCCACGAGAAATCTGTAATTTATGCCAGGTGAGAAATGATTTGTCAACGATGGTCAATATCAAGAATACCACCACTAGCTAAATCATGAATATGACTTGCTAGATCTCTGAATTGCAACATATCTATCAGATTCCACTCAAGGGCGTTGATCCAACATAATGAAGCTCATCACCGTCACCTACACTTGATAGTACATCATCACCATCACTTATATACAAAACAATCAGTTCAGATATCCCCTTCAGCTTGTGATGGTGCTGCCTGTGCTTTGAAATATTTGAAGTAACATTCTGCATGAGGAGTCTTCAATCATATTCTTCAATTAACGTTCGACACAATTACTTTGAGGGGTTACTTGCAGGGGTCTAGTTTTTCTTATGAATCACAATTACATTGATGGGGGTCCACACATTATTTTGAATGGGGCTATAACTGTGTCCACACTTCTAGTTCTCTTGGAAAGTGCAAGACAATCATTGGCCAACTCTAATGAGCGTTTTCGTTGGGCACAAAAACTATGGGTCATGCTCCAGGGAAAACTCATTTCTAAAAATTAATTTCTTCTCATGCACGATGACTTACACCGAAATGAAAACACTCCTCGTCCAGAGGACTTCCTCTAGCCACTGGTTCAACTGTCCAGCATTTTCCAATTAGGAGCTATATAGAACTTGCAGAAAACTTTGGCACGTTGGTTTTGAGGTTCCCAACTAAATACTGCCTGTACCTTATATATACATACGCTTTAATCAAGAGATTATCTTTGGAGCTATACATATAATTATAACAATTACAGAGTGAAGTGTGCAGATACTATGGGCTATAAAGGCAGAACCACAAGTTTATATAACAACAAAAGGGTTCGATGAGCCCCCCCCCCCCCCTTTAGTAGCTAGTAGCAAAAGAAAACTCACCAAGATTAAAACACAAGATGGAGTGATCACAGTTTACACACATCTGGGTTCAACAGACCCAGTCTCAGGAAGACAGACCCACAAAGCAGGTCTAACAGAAATCACCATGTGCACATGACTCACATAGATTTACACATCTGGGTTTAACACATACAATTAAACAGAAATTCAAAGTTTATTATTGTTCTGATGAAGAAAAAAGTTGTTGTAAGCATCATCGTCTCCTAGCAGTAACTTCTACAAAGCCATCATCATCGCCACGTCGAGGTGAAGAGTCTTCCTTTCTGTCTCCACCTTTATTTGGTAAAACATCATACCTCCCACCTCGATCACGTCTGGGAGAAGAGTCACTCTGCATATCCCGATCACCATACCTGGGCGAAGAATCATACCTCCTTCCTTGTTCCGCTCGCCTAGGAGAGAGTTGTCGTTTGTCCGGGTCCGCATGCCTGGAGGATGAGTCATACATCTTCTCCCCACGTCCAGGGGAGCGATCATTCTTCCACTTCTCATCTCGATCTACCCTCAGCCTCCTATCCCCACCACCATCTCTTTCACCACCACGTCTCCATTTATCTCCACTAGCTTGTTCATCCCGACCATCCCTCCAACTGTCTCTATCTCCTCCCCTTGTGTAACCTCTCCCTCCAGCATCTCTATATCCACGATCATCTCTTCCAGGGGGAGACCTTCTACCTCGATCAAACTCCTCCCTCCTGCGTTCACGACCATAATCCCTTCCATCTAAAGTAAGAGAGTGAAAA
Organism: Cladorhizidae sp. MBARI D1340-BT2; assembly: GCA_028752905.1. Lineage (NCBI taxonomy): Eukaryota > Metazoa > Porifera > Demospongiae > Poecilosclerida > Cladorhizidae > Cladorhizidae sp. MBARI D1340-BT2. The sequence continues at coordinate 4,806,312 of JAQNBH010000005.1, forward strand.
GCGTATTCTTTACATTTATGTATATATATGTATATATATTATTATCTATACTTTCATGCAGTTCAACAAGAGAAGCAGGTTTGAGGACCCAGCTACATTGTGCAATGATAACTGGCTCAGCATCTCCATGTGATGTAGTCAGCATGGATAATATTAAAGGTACTGTATTTGCTGGAGTTCAAGTCCTCACCTAAAAAGGTGCTTCAGCTGACTAATTGTTATTCTTTCTTTCTTACACATCCTGAATTCTTCTCCAACTGGCGCTAAAATGCAATGTACAATAGAACTTAGGGCGGACCTGAACATATTTTGAATTTTTCCTCAATTTACATTTGCAGATAATTAAGTGTATTTCAAATTTAAGCTCGTTATTGTCAACCTTTCTCGAGTTATTATACTTTTTATGCTGCCAATTCATTGTGTACTACTTGACAAGTGAACAAGAAGAAATCCAAATGACGAGGTAAGAAGACCCTTCATAATCCACTAACTGTACGTAGCGGAGCCTTGAAACTGGTACCAGCGTAGTAGAGGGCATAAAAGTCCATTTTTGTACAGACAGTGCCTGTTCTTTCGTGGCATGACCAAAGCCATAGGTATAATAATACCCAAGTTACTGCAGCTAAAATGGGGGCACCTCAAAACCTGAAGGCCTAATTTTGCAACAGTTATGGCTCCGGAGTACTAGACACTGAAATTAGTTTCTTTGGCTAAAGGAAGCCTAACTGTCTTCAATGAGTGTTTTCATTAGACACTGCGTAAGTAGTGCACAAGCTTGACCAATTACTCATGGTTCAATGCCATTATATGGAACAGGCTCTGTGGCATTAATTTCAGCCGGCTAGCATTTTCCAATCAGGAGCCACAAAATGTTGCAAAATCAGGCATGCACAGGTTTTGAGGTACCCACTTTCACTGCAATAACTTGGGCACAGTTGTATCTATCCAACTTTTTTAAAGTATCAAAAGAGAGCACACAGAAAGATCATCTTTTGAGCTAAATATAAAGTTCATAGAGTGAAGTTTGCAGAATCTATGGTGATCTAAACTTGTCTCATTAAATTTAAAAAATAGCGGTTCCTATTTTGTGGTATTGTTGATGAGATGAGTAAGCAGTATGGCCGGGTCTATGTGCTCACCTCAAGTTCTGATGTCAAATTTTCATCTTGTCCTCCAGTTAATGTGATCAAAGCTAACAAGTGTTGTTTTAATTATTTACCACAAACATACCACTCACCCCTGTCTCTTCGATCAAAGCTTTCCCTCTCATTGTCATCCCCTCTCCTCCTGTCGCCATCATACCCAGGTCGTGGGCTGCGATCACTCTCGTACTGGCCACCTCCCCGCCACGATAATCCCTCACGGTCACGGCCTCCACCTCCCCAATGCTCCCCCCGATCATCACGACCTCGCTGACTATTTTCTCCCCAGTCCCTCTGAGGTGCACGATAGTTCTCCTTCTGTCTCCACCCTCTGCCATCCCCTCTCCAGTCACCATCTCTTTGTGACTCCTCCCCTCTCTGCCACCCTCCTCTCCCACCACGATCAGAGTTGTCCCTCGTGTCTCGCTTCTCTCTCCAGTTACTTTCATGGTCGTCCACGTTGTGTCCACTTCTCATGCCCCCACCATGTCCAGGTGGGCGGTAGGCCCCTTGCGGAGCTGTATTTTCCTTCTCCTCAGCCTCCTGCTCTGAAGCATTCTTGCGCCAGTCACGATCAGCATCATCTGACCTCAGGGTCTTTCCTTCCCTCTCCTTTTGTTCCTCCAACATCTTCTGGTTCCTCTGCCTAATTTTCTCCTCTACCTCTTGCTCACGCTTGATCATCCGCCGATTGAGTTCCTCTCGTTCCTCCTCTTTACTGCGCTTTTCTTCCTCTATCCTTCTCTCTTCGTCTTCCCTCTTCTGCTGAGCTGCAGGCACATACCATAAACACATACGATAACACACACACACACACACACAAACCAACAGCTGTTCCCTCCTCCCATTCCTCCAAAACCTCGATTCATCTTCCCCCCCTTTTTTTAAAGCAACATTGGACAGAACATGCACTCCAGTTTCATCAGTTTATGGGTGATGAAAATGTAGTCATCATAGAGAGTGATTTGGTTTCAGGAAAAGTTACATCACTTGAAGCTGAAGTGCAATGTATCACAAATCCTCCCGCAACACACACTTAATCCAGCACAGCCAACTCACCCAGTCTGGCTTCTTCTTCTTTCTTGGCCACAGCATCCTCAGCTTTCCTCCTCTGAATCCGCTCCCTCTTTCTCCTGGCCAGACATGCAGCTCTAGCGGCATTAACCTTCACCTCAAACTCGGCTTGGTATTTCTTAAGGACATTAAAAAAATTTAAAAAGTTTAACAACGGCAACAACACCCTGCACCTGTTTTTAAAAAATTAAAATTCTTCTATATTCTACGCTATTTAAAGCAACATTGGACAGAACGTGCACTCCAGTTTCATCAGTTTATGGGTGATGAAAATGTAGTCATCATAGAAAGTGATTTGGTTTCAGGAAAAGTTACATCACATGAAGCTGAAGTGCAATTTACCATGACTCCCCACCCCACCCCCCCCCCCCCCCCCCCCACCCCACACAACACTCACCGACAGTTGTTCCCTCCTCCTAGCTTCAAGCTTCTTCCGAAAACTCGCTTCATCTTCCCTCATCACCTTTAGCCGCACACTTGCCTCCTCTGCCTCCATGCGTTCCTTGATCGCCATGGACACCTATGCCAACATCAACAGGATCACACCTCCACTCGCTTTCACTTCACCCTTACCTTCTGCTCTTCCTGCTCCTCGTGAAATCTTCTATCTGCTTCTCTCTGCTCCTGATACTGTTTCTCAAGTCGAGACAGTTCTTCCAGACGTTTTGCACGTTCAAAATAATCCACCTTGTTCATATTTAATTTAAACATATTTAATTTAAAAAATGAAAATGCAGTCACATTAGACACCGACACCACATACCTTCTTCTCCTGAGTCTTCAGTTTGATCTCTTTGTCACGTTTCTCTTTCTCAATCTGCTTCAGTTGCCTGGAGAAAATAAAATCTGTGTCCTTTCCCTTCAGATCCTATAAACACCAAACGTGTGCACGACCCAGCGTGTCAACATGAGGTCAGTCCAAAATAAGGTCAATTTCTGACAGAAATATATATTGAAACAATTTACAAACACAACAAGAAACCACGCCCACCCCTCCTTGGTTGGTCATGCAGGTTAATGTTTCCCTTCTTGCTGGGCTCCACACGCCTAGCTCGCCATAAACCTTATCCAGCCTTGTGCGAGTGTTGTAGGTTTCTCCTTCAAAAAAACAAAGAACTCAATTACTGCTTTCTGCTTACCACAGACCTCCATGTGGACGGCCATTTATAAACTTTTACTGCAGGACCTATCGAGGAACACATAATTTTTTTTAACAAGACTACCCAAAATTGGTTTTTCTATATGAAAGTGGACGACAAAGCCATTAATATTTCTACTATTGGACTGACCCTTCAACTAACCCTTCTCTGGTAAAATCCTAGCTTGAGACTCACCTCCTTCGTGAAGTCAGCAAAAGCACGTTTCCCGATAGCTGTGTTCTTGAAGGCATCCACCTTTTCTTGATTGATCTTGAGCTGCATCTCTTCCAGCTCTTTCCGTTTCCTCTCCCTCTCTCTTTCCTCAGCCTCGCGGCTGAGTCGGTTCTTCTCATCCTGTCGCTCCATGACCTCCTTCTTGCGGCGCTCGTCTTCGACCTTCTTCTCCTACTCGAGAAGAGTGCATTATAAAGGAGCAAAATTGACATAAAAAGGTTGAGCACTTGAACACCAATGCCCACCCACACTCACGGCCCCTGCTCACTTTGGCTTTGTTCCTGCTCTCTATGAACTCCTTCCTGAACTCTATCTCCTGGCTCCTTTGCACAGCTTTGCGGTGGTCCCCACGGCAATGTACCTGGTAGTCTTGGTAACTCTTCTTGGTGGCTTCCAGCTGCTCAGCACGGATCTCTGAGGTGGAGATGATACACACAGCTTGTTGGAGGGCATGGGTTATGGAGGTCAGCTGATGACACAAAACGTCAGAGGGCATGCTCTAGCAAGGAAGAAAAGAGAGGAGGAATCTTTGAAAGAGAACATTCAGCTTCTCTCTCGCTCATTCACGCAAGTATTCCCATCCCTATGTAACGTAACGCCCACTTGCTCCTCTTTTCATCTCACCTGGATGTGTGGACCCTCCGCTGTCTCGGATTTGTACGACAGGTTCAGGTTTGTCCCGAAGCTGAGTGACTTGGTATGGTGGTCGATACGAACCTAAATTTACACCCAATAATTTTAAAAACACCTTTCCCTGCTTGCCACATTCACCCCCCACCATCCACTCCACCAATGTCATACCTCCCCTCACCATCCCATACCTCCTCTCATCTATCCTACACCTTCCCCATTGCACACAAGTCCCTCCATCCGTCCATTGTACCTGTATGTTGTTAGAAGAGGCCGTTTCCACCACCACCTTCTCTAGCTCAGTAGTCGTGGCCAACGGAGCTAGCTCCACCAGCTTGCTCAACTCGATCGTCTCGTAAACCTGCGACACCTGCAGGCAACAGCAAACACATCTCAACAAGCTCCAGAAAATGCTGCAACATTGCATCTCGAGATGTATCGCATGTATCGTAAGAGGCATCAGACAATGAAAATAGTCGTCAGTTGTGTGCACTAGTGCTCAGACGAACGAGACTAATTGTAACATCCCTTGCCAATATGCCAGCTTGGTAACTATGCCACCAAATATTCTTCACCTGCTTGATGAGCCTGACCAGCGTGACCCCCTTCAGAAGTTTTACGTATTGTTTGCAGTGCTCCTGCTGCTCCAAGACGTCCAGGATTGGCATCACATTGTGGCACAGGTGCAGAGGGTTAAACTCCACCTCCAGGCATTTATACAACTGCTGCAGCTTTGCAGGGAGCAAGTGCAGCACGTTGTGCTTGAGCTGGATGAAGAAATGGAGTGTTTAAAAAAAATTTTAATTGAGTCAAGTCACTGCTCTAGTTAAGATTCAATAGCTCACCACGTCCTTCATCAAGGAAGCACGTGTAGGAGGTGTGGTCATACGAAGGAGCGTGGCCAATCGTTGAGCCTTGTCACGGGAGTTGTCATCCACTTCTAGAAAGCGATCCGTCTCGCTTGGCACTGGCTCTATGGGAATGCACAGAGTAGCCAGGAGGACCTGAGACGCAGTGCTAGGCGAAGAGAGAAGTTACATTAAAAAATATATATATAATATATATATATAAATTAAAAACAAAACAACATTTAAACAAGAGAAAAATAGAAAAAGAGAAAAAAGGGAAAAAATTACATCAAAGGTAATATTTTCCTGTATACATTTGCTCCTCCTCTTTTGTGAGTGTCTTTTTCTGCTCCTTCCTGAGCACAAACAGCTTGTGGAGAGCAGCTGCATGGAAGAGCTGGTTCTTGGCCATCATGTAGACCTTGGCCTGTCGTGAGTAGAAGTTTTCAAGAAGACCTGAACAAGATGGAGCATCACTATGACCACCATTATCCACCAGACACAAACTATGACCACCATTATCCACCAGACACAAACTATGACCACCATTATCCACCAGACACACACTATGCAATACCTATCACACACACTATGACCGCCTTACTATCAGACACACACTATGACCATCATTACCAATATATCACACACATACTATATATGACCACCATTACCTCACTTATGACCACCATTACTTATCAGTCACACACTATGACTGCCATTACCTATCACACACACATTATGACCACCATTACCTATCAGACACGCTGAACTGTCTGTCGATCCACTCACTTGCTTTGGGAGCCTTCCCACTAATGGAGAGGAGCTTCTGGATCTCCTCGATGGCCCTGAAAGCTTCCTGCCAAAGGTCCACAGCAATCGAGCTCTCTAGTTGCTTGAATCGCACATCCACAAGGAATTGAATGTTATCAGGTTGGTCCAGTTTCAGGGAGTGTGCTTGTGCCTGGTACTTCTCAGCTTGAACCAAGTGGTTCCGAAGCTAAGCAAGACAGAACAAAACATATTCAATGTCCAGGTCATGATTCAGACTGTCTCACTATTTCGCAGAGCTTCCTGTACTCCGTTCTACGCTGGTAGTTGATGCAGAACTCAAAGGCTTTCTTTGCCACTTCAGTGTACACAGGGAGACTGGTGGGGTTGTTCTTGAGCAGCTCGAGCATGTTGCGATATGACTCCCACAGAAACTTCACCCAAGGGGTCAGCAGGACTCTGTCTGTACGCTCTTTTGCCCCCTCACCACTCACAGTGCTCAACAGCAGACTGTTCAACAGCATGGCAAGAGAAACAGAAAGGGAGGACAAAATGGGGAAGACAGAGGTAAAAAAATAAGGACAAATTGGAGGAAGAAACAGATGGATGGTTTGTGACCATGTCAAGCTAGTCTCAAATGTAGAGATTGGCCAAGACTCCAAACATTCCTTGAGTCCTTTGCTCGAGTAATAAATTGGCAGACAAAAACAAGTCTAAAGTATAAACAAAAAATATGTTAAAACCCCTTGAATGTCAGCTCGTATCTATTCCCCCCGCATAACTTGGGTATAATACAGGTCTGTCCACATTACACCAAAGCTGATGCGCATTAAAGATCGGATTAGAGTTCATCTATTAGGTGGATCAGTTTAATGTGCATTATATATTCGAATTTGATGCGCGTTTGTGACGTACGCATCAGCACCGAAAGATACCACATATCACTGCCAGAGAGCAGGAAAGTGAAAGAGCCAATTCATCTGTCCTCTGGCAAAGCTGGCCTAACAAACTGTGTCAGCACACAATGATTCCATGTTTGGTCATGTTGTAGGGTGGTTCAGACTCATATAACAAGGGCCATTGCTTCCCAAATCCTGGTCAGTCGGGCATTTAACTATTGCCAAGTCCTTGAAGGAGCTGTGGCCAATCTGCATGGGGAGTCAACAAGATATGATGGTGCTGATTGTTGCAAGTGTGACGGTGCTCATGAGTACAGCCAACAATAGCAGCATGTACTGATGTGTGTAGCATACAATAAGCAATTTGTTTAAGGGGGTGGGGGGTGACATGACACCTTTGTTCATGTATTGCAATGTCCATAACTTTGTTGTCCTTGGAGTTTCTATAGAACATTTTAATACCAGAAGATGCTTATTTCAAGAGCTCCCCACATATCTGATTTATAGATTTAAACCTACTATAGCTGTAGCAATCAGCAGTAAGCATGGATAAATTGTGTGCTAGCATTGTTTTAGATAGCTAAAGAATTTTAGAACAAGCATAAAAAAAATTGATCATGAATTTTACTGCACGACAACTTCCTATAGCAGATACAAGAAGTACAAACAACTCATCACCAGCACTCAACCATGATGAGTGAGCCAAGGAAAAGTTTTGGAAATGTCCCTGGGGCTTACCATTACAGCATTCATGTACGCTTTTTTTAAGAGAACCAACGAAGTTGCAACTTAACTTCAAAATGCCAGATGCAGGGCGTATGGACATAGAAAGAGTTCTCGAGCTATTTAGTTGGTCTAGCTCAAAGTTCTCAACTGTCACGAAGATGTGAGGGAATGATTCTTTTCAACGCTCACTCGCATTGTGCTTTAATTTGTTGCTCTGATTAGACTCAAACTACCTATCGAAGTGGACGAGAATAATGTGCATTATTTTAATTCAAATTCATTGTGGACGTGACCAATGTACATCGACTTGTGCAGCGTGGACAGTCCTTAATAAGGCCCAGTCTCTCCAGTACCCGTAACTTCACCTAGGTAACAAAAAATTCCTTTCTAAAAAAGCGTGCACTTGGGAGGGAGCCTTATGGAAGGACTAAAATGACCACTAAGGTGTGCAATGACTGCAGGACTTACCACAAAACTTCACAGAAGCAAAGTGGGAGTAAACAAGTTACCCCCGTCATTTTGCTACTGTGAAGTTAGTGGTAAAGCCAGCATTCAGTGCACAATTAGTGCCTCCATAAATAGGAAGTGATTCCAAGTGCACACTTCTAGTCAGGACTTTGTGTGATCCAGTTCAGATCGCTACGGCACCTACGCATTGGAAATTTAACGAAGCATCAATGGAAAGCTCTTGAAATAAGCGACCTTCAGGTACCCAACAAAGTTATGGATGTTACAATGAATAATTCATGAAATTGGGGTTAAAGTTCTGGATACCCAGAAGCTCTGAATTGGATTTTGTAGACAGACTGACCAGGCATCGTCCCTTCACCACAAACAACAACTAGTGGCTCAAGAAGGAAGGAAACTGACCATAACCAGGTTGACGACTCGTCACTATAAATTCCACAATTTACTATCACGAAAGAAATTGAACACGACCTTGATTACATCGCACACCGGCAGGAAAGCTCCCAAGAAAATGCTGTCCGGAGTGTGTGTGTGTGTGTGGGGAGGGGGGGGAGAAAGCTTGGCAAACTGTCACCACAGAAGTGGTAATCAAATTCTTCAAAAGTTGCTGTGTTTCAATCGAGACAATGGGTCACATGATGACTGTTTAAAAGTCCGGGCAAGTAGCAGAAAGTGCAGCAGCATGGCAACCAAACTCCACAGAAAATGTGGGAGACTGATGACAATGACAATCCCTTTGCAAGCGACAAAGCCGACTATAAAGATGAAACTAGAATAGAGGACGATGGCTAGACTACAAACAATGCTCTATCAATAATTGCCACCTTTTGAGATATTGCTGGACCAATGCTAGGCATAGGTCCTAAAATATAATCTATGGGGTAGCCATGACGACGTTCTCTTAGTTGAGCTCATAGACTGTTGTTACTTTCGCACACAAAATAGAGCACACCTAACATAAAAAACATGCCACAGAAATTCTGATCAATATGGCGTTCTGCTCATGAATAATTTTGAGAGGGGGAGGAGACTCACTCAGTTTCTGTATTTGACCAACCAAATCTACACCTACCTGATCACACCTGTTCCTTGTTATCCCAGTGATTACTACTACCAAAATCCAGCTGTGACCTTAAATTTCAGTTGCCATGCCTACCAACTACCATACAAATTCCAAAGCACAATTGATGACCACACCTTACCAATGACTGATAACGAATACACAATCTGCTAATCACACCGCACTAGTACAAAATTGGCTTGTTACACACTCCTTTTCCCACTGACAACACCAACCTGTAACATTGGCCTCACCTTTCTGGGGTTACAACAATGTCAAGATCGTCCACATCCTGAAGTACAGTGGCCTCAGACTCTTCTCTGGCCTTGCCTGCCTTCGCCTCTGCCAGCGCCAAAAAACTGTTTACCACCTTCTCAAATGAATGGGGTGCTACCTCCTTACAAATGTTTCGGTACTGGTACAGCCCATCTTTGGCAAACAGACTGCGCTGGAGTTGAACACACAGCTTAGTAAAGAGGAGCATTATACTCTCATGGGTGCTGGTCCATTTGTGACGATGTTTTCGGCTCCTGATGATGTCGTTGAGCACCTCAAGAGCCGACTCTTCTTTACCGACTTCAATAAATTCTAAAGACAAGTTTGAGAACGATAACATCACCGAGATAAAACCGCCAACACAGAATCTTACCATTGGCCCTTTTGAGGGCATTCTCTGGTTTGTGGAAGAAAACAGGCATTTTCTTCCACACCAGCAAACAGTGCTTCGCCCCACTTCACCAAAATCACAGGAACCAGAGCAAAAGGACGTAAATCGACTCACTTCCTACACACGAGGTCGAGCCTAACCTAACGTGCGCGCGCAGGAGATCACTAGACATCATGTATATACGTGTGATTGTCAATAATTATAATGAAGTGATCACTTGCCAATTAGCAGTGCGAAAGAGCAATAAAAAAAAAACATAGTTCAGCAAATAAATGCCAACAACAACAGTCATCATTGGAGAACACAAACAGAGCTTTTTGTTCTTTTGTTGTCCGTCTTCCTCTGGTCTGTGTCCCTGTATAGGGCTATTTTTGCCGTCACCACAGTGGAGGCCTTCTCCAGCTCCCTGTCAGAGAGTTTGACACCCAGAACTTCAGCAGTGACACACAGGAACATTGTGTTGATCAGGTCATCAGTCTTGGCCGACACAAAGTGACTGCACACACAACAGGCATTAATAATATGTAGGCAAGGTGAAGATTATAGGAGAGAAACTTTCGAGTAATTGAGTAAGGGAGAGAGAAAGGATGTGGAAGAAGATTAAGGGTATGAAGATGGGAGTTTTCAAAAAGAGAAAATGTATAGTATATGCAGGTGTAGGTCAAGACACATGAGAAAAGTGTTGCATAAGCAGATGAAGACTAGAGCATCTAGTCGAAACGTCGAGTGAATAAAAATTGAAGTTGATTATTGAGAAGGTGATTTTAATATGTAAGTATCCTGGCTGTAGTAGACAACCACAGTAGACAACCAAGTACAGGAACAAAAGTGTTTCCATAGCAATCATATTTGGTTGACATAAAGAAGAGAGGAAGCAAGACTGCCCATGTAGAAGATAACATGTAGTATGATTTAAATGGTAAGGGGTCATCTACTAGGTTGTGGTCTATATTGATAGTGTCTTGTTTCCTAGATCAATCCAAAATAGCATGTAGACCATAACCAGTTACCATACTGCGACTTGTTATGCATTAGGTAAAGGGTTATATAACTGATTGTGGTCTACAAAGCTACAGTCTTGTTCCCTTTCAGAGAAGTGGCTGTGTAGTCAGAATGGGAGAGAGTACTTGCTGCATAATCAATAGAGGAGAGAGAACTGGCTGCATAATCAATAGAGGAGAGAGAACTGGTTACATAATCAATAGAGGAGAGAGAACTGGTTGCATAATCAGTAGAGGAGAGAGAACTGGCTGCATAATCAATAGAGGAGAGAGAACTGGTTGCACAATCAGTAGAGGGGAGGAGAGAGAACTGGCTGCATAATCAATAGAGGAGAGAGAATTGGCTGCATAATCAATAGAGGAGAGAGAACTGGCTACATAATCAATAGAGGAGAGAGAACTGGTTGCATAATCAATACAGGAGAGAGAACTGGCTGCATAATCAATAGAGAAGAGAGAACTGGTTGCATAATCAATAGAGGAGAGAGACTGGTTGCATAATCAATAGAGGAGAGAGAACTGGTTGCACAATCAGTAGAGGAGAGGAGAGAGAATTGGCTGCATAATCAATAGAGGAGAGAGAATTGGCTGCATAATCAATAGAGGAGAGAGAACTGGCTACATAATCAATAGAGAAGAGAGAACTGGCTACATAATCAATAGAGAAGAGAGCTGGTTGCATAATCAATAGAGGAGAGAGAACTGGCTACATAATCAATAGAGGAGAGAGACTGGTTGCATAATCAATAAAGGAGAGAGAACTGGCTGCATAATCAATAGAGAAGAGAGAACTGGTTGCATAATCAATAGAGGAGAGAGAACTGGCTACATAATCAATAGAGGAGAGAGAACTAGTTGCATAATCAATAAAGGAGAGAGAACTGGCTGCATAATCAATAGAGGAGAGAGAACTGGTTGCATAATCAGTAGAGGAGAGAGAACTGGCTGCATAATCAATAGAGGAGAGAGAACTGGCTGCATAATCAATAGAGGAGAGAGAACTGGTTGCACAATCAGTAGAGGAGAGGAGAGAGAACTGGCTGCATAATCAATAGAGAAGAGAGAACTGGCTATATAATTAATAGAGAAGAGAGAACTGGCTATATAATTAATAGAGAAGAGAGAACTGGTTGCATAATCAATAGAGGAGAGAGAGAACTGGCTACATAATCAATAGAGGAGAGAGAACTAGTTGCATAATCAATAAAGGAGAGAGAACTGGCTGCATAATCAATAGAGGAGAGAGAACTGGTTGCATAATCAGTAGAGGAGAGAGAACTGGCTGCATAATCAATAGAGGAGAGAGAACTGGCTGCATAATCAATAGAGGAGAGACAACTGGTTGCACAATCAGTAGAGGAGAGGAGAGAGAACTGGCTGCATAATCAATAGAGAAGAGAGAACTGGCTATATAATTAATAGAGAAGAGAGAACTGGCTATATAATTAATAGAGAAGAGAGAACTGGTTGCATAATCAATAGAGGAGAGAGAACTGGCTGCATAATCAATAGAGAAGAGAGAACTGGCTATAATAATTAATAGAGAAGAGAGAACTGGCTATATAATTAATAGAGAAGAGAGAACTGGTTGCATAATCAATAGAGGAGAGAGAATTGGCTGCATAATCAATAGAGGAGAGAGAACTGGCTACATAATCAATAGAGAAGAGAGAACTGGCTATATAATTAATAGAGAAGAGAGAACTGGTTGCATAATCAATAGAGGAGAGAGAACTGGCTACATAATCAATAGAGGAGAGAGAACTGGTTGCATAATCAATAAAGGAGAGAGAACTGGCTGCATAATCAATAGAGAAGAGAGAACTGGTTGCATAATCAATAGAGGAGAGAGAACTGGCTACATAATCAATAGAGGAGAGAGAACTGGTTGCATAATCAATAAAGGAGAGAGAACTGGCTGCATAATCAATAGAGAAGAGAGAACTGGTTGCATAATCAATAGAGGAGAGGGAACTGGCTACATAATCAATAAAGGAGAGAGAACTGGCTGCATAATCAATAGAGGAGAGAGAACTGGCTGCATAATCAATAGAGGAGAGAGAACTGGCTGCATAGTCAGTAGAGGAGAGAGAAGTGGCTGCATAGTCAGCAGAGGAGAGAGAACTGGCTACAGGAAAGAGAACTGGCTGCATAGTCAGTAGAGTAAAGAGAACTGGTTGCATAGTCAGTAGAGGAGAGAGAACTGGCTACATAGTCAGTAGAGGAAAAAGAAGTGGCTGCATAATAACTTCTTTTTATGTTCAATTGTTTGTGTGTTTGTTCCTTAATATGTGTAGTATGGTTGAGTGGTACACCAGGTCAAAGTTCTACAAAGACTGCTCAGGTTTTAAACACTATTTCCTTCTAGTGTCTTCTTGTTTGTACACTAATATCAGCACATGCCATATCTTGTTGCTACTCATGTAGAGTCAGCTATAGCCTCCTTCAAGGAAATTGCACAGGAGAACTCCACCAACCAAACAACAGATGTTTTGGCAAAATCAGCTACAGCCTTATAGGACTTGGGAATAATTGCCCAGAAACAACAACACCACAAACTAAAAAGCAGCTGAGCATCTATTATTTATCGTATAGCATACCGGTTAGCTTGATTGTGTCATCGAAGAATAACTCACCAGATGATCCTTATCAAATCACATTATTCTACAATCAAGAAGCAAAGTAGTTGTAGACGTGCATGGAATATTTGGAGTCTTCTGGTGCTTGGGCTCACTTATTGTATGCAAGTTAAGTGTGAATAGAAAAACAGAGAGAGATAGAGAGATTGATACATCCTTGAAGGTAAATTTCAAGGGTTTTTTTTCTCCACACTGTCTGTGGTTTTTAAGTCTCTGGTTTACTACCTTAGTGAAGGGTTCAATGCACGCTGGAGTCTTTCAGGAGTTAATAGAGCCATTTAACATTTAAAACTCACATATAAGCCCCCCCCCCCCCCCCCCCCCCCCCCCTCCCACCACCACCAAAAAAAAGGGAGGGGGCGGTTGCCATTTCCCTATTAAAATGTGGGTCAAACCATAACAGGGAGTGTACTTGGCATGTGCGTGGAAGAATTATGCATTGCCAGCTTCTCCCGTAGGGTTGCCCCCCACCACACAGGGAAAGCAGGATAAAGTTATTGTCAGTGTGGGTGTGTCATTTACCAATACATTAGCCAATTTTCTTTAATTATGACCACGATGACCTATTTCAAGTGTGATCATATTGAGCATGCCAGGTAACCCTTACCCTGTCAACTATAAATCAGCATCATTCTTTCCGGACAAATAATCTCTTCCTGTGGAGGATGGAGGCAGACATCACATGGCAGGTGTATCTTTATTACCATCAGCTACAACATGTTGCCATTACCATCAGCTACAACATGTTGCCATTACCATCAGCTACAACATGTTGCCATTACCATCAGCTACAACATGTTGCTTACCATCAGCTACAACATGTCACCATTACCATCAGCTACAACATGTCGCCATTACCATCATCTATAACATGTCACATCATTACCATCAGCTACAACATGTCACCATTACCATCAGCTACAACATGTTGCCATTACCATCGGCTACAACATGTTGCCATTACCATCAGCTACAACATGTTGCCATTACCATCAGCTACAACATGTCACCATTACCATCAGCTACAACATGTCGCCATTACCATCAGCTACAACATGTCGCCATTACCATCAGCTATAACATGTCACCATTACCATCAGCTACAACATGTTGCCATTACCATCAGCTACAACATGTTGCCATTACCATCAGCTACAACGTGACGCCATTTCAGATGGCTGAACGTGTTAGTGTGTCTTGTGTTGTAGACTTAGTGTTACACAGCTGCTGAATGTGTTAATGTATCTTGTGTTGTAGACTTAGTGTTACACAGCTGCTGAATGTGTTAATGTATCTTGTGTTGTAGACTTAGTGTTACACAGCTGCTGAATGAGTAATTAGTGTGTCTTGTGTTGTAGACTTAATGTTACACAGCTGGCTGAATGTGTTAGTGTGTCTTGTGTTGTAGACTTAGTGTTACACAGCTACTGAATGTGTTAATGTATCTTGTGTTGTAGACTTAGTGTTAGACAGCTGGCTGAATGAGTTAATGTGTCTTGTATTGTAGACTTATTGTAGACTTAGTTTACACAGATGGCAAACATGTTAGTATGTCTTGTATTGTAGACTTAGTGTTACACAGATGGCTGAACGTGTTGGTGTGTCTTGTGTTGTAGACTTCATGTTACACAAATGGCAAATGTGTTAGTATGTCTTGTATTGTAGACTTAGTATTACACAGCTGGCTAAATGAGTTAATGTATCTTGTATTGTAGACTTAGTGTTACACAGATGGCAAACATGTTAGTATGTCTTGTATTGTAGACTTAGTGTTACACAGATGGCTGAACGTGTTGGTGTGTCTTGTGTTGTACAATAAATGCTTCCAGTTAGACAAAAAGTACCCAACTTTGAGCACTGAGTTCCCCCTTACACCAATTTAAAAAAATATCTGGATCCCTGGTTACATTGAGTTACATGATGTTTTAAACTATTCAAAACCCTATCTTTACCTGGACATGCCCTGTTCCTCACAGAACTTCACGTGTCCCTCCTTCTTCACGAGCCGCCTATGCTCCATGTCCACTATACACAGTAAGAATATAATATTCTGCAACATAAGTGGTACATGGCATAAACTAGTGCCTGACTTACCGATGGTAATTAGGTTTGTCCACACTGAACCTGCTCCAAACTGGATTCACACTTCGATCTGCCCTTTGATCAGTGACAAGTCCTAAACAAAGGGCAGCGTTATGACGTGGGATTGATTTGTAGCAGGTGCCAGTGTGCCAGTGTAAACAAGCCTTCAGAATTTTCATAGTTTCCATAGCAATCATGGCCTGTCTAATTTTTTTGTGCTTTCAGAACAGAACAAAAAGCTGGTTCAATGTCTTCATGCGTGCTGGGAACAGCCGAAGTGAAACAGCCTCAACAAGATCACATTCATTATGTGCTAGTGCCATTTAGCATCTGTGGCTCATTTGCATTAGCTTTGACTTTTAAATCTGGAAATATCTAACGTTGACTGTATGAACCATGTATACAATAGCGTGGTAATTGCTTATAATTAGATCCAATTAGCAAGATATGGCTTGCTAAACTGAGAGGAGATGATGCCTTTCATATTGTGATGGCATTCTTCCCAAGGTAAAGTTTTTTTCTTTTTTTTTCTTCTTTTTTTTTTTAACCAACTTATATATATATATATAGGTGGTAATGTGCTATTGGACAATACAATATATAATTTTTGTTTGTTTGTTTTTTACCAACTTATAATATATATATTTAGGTGGTAATGCTATTGGACAATACAATATATAATATACATACATACAGACAAACCTGATTACTTTAACCTGCTTTGTAGCATGGGGTTAAAGGCCTTTTGTGCACATGTGTTAACATATTACTGAAGAGATCATTAGCTGTACACGCTATTATGTGAACTCCAGCAAGAACAGACCATACTAAACTCTTAACGAACCAGTTGACATAGTAGAATATAATGAGTTTCTCAATGATCAATTTCAACTTATTTCTCGGAGTTTCAGCTAGATGTTTAGCCTCAGGAATAGACTAAGCTTAAATAGACTAAGCTTAAGTTATCACTGCACTTCCAGTTTTTGCCAGGCCAGGGATGTAGGACATCCAGACTAATAAACCTTTCCCCCTTTTATGTCTCCTAGGCTCTTTCGCTGATAACTCCGAGTTCAAATATGACATGAAATGCTATTACAGCTTCCAAGAACCTCTGTCTTCCAAG